>CM072341.1:3762500-5012500 GCA_036874045.1 Cymodocea nodosa
AAACTCTCCACTCTATCTTGAATTCTTTCCATAAATTGCTGAAGAGTTTCTTACTCTTCAATGGAATCTGTAAAGTTATTTTTGTCCAAATGGCTTCTTTTAGCCTCTTCATTTTCTGCTCTTTCTTCTTCCTCCTGGCTACCAATCTACTCTGTCAATGTTCTTTCTGATTCTGTAACAGATTGGGATGGAGTCACGGGCAATTCAATTTCTGCCCTAATTTCTGTTCTTTCTTCTTGTACAGGCTGCGAAAAAATTTCAGCCTATTTTTCTTCTTGTCTTTGCTCCTGCTGCTGCAGCTCCTACTCCTCCTTAGAATCGGATAGTAGCTTTATAAAAATTGGCACCACAGGCCCTTTTGAAATTGGTACTTCAGATTTAATCTGTTTTCTATATTCAGGCACTATCTCTTTTCCTTTCCTTTTTCTAATTAATTGTGTCTGTTCTTCCTCTTCTTCTTCTGAAATTAAATCTACAAAAGTAGGCTTTACAGGCCTTCGAGCCACAAGTACTGGCTCTTCCTGTTTAATTATCTCTATAATTACTGGTCTCGAAGGACTAGCCTCAGCTTCCCATGCAGCACTTGATTTAGCTGCTGCCTGATGCTGTTCAACTTCAATTTTGTATTGGGCCCTCAACTTTTCTTCGACCCTTCTTTTCTTAATGGCATCATATAAAATATGTGCCTTAGTTGTAGCTATTTCTTCATTATCACCTGGGTCTCTTGCTATTTTGACCAAGCTAGTAAACTCTTTCTCTTCTTCATCAATCCTCGGCCAAGCAAATGCTACTTGTGGCAATGGCTCTGTTGGCTGAACTAGAGATCCTGATTGATGTTCCTCAAGAACAGGTCATTCAGTAGTTGGTTCTTCCTGTTCTCCTGCTCGTTGCTGCTCCCATATTACCCAACTTCCATGACCAGCAATGCGTTTTTTAAACCATAATCTAGCTTTACGCTGAATTAGCTCTAGGGCTACTTCGTTGTTTGTTCGGATTTTTCTTTCTTTACTAACTGCAATTTCTATTGCCACTCTGATTTGTGTCTCCATTATCTGAGGTATTTGTATATCCAAATTAACCAAAACTTTCCTTAAGTTAAAGAGTCCTGATTCTACCTTTTGTAGCTCTTTCTCTCTTGTTATATTCCGAATCTTTTGCCGCATGTGCCATTCTTCTGATTCCTTCAGAAACTATGCTGTGTCAACTACATCTTCCCAAAACTCAAGGGTCATCTTCCACATCGTGGAGTTACACAACAGCACAGAATCGCTTTGATTTCTACTGTTCTAGATTCTAAATGATTTATCGGATAATGCCCCCAAAACCCTACGTTTTAGTTTAAATAAGCCCCAAGTTTAGGCGAGTAATCGGGTCATTTCCCAAACCAATTATTACAATCTTATCTGTGGTCATAGCTACAGTACTCCGTTGAGTTACAGTTAACTCAACAGAATAAGCTCGTTGACTAACTCAATACTCAACAAAGTAAGCTTGTTGAGTTAAGCGTAACTCAACGGACTTCCCGTACAAACAGATATAATAATAAAAATACTTAAGATAATAGTTTTTCTATTTTTTTAATGGTTTAACCGATACTATGTTTCGGTCAGACCTAATTTTTTTTCAATTGAACCGATACTATGTTTCGATAAAACCAACATTTTTTTCTGAAAATTAATATACATATTTTTTATGTTCCGGTCATACCGATGGATCAAGTCGGTTGAACCGCAACAATTTTTATATTTTATATATTTTTTTATATACTTTTTTTTTTATATAAACATAAAAACTAATTTCTTACTAAGTAAAGCTCGAGTAGTCCTCTACTCTGACTTCTTCTATAATTCCAAAGGAACTTTTTGGTGTTTTCAGAATAGGTCTAAGTCTTTGTCCATTTTCTTTAAATATATTCTGATTATTAGGATTTTCAATTTCAATTGCTCCATAAGGATAAATATTTCGAACTATGTAAGGTCCTACCCAACTAGATCTTAACTTTCCTAGATGGTTATGGAGTCTAGCCATATAAAGATATACTTCTTGTCCTATTTCAAAGCTTTTTGGAATAATTTTTCTATCATGCTAGAATTTCATTCTTTTTTTCTCTTACAGTCTTCGAATAAGCTTCATTTCTAAATTCTTCTAATTCAATTAACTACATTTTTCTATTTTCAGCAGCTTGATTTAAATTAGTGTTCAGAGTTTTTAATGCCTTTATTACCTTTATGTTCTATTTCAGCAGGTAAATGATAACTTTTTCCATATACTAGCCTAAAAGGTGACATACCAAAACTTGTTTTATAAGCAATTCTATAAGCCCAAAGTGCATCTATCAATCTATTAGCTCAATCTGTTCTAGTAGGATTTACTACTTTTTCTAAGATTAATTTAATTTATTTGTTTGCACTTTCTACTTGTCTAGTTGTTTGCGGATGATATGATATTGCAAGTAGTTTACTCCATATTTCTTCAGTAAGGCTTCAAAACTTCTATTATAGAAATGAGTTCCTCTATCACTAATAATAGCTTTAAGTATTCCAAATCTGGCAAATATATTAGTTCTTACAAATTGTATTACCACTTTGTTGTCATTAGTTTTTGTAAGAATAGCTTCTATCCATTTAGATACATAATCCACCCCCAACAATATGTAATTAAATTGATTAGACATAGGAAATGGACCCATAAAATCTATTCCCCACACATCAAAGATTTCCACCACAACAATAGAATTAAGAGGCATCATATTCCTCTTTGATATTCTTCCTATTTATTGACATCTTAAACAACTTGAGCAATATTTATGAGCATCTTTGAATAGTGTTGGCGAATAAAACCCACATTGCAGAATTTTTGCAACAGTTTTCCCTGAACCAAAATGCCCTCCACAAGCTTGGTCATAACAGAAAGACAATATACTCAGATATTTAGTTTCTGGAACACCCCTCCTTAAAATCAAATCAGGACATTTCTTAAATAAGAATGGGTCTTCCCAAGAGTAATATTTTACTCTTGAGAAAAACAATTTCTTATCCTGTCTATTCCAATCCTTAGGTGTTAGACCAGTAACTAAGCAATTAACTATGTTTGCATACCAAGGTATTGTGTTGATGGTCATTAATTGTTCATCGAGAAAATTATCCTTAATTTCAATATTTGATTTTTCTATTTGTAATCTTGATAAATGATATGCTACTACATTCTCAAAACCTTTTTTATCTTTAATTTCTAGATCAAATTCTTGTAATAATAATATCCATTGTATCAATTTAGGCTTAGTCTCTTTTTTCTTTATTAGATGTTTTAGAGCTGAATGATCCGTGTATACTATTACTTTAGCTCCAATCAGATATGATCTAAACTTTTCTAAAGCAAACACAACAGCTAATAATTCTTTTTCAGTAGTTGTGTAATTAACTTGAGCATCATTTAAGGTTTTGCTTGCATAATGAATCACTCTAGGAGATTTTTCTATCTTCTATCTCAACACTGCTCCTACAGCAAAATTAGAAGCATCACACATTAATTCAAATGGATGTCTCCAATTAGGTGCTTGAATTATAGGAGTTGAAATTAAGCTAGTCTTAAGTTTGAAAAATGATTCCTTGCAATTTTTATCAAAATTAAATGGAACATCTTTTAATAGATTAGTTAAAGGTCTAGCTATCTTGCTAAAGTCTTTAATAAATCTTCGATAAAAACTAGCATGTCCAAGAAATGATCTAATATCTTTTAATGATTTAGGTTCTAGTAGATTAAAAATTACTTCTATTTTAGCTTTATCTACTTCCAACCCTTTTTTAGAAACAACATGCCCTAAGACTATTCCTTGTTTAACCATGAAGTGACATTTTTCCCAATTTAAAACCTAATTTTTTTTTACACAACGTTTTAATATTAGGTCTAAATTTTTTAAACAGACTTCATATGAGTTTCCATATACAGTAAAATCATCCATAAATATTTCTAAAAAATCTTCAATCATTCCAATAAATATGCCCTGCATACACCTTTGAAATGTAGCTAGTGCATTGCATAATCTAAATGGCATTCTCTTAAAAGCATAAGTTCCATTAGGACAGGTGAAAGTTGTTTTCTCTTGATCCTCTAATGCTACTGGAATTTGATTATAACTTGAATACCCATCTAGGAAACAAAAAAATTATTGCCCTGCTAATCTTTCCAGCATTCGATCTATAAAAGGTAAGGGAAAATGATCTTTCCTAGTCACAGCATTCAGCTTCCTATAGTCTATACAAACTCTCCAACCTGATTGAATTCTAGTAGGTATCAAGTCTTGACTTTCATTCCTAATAACTATTAATCTTGATTTCTTAGGAACTTACTGGATTGGACTAACCCATGAGCTATCAGAAATCGAATAAATTATGTCACTATCCAACCATTTCACTATTTCTTTCCTGACTACTTCTTTAAGGTTTGGATTTAATCTCCTCTCAGGAATTCTAACAGGTTTAGCATTCTCTTTTAAATATATGTGGTGACAACATAAAGTTGAACTTAACCCTTTTATATCAGTCATAGTCCATCCTATTGCTTCTTCATAACTTTTTAATACATTTTTTAATTTAGCTATTTGATCCTCTTTTAAATCTGAAGCAATAATGATTGGATAGGTTCGTTTATCTTCCAGAAATATATAGGTTAATTCAGGAGGTAAAGGTTTTAATTCTAAATGTTGCCCATCAAAAGCTAGAGCTCCTAATTGAACATCATCATTTTCTAGATTAATTTCTTCCAAATCTCCTTCTATATTTATACTTTCACTTTCTTGTAAAGTTTCAGAATTGATTTGCATATTTAATTCTTCTTGAATCACATCATCTAACATATCTCTTTCATCCTCTAAAAAGTCTATGGTATGTAAGGACATTTCTAACTCCTCAAACCTTTCTGGTTTTAAAATTTATAATTGAGTATCCTCATTACCATATGCTAACTTCATTACTCTAGTCCTACAATTTATAACAACCCCTGATGTTGCTAAAAATGGCCTTCCCAAAATTAAAGATGTATCACTAATTTTATGTTTAATTTGTTGGGAATCCAAAATTACAATATCAAAAGGATATATAAAGTTTTTGATTTTAATTAAGACATCCTCTATTTTTCCTCTAGGGTATCTTATACTTGTATCAGCTAATTGAATAACCGTACCAGTAGGAGTTAAGCCTTCTAATCCTAAGGATGCAAATATATCACTTGGCATAACATTTATACCTACCCCTAAGTCTATTAAGGTTCTTTCTAGAATTGTATTTCTTATGGTGCATGATATAACAGAGATTCCAAGATTAGATAACTTTTTAAGAATTTGTGGCAGAAATAGGGAACTACTTTGCTTAGCTAAAAAGACATTTCTAAGAACTTTTCGCTCTCTTTTCTTAGTACACCAATCCTTCAGAAATTTAGCACAAGGTGGCATTTTCTACAATAGATCTAACAAAGAAATGTTAACTTGTACTTTTTCAAAAATTTCTCTGATTTTTTCTTGTTTTTCAGGTATTGTTTATTGTAATCTTTCAAGATAGGTTGCTAAAGATTGAGATTTAAAAGATTCTTTTTCTTTCAGTTGATTTGTTTGATCATTTTTAGCTTCATTACTAGATTCAGATTGTTCTTTAGTAATTTCTAGATTTTTAGCTATTACATTTTCATTATCATTTTGATTTTTACTCTTACCCACCTTCATATTATTTTCATTTTGAGTTCTTGGTGGTTGTTTGGGTTTTCCCAACACTACACTAGAAAAACTTGGATTTGTTACTTTTATTTTTACTTAGTTAATCTATCTTTATGCCTATTCTTTCTTTTAGAAGTAAACAAACAACCTTTAATACAATTTAGATATTAATTCCAATTTGTACCTTAACTGCAAGTGCACAGTGTCTATTGTATCAATGTGCAAGTACAGGTCGATCCCACAGGGAATTGCTGATGAACTTGAGAATTATTTGCTTGTTAAAAATCAAATTTATATATTCAATAAGCTCTCTGTTGAATTATAGTTAACTCAACGGACTAAGTTCGTTGAGTTATGGCTAACTCAACGGACTAACCTCGTGGACTTAAGTTAACTCCACGAGCCTGACTTTTCTTTTTAATACTGCTATTTATAGAGGAATTCGGCCAACCATTGGGCAATTCCAGAGATTGTAAATAACATCAATTAAGCTCTTTAATGTTAGTTAACATTGGATTTATCATTAAGCAATACTAACATTCAGATAATTCAAATAGTAACCATTAAAATCTTTAAGTTTTTTGAACGAACCAATTTCAATAAACTGTAAAACTAAAATAAACATAAAACAATCACAACACTAACAAAGATAATATTAATCATGATACAACACAAACAATACAACACTCAAATATAACATACAAACATAGATAAATTGTTTTTGGTATTTTTGTTTTAATATGAACATGGAAATGGGTGAAAGGTGAAATGTAAAGTAATCTCACTTGACAGTAAATACTTCCGACACTACTTGCAATGCAATTACACCACTAAAAATTAAACCACTTACAATCTTGTCTCCTCTCCCTATAGAATCGCGAGTCTAGAATTGCAAGATGATCTCCTCTTCAGCATATAGGCATCAACCCGAAGCCAAGGCTAAAAGCTTTACGATCTCCTGAAATATGAGTCGGTGCTTGGTGAAAATGGCTTCCCTTCCCGTGACGTGATCACTCCTCACAGTGGTTGTTAGGCATTGTGTTTGGCTCGGAATCGATCCAACATCAGGCAAGTACCCTCATAGACCTCTGATGGTTGGTGATTATGGTGGTGATGATGGTGATGATGATGGTTAGTGTGGTAATTTAGAGAATTGCAACGCCGATCCTCCTCTGCACACACTGTTCGCCCATCGATCACACACACTCTTCTTTTTTTCTTCTTTTCTTTTATATTTCTTTAGTAGTAATTGCTTCTACTTGAATGGTCGGTTGGATTTCCTTCATTCATATTAACAGCGATGCTTTCTTCTCCCTACGTGATTGAATTCCTACATGATACGTGCAAACATGGTTTTTCTCTTCCAACTGTCTGTTCTTGCAACCGCTACAGTAACATATTAGAAAATATATAGTCCGTGGAGTTACAAATAACTCAATGGACTTTCTTCATTGATTTAACTATAAGACACGTGCATAAATTTAACTATCCGATGCTCAAGTGCATTTCGGATACTTATAAACTTAACTATTTGATGCTTAGGGGCATTTCGGATAGTTATAAATAACTCACTAATATATAACTTAAGTAAATCTACCAGATCTCAACACATGTCAGCAGCAGTTTAATCATAAAAATAACATTTCAGAGAGTTACAGGTCTAACTATCCGATGCTCAAATGCATTTCGGATAGTTACAGCTAACTTACTGAAAATCCACTTAAGTCAATTTCCCAGAACATGACACGTGTCCTTAGCTAGTTTATAAATAAAAAGAGATTTCAGAGAGTTACAGGGATAACTATTCGATGCTCAGCTGCAATTTTGGATAGTTATAGATAACTCACCGAAAGTTCACTTAAGTCATTCATTATTGTTTCGACACGTGTACTTCAGGAAATAATAAAATATTCTCTCAAAACATAACTGTTCGGCAATTTAAACATAACTATCCGATACATATTCGGTCTGTTAAACATAACTGTCCGAATTTGTTCGGTATGTTAAACATAACTGTCTGAAATATCAGAATATTTGGATACTTAAGAATTCTATAGCCTGCAACTTACCGACAATTCATAAATATACTAAATTAACATTAATTCCCCCAAATTAAGCAGATTCTTCAATTAAAGCATATAACAGTGCAACTATAACATAATGGCTTAATTCTTATATGATAAGCTAAATATTATGCAATTAACCATCATTTAACCGTTAATAATATGCACTTTTTCATTCTAAACAGTGGTATATCAGTTCCAAATCTTAATGTTACACATACATCTGCTAGATTTTCGTTACTCTTATGATGTTTTTGTATATCATTTTCGTGATTATGATCTTCAATTGTTTTTAGTTTTAAAGTGCATTCTTTAAATTCTCTTGCATTAATATTTTCTGTTTGCTGTATATTTTGCAAATTATGCAGGTTTATAACATTATAATTTTCATTGTCCTATTGCATAACTTGTATTTTCATTGTATATTTGTCTAATGCTTTTAATTTTCTTTCTAGATCATCTAATCTCATTGCATTCAATTTTTGATCAATTTTCATTATGGTTTTTTCAGTTTCGTAAATTATATCCTTTTTAGGTTCTGAATATGCTTCCTTATAGTTTAATTAGTTGACTTCTTGTTGCTGACACATAAAGTATTCTAGTTTGTCTAGGTTTTTCTCTATACTACGCTCTAGTCTGTCATACTTATCCCAAACTTCAGTGTCTCTCAACATATTACACATTCTATGCTGACCATTAGTTGGGTAAACTATAGGATTCTCATACTCGGCTCTATTATACTAAGGATAATTCATTTGTTGTGCATGGGATCTAACCATCTGTAAACGTCTCAGTTTCAAACAATCAGAAATGTCATGTCCTTCAGAATTGCATAATTCACATATGCTAATTGTAGGTTTCAGAAATCTTTAAGCATAAGCATATGCCATATTCTCAATTACAGAAGAAAACACCAAACTCTGGCTATTAAAACGAAACAGCTCTAACAGTTGCTTATATTAATTCAATTCAATTCTAATCAATTCAATTCCCCGGCAACGGTGCCATAAAACTTGTTTGTTTTTTCCCTACACGACACCAGAATATCTGATTAGATCTCCAATAACATACCAGAAAAACTAGATTTGTTACTTCTGTTTTTATTTAGTTAATTTATCTTTATGCCTATTCTTTTTCTTTTAGAAGTAAACAAACAACCTTTAATACAATTTAGATATTAAATCCAATTTGTACTTTAACTGCAAGTGCACAGTGTCTGTTGTATTAGTGTGCAAGTATAGGTCGATCCCATAGGGAATTGCTTAAGAACTTAGAACTGTTCGTTTGTTAACAATCAAATTTGTATCTTCAATAAGCCCTCCATTGAATTATAGTTAACTCAACGGACAAAGTTCGTTGAGTTGTGACTAACTCAACAGACTAACCTCATGGACTTAAGATAACTCCACGAGCCTGCCTTTTCTTTTTAATACTGCAATTTACAAAGGAATTCGGCCAACCATTGGGCAATTCCACAGATTATAAATAACATCAATTAAGCTCTTTAATGTTAGTAAACACTAAATTTATCATTAAGCATACTAACATTCAGATAATTCAAACCGTAACCATTAAAATCTTTAAGTCTTTTGATCGAACCAATTTCAGTAAACTGTAAAACTTAAACAAACATAAAACAATCACAACATTGACAAAGATAACATTAATCACAATACAACACAAACAATACAACACTCAAATACAAAATACAATAGCAGATAAGTTGTTTTTGGTATTTTTTGTTTTAATATGAACATGGAAATGGGCGAAAGGTGAAATGTAAAGTAATCTCAATCGATAGTAAATACTTTCGTCGCTACTTGCGACGCGATTACACCACTAAAAATTAAACCACTTACAATTCTGTCTCCTCTCCCTATAGAATCACGAGTCCAGAATTGCAAGATGATCTCCTCTTTAGCATACAGGCATCAACCCAAAGCCAAGGCTAGAAGCTTTACGATCTCTTGAAATATGAGTCGGTGCTTGGTGAAAATGACTTCCCTTCCCGCGACACGATCACTCCTTAAAGTGGTTGTCAGGCATTATGTTTGGCTCGGAATCGACCTGACATCAAGAAAGTATCCTCACAGAACTCCGATGGTTGGTGAGTATGGTGGTTATGGTGGTGGTAATGATGGTTGGTGTGGTACTTCAGAGAATTGTCGATACTGTCTGCAGAAAGATTGGAGCTCCTCCTCTGTACACACTGACCGCCCATCGATCACACACCTTTCTTCTTTTTCTTCTTTTCTTTTATATTTCTTCAGTAGTAACTGCTTTTGCTTGAATGGTCGGTGGGATTTCCTTCATTCATATCAACGGCGATGCTTTCTTCTCCTTGCGCGATACATGCAATCGTGGTTTTTTTTCCAATTGTCCTATTTCTACAACCGCTATAGTGGCATATTAGAAAATAAATAGTCCGTGGAGTTACAGATAACTCAACGGATTTTCTTCGTTGATTTAACTATAAAACACGTGCATAAATTTAACTATCCGATGCTCAAGTGCATTTCGGATACTTATAAACTTAACTATCTGATGCTCAGATGCATTTCGGAAAGTTACAGATAACTCGCCGATATATAAGTTAAGTAAATCTACGAGATCTTGACACGTGTCAACAGCAGTTTAATAATAAAATAAACATTTCGAAGAGTTACAAGTCTAACTATCTAATGCTCAGCTGCAATTTCGGATAGTTACAAGTCTAACTATCCAATGCTCAGTTGCAATTTCAGATAGTTATAGATAACTCACCGAAAGTTCACTTAAGTCATGCATTATGGTTTAGACATGTGTACTTCAGAAAATAAGAAAATATTCTTTTAAAACATAACTGTTCGGCAATTTAAACATAACTATCTAATACATGTTTGGTCTGTTAAACATAACTATCTGAAATATGTTCGGTATGTTAAACATAACTATCCGAAATATCAAAAAATTCAGATACTTAAGAATTTCACAGCCCACAACTTACCGATAGTTCAGAAATGTACTAAATTAACATTAATTCCCCCAATTTAAGCAGATTCTTTAATTAAAGCTTATAACAATGCAATTATAACATAATGGCTTAATTCTCATATAATAAGCTAAATATTATTTAATTTACCATCATTTAACCATTAATAATATGCACTTTTTCATTCTAAACACTACTTCACTAAATTTTCTTCCACCTAATACTTCAAATCTTCAATGACATATATCTTACCTTTTTATGCTTCACTGAATTTTCTTCCACCTAAGAGATTTTCCCCCGAAAAGGTGTTTTTGATCCCTGAAAAGATTTTTCTTTCGGTGTGTAAGGATAACTGATCAATGAGAATTCTATGTCTTTTATACTATATCTTCATTTCATGCATATCCTCCACATTTAATCACTATTAGTCTTCCACTTCTTCACGTCTTTTCTTTTCCTTCATCGAAATACACACATTCTGACCCATGTTTACATTTCAAATTTTCTTAAATTATCAATCCTGGATCTCTGAAAAATTTCCTACAAAATAAACTTTCACTTCCAAAATGTTTCATCAAGTATAATAAGAAGTCGTTACTTTAATGTTAACTAAACGAGTAACACAAATATATATATAACTTAACGTTTCTAACTTAACGAGTTCCTCATGTGCCAACTCACATGACAAGTACTGTAGCTAACTCAACGAACTATCTCTGTGGTGTTACGGATAACTCAATGAACCAATAATAAACAAATGTTTTTATAATAAGAATTTTACCACCATCAAAAATAACAACTTAAGTTTTCTAACGCTAACCTAGCGCGTTGCCTTAGTGTTCAATATAGCAACTCAACGCATTTAGTTATGTTAACTTAACGAGTTAAATATGTGCACCTCATGTGATACAATATAACATTCATAACTTATAATATCACCACATGTACAATACTAACTTAATGAGTTCGTCTCTTCTTTTACTCACTAACTTAATGAGTTCTCACGTGACCTATTTTAACCTTTAAGCCTTTAACTTAACGAGTTCTCACATGATCTCTATACGAACAAAACTCTAACTTAACGAGTTGTCTAAACGTGCACTATTCATCATATAGAAAATATAACTTTAAAACATATCATGCTTTTCAATAAAAACACATGTTAACTTAACGTTTAGTTAAATGAGAAATTAATGCAACGAAATGACTAGTTATTAAATTAGTATAATTTCAGATCCAATACAGACAAGTATTTATATCAGTAAGATTTTTCTATATTAATTGATGATTTTAATTTCTTTTCACAAGCAATAGTAATTGAGCAAATATGATTATCTTCGTTCAACACACATCATCAAAACAAAATACTCAACAATCTCCCCCTTTTTGATGATGACAAAACCATATTAAATCAATTATGAAATATATTTAACTCAACAAAACACCTTTTTTGGGTTAACTTTTAATTCAACAAACAAGTTTGTTGACTTAAGTTCACTTAAGCTTATTTCTATTGTTTGTGTAAATTTCACCTCTCAAAAATAAAACTTTCAGATGTCGATAATTACATAAGTATCATTTCTCCCCCTTCCATTATATAATTTAATAACCATATAATTTTCTTTCAGATTACATTATCATCTATCAGATTACAATAACCACTTAAATATCATCTCCCTTTATAATATATGCAATTAAAATCATAATCATTTTTTTTATATATATAACATTTCTCCCCCTTTTTGTCATTAATCAAAAAGATAATTACACATAATATATATAGTAAGAGATATATTTACAACAATGCTTTCTGTAAACAATAATAAGAATTGTAAACATTTACAGAAAAATGTATTGTTCATTGAATCAAACAAGGAATACAAGCATTACATTTTGTATTCAGATACAAGGAAACAAACATTTATCTATCCCTCCTAAGTATATTACATATTGCATTACATATTTTATCTCCTAGATGCCTAATATCATTTCTGATGTCGTTAAGCACATTATCTACGTTAGGAGGTAGCTGGGGTTGCTGTTCAGCTTGAATTGAATAACTTGGTTGTTTTTGTTGTATATGGTCTGTACAATCAGGTTGTTGTTGTTGTTATTGTTGTTGTTGAGATTGATGCATGGCCTGGAATTTTTGCAAATTGTTTACACTAAAAGCTCTCATGCCTTTAGTTTCAGAGGGCTAGTTAGATAAATTCAATTGGCTTGCAAGGAGTCTACATACAGCATCACCATAAAATAACTTTGAACTCATATGCTATAGTTGAGAAGTAAAAACATCAAACCAATTGAATTGAATTCTATTCAGCAGACCATAAGTTGCATATAAACAACTTCTGCTGACTACCATATTGTGTCCAACTCTCTAAAATAAATTGGCATGCAATATATTTGCAATAAACATTGCCTCTACATTTAGATTTTCCATTAATCTCATTTCAGTATATACATCTGAAATTTTTGATAAAGACTAAATGTTCCACTCTAGTTGTCTAATCATGTCAAATCTGTTTGTAACAACACCTTCATTCTTTAATACCAAAACTTCAAAAATTAATTCATGAGACAATATTAACTCCTGTTTATTTATTTGAGTTTTCAGTATATTTTCATTCTTGACCAGATTGCTATAAATAGTTGCAATAAACTCTGTGTATTGCTTCCATTTCATTCCAACTGGCAAGAATTGAATAAGGCCTTGATACTCAACTAGATCTTTTATTTCCATCAAATTTCTGAATTTTATTGGATGAGCATGTAGAATCTGACATGTAATCAGATTATTGTATTTCTACACTACTTCCTTAGATCTAAAATGAATTGAATCACCTTGAATTTGTAATACTGTACACAAAGAAGGTGATACCTGAAGCTGTGATTCAAAGTTTAATTCATCTTTAGGAACTTCTTCTTCAAAATGAATGTCATGTTGTTCCTCTGTGAAAATATTTTCTTGAAGCTGCTTAGGTAAGCTTGATTCTTCAGCTTCAACAGTGTAAGGAACATTTTCAATATGCTCAACATTTATCTATTCAGTCTCTATAGAATGATCAGAGTTCAATTTTTCCACAAATTCTACAACCAGTGTATCTATTTGTAATTGTTCATTTTATTCAATAGATATTTCCATCGATAGATGGTGTGAATTCTCAAACTCTGCTTCTGTAGATTCTGAAGAAGGCTGGTTGACATTTAGCTCTTCTAGAGTCTTAACGTTTTCAATTTATGCTACTCTAGACAATTCAGCATATGAACTAGTTACTACCTCAACATTGTCAATTATATCTGCAATAACTTGTTCAATGTCAAGTGCCTGATGCTTTGATTTTTCAATTTCTACATCATCAGGACTTGTACTAATAGAAAAACTTGAACTCATATTTGACTTGGATTTCTTCTCAAGTTTTCTAGCAAGGGAGTCTCATTATCATCATCAGTTTTAGTATGCTCGAAACTGATGAGTTTATTAGATGCACTATAGGGTACAATGTCTAGACATGCATTGTCCTTTGGAAATAAATGCTCATCCAATTTTCCTTTTTCAACAAACTTTGTTTCCTTAAACATAATTTTTCTGATTTTCGTTCTTCAATAAAATTTCTGTTTCTCCTCTTCAAGTATTGCTATTTTCTTTTCAAATTGCTCCATAAAAGTTTTCTGCTTTAATTCTTTAAAAGCACTTTCTATTGTTATAGCCTTTCGAAGACTGTCAACTTTTCTTTTATCTACAGTAATATTTGATTCTAATTGTTTTGAATAAAAAGGAGTAGGGATAGCTAATTCATGTTCTTCCTCAAATGCATGTAATCTAGTTGATCTACCTACACCTTTTTCCAAATATTTTGCATACTGTTCTAAAAATGCAATTTCAACACATTTCATTTTGTATTCTCTATCATATTTACTTCGAATACCCCTATATGTAATATTTGCATCAGTATTTTGAAGCTCTTGTCTAACTTCATCTAGTATACTTTAAGGAAAGAAGTATTCATTGTAAATTTGTACTAACCTTTTGTCTACTCGAAGTATTTTCTTGCTCCAAGTGCGTGGAACTACATCAGTATCTATTTCTTTTCCCTTTGCATCTCCTTTGCTTTTGCCTTTTCCTTCGCCACGACCTTTGTAGAACTTGGAGACCATCGTCGCAGGTTGTAACAACAACAAGCGAGAAAGATTTTCAGACAAAGGTTTACGAATAACTTAAGTACCTATGTAATAAGTGTTTAAATAGGGTTTTCAGGTGAATAACTCAACATGTATAAGTCGGGTTTGGATTTGAAATGAGTATTGAATATAGTTTATTCGATCAAGGTACTCAAAAAATTCAAGTATAACTTGTTGAGTTAACTAACCTAACGAGTAAAACGTTGTCTAGAGGCAGTTTTACATGTTACCTTATATAACATAACGTTTAGTTAGTACAAAAAAAAAACAAGTTTTAGATGCTTTCAACTGAAACCTTCTGAAGACAACACACATGCTACACTTAACATTATCTTGAGAACATTGTAAACTATTCTGACATTCTCTTCTTATGAATCTAAAATAGTTTGTTTGTCTTTTTAAATTGTTTCATCAAGATCTTAAGAGGACTTTAATTCAGATTAACCAAGATTTGTATTCTGAATTATATTAATCTATTTTGGACATTGTTAATCCTCCCCTTACAAATATACTTCTCATATATTCAATAACATACAAAATATACTTGTATAACAATAGATGTTAAGTATAACTTGACTTTTAAATTTTCTTTTTAGAAACTTCTGTTATCCTGAATTCATCAAAAATGATTTCCAGAATCAATTCCTACTGTATATGAATCAAAACACAACTTTGAACTCAATATGATTAATTCAAGGAGAATAAAAGAATGTATCTCAAATAAACATTTTCAAAAGTACTAATATTGATTCAATAAATCAGTAGTCATATTGGTAGAAACTATATTTGATTCAAAGATGTCTGTAATTAATGAAACAACTTTTTCTTTTCAAAATAGTAAATATTCATAATTTTCTTTAAAAGTTAGTTTGAAAAGCTTGAATCATACAAGAGCTTTTTAATATACTTGTGTAATTAGCTTTCAGTCAACAATCTCAGATCTGATCAGGACCTTAGGTTCCCAGATTTAAAGAATCATTTTTCAAGACAAGAATCCTTACATACCTATCTGCTCAAGTACAAAAGGCTCGTGATCAAACTGATCAAACTCTCAAAGATTTTCACTTTGTAAGCACTTTTCATTTTAAGCACAGTATATATGTATTCCATTAATACTGATGCAATAAAATACAAATCTCATACAATTTTTACTTCTATGATTTTACTGAAAATATGAATGATTTTCAATAAGTTCATACTTTTGATTAACAATTTAAGATGATTTACATATAAATTATTCTACAAGTTTAATCAATTAAGTCAAATTTAGGCATGATCATATGCACTTTCCTCGATTCAAAGAAAACACTTAATCAGAATTTCAAAAGTATTTAATGTTTTTCATTTACACTTCCACTTAAAATCGTGAAAACCATTAAAATTGATAACCTACTTAAAATCAATAAGATACTACTATGATTTTACAATAAATGCATAGTATCTTAAGCAGTAGTTTAGATATCACTTAGATATTTATGATAAGTATATAATATCTATGAGGTGAACAACATCATCAATAATATTTATTTTTTGTGGAGTCTAAGAATTTTACACATCACATAACCTACAAATACCCAAATTTAATCTTATGTTGCAGAATGTATTTTTGTTTAGAGGTTTTATAAATATATCAACTAATTGATTTTTACTAGACACAAATTCTAATTTAATTTTTCCTGTAATTACGTTATCTCTTAGAAAATGATGTCTAACCTCTATATGCTTTGCTCTAGAATGTAATACAGGATTTTTGGAAAGATTTATTACAAAACTACTGTCACAATAAATCTCAGTTGTATCATAAGATAATCCAAAATCTTCTAAAGTTTGCCCTATCCATAGAATCTGAGTGCAACATAGTGCAACAGCAACATATTTAGCTTCTATAGTAGAAAGTGTTGTGTAGTTTTATTTTTTACTAAACCATGACACCAAATTATTTCCCAATAATTGACATGTACCCACTAGTACTCTTTCTATCAGATTTAGATCCTACATAGTCAGCATCAGTATATCCTATAAGATCTATTAAACTATCCTTAGAATAATACAGTCTAAAATTTTTAGTTCCTTGTATAAATCTAAATATTCTTTTAACTGCAATTGAGTGTAATTCTTTAGGATTATATTGAAATCTAGCACAAGCACACACAGCAAACATAATATCAGGTCCACTAGCAATCAAATAAAGTAAAGAACCAATCATACTTCTGTATTTTCTTTGATCTATTGATTTTCCTATGTCATCAATATCTAACTCTTTAAAGAAGTACTTATAGGAGTTCTTCGAATCCTTGTATCATTAAAATTAAATTTCTTAAGCATTTCATCTGCATATTTTTCCTGATTTAAAAATATACCTTTATCCATTTGCTTAATTTGAAGTCCTAGAAAATATGAAATTTCTCCTATCATACTCATTTCAAACTAACTAGTCATCTCTTTAGAAAATATTTTTATCAGTTTATCAAAAGTTGCTCCAAAGATTATATCGTCCACATATATTTGAACAACAATCTGATCTTTACCATCTCTCTTGATAAATTGAGTATGATCTACTTTTCCCATGATATAACCTTATTCTATTAAAAAGTAGATAATTTTTCATACCATGATCTAGGTGTTTGCTTCAAACCATATAAGGCTTTCTTCAACTTATACACAAAGTTAGGATTTTTAATATCTTCAAATCAAGGTGGTTGTTTGTTTAGAATGAAAAAGTGCATATTATTAACGGTTAAATGATGGTTAATTGCATAATATTTAGCTTATCATATAAGAATTAAGCCATTATGTTATAATTACACTATTATATGCTTTAATTGAAGAATTTGTTTAATTTGGGGGCATTAATGTTAATTTAGTACATTTATGAACTGTCGATAAGTTGTAGGCTGCGAAATTCTTAAGTATCCGAATATTTTGATATTTCAGACAGTTATGTTTAACATATCGAACAAATTCAGACAGTTATGTTTAACATACCAAACAAATTCGGACAGTTATGTTTAACAGACCAAATATCTATCGGATAGTTATGTTTAAATTGCCGAATAGTTATGTTTTGAGAGAATATTTTATTATTTCCTGAAGTACACGTGTCGAAACCATAATGAATGACTTAAGTGAACTTTTGGTGAGTTATCTATAACTATCTGAAATTGCAGTTGGGCATCGGATAGTTATCCCTGTAACTCTCCGAAATCTCTTTTTATTTATAAAATAGCTGAGGACACGTGTCATGTTTTGGGAAATTGACTTAAGTAGATTTTCAGTGAGTTAGCTGTAACTATCCGAAATGCATTTGAGCATCGGATAGTTAGACATGTAACTCTCCGAAATGTTATTTTTATGATTAAACTGCTGCTGACACATGTTGAGATCTAGTAGATTTACTTAAGTTATATATTGGTGAGTTATTTATAACTATTCGAAATGCACCTAAGCATCGAATAGTTAAGTTTGTAAGTATCTGAAATGCACTTGAGCATCGTATAGTTAAATTTATGCACATGTCTTATAGTTAAATCAACGAAGAAAGTCCATTGAGTTATCTGTAACTCCACGAACTATATATTTTCTAATACGACACTGTAGTAGTTGTAGGAACAAACAATTGGAAGAGAAAAACCACGTTTGCAAGTATCACGTAGGAATTCAATCGTGTAGGGAGAAGAAAGCATCGCCGTTGATATGAACGAAGGAAATTCAACCGACCATTCAAGCAGAAGTAGTTACTACTAAAGAAATATAAAAGAAAAGAAGAAAAAAAGAAGAGTGTGTGTGATCGATGGGCTGACAATGTGTCTAAAGGAGGATCGACGTCACAATTCTCTGAAGTACCACACCAACCATCATCATCACCATCATCACCACCATAATCACCAACCATCGGAGGTCTGTGAGGATACTTGCCTGATGTCGGGTCGATTCCAAGCCAAACATAATGCTTGACAACCACTGTGAGGAGTGATCGCGTCGCGGGAAGGGAAGCCATTTTCACTAAGTGCCGACTCATATTTCAGGAGATCGTAAAGCTTTAAGCCTTGGCTTCAGGTTGATGCCTGTATGCTGAAGAGGAGATCATCTTGCAATTCTAGACTCACGATTCTATAGGGAGAGGAGACAGGATTGTAAGTGGTTTAATTTTCAATGGTGTAATCGTGTTGCAAGTAGTGTTAGAAGTATTTACTGTCAAGTGAGATTACTTTACATTTCACCTTTCACCCATTTCCATGTTCATATTAAAACAAAAATACCAAAAATAATTTATCTATGTTTGTATGTTGTATTTGAGTGTCGTATTATTTGTGTTGTATCGTGATTAATATTATCTTTGTTAGTGTTGTGATTGTTTTACGTTTATTTTAGTTTTACAGTTAACTGAAATTGGTTCGTTCAAAAGACTTAAAGATTTTAATGGTTATTGTTTGAATTATCTGAATGTCAGTATTGCTTAATGATAAATCCAATGTTAACTAACATTAAAGAGCTTAATTGATGTTATTTAGAATCTGTGGAATCGCCCAATAGTTGGCCGAATTCCTCTATAAATAGCAGTATTAAAAAGAAAAGTCAAGCTCGTGGAGTTAACTTAAGTCCACGAGGTTAGTCCGTTGAGTTAGCCATAACTCAACGAACTTACTCCGTTGAGTTAGCTGTAATTCAACGAAGAGCTTATTGAATATATAAATTTGATTTTTAACAAACAAACAGTTCTCAAGTTCGCTAGTAATTCCCTGTGGGATCGACCTGTACTTGCACATTGATACAATAGACACTGTGCACTTGCAGTTAAAGTACAAAATGAAATTAATATCTAAATTGTATTAAAGGTTGTTTGTTTACTTCTAAAAGAAAGAATAGGCATAAAGATAAATTAACTAAGTAAAAATAGAAGTAACCAATCCAAGTTTTTCTAGTGTAGTGTTGGGAAAACCCAAACAAGTTTTATGGCGCCATTGCTAGGGAATTGAATTGAATGGAACTGAATTGAATTGAATTGTATAGATATAAGCAACTGTTAGAGATGTTTCGTTTTAATAGCCAGAGTTGTGTGTTTTCTTTTGTAATTGAGAATATGGCATATGCTTATGCTTAAAGATTTTTGAAACCTGTAATTAGCATATGTGAATTCTGCAATTCTAAAGGACACGACATTTCTCATTGTTTGAAATTGAGACATTTACAGATGGTTAGATCCCATGAACAACAAATGAATTATCCTCAATATAATATAGCCGAGTATGAGAATCCTATAGTTTGCCCAACTGATGGTCAATATAGAATGCGTAATATGATGAGAGACACTGAAGTTTGGGATAGCTATGACAGACTAGAGCATAGTATAGAGCAAAATCTGAACAAACTAGAATACTTTGTGTGTCAACAACAAGAAGTCAACCAAGTAAACTATAAGGAAGCATATTCAGAACCTAAATAGGATATAATTTACGAAACTGAAAAAAACATAAAGAAAATTGATCAAAAATTGAAGGCAATGAAATTAGATGATCTGGATCAAAAATTAAAAGCATTAGACGAAAATGCAATGAAAATACAAGTTATGCAACAGGACAATGAAAATTATAATGTTATAAACCTGCATAATTTGCAAAATATACAGCAAACAGAAAATACCAATGCAAGAGAATTTAAAGAATGCACTTTAAAACTAAAAACAATTGAAGATCATAATCACGAAAATGATATGCAAAAACATCATGAAAGTAACGAAAATTTGGAAGATGTATGTGTAACATTAAGATCTGGAACTGATATACCACCAAGAACTCAAAATGAAAATGATATGAAGGTGGATAAGAGTAAAAATCAAAATGATAATGAAAATGTAATAGCTGAAAATCTAGAAATCACTAAAGAACAATCTGAATCTGCGAATGAAGCTAAAAACGATCAAACAAATCAACTGAAAGAAAAAGAGTCTTTGAAATCAAAATCTTTAGCACCCTATCTTGAAAGATTACAACAAACAATTCCTGAAAAACAAGAAAAAATTAGAGAAATTTTTGAAAAAGTACAAGTTAACATTCCTTTGTTAGATCTATTGCAGAAAATGCCACCTTGTGCTAAATTTCTTAAGGATTGGTGTACTAAGTTAAGTCATTCAATAAATCACATGCAGAAATACAGAACGGAAGCTTAAAGGACTTGTCGGAGAGTTCGATAACTATCCGAGTTTTCTTTTCGGGGAGTTAGATAATTATTCGAGTTTTTCGATAAGTTACTGGCATAACTTTCCGGAACTTAAGTCACTTTATTACGCATGTGCAAAATGGAGAAGCCGGTAGTTGAAAGCTTAAAAGGGAAAATCGGAGAGTTAGAAAGATAACTATCCGAAATTTCAAGAGAGTTTCGGTGAGTTACAGTTTAACTATCCGAAACTTAAGTCATTGAATTTCCCACGTGCAGAATTTCAAACAGATGCTCAAATGGGTTTTCGAAGAGTTAGAAAGATAACTATCCGAAATTCAAGAGAGTTTCGGTGAGTTATAGTTTAACTATCCGAAACTTAAGTCATTGATTTTCTCACGTGCAGAATTCAGAAAGAAGTGCAAATAAGTTTTCGGAGAGTTAGAAAAATAAATATCCGAAATCCTGAAGCATTTCGGTGAGTTACAGGGATAACCTTCCGAAACTTAAGTCAACTCTTTATGCACGTGCTAAATTAATGCAATCGGCAAGTATATAACTGATCGGTAAGTTACAGTTATAAGTATCCGATTGAATGACAACTCACATTTAAATATTCTGAAATCCTACCTAGTAGAAAAGGTTAAGTGATCTTTCGGTAAGTTACAAAAATTCTTCGGAGAGTTACATAGCTAACTATCTGAAAGAACAGGAAAATTGGTAAGATATCTTGAAACGATTTTCTGAACGGTCACTTACCGTATTGGGACTTGAGACTAATCAAGTACAGTAGAATACATCCGTTGGAGAGAAATATGATTGTTGTACATATCAAGTATATATACAAAATACAAACAATGGAGATACATAGAGCTATACTCCAAATTCCATTTACACTCAAGTCTACAAATAGTGAAGCATATTCCAAAGATCTACTGTAGAAAAAGCTCTGTGCGCAAAACTTTGATTGAAGGACTAAAGTTCGTAGTTTCAACCTGAAAGCTACATACAATGTTGGTTTGAGTTTCGACCTGAAAACTCTAGAGGTTGGTTTACTGAAGGTTTTACTTGAAAACTTCTGTGTAGTTGGTTCTTGCTTTGACCTGAAAGCATGTGTGTAAGTGTTGAAACACTTAGTGAACCCAAGTGAATCTTGGGGGTGGACTAGCCAATTTGGTGAACCACCTAAAAATTTGTTGTGTTTCTTATCTTTGCTTATTTGCATTCTCTTAGTTTCAGTTCATTACATTTCTGTTGAATCATTCGATTCAACATCAAAAGAATTTTAAAATTACGCACGATCACCATTCACCCCCCTCTAGTGAGCCTATTTATCCTAACAGTTGGTATCAGAGCAAGGTTAATCCTTCATAAGATTTAACCATCTGGATTTATGGCTCAATTTGTTGAGGGACAAAACATCCACAGACCTCCTCTATTCGATGGTTCCAATTATAACTATTGGAAGAATAGAATGGAGTGCTTCCTTAGGAGTTCAGATGTTAAACTCTGGAAGACTGTTGTTCTTGGAACTACACTTCCAACCAGTGATATTTCGAACTAGTCTGAGGAGGATGAGAAAATCATCTAGTTGGATGCTAGAGGGCTGAATGTCATTTATTGTGCACTAACTGCTGATCAATATAATAAGGTATCTGCATGTAAGTTTACACATGACGCTTGGAAAATCCTTCAAGTTACTCATGAAGGTACAAGCCAAGTTAATGATACAAAAATTAGTATTCTTTTGAGAAAAATAGAACTGTTTAGAATGAATGATAATGAAAACATAACTGAAATGTTTTCCAGATTTACTGAAATCATTAACAGCCTGAAAGGCTTGGGAAAGGAGTTCTCTTCATGTGAACAGGTACAGAAGATCCTGAGGAGCTTAACTATTGAGTGGAAACAGAAGTCCACATCTATTCAAGATTCCAAGGATCTCAACAATTACACAGTTGAAGAACTGTTGGGCAATCTTTTGGCCCACGAAGCTCAGATGAAGGACTGGAAAGAGCAAGAAGGAGCTGTTGAAAAGAAAGCTGATAAAAAAAGGAATTGGCATTTCCATCTACAGAGGAAGCTCTAAGCTCAGACGATGATGAGATCATGCTGTTGGCAAGGAACTTCAAAAAGTTTATGAAGAAAAAGAATAAGTCCAGCTCTTCTAAAAGAACAATCCCTACATGTTTCAAATGTAAAAGGCAAGGGCACATATAGACCTTCTGTCCATTTCAAACAGAAGAAGATCAAGGAGATAAGAAGAAGAGATTGAAGGAAAAAAAGAAGATGGCTCTCAAAGCTACGTGGGATGATAGTAGCTCTTCAAGTTGTTCGTCAAATTCTGAAGAAGAAGCAGCAGCAAATGTTTGCTTTGCTGCACAAGAGGTATGCTCTACTTCCTCTAGTTCAGAAAATGAGCATGATGAGTTAGACATAAACAATCTTCTATCTACTGTAGATAATTTATATGTGAAGTGTAGAGTTTTTAAGAAAGAAATTAAAAGATTAAATCATTGTTTAGAAAATTCATTTGCTGAATTAGAATCAACTATAGTTGAAAATAGAAATCTAAAATCAAACTTAGATAAGTATAGTTGTGATAACTGTGAATTAAAAGATGAAAATAAAAATCTATTAACTACTATATCAGATTTGGAAGATACTATATGTAAATTTACTCAAGGACAAAAAGGATTAAATAAAATAATAGGATCTCAACGATCAAATGGGAATAAATATGGCCTAGGGTATGCTACACCACAGAAACACCTTATTGTGGTGGAGTGATTCAATCTTATAGAGATGGCACCACTATGTTTGCCATCAAACGAAGATCAGATCATATGTGGCTGCCAAGAGGCAATAGATTTAATGTTTTAAGGACTAACTCTACTGGATGCAAGAAGATTTGGGTACCAAAAGCTTTAATTTTAGTATGATTTGCAGGGAGACAAGAAGTTTCAAGCACGTTCAACTAAATGGATTGTGGACAGTGGATGCTCAAAACACATGACAGGTAAGAAAAGCTTTCTTGATTTAGTTAAACACTTAAGTTCAGGATCTGTTAAGTTTGGAAATAATGAAAAGTGTAAAATAACTGTAATAGGAAATATTATATCTGAAAGTGGTATAATTGAGAATGTCTTGCATGTAAATGGTTTAAAACAAAATTTGTTAAGTGTAGGACAGTTATGTGATAAAGGCTATACTGTTTCTTTTAATGCTAAAAACTGCTACATTATTGATCCTGCCACAAATGAAACAAAATTTACTGGTATTAGAAATTGCTCAATATATACATTAAATTTTCCATGTGAAAATTCTGCAAGCAACTCCTGTTTGGTAGCAACTAGTGAAGACGATTGGGTGTGGCATAGAAGACTTGGTCACATCAGTATGAAGAATATCAGAAAGCTATCCACAAGTGATCTTGTTAGGGGACTGCCTAAACTCACTTTTAAGAAGGATAGTGTGTGTAGTGAGTGTATGCTAGGGAAGCAGAAGAGAACTGCTCTTCACAGTAAAAATGTTGTGTCCACCAAAAGGCCATTAGAACTACTACATCTAGATTTGTTTGGTCCTTCTCAAGTATCAAGTCTTGGGGGTTGAAAATATACCTTTGTTATTGTTGATGATTTCTCTAGATTAACTTAGGTAATATTTTTGACACATAAAAATGAAACTTGCAATGAATTCAGAAATTTCTGCATTAGAGTTCAAAATCAGAAGGAACTAACAATGAAGAAAATTAGAAGTGATCATGGAGGGGAATTTGAAAACTATGAATTTGAAAACCTCTACAATTCTTTTGGAATTCTACTTGAATTCTCTTGTCCTAGAACTCCTGCTCAAAATAGAGTTGTGGAAAGGAAAAATAGGACACTACAAGAAATGGCTAGAACTATGCGAAATGCCATGGATCTTCCTAAATTTCTCTGGGCAGAAGTTGTAGGAACAGCTTGTCACATTTCCAACAGAACTCACATTAGATCCACATTGAATAAGACACCCTTTCAAATTTGGTTCAATAAAACTCCAAGTGTTGGCTATTTTAAGACATTTGGATGCAAATGTTTTGTTTTAAATACAGGAAATGCTAAAGACAAGTTTGATGCTAAGTCTAAACCTGCCATACTTGTTGGTTACTCCTCGAGAAGCAAAGCTTATAGAGTATACTTTGCTAAAGATAGAAGAGTGGATGAAAGTATAAATGTTCAATTTGATGAAGATCTGTTTCAGAATTTCAAAAAGCTGAAGATTAATAATGATAGTGAAAATGAATACTTTGAAGATGGTAACTGCAAGCAGAATACCATTTCACAAGTATAAGACCAGAATCTCAACCATAGATATCAGAACTATAACAGTTGGAAGTTTAGATCTGATCATCCTGAGGAACAAATTATTGGAAATATATCTAAAAGGGTACAAACTAGAAGCAAAGCACAAGATATCTGCAATTTTTGTGCATTTGTGTCAGAAATAGAGCCAAAATCAATAGATGAAGCTTGTAAGGATATCTACTGGACAATGGCTATGCAGGAAGAATTAAATCAGTTCCAGAAAAACAATGTGTGGGAAAATCCTACATGAAAATCCATCATTGGAACTAAATGGATTTTCAAAAACAAATTAGATGAAGAAGGTAACATTCTCAGGAATAAAGCTCGATTAGTTGCTCAAGGCTACAATCAACAGGAAGGTATTGACTATGAAGAAACTTTTGCTCCTGTAGCCAAGATTGAAGCTATCATAATGTTGCTTGCCTTTGCAAGTAGTATGAAGATAAGATTGTTTCAAATGGATGTGAAAAGTGCCTCCTTAAATGGAGAAATTCAAGAAGAAGTGTTTGTTAAACAACCTCTTGGATTTGAAGATGAACTCAAGCCGGATCATGTCTACAAACTGAGAAAGGCTCTATATGGTTTGAAACAGGCACCTAGAGCTTGGTATGAGAAATTGAAAAAGATTTTAACTGAAAACAATTTTTCTATAGGCAAAGTGGATAGCACTTTGTTTATGAAAACTTTTGATGTGCACATGTTGATTGTTCAGATATATGTTGATGATATAGTCTTTGGAGCCACCTCAAAAGATCTTTGTCATAAATTTCAGAATTTGATGAAAAATAAATTCGAAATGAGCATGATGGGAGAATTGAAGTTTTTCTTGGGATTACAAATTCATCAAATGCATAATGGTATATTTGTCAACCAAGAAAAATACTGCAAAGAGATGTTGAAGAAATTTGGTTATGAAAACATCAAATCCGCAAATACTCCAATGAGTTCAAACATTAAAATAGAAATGAATGATTCAAGTGTTGTAGTGGATCAAAGGCAATATAGAGGTATGATTGGATCACTGTTATACCTTTTAGCTAGCAGGCCAGATATTATATTCAGTGTATGCTTGTGTGCTAGATTTCAAGCATCACCAAAGGAATTACATTTGAAATCAATCAAAAGGATTTTCAGATATCTAGAAGGAACAAAAGATTTCGAATTATTCTACTCAGTTGACAGTAGCTTGATTTTAACAAGCTATAGTGATGCAGATTATGCAGGCATCAGATCTGATAGAAAAAGCACTAGTGGTACTTGTCAACTACTTGGATGTTCTTTAATCTCATGGTTCAGTAGGAAACAAAATTATATAGCATTATCTACTACTGAAGCCAAGTATATTGCAGTTGGATTCTGCTGTGCACAAATCCTTTGGATGCAACAAATTCTAGCAGATTACAAACTGAAAATTCAGAATTCAATCATATTTTGTGATAATAGCAGTGTAATCAGTCTATCTAAGAATACTATACTTCATTCCAGAGCCAAGCATATCGAGATCAGACAACATTTTCTAAGAGATCATGTGAAGAAAGGGAATATTTCACTTAAGTTTGTGCCAACAGAAAATCATCTTGCAGATATTTTCACCAAACCTTTAAATGAATCAACTTTTAATCATATTAGACAAAATCTAGGAATATGTTCTTTACAAGATCTTTAAATATTTTTTCATCAAGCTCACCATATGGGAGCTTGTTTTTCTACTAACCTTCTCGTGTAGGATACAGTCTATATCAGTTTTACAGAAAATCAGTTTTGTAATCCTCACCTTTTTATATAATGACAAAAAGGGGGAGAAGAATTTGGAAATTCGATCACTTACAGTATTTCAAGCAAGTACTGAAAGAGAATTATTAAAAGGAGAAGAAAAACTCAGCACACACATAGGGGGAGAAGTAAGCTCATAGTTAGGGGGAGGAATTCCTTCTCGTCAATATAGTTTTGTTTAATTCAAGCTTTATGTTTCTCTATGTGACTAAATGTATAGAAATACACTAGGGAGTGAAATACATGTAAATAATTGTAAAGGTTTTTGTCATTATCAAAAAGGGGGAGATTGTTAGAACCCGAGTATTTTGATAATGCAAAACCTATGTGAAGTAATATATTGTATTTCATAGTTAAGTCAGTGCAGCTTTAGATCAGAAGGCAGAAAGAACAGATTCCATGTAGATGAACAGATGGAGAAGTTTCCAGATAATACTATCTTAAACTTACAGGAAAATCGGACAGTTACAGGTTCATGTATTCAAAGAGTAAAACAGCAGCAAGACTATTAGACAGTTAGAAGAATAACTATCTGAATTTTTACAAAGCCTTCGGAGAGTTATTTAATCAAACAATGAAGGGGATTGAATGATCAGATAGTTAAGGAGTTAACTATCTGGAAGTTTAAAGGATTTTTCGGAGAGTTGCAGGTATAACTATCCGAAAGTTAAGTCATTCAATAAACCACGTGCAGAAATACAGAACGGAAGCTTAAAGGACTTGTCGAAGAGTTAGATAACTATCCGAGTTTTCTTTTCGGAGAGTTAGATAATTATTCGAGTTTTTCGATAAGTTACAGACATAACTTTTCGAAACTTAAGTCACTTTATTACGCATGTGCAAAATGGAGAAGCTGGCACTTGAAAGCTTAAAAGGGAAAATCGAAGAGTTAGAAAGATAACTATCCGAAATTTCAAGAGAGTTTCGGTGAGTTACAATTTAACTACCCGAAACTTAAGTCATTAAATTTCCCACATGCAGAATTCCAGACAGATGCTCAAATGGGTTTTCGAAGAGTTAGAAAGATAACTATCCGAAATTTCAAGAGAGTTTCGGTGAGTTACAATTTAACTATCTGAAACTTAAGTCACTGATTTTCCCACGTGCAGAATTCGGAAAGAAGTGCAAATAAGTTTTCAGAGAGTTAGAAAAATAACTATTCGAAATCCTAAAGCATTTCGATGAGTTACAGGGATAACCTTCCGAAACTTAAGTCAGCTCTTTATGCATGTGCTAAATTAATGCAATCGGCAAGTATATAACTGATCGGTAAGTTACAGTTATAAGTATCTGATTGAATGACAACTCACATTTAAATATTCTGGAATCCTACCTGGTAGAAAAGGTTAAGTTAACTTTTGGTAAGTTACAGAAATTCTTCGGAGAGTTACATAACTAACTATTCGAAAGAACAGGAAAATTGGTAAGATATCTTGAAATGATTTTCTGAATGGTCACTTGCCGTATTAGGACTTGAGGCTAATCAAGTACAGTAGAATACATCCGTTGGAGAGAAATTTGATCGTTGTACAAATCAGGTATATATAAAAAATACAGACAACGGAGATACATAGAACTATACTCCAAATTCCATTTACACTCAAGTCTGCAAACAGTGAAGCATATTCCAAAGATCTACTGTAGAAAAAGCTCTGTGCGCAAAACTCTGATTGAAGGACTAAAGTTGTTGGTTCATAGTGTCAACCTGAAAGCTACATACAGTGTTGGTTTGAGTTTCGACCTGAAAACTCTAGAGCTTGGTTTACTGAAGTTTTTACCTGAAAACTTCTATGTAGTTGGTTCTTGCTTTGACCTGAAAGCAAGTGTGTAAGTGTTGAAACACTTAGTGAAGCCCAAGTGAATCTTGGGGGTGGACTAGCCAATTTGGTGAACCACCTAAAAATTTGCTGTGTGTTTCTTATCTTTGCTTATTTGCATTCTCTTAGTTTAAGTTCATTACATTTCTATTGAATCATTCGATTCAACATCAAAAGAATTTTAAAATTACACACGATGACCATTCACCCCGCCTTTGGTGAGCCTATCGATCCTAACAAGAAGTAGATAAAGCTAAAATAGAAGTAATTTCTAATCTACTAGAACCTAAATCAATAAAAGATATTAGATCATTTCTAGGACATGTTGGTTTTTATAGAAGATTTATTAAAGACTTTAGCAAGATAGCTAGACCTTTAACTATTCTATTAAAAGATGTCCCATTTAACTTTGATAAAAATTGCAAAGAAGCATTTTTCAGACTTATGACTAGCTTAATTTCAACTCCTATAATTCAAGCACCTGATTGGAACCATCCATTTGAATTAATGTGCGATACTTTTGATTTTACTGTAGGAGCAGTGTTAGGACAGAAGATAGAAAAATCTCCTAGAGTGATTCATTATGCAAGCAAAACCTTAAATGATGCTCAAGTTAATTACACAACTACTGAAAAAGAATTATTAGCTGTTGTGTTTGCTTTAGAAAAGTTTAGATCATATCTGATTGGAGCTAAAGTAATAGTATACACGGATCATTCAGTTCTAAAACATCTAATAAAGAAAAAAGAAACTAAACCTAGATTGATTCGATAGATATTATTATTGCAAGAATTTGATCTAGAAATTAAAGATAAAAAAGGTTGTGAGAATGTAGTAGTAGATCATTTATCAAGATTACAAATAAAAAAATCAAATATTGAAATTAAGGATAATTTTCCTAATGAACAATTAATGATCATCAACACAATACCTTGGTATGTAGACATAGTTAATTACTTAGTTACTGGTCTAACACCTAAGGAATAGAGTAGACAGGATAAGAAATTGTTTTTCTTAAGAGTAAAATATTACTATTGGGAATACCTATACTTATTTAAGAAATGTCCTGATCTAGTTTTAAGGAGGTGTGTTCCAAAAACTGAATATCCGAGCATATTGTCTTTCTATCATGATCAAGCTTGTGGAGGGCATTTTGGTTCAGGGAAAACTGCTGCAAAAATTCTGCAATGTGGGTTCTATTGGCCAACACTATTCAAAGATGCTCATAAATATTTCTTAAGTTGTTTAAGATGTCAACAAATAGGAAGAATATCAAAGAGGAATATGATGCCTCTTAATCCTATTGTTGAGGTTGAAATCTTTGATGTGTGGGGAATAGATTTTATGGGTCAATTTCCTATGTCTAATCAATTTAATTACATATTGTTGGGGGTGGATTATGTATCTAAATGGATAGAAGCTATTCTTACAAAAAGTAATGACAACAAAGTGGTGATACAATTTATAAGAACCAATATATTTGCTAGATTTGGAATACCTAAAGCTATTATCAGTGATAGAGGAATTCATTTCTGTAATAGATGTTTTGAAGCCTTAATGAAGAAATATGGAGTAAACCACAAAATTGCAACATCATATCATCCGCAAACAAGTGGACAAGTAGAAAGTGCAAACAAACAAATTAAGTTAATCTTAGAAAAAGTAGTAAATCCTACTAGAACAAATTGGGCTAATAGATTGATAGATACACTTTGGGCTTATAGAACTGCTTATAAAACGAGCTTAGGTATGTCACCTTTTAGGCTAGTATATGGAAAAAGTTGTCATTTACCTACTGAAATAGAAGATAAAGCTTGTTGGGCATTAAAAACTCTGAACACTAATTTAAATCAAGCTGTTGAAAATAGAAAAATGCAATTAATTGAATTAGAAGAATTTAGAAATGAAGTTTATTCGAAGATTGTAAGAGAAAAAGAAAAAATTAAATTTTGGCATGATAGAAAAATTATTCCTAAAAGCTTTGAAATAGGACAAGAAGTATATCTTTATATGGCAAGACTCCATAACCATCCAGGAAAATTGAAATCTAGATGAGCAGGACCTTACATAGTTCGAAATGTTTATCCTTATGGAGCTATTGAAATTGAAAATCCTAAAAATCATAATATATTTAAAGTAAATGGACAAAGACTTAAACCTATTCTGAAAGCACCAAAAAGCTCCTTTGGAATTATAGAAGAAGTTAGAGTAGAGGACTACTTGAGCTTTACTTAGTAAGAAATCAATTTTTATGTTTATATATATAAAAAAAGAAAGAAAGAAAAAACATTAAAACTATATATAAAACATAAAAATCGTTGCGGTTCAACCGACTGGATCCATCGGTATGATCGGAACATAAAAAAAATGTATATTAATTTTCAGAAAAAATAATTGTTTTACCGAAACATAGTATCGATTCAACCGAAAGAAAAAAAAAATAAAAAATATTTAGGTCTGACTGAAACATAATATCGGTTAAACCGGTAAAAAAACCAAAACAGAAAAAACTATTCTCTGTAATATTTTTATTATTATATTTGCTTGTACGGGGAGTCCGTTGAGTTACACTTAACTCAAGGAGCTTACTCCGTTGAGTCTTGAGTTGGTCAACGAGCTTATTCCGTTGAGTTAATTGTAACTCAACGGAGTACTGTAGCTAAGACCTCAGATAAAATAGTAATAGTTGGTTCGGGAAATGACCCGATTACCCGCCTAAACTTAGGGCTTATTAAACTAAAACCTAGGATTTTGGGGGCATTATCCAGCAAATCATTTAGAATCTAGAATAGTAGAAATCAGAGCGATTCTGTGTTGTTATGTAACTCCACGATGAGGAAGATGACGCCTGAATTCTGGGAAGAGGCAATTGACACCACATAGTTTCTGAAGGAATCTGAAGAATGACACACGAGGTAGAAGATCAAAAATACAACGAGAGAAAAAGAGTTACAGAAGGTAGAATCTAAACTTTTTAGATTAAGAAAAATATTAGTAGATTGTGGTATACAAATACCCCATATAATAGAGACACGAATCAGAGTAGCAACTGAAATTGCAGTTAGGAAAGAAAGAAAAATCTGGCCAAACAATGAAGTAGCCCTAGAGCTAATTCAACGTATAGCTAGATTGTGGTTTAAGAAACGCATTGCTAGTCGAGGAAGTTGGGAAATATGGTGGTAGGAACAATAAGAGGCAACTAAAGGACAAGAGGAGCCTACTCCTGAAAGACCTGTTCCTGAGGAGCAGCAGTCTGAACCTTCAGTTCCACCATTTAAGTCGTTGGCACGAGCAGAAATGATGGGGCCTTCGACTGAAGAAGAAATAAGAGAATTTGCAGAACTGGTTCAAGTTGGGAAGAACCAAGGAGAATCAGAAGATTTGGCAATGGCCAAAGCACACTTAGTGTTTGATGCACTTTACAAAAAGAGGGCTGCAGAAAAGTTGAAAGCCCAATATAAAATCAAATTGGAACAGCATCACGAAGCTACTGCCAGAACTGCTGCCAAACCTGCTGCAAAAGGAGATGAAGCTGGTCCTTCAAGACTAGTAGTTATAAAAAAAGTTAAACAAGAAGAACCAGTACCTATGGCTCGAAGGCCTACAGAGCCTATTTTTGTAGATTTAATTTCAGAAGATGAAGAAGAAGAACAGGCACAACTAATCAGAAAAAAGAAAGGAAAAGAAAAAATGCCTGAATATAAGGAAATTAAATCTGAAGTACCAATTTTTACAAAGCCTGTGGAGTAGATTTTTATTAACCTGCTATTTGATTCTAAGGAGCAGCAGGAGGAGCAAAGAAAAGAAAAAAATCAGGTTGAAATTAGTCTGCAACCTGTACAAGAAGAAATAGAAATTAGGGCAGAAACTGAATTGCCCGTGACTCTATCCCAATCTGTTACAGAATCAGAAAGAATAGTAACAGAATAGATTAGTAGTCAAGAGGAGCAAGAAAGAGCAGAAAATGAAGAGGTTGAAAGAAGCCATTTGGACAAAAATAATTTCACAGATTCCACTGAAGAACAAGAAACTCTTCAACAAATTATGGAAAGAATTCAAGACAGAGTAGAGAGTTCTGCCGGCTCACCACCACAGACAGAAGCAAAAGAAAAAATTCAGGAATCTGAAGAGAATGTCCAAATGCAGCCTATGCTAGAGGAAGATCAAGAACAAACCCCTCTAGAGCAACAAAGTCACCTTCCTGACCCGACTGAAACAACAATTTTGAATGAAGTACATTTTTGTAGTCAAGAAGCTTATACCAAATATCAAGAAATAAGGGGTTATGATATTATTTACAGTAGACCAGTAAATTGGGATGGAATGCAAGAAATCAAAGAATTATTTGAATTCCAAGGTCTACTGCAATTTATATCTCAAGAAAGAGGGCATGCAGTATATCAAAATTTAGTGCCCTGTTTCTATGCAAATTTGAGAGAAAGAGAAGGAGGATTAATTTCAAACGTGGAGGAAGCTGATGTACGGATAACACTAGAGCTTCTCCACAATAGTTTTGGTTTAAAGAATGAAGGAATAACAATTTTGGAAGATACAACTACAGTTGAATGGATTGAACAGCAAATTAAGGATTGTTTAGCTATCAATCCTGGTGTGCCATTATTAAACAGATTGAAGCATTTAAATGGTAAAGCACACATGGTAGCTAAAATTCTGATTAAGAATGTCTATCAACGACAGGGCCATGACATAGAATTAAGTCAATTTGTCAAATAGGCCACATATGTAGTTGTAAATAAGATCCAAATAAATTGGTTTGTAGTTTTTATCTCCAAATTGAAAACAGTGAAGAAGAAATTATTTTATGGAGATTTGATTCCACTGCTGATGGTGAACTGTATCGATTTCACTAAATGGACATCAAAGAGGATCAGATCAAGAACCATTTCAATGAAAGAATACAGAAATTTTGTAGCTACAGAACTAGCTGTACCTTTTGGAAGAATTACAGGAGCAGTAGAGAGGATTAATCAATTAGAGCTTCAATTAAAAAAACTCTAGAAGGAAGTACATGAACTTAGGCATAGAGATTAAATTGTATTGTTCGTCTACTTGTGTAAAATTGTATGAAATTGTATGATGTACTTTTAATGTAATTGATTCATATTAATGAATGTAAATTTTTCAGATGCAATTTTCATACGTGTTTTGGATGTGAAATGAATGGAATTTATTGAATATTATGTTATTGTGAAACTTTATGAATGAATATGTAACAGATTTACAATTTGCTGAATGACAAGATAACTGCTTAAAAATTTCTACATGTTATAAGGTAAAATGTAAATTCTACATAACATAAAATGACCTGCAAGTTAAATCTTTATATAAGATTTAGATTTAAATGAATTTTAATCAAAATCACGCATTAATGACATAGATTTAACTTTATTACAGTTAGCAGAATGAAAAAGAAAAAAAAAAAAAGAGAACAGAGAGGAACTTACGAGAGTAAAACTTAGAAGTTGCTAAATGTTAACTCAATGATGTAAGTCCGTTGAGTTAACCGTAACTCCACGAGGTCAGTAATATAATATAAAGTCACTCCGTTGAGTTATCTGTAACTCAACGAAGTTAGTCCGTGGAGTTAGCAACAGTAACCGACTGTATTCTGTTGAGTTTTCTGTAACTCAACGAGGTTAGTTCATGGATTAAGCAGAACGGTTATTCTTTTAACCACGTACGAAGCTTCGTCGGTTTAGCGGTTACCAAAATTTGAAATTAGTAGTGGTACACGTACCCATAAAAACAGAAACCATGATGCACGTTGCAAGACACGTTCTTGCAACGAGATTTATTCACTTTATAGATGTGCAGTATATATATATAACAGAATGTTATTTACGAGTTACCAACACTTTTAAAAGAAAGGAGAATGTTTTGGAGGAACTGGAAGGAGAAGCAGCTGATTCAACTTCATCCGACAACAAATATTTATAGAATGGAAAGCTTCAGATTGGTATGTAATTAATCTTCTGCTATTTATTTATGAGCACATGGACTTGTTCTCTAAGCATTAAACGATTAGTAAGAACACCTACCCAAGAATTTTCATTGCAGAGGAGTACTGAAAAATCTTCTGAACTGAACTTTAACGAAATTCTTTGGGGTGTAGTAAACCTTTCTTTAAAAGAGAACGTAGAAATGGCTACTCTAGTAGAAAAACCTTTAGGACAAATTCTGTATCCTGAATTAATTGATGAACCTTCATGTATTCGATTGCCAAACTTTGAGGGAGATAGGTTTGAACTGAAATCTAATTATATTAGTCAATTGCCACATTTTCATGGATTAGAAAGAGAGGATGCCTATTATTTCCTTAGAGAATTTAACAAAGTTTGTCAAATGATGAAAATTCCAAACATGAGTATAGATGCTATTAAACTTAGATATATCCCTTTTTCTTTAAAAGACACAGCTAAGAGATGGTTATATACTCTATCGCCTGATTCAATTTCTACATGGACTGAATTTTGCTATGTTTTTCTGGAAAAATATTATCCAACACATCAAACGATTAAAAAGAAGAAAAAAATATTAATGTGTAGCCAAAAATAGGGTGAATCATTCTGGAAATATTTTGAAAGATTTAAAGATTTACTAACTCAATGTCCACATCATGCAATGAGTAGAGCACAACTAATAGGTATAATTTATGAAGGCATAGATGTTTCAACGAAATCTTTATTAGAATCTACTTGTCAAAATGGATTTTTAAAGTTATGTAGTGAAGAAGCATGGACATATTTAGAGAATTTTGCAAAAAGAACTGCATAGTGGGAAAATTCGACTGAAGCTAATGTAGATAAAAGAATATTGCCAAGAGAAATGCATGAAATAGATTCCAATACTATGCTTGAGGTGAAATTAAATGAATTAACAAAGAAAATAGAAGAGTTATCATTAAATCAAAAGCTACCAGAAAAGAATGCAACATAAAGGACTTAGATATTATTTATGCTAGAAACCAAAGAGATAACTTGGGAAATTCTTATCATCCTAATTGGAGAAATCACCCGAATTTATCTTGGAGAAACAACAATTTCCAGGGAGGAGAAAATATAAATGAGAAGAACATAAGTTATGAAGTATTAATTGAACAATGAGCTAGAATAGAGAAATTAGAAAAGATAATCCAACAAGTAAACAATCGTCTAGAATTTATATTTGGAAATGCTGCAATTCAAAATCAGAATAGAAATATATCACTTAGACAGAAGGAACCAATGGAAGTTAGATCTACTAGAGGATTGCCAATACAAGCTATACCTAATCCTGTCAATAGAACGGTTAATGAAATTGATACCTCTTCTGGGAGGGCAGCTGAATGAAGCAGCATATCTGAAGCAACTATCTGTATGTATATATGTTTTTTTTTATTTTTAGTTAATAGTATCGTAGAGTTAATTTTTTAACTCAATGTACTTAGTCCGTTGAGTTATGCCTTAACTCCACGAGGGTGTGTAGTAGTTAATTTTTGTCTCCGCTAAATTTTTGTTTGTATTTTACAGAATCGACAAATGGAATTGATGCAATTACCGTTGGATGCAATAAGGGAAGTACTAAGTAACTTGTCAGCTAAAGATCTGTGCAAGTTGTGTTGTGTATCAAAGGAAATTAAAAACTGTATTGAAGAAAAATATTTTCAGGGACTACAAGCTGCAAAAATGACTAAGATTAGAGATAGATTCATATGGAGGTCATTTAATCGTAGTTCAAATACCCATGAATATCTGGCTATGGAAGAAACTACTGGAATTCCACCCAATGCATTAGAAGGAATAAATCATATTATGGGGATAGATGAAGGATTAATCATATACAAGACGAGACCAAGGTATGCAAGTTTATTATTACCTGATATTTTGATATGAAATCCTATAACAGGAGAAGAATGGAATATAGGAAGACCTAATAGATTTAAAGCACCAACTGTAAATTGTGGGTCAACTTTAACATTTTCTGATTAAAATTCTGCAATTCCTGAAAAATTATATTATTGGAGACCTACAGGAAATTGGGGTGAAGATCTACGCTTAAGTGTGTATAATTTTTTGAACAGATCTTGGAATGAAAATATTATGATATATCTAGGACAGAAATCATTAATTAACCAAACACATGTCATACTTGATGGATATATATATCTAGTCATGGAGATATCATTAGCATATGGATCTGATTTATACAGAGTGAGCATAGACAGTTATGATGAATATATAGAAATTTTACTTATACCGAGTGAAATAGCTAAACCACCATCTACAGAATTTAATGAAATTCAAATAGGAATGTGGTATAATGAAGAAGATGATCCTACTTTATGTCTGATAAGATGGTGGGATGAACTGATGAAATTTCAAATATGGATTATGGAAGACATAAATGAATGGAAGTGGGAAGAGGAGTATATTGAAATAGATGTAGAAATAGAAACTGCTACATTACCTTGGAACCAAAAAGGATCCCTTTCTGCATTACATATCATTAATGGTAATACACTCGTATTTGGAATTTATAATATATTACATGTTTACAAATTAAGAAGGAACAAGAACTGCATTAAAATAGAATTAATAGCAAGAAGAACTATGCCTAAAAAGTTTGCTTGGACTGATACATTTATTCCATTTGTTTCTACTTTTCAATCATGTTCTTAAGTTGTGATTTTGTATGTTTAATGTTGTGTGTATTCTGCATTTATTGTTAAAAAAAAAAAGAGAAAAAATTTATAGTTTTCATTTTAATTTATAAAAGAAAAAAAAAACAAAATATCAATCCAGTTTGTTGGTATCTGTTCTGGGAAACCAACTGGCTTGCTTGTGAGCCACCAAAGGCATAGGAGCCTAGGTTCCATACAAGACACTGATTTATTAATATCTGTTAAATGTTATTTTGTTTTATATTTTGCTTTTATCTATGAATGAAAAGTTTTTCAGAATCAAAAATCAGAATATGTAGAAGGAGATACAAATGAAACAAGGTATGTAACTAATTTTAAATCAAGCAAAACTGTATTCATGCCTGCTACAATTAATGTACTTATTGTCAAATCTTTTACATTGAGGACAATGCAAAATGTAGGTATGGGGGGAGGTAATTGAAGTAGCAGCCATTTAAGTTTGTTAATTAAAGAAATTAAAATAGTACTGCAAAGTTTTGAGGAAATTGAAAATTTTTATGAACTTGCTGTAACTATCCGATAATTGAGACTGTAAAATTTTTATAAACTACTTGAATGTTATATTTAGAAGGCTATATAAGATGCTATTGAATTTACTAGTTATGCAAATCTAGATATAGTATCTTATGTTTTTCTGAATTTCATGAGTTTAACAGTTTCACGATTTTAAAATGAAATCAGAATGCTTATTGAAAAAAAAAACAGTAAATTATCTGAAGTCCTGAAAGAGCTGAGATGTGAATTCTAGATTAAATGAAACACATATGATTAAAGATACATTTAATTTGACTGATTGAACTTGTAGAATGATTTATGTGTAGATCTTATTAAACTACATAAAAAGTATGAGCTTATTGAGATGGATTCATATTTTTAGTAAATGATAGAAGGACTATATGAGATTGGCATTTTACTGCATCTGTATTAATGAAATACATACATATATAGTATGTGATTAATGTTTTGTTTTGTGGTTGTAGTTTGAAAAAAACAAAAAAACAAAAAAAAAGGAAAATTTTGAGAGTTTATTGACTTGTTTGATCATGAGCCTTTTGTACTTGAGCAGATAGATATGTAAGGATTGTTGACCTGAAAAAGGACTCTTAAAATCTAGCAACCTAAGATCCTGATCAGATCTGGGATTGTTGACTGAAAGCTTGTTACATGGGTACATTAGAAAGATCTTGTATGATTCAAGCTTGTCAACTTTTAAAGTACGAAAAAAAAAAAAATATATATATATATATATACATATACTGTTCTGAAAAGATACAAGTGTTTTGTGAAATACAGATATCTTATGAATCGAGTATATTTTCTGTTATCTAGAATTGCTGAAATATGAATCTGAAATTGACTTTTGAAGTTGTTTAATGGAGATACAATTCTTTATTCTGCTTATCTTAATCAGATTGAATTGGATTGTACTTTAATTCGTATGTTGTTGAAATTTCTTCTAGAAATCTTATTGGAAAATTCAGGATGACAAATGATGAAAAGAAGAACAAACGATAATATAATTAACACCTATATGATAATGATATACTTGGTATGTAATTTACATATATTCTAAGTATATTTGCAGGTTGATTACTGAAACATACAGAATATATTTTTATGTTAAATAGAAAAAAAAGGGGGAAGAATTAATTCTAGCACTTTTAAAGACCAATTAATTAGATCTTAGTTTGCTAAGGGACTAGCAAAATTTAGGTATGGGGGAAGTGTTTAGAATGAAAAAGTGCATATTATTAACGGTTAAATGATGGTTAATTGCATAATATTTAGCTTATCATATAAGAATTAAGCCATTATGTTATAATTAGACTATTGTATGCTTTAATTGAAGAATTTGCTTAATTTGGGGGAATTAATGTTAATTTAGTACATTTATGAACTGTCGATAAGTTGTAGGCTGTGAAATTCTTAAGTATCCGAATATTCTGATATTTCGGACAGTTATGTTTAACATACCGAACAAATTCGGACAGTTATGTTTAATAGACCGAATATGTATCGGATAGTTATGTTTAAATTGCCGAACAGTTATGTTTTGAGAGAATATTTTATTATTTCTTGAAGTACATGTGTTGAAACCATAATGAATGACTTAAGTGAACTTTCGGTGAGTTATCTATAACTATCCGAAATTGCAACTAGGCATCGGATAGTTATCCATGTAACTCTTCGAAATCTCTTTTTATTTATAAAATAGCTGAGGGCACGTGTCATGTTCTGGGAAATTGACTTAAGTGGATTTTCGGTGAGTTAGTTGTAACTATCCGAAATGCATCTAAGCATCGCATAGTTAGACCTGTAACTCTCTGAAATGTTATTTTTATGATTAAACTACTGCTGACATGTGTTGAGATCTGGTAGATTTACTTAAGTTATATATCGGTGAGTTATTTATAACTATCCAAAATGCACCTGAGCATCGGATAGTTAAATTTATGCACATGTCTTATAGTTAAATCAATGAAGAAAGTCCGTTGAGTTATCTGTAATTCCATAGACTATATATTTTCTAATATGCCACTATAGCTGTTACAGGAACAGATAGTTGGAAGAGAAAAACCACGTTTGCACGTATCACACAGGAATTCAATCGCGTAGGGAGAAGAAAGCATCGCTGTTGATATGAATGAAGGAAATCCAACCGACCATTCAAGCAAAAGCAGTTACTACTGAAGAAATATAAAAGAAAAGAAGAAAAAAAGAAGAGTGTGTGTGATCGATGAGCAGACAGTGTGCAGAGGAGGATCGACGTCACAATTCTCTGAAGTACCACACCAACCATCATCATCACCACCATAATCACCAACCATCGGAGGTCTGTGAGGATACTTGCCTAATGTCGGGTCAATTCCGAGCCAGACACAGTGCTTGGCAACCACTATGAGGAGTGATCGCGTCGCGGGAAGGGAAACCATTTTCACCAAGCGCCGACTCATATTTCAAGAGATCGTAAAGCCTTTAGCCTTGGCTTCGGGTTGATGCCTATATGCTGAAGAGGAGATCATCTTGCAATTCTGGACTCGCGATTCTATAGGGAGAGGAGACAGAATTGTAAGTGGTTTAATTTTTAGTGGTGTAATCACGTTGCAAGTAGTGTCGGAAGTATTTACTGTCAAGTGAGATTACTTTACATTTCACCTTTCACCCATTTCCATATTCATATTAAAACAAAAATACCAAAAACAATTTATCTATGTTTGTATGTTGTATTTGAGTGTTGTATTGTTTGTGTTGTATCGTGATTAATATTATCTTTGTCAGTGTTGTGATTATTTTATGTTTATTTTAGTTTTACAGTTTACTGAAATTGGTTTGTTCAAAAGACTTAAAAGATTTTAATGGTTACTGTTTGAATTATCTGAATGTTAGTATTGCTTAATGATAAATCCAATGTTAACTAACATTAAAGAGCTTAATTGATGTTATTTACAATCTGTGGAATCGCCCAATGGTTGGCCAAATTCCTTTGTAAATAGTAGTATTAAAAAGAAAAGTCAGGCTCGTGGAGTTAACTTAAGTCTACGAGGTTAGTCCGTTGAGTTAGCTATAACTCAATGAACTTAGTCCGTTGAGTTAGCTGTAATTCAATAGAGAGCTTATTGAATATATAAATTTGATTTCTAACAAGCAAACAGTTCTCAAGTTCGTCAGCAATTCCCTATGAGATCGACCTGTACTTGCACACTAATACAATAGACACTATGCACTTGCAGTTAAAGTACAAATTAGAATTAATATCTAAATTGTATTAAAGGTTGTTTGTTTACTTCTAAAAGAAAGAATAGGCATAAAGATAAATTAACTAAGTAAAAATAGAAGTAACCAATCTAAGTTTTTCTAGTGTAGTGCTGGGAAAACCCAAACATTGTTTTACGTAGACTTCTTTATTAATTAAACCATTTAGAAATGCACTCTTTACATCCATTTGATATAATTTAAAATCCATATAACAAGCATAGGCCAATAATATTCTAATACTTTCTAACTTAGCCACAAGAGCAAATGTTTCATCATAATCTAGTCATTCTTCTTGTGTATACCATTGTGCAACTAATCTAGTTTTGTTCCTTATAACTTGACCAGTTTCATTAGTTTTGTTTCTAAAGATCCATTTTGTACCTATTATAGACTGACGTTCTGGTGGAGAGACTAATTCCCAAACATCATTTCTGATGAATTGGTTTAGTTCTTCTTGCATTGCCATTATCCAATTTTCATCAGATAATGCTTCTTCTATATTCCTTGGTTCCACTATAAAAACAAACATACACATACTATTTAAATTTACTGAAGCTCTAGTTTTAACTCCCTCATTAATATTACCAATGACTAGAGTAATGAGATGTGATGAAGAATAATGCCAATTTCTCTGATTTTCCTCAATATTCTCATCAACATCTAAAAGTCCATCACTTTCATCATTAATTTGATCATTTAAGTTCATATTTTTGATTTTCTCAGATAAATCATCAATCTCTCTATTGATCTCTAGTTCTTTTGGGAAATTGATCATATCATCATTATCAACTTTAGATTGAGATTCTCTAAAAGAATTTTCATTGATACTTACATGGAGGGTTTCTTCAATAGTTCTAGAAGTCTTGTTATATACTCTATAGGCTTTACTTCTAGTAGAGTAACCTACAAAAATTCCTTCATCCGCTTTGGCTTGAAATTTGTCCCTTTTATCCTTAGTATTAAGAATAAAAAACTTGCAGCCCAATGGTTTCATATAGGAAATTTTTAGAACCCTATTAAATATAATTTCAAAAGGAGTTTTATTAACACGAGGTCTTAAGTGACTTATGTTAATAACATAACAAGCTGTATTCACTGCTTCAGCCTAAAGATTTTGAGGTAACTTATGTTCATTCAACATAGTTCTGGCCATTTCTTTAAGTGATCTATTCTTTCTCTCAACAACACCATTTTGAGACGGTGCTCTTGGAAAAGAAAATCTGTGATCAATGTCATGCTCATTACAATAATTATCCATTTGATCATTATCAAATTCCGTACCATGATCACTCCTAAGTTTTTGAACAGAGACACTTTGTTCATTTTGAACAAAATTGCAAAACATTTTAAACTTTTCAAAAACTTCTATCTTATATTTTTTCATCTTCCTGTAGACCCGTAGAAAAACTTTTGGGTTGTGCGAACCAAAAGGAATGATGACTTTGGGTTGTACCAAGTCTGAAACCAAGTGGATTTATTTTTTGTCCCATATTTTTCTATTATATTTGATCCATATGTTATTTTTTCTTTTATATGAATCTAAGATCTAGATTCATATAAAAATTATTTAGATTTATCTTTCAATACAATTGTTATATGACAGGTGGGTCTTTTTATTGCATAAGCACGTCCTCGAGCTCGTGGTCTTAACTTTTTGACAATAACACCCCCATTGACTTCGGCTTTACTAATAAATGAATCGGCTTCGTTCAAACCCATATTATGACTAGCGTTTGCTGCCACGGAATAAACCAATTTTAAAATGGGATAAGATGCTCGATAAGGCATGAGTTCCAGTATCATAAGTGTTTCCTCATAGGAACGTCCGCGAATCTGATCAATTACTCTTCGGGCTTTGAAAACAGACATATCTATATATTGAGCTAAAGCTTTGACTTATGTACGCGATCTCTTCGAGAGCTTCTTTATCATAAGGTTGGTTACCCCCACGTCGATGGATGATGTGCAATTAATTATTCTATTATTTTAGAATTCTTTACAATTCTACATTTAAAACAAATACATACTGTTTAGCACTAAGACTCATGATTCTTGTTGGTCCAAATAGATCTATATGTATAAGTTCTAAGAGTCTATTGTTTGAAATATCAGTTTTGAATTTAAAAGAGTTTTTGTAAAGTTTACCTAACTCACATGCATCACACATAAAATCCTTTAAGTATTTAATCATTGGTAAACCTCTCACTAAATGTTTTCTAGATAGTTTATGTAACAGTTTCATATTTATATGCCCAATCCTTCTATGCCACAGATATGCATCACTAGTTTCAGCTAGCAAACATGAATTTAAATCAACTGCATCAAAAGGTAAAGATAAAATACATACAGAACCTTTTCTTTTAGCAATAAACTTAATTTCATCTATATTTTTATCAATAATTTTGCATACATTATCTTCAAACACTACATAGTATCCATTCTCAATTAGTTCTATAACACTCAACAAATTAAATCCTAGGTTTTCTACATATAGTACATTCGAAATAACACAAGTCAGAGTTATTTGAACATTACCCATACCTATGATTTTATCTTTGCTTTTGTTTCCAAATGTTACACTTCCTTTCATGGTATTTGTAAAATTTTGTAGTAGACTTTTCTGTCTGGTCATGTGACTTGATGCTCTACTGTCTAAGATCCATTTTGATGTTGTTTCCTCCTACAAAACAAATTAAGAAAAACTTTTTCTTTGTACCCAATGTTGTTGAGGACCAAGTTCATTAAATGCATATTTCTTCTTTTTGTTTAAAAACAGTTTAACATTATCATTTACATTCTTATTAGTTGTAAGTATTATAGACTTATCATTAGTATCATACTTACTTATAGCATTATTTCTCTTATAATCATTCTTTTTATTTTCAGATGTAGTATAACCAAGACCAAACCGATTTTTATCAAATGGTAATTTATTTTGGTCATGCTCATACATTTTAGTAAGTTCATACCAAAATTTTGTACTTGTATTTGAATTTTCAATACATACAAAATCTTTTTCTATGCAAGAATTTTCAGATTTATCACATGTAGAATGAGTAATTGGTCTAACACTAGTGTTTTGAATTACATGCTCAGGTTTCTGAATTTTCAGTTTACTACAATTGTCTGAAATTTTAGAAACATTAGAAACTGAATTTCCAGAACAAGAAACAATATTTTTAGAAACATTAATAGTCATGTTAGAAGTACATTTAGACAAATCACATTGATTTATATTATTACTACATGATTCATCCCTTGAATTACCTACTTCTACGTATTTATTACTTTGTTTCATGATAAAAGGAATTTTAGTATTAGATTTACTTGAACTACAACTAATAAATCATTTATTGGCTTAAGATTCAGGATATTCAAGATAATCAAATCCTAAGCCAAATTTATATGACACCGTAGGGGTATTAGTTTGTTTGTCTAACTTAGTTTGACTTAAATTCCATTTCTCAATGGTAGAATTTAAATCTAGCTCTCTCATTTTTAATCTATCAATCTCTAATTCAAGATCATTTATATTTTTTCTAAACACTTCATTTTCAGATTCTATCTTTAATTTTTCAACATTTATATTCTATATTTGTTCATGCAAGACACATTCATTAAATCTAAATTTATGCAAATCTCTAGCATGATTTTCATTATCACATTTAAACTTTTCTAAAGTAGTAGACAGGAAACAATTTTCTTCTTCCACATTGAATAAAGAGTTTCTGATATTCTTATTTTCCAGTTTACAAACTTTAAGTTTTTGTAATAATGCATGATAAGCACATAATAATTCATCAAAGTTAAAATCTGAATAACTTTCAAGATCAGATATTACCTCAGACTCATCTGCCATGAAGCACACATGAGCAATGTCTGCTAACTCTTGTTCTTCTTCTGAATGTTAAGATTTTGATGATGATTCCTTAGATTCAGACTCTTCAGACGTATCATCCCAAGTGACCTTCAAAGCCTTTTTCTTGTAAAACTTTTTCTGAGTTTTCTGAGCCATCTTCTTTTGATTTGTCTTACTCTACTTTTCATTTTTCCTCATAGGACAATCTGGAGAAAGATGTCCAGGTTTCTTACAGTTGTAACATACATACTTTCTAGATAAAGAATTCTTTTCATTTAGTGACTTTGATGTTGAGGGTTTGTCATTTCTATTTCTTTGTTGTTTCCTAGCTTTCCATGCTTTCTTGAATTTTCTAGTCAACAAAATCAAATCCTCGTCAGAATCAGTAGATATTTCAGAATCTGAATTAATTTTGAAGGCTCTTTCTTTCTTCAATTTTAATTTGTTGTGACGTAGTGAATCATTTAATTGAACTTCATAAGTAGTTAAATTTCCTATAAGCTCATTTATAGTATAAACATTTAAGTCTCGTGATTCTTCAATTGTTGTCACTTTTTGAGACCACTTGGAACTTAGAGATCTAAGAATTTTTCTCACTAAATCCTTCTGTTCAAAGTTTTTTCCTAAGCATTTTAAAGAGTCTATTATATCTAGGAATCTGGAAAACATTTCAGAAATACTTTCATCTTCATGCATCTTAAAGAGTTCATACTTGTGAATTAACATGTTTATCTTAGTCTCTTTAACTTGAGAAGTACCTTTATGTGAAACTTCTAATGCATGCCACAACTCATAAGCAGATTTATATGCCAACACTTTAATGAACTGTTCATAACTCAATGCACAAAATAAAATATTTAAGCCCTTAGCATTCAGAGTTTCATTTTCTTTTTCAGTAATTGTCCAATTATTATAAGGGGTAGATAACAGAGTATATGGTTTAGAAATCATGAACCACAACTTATGATCTATACTTTGAAGAAAAATTGTCATCCTATATTTCCAATATTCAAAATGTATTCCATCAAATAAAGGAGGACGATTAAGATTTTGGCCTTCATTCAAAGAAAAATTACCATTTCCAGTAGCCATCTTATCTTAGATTTTTAAACCTATTTGATTTTAATAGTCTAAAATGATAAAACAATTTGAGCCTTATATCAAGAAAGTTAAACGTATGCTTAGATATTAATTCCTATTTAAAAACATGGAAGGCAGAATAAGTAATAATATTAAATAAGTTGATATCGATTTTATATCAAAGATTATTAACAAAGCTCTAATACCACTTGTAGGATCGTATGGCTACAGAAGAAGGGGGTGAATTGTGTTTTTCAACATTTTCGAATATAATTGAAACTTTAAAACTCAAAAACAAGTCGAGACACTGTTTTTATAAAATTATTTTTATTCAAGGTTTCAATTACAATATACAATTCAATTCTCCTTAGAAATTGTAAATGCAATTATATATCGATACCATGTTTCATCTATACAATTTCATAACTACAAATAGAGAAAACTAATTTGCGGAATTTAAAACATTTCTCCCTGTTTGAGATCTTTCTTCTTCTTCTTCTCTTTCTTCTTCAACAATTCTTCAATGACGAATATCTTGTATTTCTCCGCTTCACCGAATCTACTTTCTTCTAATACTTTAAATCTTCATTGACATAAATCTGACCTTTTCTACTTCACTGAATTTTCTTCCACCTGATACTTCAAATCTTTAGTGACATATATCTTACCTTTATATGCTTCACTGAATTTTCTTCTACCTGAGAGTTTTTCCCCCGAAGAGGTGTTTTTGATCCCTGAAAAGATTTTTTTTTTTTTGTGTAGGGATAACTGATAAATGAGAATTCTATACCTTTTATACTGTATCTTCATTTCATGCATATCCTCCACATTTAATCACTATTAGTCTTCCACTTCTTCACGTCTTTTCTTTTTCCTTCATCGAAATACACACGTTCTGACCCACGTTTACATTTCGAATTTTCTTAAATTATCAATCCTAGATCTCTAAAAAATTTCCTACAAAATAAACTTTCTCTTCCAAAATTTTTCATCAAGTATAATAAGAAGTTGTTACTTTAATGTTAACTAAATGAGTAACACAAGTATATATATAACTTAATGTTTCTAACTTAACGAGTTCCTCATGTGCCAACTCACATGACAAGTATTGTCGCTAACTCAATGAACTATCTCTGTGGTGTTATGGATAACTCAACAAACCAGTAATAAACAAATATTTTTATAATAAGAATTTTACCACATGCAAAAATAACAACTTAAGTTTTCTAACGCTAACCTAATGCATTGCCTTAGTGTTCAATATAGCAACTCAGCGTGTTTAGTTATGTTAACTTAACGAGTTAAACATGTGCATCTCAAGTGATACAATATAACATTCGTAACTTATAATATCACCATGTATACAACACTAACTTAACGAGTTCGTCTCTTCTTTTATTCACTAACTTAACGAGTTCTCACGTGACCTATTTTAACCTTTAAGCATTTAACTTAATGAGTTCTCATGTGATCTCTATACGAACAAAGCTCTAACTTAACGAGTTGTCTAAACGTGTACTGTTCATGATATAGAAAATATAACTTTAAAACATATCATGCTTTTCAATAAAAACATACGTTAACTTAACGTTTAGTTAAATGAGAAATTAATGCAACGAAACAACTAGTTATTAACTTAGTATAATTTCAGATCCAATACAGACAAGTATTTATATAAATAAGCTTTTTTTGTATTAATTGATGATTTTAATTTCTTTTCACAAGCAATAGTAATTGAGCAAATATTATTATTTTCATTCAGCACACATCATCAAAACAAAATACTCAACAAAGTTCAAAGTTATTTTTTGGTGATGTATGTAGAATTCTTGCAAACCAATTAACTTTATCCGACTGGCCCTCTGAAACTAAAGGCATAAGAGCCTTTAGTATTAAAGATTTGCAAAAATATTAGTCTATGCATCCCAAATAGTAACAACAATAGCCTGACTTATCAGAACAACAACCACAACAGTAAAACTTTTCAAATCAAGTACAACAGCAACCAGATCTACCTCCTACCTTAGATGTAGTGTTGAATGATATTAGAAATGATTTTAGGCATCTAGGAGATAAAATTTGTTATGCTATTACTAATATAATTAGGAGGAATAGATAAATGTATTGTCATTTGTCTATATGCTTGTGTTTGAATACAAAATGTAATGTTTATATTTATTGTTTGATTATTTGAACAATACATTTTACTGTAAATGATTTCATTCTTATTAATGTTTACAAAAAGTTTAGCTATAAATGTGTCAAATTTTTATATACTGTGTCTTCATCTTTTTGATTAATGACAAAAAAGGGGGAGATGATTGTGTGTTTAAATTGCATATATATTAAAAAAAAAGGAGATGATTATGTTGAAATGTTTTGTCTAAGAAGTTTTATTCTTGAGATGTTTTTCACTCAAACAATAAATATAATCTTAAGTGAACTTAAGTCAACAAAATTGTTTGTTGAATTAAAACTTAATCCAACGAAAGTGCTTCGTTGAGTTAAATATATTTCATAATTGATTTAATATGATTTTTGTCATCATAAAAAAGGGGGAGATTGTTGAGTATTTTGTTTTGATGATGTATGCTAAATGAATATAATCATATTCACTCAATTACTATTGTTTGTGAAAGTAAATTAAGAACATCAATTAATATAGAAAAAGTCTATTGATATAAATACTTGTCTATAATGAATCTGAAATTATGCTAAGTTAAATAACTAGTCGTTATTTTATACTAACTTTTCATTTAACTAAACAGTAAGTTAACGTATGTTTTTATTGCAAAGCATGATATGTTTTAAAGTGATATTTTCTATACCATGAACAATGCACATTTAGACAACTCGTTGAGTTAGTGAGTTATTTGTATAAAGGTCACGTGAGAACTCGTTGAGTTATAGGCTTAAAGGTTAAAATAGGTCACGTGAGAACTCGCTAAGTTAGTGAGTAAAAGAAGAGACGAACTTGTTAAGTTAGTATTGTACACATGGTGAAATTAAGTCTTACGAATGTTATAGTATATCACGTGAGTTGCACTTGTTTAACTCGTTAAATTAACATAATTATACGCGTTGAGTTGCTATATTGAACACTAAAGCAATGCGTTAGGTTAGCATTATAAACTTAAAGTTATTATTCTTGCACATGGTAAATTCTTATTATAAAAGCATTTGTTTATTACTGGTTCGTTGAGTTATTAGTAACACAGCGGAGTTGGTTTGTTATGTTAGCATAACACCACGAAGCTGATTTGTTGAGTTAGCATAACACCATAGATTTAATTCGTTGAGTTAGCTACAGTACTTGTCACGTGATTTGACACATGATGAACTCATTGAGTTAGATACGTTAAGTTATAAATTTACTTGTATTACTCGTTTAGTTAACATTAACACAACTTCTTATTACATTTGATGAAAAATTTTGGACGAGAAAGTTTATTTTGCAGGAAATTTTTCAGAGATCTAGGATTGATGATTAAAGAAAATTTGAAAAGAAAACGTGGGTCAGAACATGTGTATTTCGATGAAGAAAAAATAAAAGACGTGAAGAGTGGAAAACTGATAGTGATTAAACGTGGAAGATATGCATGAAGTGAATATACAGTACAAAAGGCATAGAATTCTCATTGATCAATTATCCCTACATACCAAACGAAATATCTTTTTAGGGATCAAAAACACCTCTTCGGGGAAAAGCTCTCAAATCGAAGAAAATTCGGTAAAGTAGAAAAAGTTAGATTTATGTCACTAAAGATCTGAAGTATTAGATGGAAGAAAATTCAGTGAAGCAGAAAAAGTCAGATTTATGTCACTGAAGATCTGAAGTATCAGATGGAAGAAAATTTAGTGAAGTAGAAAAAGTTAGATTTATGTCACTAAAGATTTGAAGTATCAGAAGGAAGCAAATTTGGTGAAGTAGAGAAAGTCACATATTTGTCACTAAAGAATTGTAGAAGAAAAAGAAGAAGAAGAAGAAAAATCTCGAACAAGGAGAAACGTTTTAAATTCCATAAATTAGTTTTCTCTATTTGTAGTTATGAAATTGATTAAATGAAATATGGTATTGTTATATAATTGCATCTATAATATCAGAGGAAATTGAATTGTATATTGTAATTGAAACCTTGAATAAAATGATTTGATTAAAATAGTGTCTTGACTTATTTTTATTTTTGAAATTTCAATTATAATCGAAAATGTTGAAAAACACAATTCACCTCCCTCTTGTGTAGCCATTCGATCCTACACACATGTAGATAACTTAACTATACAAATTTTTAACATAACTCTTTAACTAACTTAAAACATTAACTTATAACTATACGATTTTTTTAAAACCATATATAATGCCTAACAGTGTGATTGATAAAAAAATAATTCGTAGAATTAACATAACTTAACAGACTATCTCCATTGACTTAACTATTAACTCAATGAAGCTAGTTCATTGAGTTACCACATAGACTTATTTAAATTTATTTATAGACTTTAATAAAATATTCATCATCAAAACAAAATTCCTAATAGCAAGTCTCAAAGGGTGAATGTTGTAGTGTTAGATTAGGTGTTCTCTCCTTTTTTATTTCTTTATTGTTTCTATTATTTTATCACATTATGTTAAAACCTTATCTATTTATGAAATCAATGTATTCTATGATGATATCTGTGTTTTCCAATGTTTTGTTTGTGCTTATATCAACTTGAATATGCATGCAATTCTATGTTAAGTGTTGTATCGTGGATGGAAGTAAAACAATAAAAAAAGTTGAAGTCAATTAACAAAGCTTATCTTAAGGAAGTTAAAGAGTTTACCAACAGAGTAAGTCCATTGGTTAACTAGTTACTCAATGAAGTAAGTCTGTTGATTAACTTGTTATCAATAGACTACGTTTGTTGGTTAGAATTTAGTTACATTAGACTTAAGAAAACAACAAAACGAGACTCTGATGATCATTTGACGTAGAATTAATTTAGTAATGTTACATTTAGGAATCTAAACCAATTTTCATGTTCCTTGAAGACAAACCTGTACTTGCACACTAATTACATTTGAACTCGTGCACTTGTGGTAAAATTTAAGAGCATACTAATTATATAATTTGAAGTACAATTAACTTGCCTCGAGCAAGTCTTTCTAAGGGGGGGTTTGTGCACTCGGAATCTGACGGAATTGAAAATTTTTTCTGTCAGATTCTAAGTTATGTGGTGTTTGTGCATTTTGGAATTCAAATTCCTTGGGAATTTGAATTCCAAACATGTGCAAAAGTTGGGAAAATGAATTCCCAACCTAAAAGGTCGGAATTCATTTTCCGACAGTCGGCCCCTCGCATCCCGCTCATCGCCCTCACCTGCGTGCTCGTCGTCTCGCTCGTCGCCCTCGCCTGCGTGCTCGTCGTCTGCTCGTCGCCCTCGTGCTCATCGACCCCTCGTTGATTCCCCCTTGTGCTCATCAACAACGACGCTCGGCTCCTCGCCTACGCTCGACCCCTCGTCGATTTGCTGCGCGCTCATCGACCCCTCGTCGATTCCCCCTCGCCCTCTGTTTCTAGGAAAGAGAGGAGGGTAATTCAATTCAATTGTGGGAAGGTTACGGTCCAAGCTCTAATATTGCAACAGAAGGTACACAAATGTTTTCTTGTTTCTGTTGTCATTGAAATATTAAGAAGGTACACAAATGCTCACTCCAAGCTCGTCGACGCTCTGATATTGGGGTTATGTTTCTGTTGCAACAGCTCTGATGTTGCTTTGATAGTGTTAAGATACACAAAAGGAACTACTAACTATAACTTGAGTTTTACTTCAAAATCCTTTCTTAATATTAATGCTTATAGTGATGCAGAATGAGGAACATGTTCATTTAAACGATGATCAATTACTGGTTACTACGTTTACATTGATGCAAATTGTTTTTATTTTGGCTGTTGTCGTTGTTATTATAATCTATCGTGACTACAATCTTGTAATGAAATAAAAACTCATCTTGTTTTCAAGTCATGCACTTGTATACTTCAGAAATTCAAATCCATGGGTTATAGTGATGAAGAATAAAAGAAGCACATCTCCAGTTGCCAACAAGAAATGATGTTCTCAGTTTCCAAGCATGCATACATGGAATTATTGATAGTTTCTGTTTACAATAAAAATGTACTATGTTTTCTTTGATTCTTTCTATTACAGAAGTTTTAGATTATGATCATAATGGTAACAAATGTTGCTTTAGCAAATGTTTTTTGCAAAACAAATTATTCTATTACTTCTAAACAATAGTGGAAGGTGTAATTGATTTCCCAGTCTACAATGAGGGGAGTACTGTATTCTTCATCTCTATGTTATGTTGTGTTGCATTTTATATTTTGTTCATATATGTATTCTTAGGAAATGGAAAACAAGAAAGGATGTGGAAGATCTTATTTTAGTTGGAGTGTTCAAGCAGATGAGATGATATTAAGAAAGGTGTGCGATGCTATTAAGGAGGGTAATGGTAAAACTCCTGATGGAAAGATACGAGTTGATACTTGGCTGAAGGTAATTGATGATTACAATAAAGAAACAGGAGGTAACATCCAAAAGAAAAATATTGATAGTCGAATGAAAACATGGCGACAAATGTACAAGATTTATACAAAGATTGGTGCACAAAGTGGTTGGGGATGGAACTACATTCATGGACATACTGATATCGCAAAAGAAGTTTGGGACGAATTTGTTATGGTTAGTTGAATTTTTTCAAATTTAAATTTAACATTTGATTAGCTTATAATTTGTACTAATATTTTTTTTCCTAATAGGTTCATCCAGAGTGTGCACAGTACAAGGGTAAAGCATGTCCTATATATGACCAGCTTCAAATAATATTTGAAGGAAATCTTGCAATAGGCTCAACTAAAATGAGTACAACAAATCTAAGAGCAGCTGTGAACATGAATGAAGATACAAATAACCTTGATAATGTACCTCTTACACAAAATACTATGGAATTTGAGGCTGAAACTCAAGATCCTTTTCCTACTCAAACTCCTTCTCCTAGTTTGAATGATGTAGACTCATGCAGGAAAGGAAAACGTCCACGTCCACATGCTGAATCACAACAACTTATGGCAAGTACAATGAACAATGTTGGTGTATCACTTATGAATTATTTTAGTGAGGATTTGGAAGAAAATTCGAGGAAAATGGCATACTCAGAGCGTGCCATACAACTAAAAGAGAACATGATATCGATCCAAAAGGAGAAGATGACATTTACACAATGTATTGAAGAAAGGAAATTAACATACATGGAGAGGAAGATGGAATTGTTAGAGAAAAAAGATCGTGAAGAAGATGATGTTCTCACTATTTTACTTTCACTTACAGATCTTACAGAAGAAGAAAAATACGAGGCAATGCAATTATTGGAGATAGAATCAAAGAAGAATCAATTTAGGCGTCTACCACCGAACATGAGAACTTCATGGTTGAAGTTCAATTTGAAATGATGTGTTTTTTTCATTAAAAATTTAAATTTTGTTGAACATGTTTGAATTTATTGAACTTGTGTTATCCTTAATGTTACGTAACATGGTCTAAACATTTTGTTGATGTATGCATTGTATGCTATTATTATGTTTTCTTTATTAAATCATAATTGGTATGATAGGTACAAATGCAGGGATTGAAATTTATGAAAACGTTTATGTCCATTATTAATGAAGACAAAGAACGAAGGAAGAAAAAAAGAAAAGTTATATTGGGAACATGGCAATTCCTATGCGGAATTACTATAAATGGGATTCAAACATCCACCACTCGTATATACAGTAAGGAAGGAGCACAATATGTACAAAGATTGTTAGATCCATCGTCACCATATCAAGCATACAATTGTAGGAAAATTTATCGAATGAGTCAACATGTTTTTTCACAATTTTGTGGATTATTAAGAAATATGAAAGTAATATCAAATATTAGAAATATGAGCATAGAGGAGAAACTTGCTATTTTTTTAGTAACAGTTGGACAAAATCAAAGGTATGGAGTAACTAGAGAGTGTTTTCATCGCTCAGCATGGATTGTTAGTACATATTTCAATGAAATGATAAATGCTATATTAAAAATAGGTGATATACTTCTAGCTAAACATGAAGTTGCTACACACAATCGAATTCAGAATGATGTTAATGCTTATCCATATTTCAAGGTACACACTTCAATCTTTATTTCTATTTTAATATTTCATGTTATTCATTTATATATTAATTAAATTTGTTTTTGGTATGAGTAGGATTGTATAGGTGCTATTGATGGTACACACATTAAAGCCACAATTTATGGAAAAGAGAATGCCCGATTTAGGAATAGAAAAGGTGAATTGTCACAAAACGTATTGGCTGCATGCAATTTTGATATGGAATTTATTTATGTTCTCAGTGGGTGGGAAGGTTTAGCTACTGATGCTCGACTCCTTCAAGATGCAACAACTCAATGCAATGGTTTGCAAGTACCACGAGGTATACAACTTATGATCTACCTTTATGTTACCTTATTTTCAAAATTGAATTTATTTCAAATGATGTTCAAATACATGCAGGTAAATTTTACTTAGTTGATGTTGGATTTCCAAATAGGCCTGAGTTTATATGTCCATTTCGAGGTGTTCGATATCACTTATCAGAATATGAAGGAAATCGACAACCAACAAATGCAGTGGAAAACTTCAACTATAGACATTCACAGTTGAGGACAGTAATTGAATGTACAGTTGGAGTAGTCAAACATCGTTTTGCAATATTACGAGGATATATGCCATTTCCTTTCACAACTCAAGCAAAAATAGTGTTGGCATGTTTTTTAGTTCACAACTTCATTCGTAAAGCAGATAAAACAGACTTATGTCAAGATCTTGAAGATGAAGTACAAGAAGATGAACGTGATATACAAGTTGAAGACTCTACAAATGTAGAAAGACAATATGAAATACTTAACACTATTGGGAACAACACACAAGAGCAAAGAAAAGAAATTACAGATAAATTTCGTGAAAATATTATGTATGAAATGTGGGATGGTCGTGAATGAAAATATTACAAACATCATAATGAGTAAATTTTTTGTAATATGCCTTTTTTTTATCATTACGAGGAATATAAAATTTATAATTATCCTTTTGTTGTTTTAAATATGTAATATAACGGGAAAGTTATCAATTTCTGTTATGTTGTGATTTATTTTATATAATGATATATTTAATTAATTGATAAATGATATATAAACATTTATTTTAATAATATATTCATTTATTAATGTCAATAATTCATTAATAAATTAATTACATTTTCACTAATTATTTTAAGTCAATACTTAATTTTATTAAAAATCAATTTTATTCAATTCCCTCCAATTCTGCCATGTGCACAAACACCTGGAATTCAATTTCCGTCAAATTCCTGAACGTGCACAAACACCTAGATTTTGAATTCTTTCCGTCAAATTCTATAGAATTCAAATTCCGTTAGAATTCAAATTCTACGGAATTCAAATTCCAGGTGCACAAACATGCCCTAAAGTATGTATCCAATACTATTCCATTTTCTCGGAGAGTTACAAGAAGATTGATAAATATTGATTTTGGAAAATCTTTGATAGTTAGATGAACGGTAACTTTTCATTTTTAAGACTACTAATTCAAAGTGCATCAAATTGCATAACGTTTGGAAGAAATTCAATCATTGCATTCCTTAGTATAAAGAGGCATCAAAGCTATAACAAGATCAATGATTATCACATCTATACATATTGTGAGAGCAACTGAGTTGAAAAATAGAAAATCTAGAATCATTACAAATCACAATCAACTTAAGATTGGAAAAGATTTCTAAGTAATTTCAAGTGCTAAAAACTCTGTGTAAAAAACTCTAATTAAAGAAAAACATATTGATTTTAGAAGATTGCCCAAAAAACTTTAAGTATGGTTAGTTATAGCTACAGCTAAAAAGTTCAAGTTGTAGTTAGTTATTACTTCTACCATAAAACAAATGTTGGAAGTGAAAAAAATAGTGAAATTCAAATTGTATCTTAGAGGTGAACTAGTTAGTTAGATAAACTACCTAAAATTCTATTGTATTTTTATTTTTTGTATTATCTTCTTACTTTATCTATAAGAATTATTATAATTTTAAACTATCTATGCATGCATAAGTTTTAAATTCATTAAATTTGTTAAAAGTAGTCACGATTCACCGTTCACTCTTTCTATTATATCCATATGATCTTAATACTTTTTACTTGTAATTCTTCTAAATTAAGTCTCTGTACGTTCACTTGATTCAAAAAATAAGGGCATGTGAAAGGAGAAATGTTAAACTAGTCTACTACTAAAAATAAAATAAGATTTAAAACTACATTTAGTTTTAAGTTAAATATATACTTTTCGTATTAGAATAAAAAGATTTCAAACAAAGCATCGAAAAAGATAGTTTCACGTAGTACACATTTCAACAAATTCCTTAATTTAATGCAATCTACTGTTCTCGAGAATAGACTGATGTAGTTTAATTGTACCCTTCTTACGAAGATTTAAAAATGATTTTTACTTGTTCTCTCGAAGCATCGTCACCAGACAATGGTAGTGTAATCCGCTCTGTCTAGTATCGTTGTGGTGTACTTTCCAACGAAAAAATAAACATGTTTCCTGCCTCTTCGTCAGATCGACCAGACGCAAGTGTACCCAACACGAAGATGGTTCTTTCATTGGAAATGTGAAGATCTTATTATGTTATTTTTGTCGCATGTGTACTTTATATATTGGTTGAAATTTGTATTTACGTAAATTTGAAATTACGACCTTATAGATGGTAAAAAGATTCTTCGTACACAAAGTTGTATATATAGATTATGGTTTCCAGTTCAAGTAATTTGGAAAATCGTTAGAGACTTCTTAACACGTTCTTCTTATGTTGTAATCATTTATTCCAAACGTCTCTTTTATCAGATAAACACAATTTATTGGATAATTCAACAAATTATTTTAAACATTTGAATGCAATTGTACGTTACGAAGGGAAAAAAAAAAGAGAAATTATAGGAAAGTTTTTGGTTGCATAAGTTTAGAAAGTTTGAATTTCTTTTTTTAATTTTTTATTTAATAATTGTTAAATGATCTTTTATCATGTTTTCATTATATAAATAAGTGTTCAAAGCATACGTATATCGATCCGTGATACAACTCTCCTCTTAAATACGATAGATAATCTGTTAAATCCAATACCGTCCAAAAAAATGTGTCACATCCAGTACCGTCCGAAAAAGTGCGTCACATCACTTAAATTGTGCAGCAACCGAAACCCACCACGATAGCGATTACGCAGGGATCATTGTTACTTGCACAAATCGAAAGTTGACTAGGCTGCGTTTGCTTGCATTCAACTTCTATGTCTCCGTTTATTGCACGGATCGACATCATTACAGCAACGTTTGAGAGCGACACTGAACAGCAACCATGAGGTGTTTGCTTACGGCAAATGAGCAGTGAAAGCAACTTTCAGCAATTTCCCATCTTTACCCCCTCATGACGGACGACCTTTGAGACAGTGCCAATCAGGTGACCGTTGTCATGTTGCAATGCATTGCCAACGAGAGAAGCTTCGTCCTTAGGCCCGGAAGCTTTACTTAAAAGGAGACCACCACCAAACTCAAACACCACCGTTGTTCTCACCTCCGATCCCTAGCTAGATAGAGGTACTTGGGTTGTCAATTCTCAAAAGGCGATTCTCCTGGACATCACGGTTCGACTTGGTACGTGAGTAGCCATCTCTCGGGTGCTTGCCTAGTGGTGAGTTGGCTTCAGAGGCAAGCGATTGGTTTTGATAGATATTTCTTGCTAGAGGACTCAACTTGATTCACTCTAATTTAACGGTCAAAACGATTTGCACTAAGACTCCTTGACTGGAAAAGAATAGAAGATGTAAAAATCGATCATGAAACTCTAAACCGTGAAAACAACATGTTGCAAAAATCCATCGACGAAAAGAATTCTGGGTGAAACGTTACGTATAAAACCCCTGTTTACACAGTAGGAACAAGTAATACAATAGTGCAATTGTTTAGCATAAATAAAATATTTTCTATATTGATGATAATTTTTACGTTCTTTAAGATTTAATTTTAAAAAACTATATCATCCTTTGCGAAAATTGAATGGGTTGAATATGTAAAATATTCTCAAACTCGAATTCGATTTCAAAATTAGTGTCACGAAATTCTTACTAATCATTTTCGACTAATAACAGGAACAACGCACCTAGAAGTGCATTTAGCAATGATACAGAACTCTTTATTGAATTTCGTAATTCAACGTAAAAATAGCTATCGTGAAAACACAAGGTAACAGAAGAGGAAAAGTCCACGTCTGTTACACAAAAACGTATACCTTGTCGAGGAAGAGACACCGTCATTTTGGTTGCGACTTCGGACACAAAACCGTCATCTTGATTCGCTGATAATCAATCTCTCATTTTTTTTTTTCAGAAAAAGGTCCACGTCTGTTGACGTCAGACAGCTCCCTAGTCAAGTTTCATAAACAGCCATCCTTTTTTTAGAAAGGAAAAAGAAGGCGTGCATGAATTAACAGGGAAGAGAGAGAGAACGACTGGTCAAAACAAGGCATACTTGCCGATGAGACTCTAATCTTAAAAAAACATTAAATTCAAATCTACTTCAAGACGTTAATTACTGTAATGTCAAAATTTATAATTAAATTGTGGCACACGCAAATCACGCTTTTTTGTCAAACGATACCAGCCTAATTCTCACCTCCCCATTGACACCCTCCAAATTCTCACCTCCCCATCGACACTCCCACTACAGACCCTGTACTCCACCACCCTGGCGCTGCCGTTGCCGTTGGGGTTCACGCGGCACGCAGCCACCGACCTCACCCCATTTTGGTGACCCAACAGAACAGCGACACATCGACAACCCTCCCCTCTCTGCCATATCCTCACCGTCCGGTCAGTCGACCCGCTGACGACGAGATCGTCCGCCGTCGCCAAGCACATGACACTCTTCTCATGGCCGTGCAACACGGCAGTCGCGCACATGCTCTCGAAGTTGCCACCCTCCCACACGACAATCGACCCGTCACATCCCCCTGAGTAGAGCACCGATCCGTCGGGGCCCAACGCCAGTGCGTTCACCGCCGACGAGTGCTTCTCCAGCGTTGCGACCCACTCGAACTTCCTTTTCTTCTTCTTCTTCTTTCTCCAGTTCCAGTTCCTCTCTGGCGGTGGCAGCGCGGGTCTCGTCCAGACCTTGATCAGGGAGTCAGCGGAGGCAGTGTAGACGACGCCATCTGGCGCGACCACGACGGCATTGACGGCGTCGTCGTGGGCGGGTATCGACGCGAGGCAACGGAAGCTGGAGGCGACGTGCCACACCTTGACCGTCTTGTCCCATGAAGCGGAGTAGAGGAAGTCGTCGTGCGTGGCGAGGGAGGAGACGGCGTCCGCATGCTTGATCCACAAGGTCCGCTTGTGGCGGCGGATCTGAATGTAGTTCCTGACGTTGCAAAAACCAAACATCAATTCCAATTATTTCTTTCTTTATTAACAAACGTAAAAAAAAAAGAATCCAAGAGCAAAAGACACAAGCAATTCGCGGCTTTATGTCCCATTTGTTTCCAATCAGATCCAAACCACTTCGTAAAAATAGAGTTATAGAGATCCCGAAGAAAGTTTATGATGAAAGCACTCCAAGGAAATCGATCGACTCAAGTCCTCTGGAATGGAAAGCAACCAGACATCATCTTTTCTAAAGAAATAGATTTCCATAAATCTATCAAAATCTAAGAAAGCTCACTATCACGAGAACCAGTGAAACCACTAATCATAAACTGAGAGATGATGAATTTTTAACTCTCGGCTCGAAGTTGAAGAGTTGAATACCAATCAACGGAAGTAAACATGGGACCAAGAATTCGGTACAAACTTTGGGAATGCGAAGCGGCGGAGACAATCGGAGAAGGTGGGGAGTGTCGCGACGAGGCTGAGCCGGCGATTCCTATCGGCGGTGGAGAACGACGTGGACCAGGCTCGTATACCGCAGTCCTGGTGCGCGGTGAAGACGTGCTCACCATCTGTCGAGAACTTGACGGACTTGACAGAACCGGAATCGGGACGTGCAGCGGCGGAGGCAATGGGGCGGAGATCGTCGAGGTCGTAGATGATGATGTCCAGCTCGGACGCCACACAGAGGAGAGGAGGCGTGGAGACGCTGGAGATGGCGAGTGCAGCAGGGGAGGAAGAAGAGCAAGTGTTGAGGGAAGACTGGAGTGAGAAGTTACAGGCAGGGACGAACAGAGAAGAAGAAGGAGAGGAAGAAGACATCGGAGGAGATGGAGTGGTGGCGGTGTGGTCACTGCCGCACGCGTGCAGTTTGGAGGAGAAAAGAGTGCTGTTTTTTGTCATCGGCGGAGGGAACATTGGTGCAGCAAAACCACGGCTGTGCAGAACGGCAGCAGTGCTGGCGTTGATATTTTCTACAGGAGACCCGAGGGACGAAGACTGGGGAGCGAGAGGTATTCGGAAAAATGGAGGTAGGTGGCCTCCATTGGTCGTTTCCCTTTTTTTTTAAAATTATTAGTATTTTATTTTTAATATAAATTACAAATATCGTTATTTCTTTCTAAAGATATTAATTTGTATTTATTGGGATTTTTAAATCTAAATAGTGGAAATTTGTTCACAGATATCACAGTATTCTCCCGACCTATTTGGGTCACACGCGAGTGGTCATACAGGGTTTCTTCCACAGAGATAAAAGGGCAAATTCACATGATCACTCCGACACAAGACGAACGGGATCAAGTTATCACTTATTTAACCGGGCATGGGAATCGGATCTTAAGTTCCCACCGGAAAACCATCCGACCCGACGCCTCATACAGTCCGCATCGTGCGAGGCAGGAGAGAGACAAGCCATCCAATCGTCGTGGGTTCTCGTTTAATTGCAAGATCCATTTACCGAAGAGATTCCTTCCTGCGTTCGCCTATGGATCGGGCGGAGTCACCGCCGTCGCCGTCGTACACGGTTAGCAGCCCGAGGAGAACCCTGAGCCTTCTGAGGAAAAGGAGGCACAAGCACGCGGAAGCGTCAGAAGGGTGGGACGGGGAGGAGAGAAAGGATGCTTTATTCGCCACCGGTGGTGTTTGTGGTGGGCAGGGACTCGCCGGGCCCAAGCCGTCGGAGGTGTACGGATTTGTCGGGGCCATCACCACCGTGGTCGCCACCGGTATTGGAATTTCAGTTGTTTCTTCCTTCTATTTAGCGTTTTCTGATTTCGTGTAGGAAATTTTGGTTAATGTGTGCTGGTGGAATCGTGTGCAGGTGTGTTTCTTGCGTGGGCTTATACTCCTCAGCAGTGGCTCCACTGGCTGGGAATAACATACTCTCCAAGCAAGTAAAGATCACTTTTTTAGGGCTTTGTGTTTCAAGGCTTACTTTGAGCTGTGAATCAATTTTATGGAACTCATTACCTTGTGTGCTGCCTGCGTATGTGATCTTCTACCGTAAGAATTGTCATGTAATGTTTCAACGTCTTCATATGGAGGTTGACAATAATCAAGATTATCATGTTAACAACCTAATATGTTTCCGACCTGCTGATTTGTTCTTATCTTGAAAGGAAATTGTTGCTTTGATCTGATCTAATATGTAATGTTTTTCCCTTAACATTGGGTTACTGGTTATTATTTGGGTTTACCGGCATCGATCTTGGACTCCTGCCCTTCTCTTGTGATGGAAAGTTCTGATAACTAGATGGAGTTAGGAAAGTTCAACTCTACGACTCCAGGTGGCTGATATAACCTGTAGTGCAGACTGATTCTTTTTTTAATTGTGGTTCTGATAACTAGATAGAGTTTTTGCCTCACCACAGGTAGTTTTGCCGTTTAACTTTTACATCGTAGAACGTTCTGTTTTGCTCTTAGTTATTGGGTGAGTTTGCTCTTTGAACTTTTAGTACCTCTGCTTCTTAAATTCTACTTGTATGACTCCTTTCTATCAGTTAATGGAAAATTTGCTTCAAAAGTTTTTATATTAATTTCCTTTACTACAAATATAACTCCAATCGCTTGTTCAGTTTGTCATCATTATTTGAACTAGAAAGATTGCCGAAGTGAAATTTGAATCAAATGACATGCTTCTGCTTATGTAACTTAGTTGCTCTTCCACTTTTACTAGCAAGTAGTAGCTAGGGGGATGGGGTTCAGATATTCGACATTTTATCAATATCGTTTTATATTATCAATGATTCTTCTTCGTATATTACATTCGGTTTGAATTCACACAAGGATTGCTCTGAAATTGGTGCTTTCTTTGAAGGTATTGGGCAGTAGCGCTTCCAACATATGCAATGGTTGTTGTGGTTTTAGCCATGGTGTTTTACCTGGCGATGAATTTCATGATCACACCGCCACCAACTTCTTTCAATTCAATCTTTGGTAAGTATCACATAAATTGGAATTTAGGAAAACTGGGATTTTATTTTATTTACTTATTAGGCAATGATATCATGACGAATATCAATTGCCTTATTAGGAAAACCTTGGTTACTTTTGTTTTCCTTGTACTGACTGGTACATATCCATAGCCCGTTGAAATTAGCCCAAGATTTTTCATCTTCCGTTTCCTTTTTTGAAATGATGGCCTACAATATCTCAAAAAACTGATTTAACCTTCCATTTGCTCCAAGTGTACCCGAAATTCTAAATGACGGCAGACCTTCTCTGCTTGTACCTCTTTATCTACCTCTTTGTCAGGTAAAATGCATCTTGCCCATTGGTCTCCTTTTTCAGATGAGTACAGCAGAGAGCCCCTGCAAAATGTGTCCTCAAAGGAAGATGCTGGGCGGGCCATTGAACCGATTTCAGATATTGGAATCAACCATGTGAATGATATAATGTTCGGCAAAGCAGCACAATCTTGACAAATTTATTCCTGGGATCTCTTTGTAATGATCATATATTAGCCTTCTCCAAAAAATCGATTTTTCCAATCTTCTATTTTCATGTAATCCAAAATTTTTTGTTCGATTTCACAATTATGAAACTAAAATGTATAAACAAAGAAATTATAATTTTGATGTATTTTAAATGAAAAATAAATTTATTATTACTGATTAATAAAGATTAAAATTCTATAAGAAATGATTAGTACTTGACGAAAAAAAAAAGTTTTTAAATTTTAATCATTAAGGTGTTAGTGTGTATCATAATCTTAGGAATGGAAGGTGGACAATTTCGATCATATATAAAGAATCACTTTCCTTTACATTTTCTCATTTTCAAATCCTTCAAATCTTTGATTACAAAATTTCTCCTTTCTCTTGAATGAATGCAAAAACAACCACTTGTACCTCTTCTTTGTTGGATACTCATATGTTGAATTGCTTGCACTCTTTGCTTAGCAATTGTGTCAAAGTTCGCTAGCATTGTGGTTACCCTTTGCACCTAAAATTGTTGCATTGGATTGCTCACACTCTTCACTTGTTAGCACTCCAATTGCTCTTGAAATTGTTGCTCACCCCTTAAATGATCGAAATTAACATTTAAAGGAATTAGTGCACATTGGAATTGATGGAAAGGAAAGGAAATTTTTAACTTTCCATTTGGTTGTTGTTAGCATACATGAAAGTGGTAGAAAAGAATTTATAAAAATTTCGTCCATATATAAGATGAACTTTCTATTTTCGCCAATGTCTTTTCAAGCCCACCCCTTTTGAATCACGTTGCATCAACCCTTTATTTGAACTTTTGTGGTTCACTTTCATAGTTGCTTTCGTCATCACCATTTTCTCTATCGTTGCTTTTGTTGTTGTTGCTTCTATCGTCGTCGTCGCTTCTGTCGTCATCTTTCAAAACTTCTCTCGTTTGAAAAGTCGATTGTAGATTGCACGAAGGCTCCTGATTTTGCAACTCCCCTAACTTACATTATGGTTGCTTTTGTCGTCATTGTTAGGTTCCCCAACTAAAAAACCCTAAGGTATATTCCCTCCCTTTCGTCATTGTCATCGCTTTCGTATCACTTTTGTTCCTCTTCGTTGTTTGAGGTAATGCTTGCTTACATTTTTCATTGTCTGAGATATATTATCATTATAAGAAGTGGCATCATGATTTTTTGGTTTAACTCTTCGTTATCTAAGATAATGCTTGTTTACATTTTTCTCATTTACATTTTTCTCATCAATGGTTTAATCCTTCGTGGTTTGAGATAATAACATTTGAACTACTATTCCATGGGCACAATCAAGAATAGTTTTTTCCCTTTGTATTGTAATTTGTTGGTGGCATTTAAACTTGAGGTGCATTTGTTTGCAGATATAGTTGATTGTTAATCTATATTTTTGTTCATTTATTTTTCTTGTTTTGTATAATATCTAAAAGTTGTGTACATCTTTTTTACATTAAATTTAAATTTATCGTACAATATCAAAAGTTTATTAGATATTTCATATATTAGAGAAGAAAAGACTCCAAGTACAAATTACTGCAATAAATAATTCTTACTAAAAAATGTTATTTTAAAGTAAGTAATATCAATATTTTAAAGTATATAGATTAATAATTATATTAATATATTATCAAGAAAATGGATTTACAATGAATTTTAGGCAACATGGATATTTTTATACATTTTACTTTATATTACACACTGAATTGGAAGCATGAGATTTACAAATAATTAAGACATTTCTAGTTCTTTTGTTATAATTTTGCTCATATCATTTTTATTGGTTTTAAATTTTATTATTAAAATATTTAAAATTAAAATTTATTTATATTCATTCACAATAGATGCATAATTACTAGTAAATACTAATTTGACAGTCTCAAGTAAATATATGCAAGTATAAGAGACCTATTCTAAATTTTGTAGTCAGAACTAGAATTATGTTCTTAATTTGTTACCTTCAATTGCTCTCTGCATTTGGTTGATAAATCCTACTAGAGCATTTTTAATCTAGCTATTAGTTACAACTCTCAAACTAAAGGGTACTTTATAGAATTGCTCAAACTATCATATCTTTTATTTTTGTTGAATATTACTCTAGATGTGATAACCTGCTTTTTTAAAAGGAGAAATAGACCTATGCTTGATTCATCATTTTCATGTTCTATTGGATTTTTTATCTTTTTTGTCTTTTCTATCATTGATGTTTGTCAGTCTTAACAGCAATCCTTTTGATTAAATGGTTTCTTAGCACATTTTCCTTTTGATGGTTTTTTTTAAAATGGGTTATGTTAATTTTTTAAAATTATGAATGTAATGGTTTTAGCAAATGCATATGAATGTCTTTATTATTGTGTTGTTATCCCATATGTTTTATTCTATTTGTTGAAATTGTGCTTGTGTAGAATATAAGTACTTCTGATAGGAGAAGGACAGGTGGAAGTAGAAGTTACATTAGTTAGAATGTTGAAGCAAATGTATACTTTTTAGATATTTTAGCAGAAGTATTAAATGAAGGAAATAAAAAACTCATGATAGAAAATTAAAGGTAGCACTTGGGATGAAGTAATTGAAAAATACAATACTAGAAGAAACACAAGTATCACAAGGAAGAATGTAGAAAGTCGCTTAAAAACTTGGCGACAAATGTATCAGAATTACTCCAAAATTGCTAACCAAAGTGTATGAGGTTGGAATTTCATCTAAGGCTACATTGACATTGATGATGAGATATGGAAGGAGTTTATGCAGGTTAGCTTGTTTATGACTTATGACTCGTAAGATATTATAATCTTTATCTTTTGACTATGTTTTTTTTATAGGTATATCTAGAGTGTGAAAGTTACAAAGGAAAACCATGCTTGATATTTGAGCAATTGCAACAAATGTTTGAAGGCAATATGACTACTAGGAATATGACTAGACAAAATGATGACGTGGAGGTCATACCAAACACACAAGATGCGAAATTCAATACTATAGATAACACTTAAGAAATAATGGATATTGATTCTGATTTACCTCCATCAGAAGGAAGTTCAAGGGTGCTAATTAAGAAGAAGAAGAACTGAGCAAGACCTCATGTAGTGTCTCATCAAATCATAGCAGGATCATTTAAAAATACATCAAAAGCTATTATGCATGTGTGAAACAAAACAACAAAATCAAGTTGCACAGAATGAACAATTTAAAGATTTGGTTGAAACACAAAAGAAATTGGTTGAAGTACAAAGTAGGTTGGTTGATATTAAAGAAAAGACTGAAAATTATTTAGATCATGCTGTTGTAGTGTTACTTCAGATTGAAAGTCTTTCTATAGATAAACAATATGAAGCCATAGAGCTATTCCAAAAGCTTGAATTCTATAAAGTATTTTTAAGCTTACCAGCAGAAATGCATTATGGATGGTTGAAGTTTAGGAAGTGAGCATGTGGTTACAATGGGTGAAATCTTTTTGTGCATGAACTCACTTTTTTCCTAATCTAAAACTTGTTGCACTTATGAAGTGTTTTGTGAATGTAATATTTTTTGGATGAAATCTTTCATGGGTGAAATCTTTTTGTGAAAGGTTATATATGAGTGAAATGTAAAATAGATATTATATATTGAAATGTGAAATGACTTATCGTTATGAAATGTGAAATGTTTGTTATATTTTGAAATGTCGAATGTCTTTTATATATTGAAATGTTGAATGATAAATTTTTAATATTCTTGTTATCTTGTAGGTGAGGATGATTCCTAGTGTCATGTTTATTATTATAGTTGATAATGCAATTTCATTCCTAGTAGATGAAGAAGAAGTAGATAGACGAAGGCCACTACATCTATTTACATCATGGATAATTTTAACAAAAATGGCAAGTATGTCACCATTACTTTACAATAACACAAGTTGTATATATGTAAAGAAGGTACAAATTATATCAAGAGATTACTAGATCCTTCCCAACCTTATCAAGCTTACAATTGTCGAAAGATTTATAGAATGAGTCAAAATGTGTTTAAAAGTTTTTTGTACTTTAATGAGAAATGTAGGAGTTATTGTTGATATCAACAACATCAATGTAGAGGAGAAATTTGCCATGTTCCTTGTTACATTAGGGCAAAATCAAAGGTATAGAGTAATAGTTAAACGATTTAGTCATTTAAGTTGAAGTGTTAGCAAATACTTTAATGAAGTATTAAATGCTATATTACGTGTAAATCATATGCTTATAGCAAAACCTTCATCCTCAATGCCAAGTCGAATTTCAAATGACGCAAATGTCTATCCTTATTTTAAGGTACGTATTTACTTTTGTAATGTCCTTTCTTTTTTTACGTTACTCAACCAATACATTCTCGATTTGGCCAAGTTAAGTAAATACACATACATATATATTAAAACAATAATGTTAAACAATGGATTAATAATGATATAACATCTTTAAATTATTTTTTTAAAATTATAAATACACATAAAATAAAATAAATATAATTATATAAAAAATTTTAAGAAAAAGAGAGAATAATATTAGAAATATATATATTCAAGAATTAATAATAATAATAATATTAAATTAAAATTAAAAAAAATTAGGATGTAGATTTTTAATGCTTATCTTTTATGGACCTTTTACATTTTGATGATTGTTATTCTATATTGAGTCACTATATTTCCTAATGTACAATATTTTTACATTTAATGTACATAATTATATTTGAACATGAAATAAATTAATATTATTTTCAATTCATTAATATTATTTTTATTTTTAAATATTAAATTACAGATTGATGGATCAATTACATAATTTTAGGTAGTTTTTTATAATCTATTTTATTACTTTTTCAATTTATGAATATTCTAGTATGCACTAAAACCTTATGGAAATTCTAACTTTCTGAACTTTTTGGTAGGTGCACTAAACCCTTACAGGAATTCTGACATTCCATTTCCTTTCCTTCTGAACTTTCCATTTCCTTTCTGTTTGAATTTTCTAGTGTGCACTAAGAAGCACTTAATAGTTGTCAATACCTCGATTGCCCTTGAATGATTGAAATCATTGTTCAACAATCATCAACACACTAGACACCCTCGAATGCTTGATATCTCTACTTGGTAGTCGACAAACCTCATTAGTGCACTAGTCACCTGAACCTTCTTTGCATAGGTAATCTCTATTTTAATAGTTTGTTCAGAAGGATTTCTAGGTTATCCTTGTTTTGATTATTTTTCAATAGTTATTGCCAATGCGCTTTGTTAATGACCCTTATATGAGCTATGGGAATTTGAACTTGGTAAAATCCTTTTATGTGAATGCTTAATACTAAGTAGATGTATTATCCTTTTTGATAGAATGCATAAAACTACTATAGATGTATTTCATGAATTTATTTCATTGCTTGAAAGTTATAGGATTGGGATAAAGGAAGTGAAGAGAAAGAAAAAGATAGAAAGAAGTGGAGAATGTAAAAAGAAGAAGAGGATGCAAACTTGCAGTTATACTATGCTTTTGTTGAAGTAATTTTGATGTTATTTTTGTCTTAATTCTTTGTTTTAGCTCCATGAATTTCCTTACTTTGTTAATGAATTTATATGCCCAAAAAAAGGTCTACATTATTCATATTTAAAATGCATGAGAATGTAATATATCTTGATTTGCAAGTTAGAGTATGCAAGTACTTACATGCTAAATGTAAAAAAGGAAAAAAGAATCCTTCAAGTCATTATGATGCTCAAGTGGTGTTGATGATTTGATGCTTCTAAAAGGACTTTTATATTTTTATAATGTAAAAGCTTATGTGAGAAGCTTTTATATTTCACTAGTATAGATACATAGACTAGACAGAAGATAAACAAGCTAGACATATGTTACACAAGTCAGTTAACAGATACTTTGGAAAAACTCGTTAAGGAACAACTCGTTGAGTTAGGTAGCTTAACATGTATTTAGAGGTTTACAATGCAGCACAACTCGTTGAGTTAATATAATTCAACATGTTACAAAGACAATGTACAAAACAAATATCATATGGATAACTCGTTAAGTTAGCAATTTTCACGTGATAAAACTCATTGAGTTAGCATAACTCAACATGTCATTGCAAAGACAATGTATAGAACAAATATCATGTGCATAACTCGTTAAGTTAGCAGCTCTCACATGATAGAACTTGTTGAGTTAAAATAACTCAATGTGATCAGTAAGTACATCAAATTTCATAATGTTGGAAGAAATTCGATTGTTGCTGTAGGATCGTATGGCTACACAAGAGAGGGGTGAATTGTGTATTTTTAATATTTTCTGAAATATAATTGAAACTTTAATACTCAAAAATAAGACGAGACATTGTTTTCATAAAATTATTTTTATTCAAGGTTTCAATTACAATATACAATTCAATTCTCCTCAAAAATTGTAGATGCAATTATATTTCGATACCATGTATCATCTAAACAATTTCATAACTACAAACAGAGAAAACTAATTTGAGGAATTTAAAACTTTTTTCCGTGTTTGAGATCTTTCTTCTTCTTCCTTTTCTTTTTCAGCAATTCTTCAGTGACGAATATCTTGTCTTTTCATGCTTCACCGAATTTGCTTTCTTCTGATACTTCAAATCTTCAGTGACGAAAATCTTACCTTTTTATGCTTCACTGAACTTTCTTCCACTTGAGAGATTTTTCTCGAAGAGGTGTTTTTGATCCCTGAAAAAGATTTTTCTTTTGGTGTGTAGAGATGGTTTGATCCTTGAAAAGATTTTTCTTTTTGTGTGTAAGGATAAATTGATCAACGAGAATTCTATGCCTTTTATACTGTATCTTCATTTCATGCATATCCTTTACGTTTAACCACTACCAGTTTTCCACTTCTCCACGTCTTTTCTTTTTCCTTCATCGAAACACACACGTTCTAACCCATATTTATATTTCGAATTTTCTTTAATCATCAGTCCTGGATCTCTGAAAAATTTCCTGAAAATAAACTTTCTCATCCAAAAATTTTTCATCAGTGTAATCAGAAGTCGTTACTTTAATGTTAACTAAACGAGTAACACAAGTATATATATAACTTAACGTTTCTAACTTAACGAGTTCCTCATGTGCCATTTCATGTGACAAGTACTATAGCTAACTCAACGAACTAAGTCTATGGTGTTATGCTATCTCAACGAACCATCTCCGTTGTGTTATGATAACTCAACGAACCATTTCCGTTGTGTTATGATAACTCAACGAACCAGTAATAAACAAATGTTTTTATAATAAGAATTTTACCATGTGCAAAAATAACAACTTAAGTTTGTAATGTTAACCTAACGCGTTGCCTTAGAGTTCAATATAGCAACTCAACGCGTTTAGTTATGTTAACTTAACGAGTTAAACATGTGCACCTCACGTGATACAAAACAATATTCGTAACTTATAATTTCACCACGTGTATAACACTAACTTAACGAGTTCGTCTCTTCTTTTACTCACTAACTTAATGAGTTATCATGTGACCTATTTTAACCTTTAAGCCTCTAACTTAACGAGTTCTCATGTGACCTCTATACAAACAAAACTCTAACTTAACGAGTTGTTTAAACGTGCATTGTTCATGATACAGAAGATATAACATTAAACATATCATGCCTTTCAATAAAAACACACGTTAACTTAATGTTTAGCTAAATGAGAAATTAATGCAACGAAACGACTAGTTATTAACTTCAGATCCAATACAGACAAGTATTTATATCAGTAAGCTTTTTCTGTATTAATTGATGATTTTAATTTCTTTTCACAAGCAATAGTAATTGAGCAAATATGATTATTTTCATTCAGCACACATCATCAAAACAAAAATACTCAACAATCTCCTCCTTTTTGATGATGACAAAATCATATTAAATCAATTATGAAATATGTTTAACTCAACAAAGCACCTTCGTTGGGTTAACTTTTAATTCAACAAACTTATTTGTTGACTTAAGTTCACTTAAGCTTATTTCTATTGTTTGTGTAAATTTTACCTCTCAGAACTAAAACTCTCAGATGTCAATAATTATATAAGTATCAATTTTCTAATTATCATCTGTCAGATTACAATAACCATTTAAATAGCATCTCCTTTTATAATATATATATGCAATTAAGATCATAATCATCTTTTTATAATATTTCTCCCCCTTTTTGTCATTTATCAAAAAGATAATTACAGAGAATATATATATATATATATATATATATAAGAGATATAATTACAACAACTCTTTTTGTAAACAAGAATAATAATTGAAGACATTTACATAAAAATGTATTGTTCAATCAAATCAAACAAGTAATACAAACATTACATTTTGTATTCAGAAACAAACAAAAACAGTTATCGACCCCTCCTAAGTATATCACTTATAGCATTACATATTTTATTTCTTAGATGCCTAATATCATTTCTGATGTCGTTAAGCACTACATCTAAGTCAGGAGGTAGCTGGGTTTACTGTTCTACTTGAACTGAATAACTTTGTTGTTGTTGTATACGGTCTGTATCAGGTTGTTGTTGTTATTGTTGTTGTTGTCGTTGAGGTTTATGCATGGCCTGGAATTTTTGCAGATCTTTGACACTAAATGCTCTCATAACTTTAGTTTCAGAGGGCCAGTCAGATAAAGTCAATTGACTTGCAATGATTCTATATACAGCATCACCATAAAATAACTTTGAACTCATATGCTGTAGTTGAGACATAAAAACATCAAACCAATTTATTTGAATTCTATTCAGTAGACCATAAGTTGCATATAAATAGCTTCTACTGACTTCCAAATTGTGTCCAACTCTCTGAAATAAATTTGCATGCAATATATTTGCAATAAATCTTGCCTCTACATTCAGATTTTCCATTAATCTCATTTTAGAATATACATCTGGAATTTTTGATAAAGACTGAATGCTCCATTTCAGTTGTCTTATTATGTCAAATCTATTGGTAACAACAACACCTTCATTCTTTAATCCTAAAACTTCAAAAATTAACTCAGGAGACAACATAAACTCCTGTTCATTTATTTGAGTTTTCAAAAAATTTCCATTCTTGTCCAGATTGCTATAAAAAGCTGCAATAAGCTCTGTGTATTGCTTCCATTTCGTTCCTACTGGCAAGAATTTAATGAGGCCTTGAAACTCAAACAGATCTCTTATTTCCACCAAATTTCTGAATTTTATTGGACGAGCATGCAGAATCAGACATGTAATCAGATTATTGTATTTCTGCAATGCTTCTTCAGATCTAAAATGAATTGCATTACCTTGAATTTGTAATATTGTACACGAAGAAGGTGATACTTGAATCCGTGATTCAGAGTTTAATTCATCTTCAGGAACCTCTTCTTCAAAATGAATGTCATGTTGTTCCTCTTCCAAAATATTATCTTGAAGCTGCTCAGGTAAGCTTGATTCTTCAGCTTCAACAATGTTAGGAACATTGTTAATATGCTCAACATTCATCTATTCAGTCTCTATAGAATGTTCAGAGTACAATTTTTCCACAAATTCTACAACCGGTGTATCTGTCTGTAATTGTTCATTTTGTTCAACAGATATTTCCATTGATTCATGCTGTGAATTCTCAGACTCTGCTTCTATAGATTCCGTAGAAGGCTGGTTAACTTTTAGCTCTTCTGGAGTCTTAACATTTTCAATATCTGCTACTCCAAACAATTCAGCCTTTGAACTAGTTACTGCCTCAACATTGTCAATTATATCTGCAATAATTTGTTCAATGTCAGGTGCTTGATGCTTTGATTTGTCAATTTCTACATCATCAAGACTTGTACTAATAGAAAAACTTGAGCTCATATTTGACTTGGATTTCTTCTCAAGTTTTCTAGCAAGGGAAAATAAAGTCTCATTATCTTCATCAGTTTCAATGTGTTCGGAACTGATGAGTTTATCAGATGCACAATAAGGTACAATGTCTAGACATACATTGTCCTTTGGAAATAAATTTTCATCTGATTTTCCTTTTTCAAAAGACTTTGTTTCCTTAGACATAATTTTTCTGACTTTCCTTCTTCTATAACATTTTTGTTTCTCCTTTTCAAGTATTGCTGTTTTCTTTTCAAATTGCTTCATAAAAGTTTTCTACTTAAATTCTTCTAAGGCACTTTCTATTGCAACGGCCTTTCGAAGACTGTCAACTTTTGTTTTGTCTACATTAATATCTGATTCTACTTGTTTTGAATATAAAGGAGTAGGGATAGCTGATTCATGCTCTTCCTCAAATGCATGTAGTCTTGTACCGTTTATAGGAGTTTGAGGAGTTCTATTTGATGAACCTACACATTTTTCCAAATATTTTGCATATTGTTCCAAAAATGCAATCTCAGCACATTTCATTCTGTATTCTCTATCATATTTACTTCGAATACCTATGTATGTAATACTTGCATCAGTATGTTGAAGTTCTTGTCTAACTTCATCTAATATATCCTAAGAAGAGAAGTAATCTCTATAAAGTTCTTCTAACCTTTTGTACACTCGAAATATTTTCTTGAACCAAGTACGTGGAACTTCATCATTCTCTATTTCTTTTCCTTTTGCATCTCTTCTGCTTTTGCCTTTTCCTCTGCCACGACCTTTGTAGAACTTGGAGACCATCGTCGTAGGTTGTAACAGCAACAAGTAGGAAAGATTTTCTTGACAAAGTTTACAAATAACCTAAGTCCCCGTGTAATAAGTGTTTAAATAGGGTTTTTAGGCGTATAACTCAACGTGAAGAGAAATCGGGTTTAGAAATTAAATAAATATTGAATAAAGTTTATTCAATCAAGGTACCCGAAATATTCAAGTATAACTCGTTGAGTTAACCAACCTAACGAGTAAAACGCTGTCTAGAGGCAGTTTTACACGTTACATTATCTAACATAACGTCTAGTTAGTATACTTAAAATAATTTTCAGATGCTTCCAACTGAAACGTTTCGAAAACAACATACATGCTAAACTTAACATTATCTTGAGAACATTGTAAACTATTTGAACATTTTGTCCTTTGAATCTAAAATAGTTTATTTGTCTTTTTAAATTATTTCATCAAGATTTTAAGAGGACATTAATTCAGATTAACTAAGATTTGTATTCTAAATTATATTAATCTATTTTCGACGTTGTTAATCCTCCCCCTACAAATATACTTCAAATATATTCAATCAAAATACAAAATATACTTGTAGTGACAATAGATGTTAAGTATAACTATACTTTTACATTTTCTTTTCAGAGACTTCCGTTATCCTAACATCATCAAAAATGATTTCCAGAATCAATTCCTACTGTATATGAATCAAAACATAACTTTGAACTCAATTCGATTAATTCAAGGAGAATAAAAGAATGTATCTCAAATAAATGTTTTCAAAAGTACTAATGTTGATTCAATAAATCAGTAGTCATATTGGTATAAACTATATGCGATTCAAAGATATCTGTAATTAATGAAATAACTTTTTCTTTTCAAAACAGTAAATATTGATAATTTTCTTTAAAAGTTAGTTTGAAAAGCTTGAATCATACAAGAGCTTTCTAATGTACTCGTGTAATGAACTTTTAGTCAACAATCCCAGATCTGATTAGGACCTTAGGTTGCTAGATTTAAAGAATCTTTTTTCAGGACAACAATCCTTACATACCTATCTGCTCAAGTACAAAAGGCTCGTGATCAAACTGATCAATAAACTCTCAAAGATTTTTACTTTGTAAGCACTTTTCATTTTAAGCACAGTATATATGTATTCCATTAATACAGATGCAATAAAACACAAATCTAATACAATTTTTACTTCTATGATTGTACTGAGAATATGAATCAGTTTCAATAAGCTTATACTTTTGATTAACAGTTTAAGATGAGTTACATATAACTTATTCTACAAGTTTAATCAATTAAGTCAAATTTATGCATGATCATATGCATTTTCCTTGATTCAAAGACAACATTTAATCAAAATTTCAGAATGTAAGAAGTATTTAATGTTTTTCATTTACACTTCCACTTAAAATCGTAAAAACTATTAAAATTGATAAACTATTTAAAATCAATAAGATACTACTATGATTTTACAATAAATACATAGTATCTTAAGCAGCAGTTTAGATATTACTTTAGATATTTATAATAAGTATATAATATCTATGAGGTGAACAACATCATCAATAATATTTATCTTTTTATGTGGAGTTTAAGCATTTTACACATCACATAGCCTACAAATACCTAAATTTAATCTAATGTTGCAGAATGTATTTTTGTCTAGAGGTTTTGTAAATATATCAGCTAATTGATTTTTACTAGACACAAATTCTAATTTAATTTTTCCTTTAATTACGTTCTCTTAGAAAATGATGTCTAACCTCTATATGTTTTGCTCTTGAATGTAATACATGATTTTTGGAAAGATTTATTGCAGAACTATTGTCACAATAAATCTTAGTTGTATCATATGATAATCCAAAATCTTCTAAAGTTTGCCTTATCCACAGAATCTGAGTGCAACACAGTGCAGCAGCAACATATTTAGCTTCTGTAGTAGAAATTGCTACACACTTTTGCTTTTTACTAAACCATGACACCAAATTATTTTCCAATAATTGACATGTGCCACTGGTACCATTTCTATCAGATTTAGATCCTGCATAATCAGCATCAATATATCTTATAAGATCTATTGAACTATCCTTAGAATAATACAGTCCAAAATTTTTAGTTCCTTGTATATATCTAAATATTCTTTTAACTGCAATTAAGTGTGATTCTTTAGGATTAGATTGAAATCTAGCACAAACACACACAGCAAACATAATATCAGGTCTACTTGCAGTCAAATAAAGTAAAGAACTAATCATACTTTTGTATTTTCTTTGATCTATAGATTTTCCTATGTCATCAATATCTAACTTTAAAGTAGTACTCATAGGAGTTCCTCGAATCCTTATATCATTAAAATTAAATTTCTTAAGCATTTCATCTACATATTTTTCTTGATTTAAAAATATACCTTTATCCATTTGCTTAATTTGAAGTACTAGAAAATATAAAAGTTCTCCTATCATACTCATTTCAAACTGATTAGTCATCTCTTCAGAGAATATTTCTATCAACTTATCAAAGGTTGCTCCAAAGATTATATCATCCACGTATATTTGAACAACAATCTGATCTTTACCATCTCTCTTAATAAATAGAGTATGATCCACTTTTCCCATGATATAGCATTTTTCTATTAAAAAAGTAGACAATCTTTCATAACATGATCTAGGTGCTTGCTTTAAACCATATAAGGCTTTCTTCAATTTATACACAAAATTAGGATTTTTAATATCTTCAAATCCAGGTGGTTGTTTTACATAGACTTCTTCATTAATTAAACCATTTAGAAATGCACTCTTTACATCCATTTGATATAATTTAAAATCCATATAACAAGCATAGGCCAATAATATTCTAATACTTTCTAACCTAGCCACAGGAGCAAATGTTTCATCATAATCCAATTCTTCTTCCTATGTATACCCTTGTGCAACTAATCTAGCTTTATTCCTTATAATTTGACCAGTTTCGTTAGTTTTGTTTCTAAAGATCCACTTTGTACCTATTATGGACTGATTTTCTGGTGGAGAGACTAATTCCCATACATCATTTCTGATGAATTGATTTAGTTCTTCTTACATTGCCACTATCCAATTTTCATCAGATAATGCTTCTTGTATATTCCTTGATTCCACCATAGAAACAAATATACACATACTATTTAAATTTATTGAAGCTCTAGTTTTAACTCCCTCATTAATATTACCAATGACTTGAGTAATGAGATGTGATGAAGAATAACGCCAATTTCTCTGATTTTCCTCAATATTCTCATCAACATCTGAAAGTCCATCACTTTCATCATTAGTTTGATCATTTAAGTTCATATTTTTGATTTTCTCAGATAAATCATCAATCTCTCTATTGATCTCTAACTCATTTGGAAAATTGATCATATTATCATTATTAGCTTTAGATTGAGATTCTCTAAGAGAATTTTCATTGAAGCTTACATAGAGGGTTTCTTCAATAGTCCTAGAAGTCTTGTTATATACTCTATAGGCTTTACTTCTAGTAGAGTAACCTACAAAAATTCCTTCATCCGATTTGGCTTGAAATTTATCCCTTTTATCCTTAGTATTAAGAATAAAACACTTGCAGCCAAATAGTTTCATATAGGAAATTTTTGGAACCCTATTAAACATAATTTCAAAATGAGTTTTATTAACATGAGGTCTTAAATGATTTCTGTTAATAACATAACAAGCTTTATTTACTGCTTCAGCCCAAAGATTTTGAGGTAACTTATGTTCATTCAACATAGTTCTGGCCATTTCTTGAAGTGATCTATTCTTTTTCTCAACAACACCATTTTGACATGGTGCTCTTGGAAAAGAAAATCTGTGATCAATGTCATGCTCATTACAATAGTTATCCATTTGATCATTATCAAATTCAGTTCCTTGATCACCCATAAGTTTTTGAATAGAGACACTTTGCTCATTTTGAACAAAATTGCAAAACATTTTAAATTTTTCAAAAACTTCTGTCTTAGATGTTAGAAAATATACCCAAGTGTATCTAGAGAAGTCATCTACTAAAACAAATACATACCGTTTACCACCAAGACTCATGATTCTTGTTGGTCCAAATAGATCCATATGTATAAGTTCTAAGACTCTCTTGTTTGAAATATTAGTTTTGGATTTAAAAGAGTTTTTGTGAAGTTTACCTAACTCACATGCATCACACATAAAGTTCTTTGAGTATTTAATCTTTGGTAAATCTCTCACTAAATGTTTTCTAGATAGTTTATGTAACAATCTCATATTTATATGCCCAATCCTTCTATGCCATAGATATGCATCACTAGTTTCAGCTAGCAAACATGAATTTAAATCAACTGCACCAAAAGGTAAAAATAAAATACATACAGAACCTTTTCTTTTAGCAATAAACTTAATTTCATCTGTATTTTTATCAATTATTTTGCATACATTATCTTCAAACACTACGTAATATCTATTTTCAGTTAGTTTTATGACACTCAGCAAATTAAATCTTAGGTTTTCTACATATAGTACATTCGAAATAATACAAGTAGGAGTTATTTGAACATTGCCCATACCTATGATTTTATCTTTGCTTTTGTTTCCAAATGTTACACTTCCTTTCATGGTATTTGTAAAATTTTGTAATAGACTTTTTTGTCCGGTCATGTGACTTGACGCTCCACTATCCAAGATCCATTTTGATGCTGTTTCCTCCTGCAACACAAATTAAGAAAAACTTTTTCTTGGTACCCAATGTTGTTGAGGACCAAGTTCATTAAACGCATATTTCTTCTTTTTGTTTAAAAATAGTTTAACATTATCATTTATATTCTTATTAGTTGTAAGTACTATTGATTTATCATTAGTTTCATACTCACGTATAGCATTATTGCTTTTGCAATCATTCTTTTTGTTTTTAGATGTAGTATAATCAAGACCAAACATATTTTTATCAGATGTTAATTTATTTTGGTCATGCTGATACATTTCTGTAAGTTCATACCAAGATTTTGTACTTGTATTAACACTTTCCGTACATACAAAATCTTTTTCTACACAAGAATTTTTTGTTTTATCACTTGTAGAATGAGTAATTGGTCTAATACTAGTGTATTGAATTACATGCTCAGGTTTTTGAATTTTCAGTTTACTACAATTGTATGAAATTTTAGAAACATTAGAAACTGAATTTCCAGAACAAGAAATAAGATTTTTAGAAACATTTATAGTCATGTTAGAAGTACAATTTGACAAATCACATTGATTTATATTGTTAGTGTATGATTCATCCCTTGAAGTACCTACTTCTACATATTTATTACCTTGTTTCATAATAAAAGGAATTTTACTCTTAGATTTACTTGAACTGCAACTAATAAATCCTTTATTGGCTTGAGATTCAGGATATTCAGGATAATCAAATCCTAAACCAAATTTATAAGACACCGTAGGGGTACTAGTTAGTTTGTCTAACTTAGTTTGACTTAAATTCCATTTCTCAAAGGTAGAATTTAAATCTTACTCTCTCAGTTTTAATTTTCCTATCTCTAATTCAAGTTCATTTATATTGTTTCTCGACATTTCATTTTCAGATTCTATCTTTAATTTTTCAGCATTTATATTATGTATTTGTTCATGTAAGATACATTTATTAAATCTAAATTTTTGCAAATCTCTAATATGATTTTCATTATCACATTTAAACTTTTCTAAAGTAGTAGACAGTAAACAATTTTCTTCTTCCATAATGGATGAAGATTTTCTAATAATCTTATTTTCTAGTTTACATACTTTAAGTTTTTGTAATAATGCATGATAAGCACATAATAATTCATCAAAGTTGAAATTTGAATGACTTTCAAGATCAGATATTACCTCAGACTCATCTGCCATGAAGCACACATGAACAACGTCTTCTAACTCTTGTTCTCCTTCTGAATGTGAAGATTTTGATGCTGATTCCTCAGATTCAGACTCTTCAGATGTGTCATCCCAAGTGACCTTCAAAGCCTTTTTCTTGTAAAACTTTTTCTGAGTTTTCTAAGCCGTCTTCTTCTGATTTGTCCTACTTTGTTTTTCATTTTTCCTCGTAGGACAATCTAGAGAAAGATGTCCAGGTTTCTTACAGTTGTAACATACATACTTTCTGGATGAAGAATTCTTGTCATTCAATGATTTTGACGTTAAGGGTTATCATTTTTGTTCCTTTGATGTTTCCTAGCTTTCCATGCTTTCTTGAATTTCCTAGTCAGCAAAATCAAATCCTTGTCAGAATCAGTAGATATATCAGAATCTGAATTAATTTCGAAGGCTATTTCTTTCTTCATTTTTAGTTTGTTGTGACTTAGTGATTCATTTAATTGAACTTCATAAGTTGTTAAATTTCCTATAAGTTCATTCATAGTATAAACATTTAAATCTCGTGATTCCTCGATTGATGTTATTTTCTGAGACCATTTAGAACTTAGGGATCTGAGAATTTTCCTCACCAAATCCTTTTGTTCAAAATTCTTTCCTAAACATTTTAAAGAGTTTATGATATCAAGAAATCTGGAAAACATCTCAGAAATATTTTCGTCTTCATGTATCTTAAAGAGTTCATACTTATGAATCAATATGTTTATTTTAGTCTCTTTAACTTGAGAAGTACCTTCATGTGAAACTTCTAATGCATGCCACACCTCATAAGCAGATTTATATGCCGACACTTTATTGAACTGTTCATAACTCAATGCACAAAATAAAATATTTAAGCCCTTAGCATTCAGAGTTTCATTTTCTTTTTCAGTAATTGTCCAAGTATTATAAGGAGTAGTTAACAGAGTATATGGTTTAGAAATCATGAACCACAATTTATGATCTATATTTTGAAGAAAAACAGTCATCCTATATTTCCAAAATGTATTCCATCAAATAAAGGAGGACGATTAAGATTTTGACCTTCATATGAAGAAAAATTACCATTTCCAATAGCCATTTTACCTTAGATTTTTCAACCTATTTGATTTTAAACAGTCTAAGAACATTAAAATAACTTGAGCCTTAAATCAATAAAGTTAAATGTATGCTCAGATATTAATTTCCGTTTAAAAACAAGGAAGGTAGAATAAGCAATGATATTAAAGAAGTTGGTATTGATTTTATATCAAAGATTATTCACAAAGCTCTGATACCACTTGTAGGATCGTATGACTACACAAGAGAGGGGTGAATTGTGTATTTTTAATATTTTCTGAAATATAATTGAAACTTTAATACTCAAAAATAAGTCGAGACATTGTTTTCATAAAATCATTTTTATTCAAGGTTTCAATTACAATATACAATTCAATTCTCCTCAGAAATTATAGATGCAATTATATTTCGATATCATGTATCATCTAAACAATTTCATAACTATAAACAGAGAAAACTAATTTGCGGAATTTAAAACTTTTCTCCCTGTTTGAGATCTTTCTTCTTCTTTTTCTTCTTCAGCAATTCTTCAGTGACGAATATCTTGTCTTTTCATGCTTCACCGAATTTGCTTTCTTCTGATATTTCAAATCTTCAGTGATGAAAATCTTACCTTTTTATGCTTCACTGAACTTTCTTTCACTTGAGAGATTTTTCCCGAAGAGGTGTTTTTGATCCTTGAAAAAGATTTTTCTTTTGGTGTGCAGGGATGGTTTGATCCTTGAAAAGATTTTTCTTTTTGTGTGCAAGGATAAATTGATCAACGAGAATTCTATGCCTTTTATACTGTATCTTCATTTCATGCATATCCTTCACGTTTAACCACTACCAGTTTTCCACTTCTCTACGTCTTTTCTTTTTCCTTCATCGAAACACATGTTCTAACCCACGTTTATATTTCGAATTTTCTTTAATTATTAGTCCTGGATCTCTGAAAAATTTACTGAAAATAAACTTTATCGTCTAAAATTTTTTCATCAGTGTAATAAGAAGTCGTTACTTTAATGTTAACTAAACGAATAACACAAGTATATATATAACTTAATGTTTCTAACTTAACGAGTTTCTCATGTGCCATTTCACGTGACAAGTACTGTAGCTAACTCAACGAACTAAGTTTGTGGTGTTATGCTATCTCAACGAACTATCTCCGCTGTGTTATGATAACTCAACGAACCATTTCTGTTGTGTTATGATAACTCATCGAACCAGTAATAAACAAATGTTTTTATAATAAGAATTTTACCACGTGCAAAAATAACAACTTAAGTTTATAACGCTAACCTAACGCGTTGCCTTAGTGTTCAATATAGCAACTCAACGCGTTTAGTTATGTTAACTTAATGAGTTAAACATGTGCACCTCACGTGATACAATACAACATTCGTAACTTATAATTTCACCACGTGTATAATACTAACTTAACGAGTTCGTCTCTTCTTTTACTCACTAACTTAATGAGTTATCACGTGACCTATTTTAACCTTTAAGCCTCTAACTTAATGAGTTCTTACATTATCTGTATACAAACAAAACTCTAACTTAACGAGTTGTATGAACGTGCACTGTTCATGATACAGAAGATATAACATTAAAACATATCATGCTTTTCAATAAAAACACACGTTAACTTAACGTTTAGCTAAATGAGAAATTAATGCAACGAAACGACTAGTTATTAACTTCAGATCCAGTACAGACAAGTATTTATATCAGTAAGCTTTTTCTGTATTAATTGATGATTTTAATTTCTTTTCACAAGCAATAGTAATTGAGCAAATATGATTATTTTCATTCAGCATACATTATCAAAACAAAAATACTCAACAGTTGCATTCCTCAATATAAAGAGGGATCAAGGATTGTAACAAGATAATGATCATATACTTACAAAGAGATCAATTCTACAAGAAAATAGTGAGAAATCAATAGAACATCATTTCACAAGATATTTTCAAGCATTATGCAGAATTTAGCAAAAGTCTAGTTTCAAATACTGTAAGCTTTCTATGCGTAAACTCTAATTAAAGTCAAGCTAGTTGATTTGTCGAAGTTTGTATCAAAAAACTTCAAGTGATGTGGGCTGGAGCTTCAATCTAAAAGTTCAAGTGAATGGTTGGTTCTTATTTAGACCTAAAAGTAAGTGTAAGTAAATTTGATAGTAAAGCCTAAGGTATGCCTTAGAGGTGGACTAGCCATTAGAGGTGAACCACCTAAAATTTCTTGTAGTTGATTTAAATTCTTGTTCAAATAACTCCTATTTGTGTTATTTCAAATGTATTGTATCTAGAAAATATAAGATTTAATTTGCTAAATGTTATACAATTGATTGATAATAGATACTATGTACTATTTGAAGATTAGGTATGCAAAATTATTGAGAAAATTATAGATGAACTTAAGTTTATTGCTAAAAAAAAGGTTTTGTATGTATTTTATCTTTGCCTTCTGATGTAGTTGATTTAAATTCTTGTTTGCTAGCTTAAACTAGTAATACATATCTTTAGCATAGAAGGATCAGATATATAAATATGAAATTATTGTATAAATTACCTAGTAAAAATTTAGTAAGAGGTTTATCAAAGATTAAATACTCAAAGGATTTTATGTGTGATACTTGTGAGTTAGGTAAACTTCATAAAAATTCTTTTAATTCCAAAAATAATATATCAAGCAAGAGAGTCTTAGAATTTATACATATGGATCTATTTGGACTAACAAGAAATTCAACCAATAGGATTCATTGGTCTAACTAAAACAAAAAAATATAAAAAAATCTATATATTATATTGTGTAAAATGTCGATTTTATTGAAGCATAGTATCAGTTCAATTGGTAGAAAAAAAAGTATTTAATTTTGGTTCAACCGAGGAATATAACGGTTTGACCGAAATTCTAAAATGTTAAAAAATTAAGAGTCAATCAGATCGGAAATTCTTCGGTCTTAACTGAATTAAAAATTATTAGTTATTATTATAAGTACTTTTTATTAGTTATAACTTTACTAGAGGTCCGTTGAGTTATGCTTAACTCAACAAACTTACTCTGTTGAGTCTAGGATAAGTTAACGAACTTACTCTATTAAGTTAACTGTAACTCAATGGAGTACTGTAGTTAAGTCTATGGACTTAGTCCGTGGAGTTAACCATGACTCCACGAAAAGGAAAGTGAGAGGGCAAGAGTTTGCATAAGAAAATGACCCGATTACCCATCGAAAACTTAGTGTTTATTTATACTAAAACTTAGGATTTGAAGTCATTATCCACAGAATCATTTAGAACTTTGAATAGTAGAGATCAGAACGATTCCATTCCATTCTGTCACACCACGAAGACAAGATGATGCCTGAGTTCTAGGAGGTAGTTGACATCACGAGATTTCTTAGAGAATCAAAAGAATGACATACAAGACAAAAGATCAAGAACACAACTCGGGAAAAAGAACTAGAAAAGGTAGAATTTGACATCTTCTACTAGAGGAAAGTTTTAGTAGATTTAGATATTAGAATACCTCAGATTGTAGAAATACGGATTAAAGTAGCAACAGAAGTTGTAGTAAATAGAGAAAGAAAGATAAGACTAAACAATGAGGTTACCTTGGAATTAATCCAATGCAAGTCACGACTTTGGTTTACAAGACATATTGCTAGACATGCTCGGTGGGTGTTTAGAATGAAAAAGTGCATATTATTAACGGTTAAATGATGGTTAATTGCATAATATTTAGCTTATCATATAAGAATTAAGTCATTATGTTATAATTGCACTATTATATGCTTTAATTGAAGAATCTGCTTAATTTTGGGGAATTAATGTTAATTTAGTACATTTATGAACTGTTGGTAAGTTGTAGGCTGTGAAATTCTTAAGTATCCGAATTTTCTGATATTTTGGATAGTTATATTTAATATACCGAACAAATTTGGACAGTTATGTTTAACAGACCGAATATGTCAGATAGTTATGTTTATATTGCCGAATAGTTATGTTTTGAAAGAATATTTTATTATTTTCAGAAGTACACATGTCAAAACCATAATGAATGACTTAAGTGAACTTTCAGTGAGTTATCTATAATTATCCGAAATTGTAGTTGGGCATCAAATAGTTATCCCTGTAACTCTCCAAAATCTCTTTTTATTTATAAAATAGCTGTGGACACGTGTCATGTTCTGGGAAAGTGACTTAAGTGGATTTTCGGTGAGTTAGCTGTAACTATCCGAAATGCATCTGAGCATCGGATAATTAAACCTGTAACTCTCCGAAATTTTATTTTATAATTAAAACTGCTGCTGACATGTGTCGAGATCTGGTAGATTTACTTAAGTTATATATCGGTGAGTTATCTGTAACTATCCGAAATGCATCTGAGTATTGGATAGTTAAGTTTATAAGTATCCGAAATGCATCTGAGCATCGGATAGTTAAATTTATGCACGTGTTTTATAGTTAAATCAACGAAGAAAGTACGTTGAGTTATCTGTAACTCAACGGACTATATATTTTCTAATATGCCACTATAGCGGTTGCAGAAACAGGATAGTTGGAAGGAAAAACCACGTTTGCACGTATCGCACAAGAGAAGGAAGCATCGCCGTTGATATGAATGAAGGAAATCCAACCGACCATTCAAGTAGAAGCAGTTAATATTGAAGAAATATAAAAGAAAAGAAGAAAAAAAAGAAGAGGTGTGATTGATGGAAGGTCAGTGTGTGCAGAGGAGGATCGACGTCGCAAATCTCTGAAGTACCACACCAACCATCATCATCACTACCACAATCACCAATCATTGGAGGTCTGTGAGGATACTTGCCTGATGTCGGGTTGATTCCGAGCCAAACACAATGCCTAACAACCACTGTGTGGAGTGATCGTGTCGTGGGAAGGGAAGCCATTTTCACCAAGCGTCGACTTATATTTTGGGAGATCGTAAAGCTTTTAGCCTTGGCTTCGGGTTGATGCCTGTATATTGAAGAGGAGATTATCATGCAATTCTGGACTCGCGATTCTATAGGGAGAGGAGATAGAATTGTAAGTGGTTTAATTTTTAGTGGTGTAAACGCGTTGCAAGTAGTGTCGGAAGTATTTACTGTCAAGTGAGATTACTTTACATTTCACCTGTCGCCCATTTCCATGTTCATATTAAAACAAAAATACCAAAAACAATTTATCTATGTTTGTATGTTGTATTTGAGTGTTGTATTGTTTGTGTTGTATCGTGATTAATGTTATCTGTATCAGTTTTGTGATTGTTTTAATTTTACAGTTACTGAAATTGGTTCGTACAAAAGATTTAAAGATTTTAATGGTTACTGTTTGAATTATCTGAATGTTAGTATTGCTTAATGATAAATCCAATGTTAACTAGCATTAAAGGGCTTAATTGATGTTATTTACAATCTATGGAATCGCCCAATGGTTGGCCGAATTCCTCTGTAAATAGCAGTATTAAAAAGAAAAGTCAGGCTTGTGGAGTTAACTTAAGTCCACGAGGTTAGTCCGTTGAGTTAGCCATAACTCAACGAACTTAGTCCATTGAGTTAACTGTAAGCCAACAGAGAGCTTATTGAATATATAAATTTGATTGTTAACAATCAAACAGTTCTTAAATTCGTCAGCAATTCCCTATGGGATTGACCTGTACTTGCACATTGATACAATGGACACTGTGCACTTGCAGTTAAAGTACAAATTGGAATTAATATCTAAATTGTATTAAAGGTTGTTTGTTTACTTCTAAAAGAAAGAATATGCATAAAGATAAATTAATTAAGTAAAATAGAAGTAACAAATCCAAGTTTTTCTAGTGTAGTGTTGGGAAAACCCAAATAGTGGGAAATCAAGGAGCAACAGAGGAAGGTAGTTGAAGAACCAACAATAGAAATGTCAATTGCAGCAGCAAAACAAGTAGGACCTTTGGTGCCACCACCTAAACCACTAGAAAGGGTAGTAGTAGTTATGGGGCTTTCTACTACAGAAGAGTTGAAAGAATTTGAGGAACTGGTTCGAGTTTCAAAAAACCAAGGAGAATCAGAAGATTTGGTAGTAGCTAAAGCACATCTAGTGTTTGATGCACTTCACAAAAGGAGGGCTACAGAAAAGTTGAAGGCCCAATACAAAGTTGAACAGTATCAAGAAACCACTGCCATACCTATTACAAGAGAAACTGAAGTTGGTCCTTCAAGACCAGTAATTATAGAAAAGTAAAACAGGAAGAGTTAGTACCTATGGCTCGAGGGCCTATAAAGCTTATTTTTGTAGATTTAATCTCAGAGGAGGAATAAAAAGACCAAGCACAACTATTTAGAAGAAGGAAAGGAAAAGAGATAGTGCCTGAAGCTCCAACAGAGATTAAACCTGAGCTTAGAATATCAGTAGGGCCTGTAGAGTCCATTTTGTAGATCTATTATCCAAATCTGAGGAGTAGGAGCAGCAAGAGCAAAGAGAAGAAGAAAAACATGTTGAAATTAGTCTGCAGCTTGTATAAATAGAAGAAACTGAAGTTAGGGTAGAAGCTGATTTGTCCATGACTCTATCCCAATCTACCACAGAATCAGAAAGAATAGTGACAATGCAGATTGGTAGTTAAGAGGAAGAAGAAAGAAAAGAAACTGAAGAAGAAGTTGAATAAGAACATATGGAACAAGAAGAAAATGACTTGATAGATTCCATTAATGAGAGAGAGACTCTTCAGCAAATAATTGAAAGAGTACAAGAAAGAAGAGTAGAGAGTTCTGTCAGCTCTCAACTACAGATAGAAAGAGGAGCTAAAATGCAGGAATCTTTGGATCATTTTCAACAAACTCAAGTTTAGCAAATTGAAGAATAAATTCAAGAACAAACCCCTCTAGAGCAACAAATTCAAATTCCTAACTTGGTTGAAGCAACAATTCTAAATGAAGTATACTTTTGGAGTTAGGAAGCATATAATAAATATCAATAGATTAGGAGTTATGATATTATATATAGTAGACCATTAAACTGGGATGACATAAATGACATTAAAGAATTATTTGAGTTTTAGGGTCTACTACAATTTACTTTTCAACAAAGACGGTATGCTTATATGAAAATTTAGTACCCTATTTTTATGCAAACATGAGAGAGGAAGAAGGAAATTTAATTTCTAATGTGGAAGAAGTTAATGTACAGATAACACTAGAGTTTCTCCATAACATTTTTGGATTGAAAAATAAAGGGATAGAAATTTTGGAAAGCATAATTGCAGTCCAGTGGTGTTTGGTTGTGAAAGATTAGATCAAACAACTTGTTTACTTTGTCTTTATGCTTATATCAATAATTACTTTTAGAAGTAAACTAACAATCTTTAACACAAATTAGATATTAATTCCAATTTGTATTTTAACTACAAGTGCACAATGTATATTGTATTTGTGTGCAAGTACATGTCAATCCCACAAAGATTGAGTAAGAATTGTGTATTGTCTTGATTTTTATATTAGAGTTTATGTGTTCAGTTAAGCACTCCGTTGAGTTATCTGTAACTCAACGAAGTGAGTCCGTGGAGTTATGGCTAACTCAACGGACTAACCTCGTGGACTTAAGTTAACTCCACGAGCCTATCTTTCCAGTTAAATACTGTTATTTACAAAGGAATTCAGCCAACCATTGGGCGGTTCCACGGATTGTAAATAACATCAATTGAGCTCTTTAATGTTAGTTAATATTAGATTTATCATTAAGTAACTCTAACATTCAGATATTTCAAACAGTAACCATTAAAATCTTTAAGTATCTAGAATGAATCAATTTCAGTAAATTGTAAAACTATTTTCTATTTTCTTAATCAAACAAATATAAAACATTCACAATTTTGACAATGATAACATTAATCACGATACAAAACAAACAATACAAAACTTAAATACTAAATGTAAACACATATAAGTTGTCGTTTTTGGTATTTTTGTTTTGATATGTTCATGAAAATAGGTGAAAGGTGAAATGTAAAAATCTCTATCGATAGTAAATACTTCCGTCACTACATGCGATGTGATTACACCACTGAAAACTTAATCACTTACAATCCTGCCTCCTCTCCCTATAGAATCGTGAGTCTAAAATTGCAAGATGATCTCTTTAGCATACTAGTATCAACCCAAAATCAAGGCTAAAAGCTTTACGATCTCTTGATATATGAGTTGGTACTTGGTGAAAATGGCTTCCCTTCCCGCAACGCGATCACTCCTCCAGTGGTTGTCAGGCATCGTGTTTGGCTCGGAATCGACTCGACATCAGGAAAGTATCCTCACAGACCTTCAATGGTTGGTGATTATGGTGATGGTGTGGAGCTTCAGGGAACTTCCGACGTTGCCTGTAGTTAGCGCGGTCCTCCACCTCTGCACACACACACTTCTTCGTCTTTTCTCATTTTCTTTTATATTTCTTTAGTAGTAACTACTTCTGCTTAGATGATCGGTTGGATTTCCTTCATTCATATCAACGATGATTATTTCTTCTTCCTTCCACGAGTGAATTCCTGCATAATACGTGCAATTGTGGTTTTCCTTTGAATGACCTGTTTCTGTAACCGCTACAATGGCATATTAGAAAATAAATGGTCCATGGAGTTATAGATAACTCAATGGACTTATTTCGTTGATTTAACTATAAAACACATGCAATAAAGAAATAAGCTACTAACATAATGCGTTACCTTAATGTGTATTCATGTAACTCAACACGTATAGTTATGCTAACTTAATGAGTTAAACATGTGCATCTCACGTGATCTACTAAAGCATTTAAATTCAACACATGCATAATTTTAACTTAACAAATTCAGATATTTCGGACACTTAAGAACCTAACTATCTGATGCCTAGATGCATTTTAGATAGTTAATAGATAACTTATCGAATATCCACTTAAGTCCTGCATTAAGGTTTCAACACATGCATTTCAAGAAATAATAAAATATTCTTTTAAAACATACTATCTGGTACATGCAGTATAAATCTTCGAAATAACAAAAAGTTTGGATACATAAGAATTTTACAGCCTACAATTTGTCGACAGTTCAAAAATGTACTAAATTAACATTAATTCCTTGAAATTATGCAGATTCTTTTATCAATGCTTATAACAGTGCAATTATAACATAATAGCTTAATTCTCATATGATAAGCTAAATATAATGCAATTAACCATCATTTAATCGTTAATGTTATGCACTTTTTCATTCTAAACAAGTGGACATAATAGGAAATAAAAGACTATTTAGCTATCAATCTTGGTGTGTCATTATTAAACAGATTGAAGTACTTAAATGGTAAAACACACATGGTAGCTAACATTTTGATTAAAAATGTTTGCCAACGACAAAGTCATGATATTGAACTAAGTCTGTTTATTAAATAGACTACATATATAGTTGTGAACAGAATTCAAATTAATTGGTATAAAGTTTTTATCTCTAAACTAAGAGTAATAAAGAAGAAATTATATTATGGAAATCTGATTCTACTACTGATGGTGGACTCTATTGACTTCATGAAATGGACATCTAAGAGGATAAAATCTAGAGTCATTTCAATGAAGGAATACAGAAATTATAATGCTACAACTGTTGAGATAGCTGGACCTTCTAAAGACAATATAGGAGCTATTGAACGTATAAATCAATTAGAACAACAATTAGAAAAGCTTTAGAAGGAAGTAGATGAACTTACGAAGGACTAAATGTATTATTCATCTACTTGTAATAAAAAAAATTATAAATATATCTGAGTGTATGTAAATGTAAACTATTTATATAAATGAATGTTTGAATTTCAAATGTTTCTAAATTTGTGTAATTGTGAATGAATGATATAATTGAGAACTGTATTGAATTGAATATTATATAGTTGTTTAAAGATATGCAAGACTATTTAAAAGTTTTACAATTTTATTAATGACATGATTAAATGCATGATGCTTGGATAATGTCTGAATATATTTGCATATTGAAAAGTAAAATATAAATTCTACATAACAGGAAATGAACTGTAATTTAAATATACATATAATGTTTAGATTTAAATGAGTTTAAATTAGAATACTACATTAATGACATGTATTTAACTTTAATTAAGTTAACAAAATGTTGAGAGAAAAAATATATAGAAGTTAATACAATGAGTAAGTTTTACAAAAGTTTTATAGGTATAATTTATGAAGGTATAGATGTTTCAACTAAATCTTTATTAGAATCTACTTGGCAGAATGAATTTTTAAAACTGTGTAGTGAGTAAGCATGGGCATACTTAGAAAACTTTGCAAAAAGAACTGCACAATGGGAAAACTTGGTTGAAGCTATTACAGATAAAAGAATATTACCAAGGAGAATGCATAAAATAGATTTAAACATTATGTTTGAAGTTAAATTAACTGAATTAATAAAGAAAATAGAAATTTTTTTTATGAATTTACTATAACTAATCGAAATTTCATGTAACTATCCGATAATCGAAAATGTCAAATTTTTAAGAACTGTAACTACTTGAATGTTATATTTAGAATCTTATATAAGATGCTACAAATTTTACTATTAATACAAATTTGGATATAGTATCTTATGTTTTTGCTGAATTTTATGAGTTTAACAGTTTCATGATTTTAAAAAGAAAACAGAATGCTTAACTGAAACTCAGTAAATTATCTGAAATCTTGAAGAGCTGAAATGCTGATTTTTGGATTAAATGAAATACATATAATCAAAGATACATTTAATTTGATTGATTAAACTTGTAGAATGATTTATGTGTAAATATTATTAAATTACAGAAAAAGTATGAGTTTATTGATATAGATTCATATTTTCAGTAAATAATAGAAGCATGATTATATGAGATTTGTGTTTTATTACATTTGTATTAATGAAATATGAATATATACTATGTTAAAAAGAAAAAAAGAGAGGAAAAAAGAGAAAAAAACTTTGAGAGTTTATTGACTTGTTTGATCATGAGTCTTTTATACTTGAGTAGATAGGTATGTAAGGATTGTTGACCTGAAAAAGGATTCTTTAAATTTGACAACCTAAGATCTTGATTAGATCTGAGATTGTTGACTGAAAGCTCGATACATAGGTACATTAGAAGGCTCTTATATGATTTAAGTTTTTCAAATTAACTTTTAAAGTACAAATATGCATATACTGTTCTAAAAAAAGTGTTTTGTGAAATACAAAAATCTTTTGAATCAAGTATATTTTCTGTTATCTAAGATTATTGAAGTATAGATCTAGATTAGGCTTTTGAAGTTTGTTAGGACTGGGCTACCATTATGCCAAAAGCTTAAGCTGATAGCAAAGGCGTTACCAATCCTTTTAAGTAAGCCTAGAAACTCTCACAAGTTCAAGTTCGTGGGAGGAACCATTAGGATTAACCCCCTTCTCACATAGGTCCCTAAGACCTCCTTTCACCCTCCAAGTCCTTCAGGTCTCTTAGCCCGTCACCCCTCCAGTTTCTCAGCAGGTTCCTCAACAATCCCCCTCCCTTGAAAAAATGCATCCCATACTGCATTCTCGGGGATTCGAACCCGCGTCTATGAGTAGACTCTGATACCAGTTTGTAGGATCGTCTGTATCACAAGAGAGAGGGGTGAATTGTGTCTTTCGTAATTAAAATACTAGCGGATAAAACAAGAGTACAAAACACTCATAAATGAAATTCTATTCTTTATGTAAGGACAAAATTTACAATATCTTTTCAGCTCAATTCCCTTCTTGACAGTTTTGATACAGAAATGTTCGATATACAATTCGAATATAACAATAAAGCTCTTATTGAAAACTAATTTCGAATTGTATAAAACCTGGTCTTTCTTTATCTTTGCTCAACTTCTGTATCTGTTCTTCTCTAGTTGTCGAATTTCTAGACTTCTTACGTTTGCAGCTCCTTTTCTGAAATTGCTTAGAATTTCGAACTTCTTTTGATGTTGGAGAACTTTTCAGAATATGAATATTTAAACTTAACTTTTCAGTTAGGGATCTAGATTGAACATTCAGACTTGGTTTTCGAGATTGGGATCCTCTACTGTAATGTAGCTCATACTCTCTATTTGTAGACGAACTTTGTTGTCTTTCACGTTCAGCATGTTCATCCACTTAATCCATAATCCACGTACTATTTTTCTCTTTAATCCAAATTACTTTCTATTTGAATTTCCACGATCTCCACTTCGTAGATTCACTGAAACTCTATCTTCTTGGAGTCTTGTAGAATATCTTCTAAGTCTTTGATTTAGTCGAACACTTATCCTTTAAGTCTTGCAAAACTCGAACACTTATCCTTTAACTCTTTGAGTTTTTGCACCTGCAAAACTTGTGACTAAACAAAGAAACTTATCTGGTCGTTAGTCCTTTTATAAAACTTGAACAATTATCTATCCATGCATATAAAAACTCGAACAGTTATCTAACTATTCGATTTTTCATTACCGAACGCACATGGAAAACATGTGACAACTTAAAACATTAAAAACACACGTGTAGATAACTTAACTATACGAGTTTTTAACATAAAGTATTCAACAAAAACGAGATGTTAACTATCCGAAAGTTTAACTATCCGAAACATTAACTATCCGAAAGTTTAACTATTGCAAATCTAACTCTTTGGAAATCTTTAATTTATCCGACATAAAAATGAAACTTTTCGATAATTTGTTAACTATTATACTTAGAGAAATATACTTAGAGAATATTATGTAGACTTATTTAAATATGTTAATAAAGCATATATCATCAAAATTAAATACCTAACAATCTCCTCCTTTTTGATGATGTCAAAACCTAATAAGTCACATAATTTATATCTCCCCTTTTTTGGCATTATAAAAAAGTAAACTAGTTTCTCCCCTTTTAGGAAGTTAAGCAATTTAAATGTAAGGAATGAAATCTTACTAAGTATATATTAATCAAAATGATAGTTTCAAACATACATAGGATTTATGGATTAAGCATAAACTGTTTAATATCATAAACTGTGAAAAATAATCACATAACATTAAAATCAGTAAACAGTTGACATAATAGTTTTGGTTACAAATTACAAAAAATAAATCATGTAATACATAATTTGTATAATCACAAGCCTCTTTGTCTTTGAAAAATATCAATTAGAGTATCTGAAATTTTCTTTGCAATTTTTGTACTAACTCTGTTTATCTGATCAAGTAATGCTTGATCTAAATCATTTTGAGAAACTTGTGATGGTTGCTGTAAAAATTCAGTATGTATGTCTGTATCTATACCTGTATGTATTTTTGTATGTATACCTTGTTGTATATCTGTATGTATATCTTGTTGTATATCTGTATGTTGTTGTGTTTCTATAAATTGTGTGGATTGTTGGTGTTGCTGCTGTGACTATGTTTGCCGATCCTGTTGTTGTTATTGTCTGAGGACAAGTGTATCTGCTTCCTGGTATTTTTGGAGTTCCTTTGTAGAGAAAGATCTTGATTTTAATCTTTTATGTGGCCAAGGTGTAATATCTGTTTGACTTGCCACAATTCTCAAAATCGTATCACCATAAAATAATTTACTCTACAAATGTAAGATATGAGAAACAAAAATATCATACCAATTCACCTATATATGGTTTATTAATGCATATGTAGCATAAAGACAACATCTACCAAATTCTGCCCTATGACCAAACCTCTGAAACAATGTAGCATGCAATATTTTTGCAATAAAACGTGCTTGACCATTTAAGTCATTTAGTAATGTCAATGGCTTGTTGGCAGTTGGATCTTTGGCTAAACTTGTAATGTCCCATCCCAATCGATAAACCTGTTTTCTTTCTGATAATTTAACTCCATTTTTCAGACCAAGTACTTGATGAAGTAAATCTGGAGTTAAATATATGTCATTGTCTTGTATATTAGAAACATGAATACCTTCTTCCACTATTAAGTTTGAGTAAAAACAACTGATAAGTTCGGGTATAGCAAGATGGCCTAGCTGTTGTGGAAGTAGAGTCAACAAGCCTTGAAATTCAAACAGTTCTCGTATGTGTGCCATCCCTTCAAACTTAATTGGTCTTGAATATAAAACTGTAAAACTTTTATATGTCTGAAATTTGTCATAACAAGAATTATTTTTGAACCATAATAGTGTATTTTCATCTAAATTCTGTTCAGGATTAGGTATTTTCCTATCATGATGTTCTGAAATGGGACTTGTTTCAAAATTATCAGCAGCATCTAAATTTGCAGATCTTTCAGAATTGGTGTAATTGCCATCAAAACTACTATAAATGTCTGAAGTATCTGGTATTGTTGTATAAATAATTTGCTGAAATTCTTATATGTGTTCTTCTGGAAACATTTCATTAGCAATAGTCTCTGTAATAATCTGTATATCAGTAACATGTATATCTATATTTGATCTATACAATTGTCTCTGTATGAAAGAATGTTCTATATCTGTTTGTGGAATAGAATCATCTTGTATTTCTGAAATTTGTATATGTGAGACATTGGTAGTATCATATTCTATTTGTAACTATGTATGTTGTTGATTATATACATTTATCAACAAGTATACTATATATTGTAACAGACATAACCATATATATAAAGTGTAGTATAAGCAACTGTACCAAAATTCAAAAATCTCTGTTTGAGATACAGTAAGAGAAAGAATATTTGTACATTCCTCTTCAGATGAAATATCTTCAAAATTCATAGACTCAGTGTCTATGTCATCAAAAATATCATCAAATTGGATATCATCTATATATGTATCGTCAAAATTTCCTACATGCTCTCTTTTCGTAGGAAAAGAATGTGTGTTTGCAGCATTGTGTAAAAAGCTGTCCATTGTATGAAAAAATACATTATACACTAATGTGACACAATACCTTAGAGTATATGCTTGTAAGCCAATATTTGTCACATCTGTTGGGATTCCTGACAAAAATGTCTGTTTAGCTTTTGCAATGGAGCATAGTTTTCCATTTTTCACTGATTCTTCTTTTTGCTGCAATATTCCTTGTACACCTGCAGTTAGTCTAAACAATTCAATTATCTTTTTCTTTGTCTGACTATATGTCTGTAGTGTTTCTTGTTGTTCAGGAGGTTCTAAAATTTTCTTAATTTCTCTTGTTAAAGGCACCTAGGGTCTTGATGGTCCTTCACCATGATGCCTAGGTGGTAATAATGGGATATAGAGTTTTAAGCTCTTCACCTCTGCCATTTTAAGTTGATAAACTCTTTGTCCTTCGCTTCGAAGGCCCATTTTGCTAATGACAGTTTTCTGTTCATTTATGTACTATTGAATGTCATCTAAAACAGCTAGGGGAAAATAATGTTGGGAATACAAGGATTGTAATTCCCTGTTTGCATTTTCGATCATTGGTCCCCACTTCTTTCCATAGTAGGTGATAGACTGTACCGATGTCTCTAGTACATGTCGAGAACTTACAACCGCAGGGTTAGGTTGTAAATTTCTTTTCCATAAATGCAATGCGGAAAGTTCAATCTGTTTTAGTCTAAACTGTGTTTCAACATAATTTCGAATAAATTTCTAACAAAATTTTTTCTCATCTTGAATAACTTTTCTTATTTCGTGTAGTATTTCGTTTTAAAAAGTGTACCTGGAGTAGATGTTGATTTCACTTTGTATTTTCTGAATTTCCAACTCTCTTTTCTACACTTTTGTCATTCTATCACGTCCTCTTCTACGTCTTGACATTGTCGATTAATCTTCGCTTTGCACTATAGAACTTAATGGAAGTAAAGATTGTGAAGCTAGGGTTTTATCAAGGTAGAAACACGAAAGGTTGTTAGTAAAACATTTATAACTCTTCGAGTTTATAAATGGATAAATGGATTCAATCATTGAAATCATAAATATAAGATCTGTTACCGATAAATAACTCGAGTGCTTACAATAACTATACGAGTTTTACAACAGACAAAAGCAGAATACTTAGCGTAACTATTCGTGCAAAGAAAATAACTATTAGCGAAGTGAAAAGTGAGAAAACTCGAAGACTTATGATAACTATTCGAGTTTTATGAGTAGTAAAGCACATAACTATATGACAAACATGAATAGTTATTGTTAGAGATTAAGTATTTCAAAAAATATAATAATATTAAGTTAATTGTTCAAGTATCTCGAATGGAATAGGTGTGAAAAGTCGAAGAGTTAAACATAATTATTCGAGTTTCAACTGAGACATTATAAAGTAGTGAAATTCAACACATGCACAATTTGAACTTAAGGTATTCAGAAAGTTTTGGAGACTTATAAACTTAACTATCCGATGTTTAGGTGCATTTCGAAGAGTTACAAATAACCTTCCGAAAGATAACTTAAGTCAATCTTCTAGATCACGACACATGTACTTAAGTAGTTTTATAATAAAGAGATGTTTCAGACAGTTACAAATCTAACTTTCCGATGCTTAGACGCATTTCGGAGAGTTACGGATAACTTACCGAAAGTCCACTTAAGTCATGTATTATGGTTTCGACATGTGTACTTTAGGAAATAATAAAATAGTCTATTGAACGTTTTAAAACACAACTGTCCGATACTTGTAATATAACTTGCCAAAACAATAGAAAATTCAAATACTTAAGAATTAAAAAACCTACAAGTCACCGACAGTTCAGAAATGTACTTAATTAAAGTGTATTTCCTAAAATTATGCAGATTCTTTCATGAAAACATATAATAGTTCATAAGAGATGAATTATTATATGAGAAATTGCTCCTCCTACATAAATGTAGTGTAAAGAATCTATGAAGTACTTAATCTGGGTTACCAAGCCCTAAGTAGATTTGGTTTTAAAAGGTCAAATAACTTACTTAAAGAGGATGCTAAGCCTTAAATAGATTGAGTCTCTCCTTCTTTTTTTAATTTGAATTAAATACAGAAATAAGTAGTAGAGTTAACAATTTAGACTATCTAGCTTTTATCTTAGTCAGTTTACAAAAGAAAATTTATAGAGATATACCTTCAGGAACTTAAAAGAATTCAATAATGAGTACACAAACTTAAGACAATAAATATTGTACATTATGTGTAAAGAGTAAATAATAACAAAAAAATAACAAGGATTCTATGCACAGATTATGGCAGGATTGTTATAACACCTGGAAAATAAATTAAGCTTGATTTCATTGCCCTATTTTTGTTTTTTTTTTGTTTTTATAAATATACTTTATGCATTACCTCCCACAATATCATCTTTTTACGTGACCACAATCTCTTGCTTAGGGGAAAGATAATCAGTTACTCAATGACAAGTGAGAACAAGTAATTTTTTTTTTTAAAAAAATATAATTTGAATTACTTGTAAAATGAGTTTTCAGTCAGCACATCCCAAACCAGTTGGTTTAAGTGACTAGGGTTTAAGATCCCCCAACGGACTTAATTACTCAAGTAATTGCAGACAAAAAAGAAATAAAATAATAGATTTAAATTAGAGGCAACCGCAAGACTTAATTTTTCTAATAGAATGTTAATAACTTTTCTTTAATAAAAAGTACATACTTTCTATGTATTTTCCTATTAAAATCTCTGTAATAGCATATACATAAGTAACAAAATTACAATTGGCACTCACATTGAATCAATTTAACTTTCCTTAAGTAATCTTTTCTAAATTTTTCTTAAATAAATTGATTTCAGTAAAACTCAGAATTTCATAAATTCTTAACTACCAGAAAATCGTAATTCGAAAATAGATTTTTTTTTGTTTTGTTTTTGTTTTTGTTTTTTTTAATAATAAAGAAATTAAATTCTAAAACTACCTTATAACAAACCAAAATACAATGAACATGACAATTTAAACATTAGATAACCTACAGATACCAAGTTCTAATTGTAATTTTGATTTGTGTACCTACAAAACAGTCAAAAAGAGATTTTATCTCTTGGAACCCATTTTTGAGTGGGTTCAAGAATTTTAGAGAGAGTCATATCAAAATTCTCAATATTTTTAAACTTCAACTTATCTATTTTCTGATAATTATTCCTGCGTTTCTTTCTCTTAGTGTTATAATTATCAGAACATTTATCTTTATGTAAACCAGAGTTGAAATTTTCATTTCTAACATTATTTTATTTATGATTGCAATATCCGATATTCTTTAAATATGAATAAAATTGATCAAGAATATTAAAATTCTCAAATGTCTTAGCTTGATTCTTCTGAAGATTTCTTTTGAAATTCTTGCATCGTGTGCTATCATTTATATGCTGCATTTTATCAATTCGCACATATTTTTCTCCCTTTTTAATTACACACGGAATAGTTTTTCTTTTACTATTCTTAGTACTGGAAATAAAGACATTATTTTTAGCAGTACCATCATGCAATATATAATTTTCATAAGATGCATCGTGTAAACCAATACCATGTTTTTCTACATTTGATATTTTACTACTAAGTTCATTTGTTCTAGTTTGACTATTATTCCATTTACTAAATATAGCCTTTTGATTGCAGACTTTAATCTTTAACACATCAATTTTTGAATTTAAATCAGTAATAGTTAGTTTTAGTTTTTCAATTTCACAGATCATTTTCTTCTTATCAGTAATTAAATTTTCACAATTAGCATGTAATTTTCTTTCTGTTGTAGTAAACTTTAAAATTTCTTGTGCATGCCCTTGATTTTCTTCTTTAAATTTATTCAATGTAGAGTTCAGAAAATCAACCTTATTTTCAGATTCATCTAGCATTTTCCTAGTGTTCTTTCCTTCTATTTTTACTTTCTTATATTTTTTGGCCAATCTATTGTATTCAACAAGTAATCCATTAAAACTATCAAAGTTAGCAATTTGATTAGAGGATACCTCACTGGATTTTGCCATGAAGCATACGTTTGCCAGATTTTCTTCTGAATCTGATGTTGATGAGGATTCATTGTCTAATGTTGAATCCTTTGTTTCTTCACTTTGTGAAGTTGAAAATTCATCCCATGTCACTTTAAGTGCCATTCTCTTTCTGAATTTCTTAGTCTTAAAATTCCTCCTCAAATTCTTCTTATCTTTGTTGAGTGGACAATCAGTTTGAAAGTGACTCGGTCTGTTGCACTTGTAGCATATGATTTTGTCTTTCATGAATGACTTCTTCTCCATATCTCCCGATGTCTTTGTTGACCTGAAGTTCCTATGTTTCTTCAATAGATTTCTAAATTTTCTAGTCAACAATAGTAAATCATGGTTAGAATCACTAGTGACTTCTGAGACTTTATCAGCCTCAAAAGCCAGATCTCTTCTAGGATTTTTCCCTTTTGGATCTAAATGTTGTACTTCATAGGCTGTCAGATTTCCTATGAGATCATCAAGAGTATATGTATTTAAATCTTTGGACTCTTCAATAGATGTTGTCTTTTGAACCCAAATTTTAGTTAAAGATCTAAGGATCTTTCTTACCAAGTCTTTTTCCTCAAATTTCTTGCCTAAAGATTTTAATGAATTTACAATCTCAAGAAAATGGGAAAACATGTCAGAGATACATTCATTTTCGTGCATTTTAAAAAGTTCATATTTATGTACTAACATATTAATCTTAGATTCCTTGACCTGGTTAGTACCTTCGTTGGCAACTTCTAATGCATGCCATATCTCATATGCAGTTTGATATGTAGAAACTTTATTAAATTGATCATGAGATAAAGCACAAAACAAGATGTTTAAACCTTTAGCATTCAATGTCATTTGCTCCTTTTCATCAAAAGTCTAAGTATCATAGGGAGTCGTAACTAACACTATAGGATTGCTAATTATATGCCATAATTTGAAATCGATTGACTGAAAGAATACTTTCATCCTATATTTCTAGTAGCCATAATTGCTACCTTCGAACATAGGAGGACGATTAGTGGTCTGTCCTTCAGTGATAACTAAGATTTTAGTATTATCTATTTTAAATAGATGATCCGAAGTAAATGATAGGAAAAACAAATTCCTAAATAGAGAAATGAAGGCTTTTCGGATGCTTTAAACAGTTTAAGTACATTGATACTAATTGTAGTAGAGTGTAGTAAATCTGGAAAAAAGAAGTGAAAAATAGAAGCTTTGATACTAGTTTGTAGGATCGTCTGTATCACAAGAGGAGGGGTGAATTGTGTCTTTAGTAATTAAAATACTAGCAGATAAAATAAGAGCACAAAACACTCGTAAATGAAATTCTATTCTTTATGTAAGGACAGAATTTACAATATCTTTTCTGCTCAATTCCCTTCTTGATGGTTTTGATATAAAAATGTTGGATATACAATTCGAATATAATAATAAAGCTCTTATTGAAAACTAATTTCGAATTGTATAAAACCTGATCTTTCTTTGTCTTTACTCAGCTTCTATATCTCTTCTCTAGTTGTCGACTTTCTAGACTTCTTACATTTGCAGCTCTTTTTCTGAATTGCTTGGAATTTCGAACTTCTTTTGATGTTGGAGAACTTTTCAGAATATGAATATTCAAACTTAACTTTTTAGTTAGGGAGCTAAATTGAATATTCAGACTTGGTTTTCGAGATTGAGATCCTCTGTTGTAATGTAGCTTGTACTCTCTATTAGTTGTCGAACTCTGTTGTCTTTCACGTTCATCATGTTCATCTACTTAATCCATAATCCACGTACTAATTTTCTCTTTAATCCAAATTACTTTCTATTTGAATTTCCACTTTCTCCACTAACATTTTGAATTTCCACAATCTCCACTTCATAGATTCACCGAAACTTTATCTTCCTAGAGTCTTGTAGAATATCTTCTAAGTCTTCGATTTAGTCGAACACTTATCCTTTAAGTCCTACGAAACTCGAATACTTATCCTTTAACTCTTTGAGTTTTTGCACCTGCAAACACATGTGACTAAACAAAGAAACTTATCTGGTCGTTAGTCCTTTTATAAAACTTGAATAGTTATCTATCCATGCATATAAAAACTCGAACAGTTATCTAACTATTCGATTTTTCATTACCGAACGTACATGGAAAACACGTGATAACTTAAAATATTAAAAACACACGTGTAGATAACTTAACTATATGAGTTTTTAACATAAAGTATTCGACAAAAACGAGACGTTAACTATCTGAAATGTTAACTATCCGAAAGTTTAACTATTGCAAATCTAACTCTTCAGAAATCTTTAATTTATCCGACATAAAAATGAAACTTTCTGATAATCTGTTAGCTATTATACTTAGAGAAATATACTTAGAGAATATTATGTAGACTTATTTAAAAATGTTAATAAAGCATATATCATCAAAATTAAATACCTAACAAAGTTGTTTAGGAATACAGTTCATTATTCTACTTATTTTAATCACATTAAGTTGGATTGTGTTTTGATTCGTATGTAGTTGAAATTTGTTTTGGAAATTATATTGGAAAATTCGGGATAATAGATGTTTAAAAAAAAAAAATGATGATAATATAATTACCACCTATGTGATGCTAATATATTTTGTATGTAATTTACATATGTTTTAAATATATAATAAAGTATCTCTCTTCAATGAAGTAAGTCCATTTAGTTAACTGTAACTCCATAGACCATTTATTTTCTAATATGCTAATGTAGTAGTTGTAGAAATAGGAAATTCGAAGGAAAACCACGATTACACGTATCACGCAAAAATTCACTCATAGAATGAAGAAATCATCATCATTGATATGAATGAAGGAAATCTAACTAATCATCTAAGCAGAAGTATTTACTACCGAAAGAAATATAAAAGAAGAGGAGAAAGACAAAGAAAAAGGTGAGAGAGAGGTGGAGAACTATGCTAACTGTAGGAAATTCGAAAATGAGCTGCAAATGTAAGAAGTCTAGAAAGTTGACAACTAGAGAATAAGAGATATAGAAGCTGAGCAAGAGGGGTGAATTGTGTTTTTCAACATTTTCATTTATAATTGAAACTTCAAAATTAAAAATAAGTTGAGAAATTGATTTAATCAAATCATTTTATTCAAGGTTTCAATTATAATATGCAATTCAATTCTTCTCAGAAATTGTAGATGCAATTATGTAATGATACCATGTTTCATCTAATTAGTTTCATAATTATAAATAGAGAAAACTAATTTGTGGAATTTAAAACATTTCTTCCTTTTTGAGATTTTTCTTCTTTTTTTTCTGTAAATCTTTAATGACTAATATTTGACTTTCTATTCTTCACTGAATTTGATTTCTTTTGATTTTTCAATTCTTTAGTGACATATATCTGATTTTCTCTTATTCACCGAATTTTCTTTTATTTGAGAGCTTTTCTCTAAAGAGGTGTTTTGATTTTAGAAAATATTTTTCATTTGGTGTGCAAGGATAATTGATCAACAAGAATTTTATTCCTTTTATACTATATCTTCATTTCATGCATATCTTCCATATTTAACCACAATCAGTTTTCTATTCTTCACATCTTTTCTTTTTCCTTCATTGAAATACAAATGTTCTGGCCCACATTTTCCTCTCAAAATTTTCTTTAATCATCAATCTTGGATCTTTGAAAAATTTTCTACAAAATAAACTTTCTTGTCCAAAATTTTCCATCAAATGTAATAACAAGTCATTGTGTTAATGTTAAATTAAACAAGTAAAATAAGTTGATTTATAACTTAACGTATCTAACTTAACAAGTTCATCATGTGCTAATTCACATGACATGTACTGTAGTTAACTCAATGAACTAAGTTTGTGGTATTATGCTAACTCAACGAACTAGCTTAACTTGTGTTTTGGAAGGTTAGATGCTAACTCATCGAAAAGTGTTTAAGTATTGGATAGTTAAGTTTTCAAAGTATCCGAAATACTTTTTTACCATAAAAACTAGTGAGACATATGTCGTGACATGGAAATGTGATTTAAGTTATCTTTTGGAAGGTTAAATGCTAACTATTTGAAATGAATTTGAGTTTCGAATAGTTATAGTTGTAAGTCTCCGAAATACCCTTTGGTAACTTAACTGTCCAATAATACATAAATGTTTTAAATAAGAAAGTATTTACCACATGTAAGAATAATAATTTTAAGTTTATAACACTAACCTAGCATGTTGCTTTAATGTTCAATATAGCAACTCAACACATATAGTTATGTTAACTTAATGAGTTAAACATGTGCAACTCACATGATACAATATAATATTCGTAAACTTTAATTTTACCGTGTGCATAATATTAACGAGTTCGTTTCTTTACCTTAACATTTTGTTCACTAACTCAACGAGTTCTCACATAACCTATTTTAATCTTTAAGCTTATAACTCAACAAATTCTTACATGACCTTTTTACAAATAAAGCACTAACTCAATGAGTTGTCTTAACATGCACTGTACATGATACAAAAATTTTAAAATGTTTTGCAATCTTGTTTAAAATGAACAAAGTGTCTCTATTCGAAAACTTAGGAGTGGTCGTGGTATTGAATTTGTAAATGATTAAATGGATAACTACTGTAAAGATTATAACATTGATTACATATATTCTTTTCCTAGAGTACTTTCTCAAAATGTTGTTGAGTGAAAGAATCGATTACTTCAGGAAATGGCCAAAATTTTGTTAAATGAACATAACTTACCTCAAAATCTCTAGGATGAAATAGTTAATACAGCTTGTTATATTATTAATAGAAGTCACTTAAGACATTTTTTTAATAAAACTCTTGAAATCTTGTATGATATGGTTACAAAAATTTTCTATATGAAATCATTTGGTTGTAAATGTTTTATTCTTATTACTAAGGATAAAAATGATAAATTTCAAGCCAAAGTGGACGAAGGACCTCTTGTTACTCTATTAGAATTAAAACCTATAGAGTTTATAATAAGATTTCTAGAACTACAGAAGAAACCTTTCATGTGAGCTTTAACAAAAATTCTTTTAAAGAATCAAAATCTAAAGTTGATAATGATGATATGATTAATTTCCCAAAAGATTTAGATAAAGATAGAGATTAACACAATAACTTGTTATCACACTTGATGAAAAATTTTAGATGAGAGTTTATTTTGCAGGAAATTTGTCAAAGGATACAAGATTGATGATTCAAGAAAATTTGAGAAGAAAATGTGGACCAGAACATTTGTATTTCGAAATTTGAATTTGAAAGTAAAATGAAAAACATGAAGAGTGGAGACAAATCATGGATGAATGTGGAGGATATCTTTAAGCACATAATAATTCATCAAAGTTGAAATCTGAATGACTTTCAAGATCAGATATTACCTCAGACTCATCTACCATGAAGCACACATGAGCAACGTCTTCTAACTCTTGTTCTCCTTCTGAATGTGATGATTTTGATGCAGATTCCTCAGATTCAGACTTTTCAGATGTGTCATCCCAAGTGACCTTCAAAGCCTTTTTCTTGTAAAACATTTTCTGAGTTTTCTGAGCCGTATTCTTCTGATTTGTCCTACTTTGCTTTTCATTTTTCCTCATAGGACAATCTGGATAAAGATGTCCAGGTTTCTTACAGTTGTAACATATATACTTTTTGGATGAAGAATTCTTGTCATTTAGTGATTTTGACGTTGAGGGTTTATCATTTTTGTTCCTTTGTTGTTTCCTAGCTTTCCATGCTTTCTTGAATTTCCTAGTCAGCAAAATCAAATCCTCGTCAGAATCAGTAGATATATCAGAATCTGAATTAATTTCAAAGGCTATTTCTTTCTTTATTTTTAGTTTGTTGTGACTCAGTGATTCATTTAATTGAACTTCATAAGCTGTTAAATTTCCTATAAGTTCATTCATAGTATAAACATTTAAATCTCGTGATTCCTCGATTGATGTTACTTTCTAAGACCATTTTGAACTTAGGGATCTAAGAATTTTCCTCACCAAATCCTTCTGTTCAAAATTCTTTCCTAAACATTTTAAAGAGTTTATGATGTCAAGAAAACTGGAAAACATCTTAGAATATTTTCGTCTTCATGCATCTTAAAGAGTTCATACTTATGAATCAACATGTTTATTTTTGTCTCTTTAACTTTAGAAGTACCTTCATGTGAAACTTCTAATGCATGCCACACCTCATAAGCAGATTTATATGTCAACACTTTACTGAACTATTCATAACTCAATGCATAAAATAAAATATTTAAGCCCTTAGCATTTTGAGTTTCATTTTCTTTTTCAGTAATTGTCCAAGTATTATAAGGAGTAGTTAACGGAGTATATGGTTTAGAAATCATGAACCAAAATTTATGATCTATACTTTGAAGAAAAACAGTCATCCTATATTTCCAATATTCAAAATGTATTCCATCAAATAAAGGAGGATGATTAAGATTTTGGCCTTCATATAAAGAAAAATTACCATTTCCAATAGCCATTTTACCTTAGATTTTTCAACCTATTTGATTTTAAAGAGTCTAAAAACTTTAAAACAACTTGAGGCTTAAATCAAGAAAGTTAAACGTTTGCTTAGATATTAATTTATGTTTAAAAACAAGCAAGGTAGAATAAGCAATGATATTAAATAAGTTGGTATCGATTTTATATCAAAGATTATTAACAAAGCTCTGATACCACTTGTAGGATCGTATGGCTACACAAGAGGGAGGTGAATTGTGTATTTTTAATATTTTTTGAAATATAATTGAAACTTTAAAACACAAAAACAAGTCCAAACATTGTTTTCATAAAATCATTTTTATTCAATGTTTAAATTATAATACACAATTCAATTCTCCTCAGAAACTATAGATGCAATTATATTTTGATACCATGTATTATCTAAACAATTTCATAATTACAAACAGAGAAAACTAATTTGCGGAATTTAAAACTTTTCTCCCTGTTTGAGATCTTTCTTCTTCTTCTTTTCCTTCTTCAGCAATTCTTCAGTGACAAATATCTTGTCTTTTCATGCTTCACCGAATTTGCTTTCTTCTGATACTTCAAATCTTCAGTGACGAAAATCTTACCTTTTTATGCTTCACTGAACTTTCTTCCACTTGAGAGATTTTTCCCGAAGAGGTGTTTTTGATCTCTGAAAAAGATTTTTCTTTTGGTGTGCAGGGATGGTTTGATCCTTGAAAAGATTTTTCGTTTTGTGTGCAAGGATAATTTGATCAACGAGAATTCTATTCCTTTTATACTGTATCTTCATTTCATGCATATCCTTCACGTTTAACCACTACTAGTTTTCCACTTCTCCACGTTTTTTCTTTTTCCTTCATCGAAACACACACGTTCTAACCCTCGTTTATATTTCGAATTTTCTTTAATCATCAGTCCTGGATCTTTGAAAAATTTCATGAAAAATAAACGTTCTCGTCCAAAAATTTTTCATCATTGTAATAAGAAGTCATTACTTTAATGTTAACTAAACGAGTAACACAAGTATATATATATAACTTAACGTTTCTAACTTAACAAGTTCACATTGTACCATTTCACATGACAAGTAATGTAGCTAACTCAACGAACTAAGTCCGTGGTGTTATGCTAACTCAACGAACCAGCTTAACCTTTGTTTTGGAAGGTTAAACGATAACTCATCGAAAACAGTTTAAGTTTCGGATAGTTATGGATGTAAGTCACCGAAAAACTCTTTATATTATAAAACTAGTGAGACACGTGTTAAGACCTGAAAACATGACTTAAGTTACCTTTCGGATAGTTATGACTGTAAATCTCCAAAAAAACTTTAACTGACCGATTCAGTAATAAACAAATGTTTTTATAATGAGAATTTTACCACGTGCAAAAATAACAACTTAAGTTTATAACGCTAACCTAACGCGTTGCCTTAGTGTTCAATATAACAACTCAACGCATTTAGTTATGTTAACTTAACGAGTTAAACATGTGCACCTCACGTGATACAATACAACATTCGTAACTTATAATTTCACCACGTGTATAACACTAACTTAACGAGTTCGTCTCTTCTTTTACTCACTAACTTAACGAGTTATCACGTGACCTATTTTAACTTTTAAGCCTTTAACTTAACGAGTTCTCACGTGACCTCTATACAAACAAAACTCTAACTTAACGAGTTGTTTAAACGTGCACTGTTCATGATACAGAAAATATAACATTAAAACATATCATGCTTTTGAATAAAAACACACGTTAACTTAATGTTTAGCTAAATGAGAAATTAATGCAACGAAACGACTAGTTATTAACTTTAGATCTAATACAGATAAGTATTTATATCAGTAAGCTTTTTCTGTATTAATTGATAATTTTAATTTCTTTTCACAAGCAATAGTAATTGAGCAAATATGATTATTTTCACTCAGCACACATCATCAAAACAAAAATACTCAACACAACTCTTTGAAATAAATTTACATGTAATATATTTGCAATGAACCTAGTTTCCACATTTAGATTTTCCATTAATCTCATTTTTGAATATACATCTAGAATCATAGATAAGGACTGAATATCTCATTCTAATTGTCTAACTATGTCAAATCTATTTGTAACAACTCCTTCATTCCGCAAGCCTAAAACTTTAAAAATCAATTTAGGAGATAAAGTAATCTTCTATTGACCAATTTGAGTTTTCAAAATATTATCATTCTTTACTAGATTGTTGTAAAAGAGTGTAATAAGCTTTTTGTATTGTATCCATCTAGTTCTATTTGGTTGCTTTAGGCAGCACTAGAGAACTTGTTTGGTTCCCAGGCAACAACACCAAATAACTTATATTTGTTAACTCCTATTTTTAACTTGGTTAATTTTTCTTTATGCTATTATCAATAATTCCTTTTTAGAAGTAAACAAACTAACCTTTCACACAAATTAGATATTAATTCCAATTTGTATTTTAACTGCAAGTGCATAGTGTATATTGTATTTGTGTGCAAGTACTGGTCGATCTCACAAAGAATTGAGTAAGAATTGTGTACTGTTCCGTTTCTTATATTATACTTAATGTGTTTAGTAATCACTCCATTGAGTTATAGTTAACATAATGAACTAAGTTCGTGGAGTTATGGCTAACTCAATGGACTAATCTCATAGACTTAAGTTAACTCTACGAGCCTATCTTTCTAGTTTAATACTGCTATTTACAAAGGAATTCGACCAACCATTGGGCATTTCCATAGATTGTAAATAACATCAATTAAGCCCTTTAATGTTAGTTAATATTAGATTTATTATTAAGCAACACTAACATTCAAATATTTCAAACAGTAACCATTAGAATCTTTAAGTATTTGGAACAAATCGATTTCAGTAAACTGTAATACTATTTTCTATTTTTTGAGTTAAACAAACATAAAACATTTATAATACTAACGATGATAACTTTAATCACGATACAAAACAAACAATACAACACTTAAATACTAAATATAAACATAGATAAGTTGTTGTTTTTGGTATTTTTGTTTTGAGATGTTCATGAAAATGGGCAAAAGGTGAAATGTAAAAATCTCTATCGACAGTAAATACTTCCGTCACTACATGCTATGCAATTACATCATGGAAAACTTAATCACTTATAATTCTGCCTCCTCTCCCTATAGAATTGTGAGTCCAGAATTGTAAGATGATCTCCTCTTTAGCATACTAGCATCAACCCGAAACCAAGGCTAGAAGCTTTACGATCTCTTGAGATATGAGTCGGTGCTTGGTGAAAATGGCTTCCCTTCTTACAACGCGATCACTCCTCATAGTGGTTGTCAGGCACCGTGTTTGGCTCGGAATCAACCCGACATCAAGAAAGTATTCTCACAGACCTTTGATGGTTGGTGATTATGGTAATGTTGGTGATATTGGTGAATTGTTGGTGATGGTGTGGATGATTTAGTGAACTTTTGACGTTGCTTGCAGTTAGCGCGGTCCTCCACCTTTACACACACTACCACACACCTCCAACCACACCTTTGTTTTTTCTCCTGTTCTTTTATATTTCTTTAATAATAACTGCTTCTGCTTTAGATGATCGATTGGATTTACTTCATTCAGATCAACGATGATGATTTCTTCTCCCTTCCACAAGTGAATTCCTGCGTGATACGTGCAATCGTGGTTTTCCTTCGAATGTCTTGTTTCTGTAACTGCTACAGTGGCATATTAGAAATTAAATGGTCTGTGGAGTTACAAATAACTCAACGGACTTACTTCATTGATTTAACTATAAAACACGTGCAATAAAGAAATAAGCTGCTAACATAATGCGTTACCTTAGTGTGTATTCATGTAACTCAATGCGTACAGTTATGCTAACTTAACGAGTTAAACATGTGCATCTCACGTGATATACATGTTAGTTCAATTATTTATCAATTAATTTTGATGATGAAAAATGTATGGTTTAATTATTTCTGCCATATTTTAGATGTCTTTTTATTCACATGAATCTTGGCTAACTACTTTGTACTCAAAGTCTTTTAATTAGATTTCGGTAGGTTATTTTGTCTACAATGTATTGATCGGAGAGTTATTTTATAAGTCACCAAACAAAATAAGACAAATTGGATGGTTAAGCCTCTCTCTCTTGGCTTTTCGGACAGTTATATCATTAACTATTTGAAAAGTATTTATCTTCGGTGAGTTAAGTCTTTTTATGTCCGGATATGATTTTTATGGTAAGTCTCTGAAATCCCTTTGGTTTTGGATAGTTAAAGTTTTTATTCTAGAGAGTTAGTTGTTTCTTTGATTTAATATATTTTTGGTTACTTTCTTCCGTGTCGGTCTCTCATCGCTTGACTTAAGTGACTTTTCGAAAGGTTACGATGTAACTATGCGAAAACTCTTAAGAATCAGAGAGTTATCTTCAGTAAGTATCCAAAAACATTTTTAAGCTTCGGATGGTGGAGTTTTCTATTATTTTTGACTTAAGTGACTTTTCGAAAGGTTACCTATGTAACTATCCGAAATGACTTAAGGATAGGAGAGTTATCTTTTATAAGTATCCGAAACATGCCCATTCTATCGGATAGTTTATTTTTAATATTTTATAACACGATTTCAGAAGGACACGTGTTTCAATTTTAATACATGACTTAAGTGGTCTTTCGAAATGTTAGTTCTATCTATCAAAAATGTTTTTGAGTTTTAGCAGGTTATCTTTCTAAGTCTTCGATTTTCTAAAAGCCTCCAAAGATTTTACTTTTATAGAAACTACAACTATTATTAATTGACTAACTGTTGTGGCAAGATATATTTTGATTGTAGATCTCGACTTTATTATGATTGAAGGTTGCTGGAAATGAATTCCTACATAAGGCATCTGACCATTTTAGAATTCTTTCCACCTATGCAAATCTCGAAGGAAAAATAAAAAGGATTTATAGAAAAACCAAAAAGACACAAAATTTTTTCAACACTCGAAAGGAGAAATTGTCTACTCAGTAATTCTGCAAACACTTTGAAGATTCGTCTGCAACAAAGTCTAGAAGATCAACATCTACAGATCAATCAAGAATTCACCCTAGAGCTTCTGTGTCAACTCTTCATTGGAGTTGATCTGGTCTTGTGTGTCGTTTTCATTTTGAGTCTGTGACTCCTGGTTTTAAACTATTGTCTCTTTTGTGTTAAAACCTTAACTCACAAGGGTGTTGTGAGTATACCTTCACAAGGTCAGGGCCTTGGTGAAGAGAGTGAAGTGTGATACTTCATTTGCTCAAGATTGGGGTATTGAGTACACAAAGTTGGTGCTTTGTGTGAGGTTTTTGTTTAGCCTTTAAAAACATTTGTAAGGTTGTTGCTTAGCCTACAAAAGCAACTTGTTTAAGGTTTGTGCTTAGCCTTAAAAAGTACTTAGTGGAATTCTCGAGGTTGTGGCCTTGAGGAGTGGACTACCCAATTTGGGGAACCACTATAAATCTCTTTGTGTTCTTTACATTTTGCATTATTAGTTTTAATTCTAAAATCAATTAATCAAGGTTCATTAGTGTCAACAGCTTTCAAATTTTTTAAAAGCAAAATAAACTTTATGTAGACACTATTCACCCTCCCTCTAGTATGCCATTTGATCCTTTCAAGTGGTATCAGAGCTGGTTATCTTTGTAATAGATTTAATCAATCTGAGATTAATGGTAGAGGGTCAGCATGTACATCGACCTCCACTCTTTGATGACAATAACTATGGTTTTTGGAAAAATAAAATGACTAACTTTTTAAAATCTACGGATATGAAGGTATGGAGAGCAGTGGTTCGTGGTATATAGCTTCCAGATGTTCCTGAAGACATGTGGAATGATGAAGATGAGAAGAAAATACAAATGGATGCAAGAGGAATGAATGCACTAACTTGTGCAATCACTACTGATATATACAACAAGATCTCTATTTGTTCTACCACACATGAAGCTTGGCATGCATTAGAAATTACTTATAAGGGAACAAATGAAGTAAAGGATACAAAAATCAGTATCCTACTCAGAAAATATGAGATGTTCAAAATGAAAGAGAATGAGAGTATCACTAATCTCATATCTCGTTTCATTGAGATCATAAATGGACTGAAGAATCTCGGGAAAGAATTTCCCATGAAAGTATAGGTTATCAAAGTCTTGAGAAGCCTAAATAAAGATTGGAAAGCTAAGGCTATCTCCCTGCAAGATTCAAAGGATATGAGGACTTTCACTCTTGAAGATCTCATTGGCAATCTGTTAGCCTATGAGACTCAATTGAAGGACTAGAAAGAAGAGGAAGGAGAAACCCCAAGGAACGTTGAGAAGAAAAAGGAGCTTGCACTGAAGGCTCAACAACCATCTAAGGAGTTTCTTAATGAGTTTCCAGAAGAATTGGCCTGTATTATCAGAAAATACAGAAAATTTTGGAAGAAAGGAAAAAGTCATGATAAAGGGAAGCAATCTGCTACAAAATGCTTCAACTGCAACAAATATGGGCATTTTCAGAGCCATTTCACATATCAAAAGAAGGATGAAAGAAAGAATTTTGACAAGAAGAAATCTTATGGAAAATAGAAGTTTCATCAGAAAAGATTTAATCAAGGAAAGAAGAAAACATTCCAAGTTACTTGGGATGATGCTATAAAATTTGAAGTATCTGAAGGTACCAGTACTGATGGTACATAGACTAAGTTAGAGTTTGAAGAGCTAGCCAATGTCTATTTTATGGCTAACACTAATGAGGTACATTCTGATTCTAATATAGCTGAGGAAATTATTTCTGATAATGAGTCTGATGTATTCGATATAAATCAAGATGATTATAATGAATTATTGGAAGAACTTAGAAATGTTTGTTTGGAAAATTCTATGTTAAAAAGAAAATTATCAAATAGTAATAAAATTGATGCTAAGCTAGAAAAGGAAATTATTGCATTAAAAATTGAAAATTCTATATTAAAGAAGAATAAATGTGTTGCGGATAGTTTTGATATGCATGATAAAATTTCTGAACTTGAAAAATATAATTCAGAACTTATTAAGGATCTGAAGGATAAATTCTAAGAAAACAAAAGGCTACAAGATGAAATTGAAAAATTGAATGAAAAATTTAAAAATCAATGTGTAGAAAAATCTAGTTCTAATAATGATATAGAAAAATTAGAACAAGAAATTGGTAGACTGAAATTTAAACTAGGAGCTTTTACTAAAGGAGATAAGAAACTGACAAATATTATTAATAGTTATAAAGTCTTTGGTGATAGAAATTGTATAGGTTTTAACTATGAACCACCAAAAACATATGCTTCTGTTAATTTTTCAAACAGTTATAAAATGGACTGTGGAAATGGCTATTTGAAAACAATTAATAAAGAGAAAGTTATCTATGTGTTAAAAAGAAATACTGTTAATCGAAATAACACATGGATTTCAAAACAAAATAGATTTCAAATATTCTCCACTGACAAAAATAGACCCAAGAAAATATGAGTACCAAAGGATGTGATTATGACAGTCCTTGCAGGTCAAAACTAAAAGATCTCGATGGGTGATGGACACTGGTGCTTCAAAGCATATGACTAGAGATAAATCTATCCTAAAAGACCTAAAGAAGATCGATGGAGGAAATGTCAGATTTGGCAATGATCAAAAAGGTAAGATTATTCGTATCAGATTTGTCTATGTAAATGATAAAATGGTTATATATAATGTCTTACTAGTTGAAAATTTAGAGCATAATTTAATTAGTATTACTTAGTTAGAAGATAAAGGTTATATGGTTTTTTTTAAATCTAAGAAATGCCTTGTTATTGATGAATATTCTAATGAAGTTAAATTTACTACTCATAGAAGAAATGATGTATGTTTTCTAAATTTACTTGATGATGTTTCTTCAACTGATTCCTGTTTGATTGCAAATAATTTAGACAATGCATGGTTATGGCATCGTAGACTAGGTCATATTCATATGAAGTAGCTAGATAAGTTAGCTAAGAAGAACCTAGTAGATGGTTTGCCCAATTTGAAATTTAAAAAGAATAAAATTTGTGATGCATGTGAATTGGGAAAACAGAAGAAGAGTTCTTTTAAATCAGGAAAGCAAATTATATCTAAAAAGAATTTTGGAATTAATTCACATGGATTTATTTGGCCCTACTAGAATAGAAAGTTTAGGTGGTAAGAGATATGTATTTGTTCCAGTTGATTTTTCAAGATATACTTGGGTAATATTTCTAAGACATAAGAGTGAAGTATTTGAGGAGTTTAAAATTTTTCTAAATATGATTCAAAATAAAAAGCAATTGAAAGTTCAAAAAATTAAGAGTGATCATGGAGAGGAATTTGAAAATGAAAATATGGAAAAACTTTGCCAAGATCTAGGAATAGAATATAGATTTGCCTTTCCTAGAGTCCCTTCTCAGAATGGAGTTGTTGAGAGAAAGAATAGATCTTTTCAATAAATGGCTAGAACTATGCTGAATGAAAACAAGGTTGCTTATTATTTTTGGGCTGAGGCAGTTAGTACTGCATGTTATATTTTAAATAGAGTAACCCTAAGAAGAGACATGAATAAGACTCCTTTTGAGCTATGGATGGGAAGAATTCCTAAAGTTCATCATTTTAAAGCTTTTGGATCTAAATGTTTTATTCTAAATACAAAGGAGAATAAAGATAAATTTGAAGCAAAATTTGATGAAGGTATATTTTTGGGATATTCTTTAAGAGGTAAAGCATATAGAATTTATAACAAAAAATTCTTTGGCTATTGAAGAATCTATGCATGTAAATTTTGATGAAGAGCCATGTAATGCTTCAAAAGAAATTACTGATACTTCTGATTATGAATGTGATGAACTAAATATTGGAGAATCTAGTACCATGGGTCAAGAAAGAAATGACAACCCTTTGACTCATAAATTTTTGCCTCAACATCCTAAGGAGTTTATTATTGGTGATATTTCTAAAGGTGTGCAAACAAGATCTAGGATTAATGTTTCCGGGTGTTATGCATTTCTATCTGAAATTGAACCTAAAAACATTGATGAGGCATTGAATGATGAATTTTGGATTAGTGCCATGCAGGAAGAACTCAATCAGTTTAGAAGAAATGCAGTATGAGACTTAGTTCCTAAACCTCTAGATCATTCAATTATGGGCACTAAATGGATATTTAAGAATAAATTTGATGAATTAGGGCATGTAATTAGAAACAAGGCTAGACTAGTAGCCCAAGGGTATAACCAAGGGGAGGGAATAGATTTTGAAGAAACCTTTGCACCTGTATCTAGATTAGAATCTATTAGAATTTTTCTAGCTTTTGCTGCTCATATGAATTTTAAACTATATCAAATGGATGTTAAAAGTGCATTTTTAAATGGTTTCATTAAAAAAGAAGTTTATGTTAGGCAACCACCTAGTTTTGCTGATGCTGATTTTCTTGAGCATGTTTTTAAACTGAAGAAGGCCTTGTATGGTTTGAAACAAGCTTCGAGAGCTTGGTATGATAGGCTGAAATCCTTTCTGTTAGATAATCATTTTTCTATTGGTAAGGTCGACAATACCTTATTCTTTAAGAAAAATCATCTAGGTTTGTTAATTGTTCAGATTTATGTAGATGATATCATTTTTGGAGCAACTAATGAGAATTTAAGTAATAAGTTTGTAGATTAGATGAAAAATCAGTTTGAGATGAGTCTAATGGGTGAGTTGACATTCTTTCTAGGATTGCAGATTAAACAAGTTGAAAAAGGAATTTTTGTATATCAAGAGAAATATACAAAGCAACTTTTAGAAAAATTTGGAATGAGTAACTGCAAGTCCTCAAGTACTCCTATGAGTTCATCAATTAAATTGGATAAAGATGAATCTAGACCAGCTGTTGATATTACTAAATATAGAGGAATGATAGGTTCTCTTCTTTATTTAACTACTTCTAGACCTGATATCATGTTCAGTGTTTGTGCCTGTGCTCATTTTCAAGCTCAACCAAAAGAATCTCATCTATCTGTAGGAACTTCAAATTTTGGTTTAATGTATTTCAAAGATAGTAGTTTAGATCTAATTGGATATAGTGATGCTGATTATGATGGATGCAAATCTGATAGAAAGAGTACTAGTGGAACTTGTGAACTGTTTGGCAGTTCATTAATTTCATGGTTCAGTAAGAAGCAGAATTATGTTGCCCTATCAACTATTGAAGCTGAATATGTTGTTGCTGCCCTATGTTGTGCACAAATTCTTTGGATGGAACAAACTATGAAAGATTATGGAATTATTTATGGAAAAACTCCTATTAATTGTGACAGTAATAATGCAATAAGTTTGTCAAAGAACCCTGTGTTGCACTCTCGGGCAAAACATATTGAGATAAGACACCATTTTTTAAGAGATAATGTTATGAAAGATAATATTGAGCTGAATTTTGTTTCTACTCATGAGTAGTTGGCAGATATTTTCACTAATTCTCGTGAAGAAAATTAGTTTATCAAATTGAGAAGAGATTTTGGAATATACTACCTAAATGATTTTAACCTTACCTACTATCTTTTATCTTTTACTTTTTCAATATTTACTTCACCATCTCTTTTTCTATTATTTGTTTATACTACGTTATTTTGATGATCTACTTTAGTGTAATTCTAATATTGAGTTATTTCTTGAGAATATTTACAAATTTTTTTCAAACCTTAAAACAACATCAAAATAAATAACTATCTTCATGGGATTTTCTACTGAGTTTATAAGTTACAATGATTTCTTACATCTATATTAAAATCAACTCAGATTAATTCATCAAAATTACTGAAGGCTTCTGCTCCATAAATAGAATAATGCCCACATGACACTTAGAATGGGGATCTAAATCTGAAAAATAGCCAAGTTGCCTTATTATTTCAGTAATTGTATTCCTCTTTGCTAGAATGAATGTTACATGATTAGATAATTTAGAGGTATTTAATATGTGAGGGTGAAAAATAAGGAAAAGTAGTTGGAAGCAATAAGACTCAAGATATTTAACTTAACCTTGTCCAAATGTTTTTAACTTTCTACCCTTTCCATTTTTCAATACTGTGAAAGTGATTGCCTTTGTTAAAAAAAAATAAAAAAATGGAATGTTTGTTGCAAATAGCAACTAACACCAATTTAAAAAAAAAAAACCTTTGATTATTGGTTATGCAGTATTGACCATTTCATACTTCTCAAAGATCTTCTTTTCTTCTTAGTTAATTACATTATAGACAATGTTAAGGGAAAATATACCTTGAGGTTGCTTCATGGAAATTTCAAACTAGCCGGAGAGAACATATTAAATAATTCTGAAATTTTCTATTCTAAAACCATTAAGTTATAACACTGTAGTTTATGAAAATTGATTTTTTTAAGGTTAATAAGGTGAACCATAAGATCAAGTTCTTATCCTAAGTGAAATGTGTTCTTTATCTTAATGTGGAGTCTTGAATATTTTAGTAATTCCCACACAATTAAAATTTAAATAAAAAAAATAAAAATTTTCTTTTTCTTAGTAAAAAACTACTTATATATATATTTATATCTATATATCTAATCAAAAAAATATATAAAAAAAACCTTATAAAAATACAAATACCACAACAAATTTTTTTTTGCTGATTTCTTTTATTCAAAAATTCAGGGGGAGTTTATTCTTTTTCATATGTCTGATTTTCTCAATTTCAAGATCTCTTCTTTTCTTAGTCAACATATTTTTAGGGAGACTTATTTTCTTTAACTAGTTAGGTGCTGGAAGTCTTCAGAGAGTTAGCTTTTTGTCTTAAGAGCTTTTCAGACAGTTAAGTTGTAACTATCCGAAAACTTCTTAGTTTCAGCAAGTTCCAGTCTTGTGACCTTATTTCTTTTTCGGACAGTTATTCTATAACTATCCGAAATTCTCTTGCTTTTCGGTAAGTTCGACCTCTAACTCATCGATCTCTAGAACTTTTCGATTTTTATATGCTTTCAGAGGGTTATCTTCTCATTTTGTCTCAACCTTCTGATTCTCAAATCCTTCGTCTGCTTCATACCTTTTTCGCACCTTCTCCTTCATGGCTTCATTTGGACGTTTTTCTAGTCTCTCAACAAGAGCAAGAACAGTGAATTCTTGTACTGGAACAAGAACTCCAATCAGGTATGGTAGACCTATCTCCTAGAAAAGTTCAACAAATTGTTTCTATCGGAGAAGAAGTTGTCGATATTGAATTAGTTTATGGCACTTCAGAAATAGTTACACGTTTCCTATGTTTGGAAAAACAACTGTCTCTTCATTGAAAATTTTGTCCCGTTAGTACTCCTTTTCAGCATCAAAAGCATCTGAAATCCAAATAGAGAACTTTCAAGAGAAAATCCACCAAAACCTCTACTGGTCATAAGAAATAGAGGATCACTTCTACCCGTTCTTCACAGAGTAGTAAAAGAGATTGTGTTGATACTAGGGTTTTTAAGGATTCTTCTTCGGATGATGAAGACTTATTTAATGCCAAAGTTAAGTTTTTAGAACCTCAATTTAAATCTATTTATGAGGCTTATGTCAGCCAATTTTTGAATACTTCTAAGGATACTAGGGCATCTGAGAAACGAGCATTGCATATGGCCCTACATTTACAAGATACTCTATTCAGGAGGAGAAATCAAGCATTATTGCATAAACTCAGTGAGCACCCAGGAATTAAAATTAAAGAGCCTACAGATCTTGCTTGTTATCATGATTTTTCTAATATGGCAAATAAGAAGAAATTAGTGGCTGAACTTGAATTCTTTTTGCCCTAAAAAGGAATTGATTTCAGGCATGTGGCTGGCCGATCATATCCTCTAATTCCTGAGTTATGTATTGGAACTCTACACCAACTTGCTCCTGGTCCTTCTCATTTGATTTCCTCAGCTAGTCTAGTTTTGCCTACAGTTGTCTCATCTCCCCTTCCATCTACTTCATTCACTTACTCTAGGAGAAGAAAGAACACTATTTCTTCTCATTCGAGTTTTGCCCAATCTTTGCTTGTACATAGAGAAGAATTCACACCTCCTCCTCCATCTGATGTAGAATCTCATCCAATTCCTTCTCCTCACACTCAAATGGTGATACAAGGATTGTATGAAGATTTGGGTTTTGTCTCTACTCCTCAATCTCCTCCACCTTCTGAAAACCCTCTAGCAGATGAAGATCCAGAGGTTGTAGTTAATTTTTCTTCAGACATCCCTACAGATGTATATTATTTCAGATATTCTACAGCTAGGGATCTCTTTTTCAATAAATATCAAGGCATGAAGATCATCTATAGCAGACCAGTAAATTTTAAAGGAATGGATTCAATTCATAGTCTGCTCATTCATCAAGGGCTTTTAGGTGTAATTTCGTCTCCCTTAGGGTTATCTATTTTTGAAGACCTAATTCCCCTTTTCTACTCAAACCTTGAGATCTTTCCACATTTTTTACTCCTACACCTACAACATCAAACAATCAGGATTGATGGAGAATTTTTGGAGAATCTTTTTGGAATACCATCTATTAGTATAAATATTGCTCTTTCTTCATCAAAACTTGGGTGGTAGGAATCAGAGATGAATAATTTGATTGGAAAAACTCCTGATAAAAAATTCAAGTTAGTTAAGACTATAGATCTTAATGGTTTGGCCTAGATGATTGCTACAATTCTATCTACCTTTGTATTTTAGAAAATTGGTCATGTAGATGAATTGGAGTGGAAAGTCTACCAAGCTACTTATGTTGTGATGGCTGGTATCAAAGTTAACTGGGCAAAAGTTATTATTGCTCAGATTACTCATCTACAAATTTTTTGTACTATGGAGATTTTATTTATCATCTAATGGTCAGATACATTGATTTATCAGGCAAACCTCTGAAATCCATTAAAAGAAGAGTACTACAACTTAAGGATCTTTAGAGAATGTCATCTTCTGATCCGGTTGAGTTGCCCCCTCATTTTCAACCATTTACAACTCAGAATTCAGTTTCTCCTTCTATAGAAAATCCACCTCTTGGTGTACCTCCTTCTATAGAAACTCCACCTCCTCCAGCTCCAACAGCTCCATTTATAGTAGTTGACAATTCTAAGACCCTCCTAAAACACAATGAGCTTTTAATTCAACATAATTAGATGCTTTTGGATCAAGTGGCTCATTTAGAACAACTTCTACGGGAGAGGGATAATTTAATTCAATATTTGTTACAGAAAAAGTCAACTGCACCTTAGATTGTTTGTTTTTCCTTTGATGTAATTTTCATTTTTTTTTATGTATCCCTATTGTTCTTACTCTTGAATCAATGAAATTATATTTTATTTATCTCCAAGTATCCTTCAATCAATTGTCTCCACTTTTTAATTCTGACAAAGGGGGAGAATATATCTATTTACAGTTTTGTCATCATCAAAAAGGGGGAGATTGTTAGTTCAATTATTTATCAGTTAATTTTGATGATGAAAAACATATGGTTTAATTATTTCTGCCATATTTTAGATGTCTTTTTATTCACATGAATCTTGGCTAACTGCTTTGTACTCAAAGTCTTTTAAATTGGATTTTGATAGGTTATTTTGTCTATAGTGTATTGATCGGAGAGTTATTTTATAAGTCACCGAACAAAACACGACATATCAAATGGTTAAGCCTCTCTCTCTTGGCTTTTTGGACAGTTATATCAGTAACTATCCGAAAAGTATTTATCTTCGGTGAGTTAAGTCTTTTTATGTCCGGATATGATTTTTATGGTAAGTCTCCAAAATCCCTTCGATTTTGGATAGTTTAAGTTTTTATTCCGGAGAGTTAGTTTTTTCTCTGATTTAATATATTTTCGGTTACTTTCTTTTGACGGACACGTGTCGATCTCTCATTGCTTGACTTAAGTGACTTTTTGGAAGGTTACGATGTAACTATCCGAAAACTCTTAAGAATCGGAGAGTTATCTTCAGTAAGTATTCGAAAAAATTTTTAAGCTTCGGATGGTTGAGTTTTCTATTATTTATGACTTAAGTGACTTTTCAAAAGGTTACCTGTGTAACTATCTGAAATGACTTAAGGATCAGAGAGTTATCTTTTATAAGTATCTGAAACATGCCCACTCTATCAGATAATTTATTTTTAATATTTTATAACATAGTTTCAGAAGGACACGTGTTTCAATTTCAGTACATGACTTAAGTGGTCTTTCAGAATGTTAGTTCTATTTATCCGAAATGTTTTTGAGTTTCAGCAAGTTATCTTTCTATGTCTCCGATTTTCTAAAAGCCTCCGAAGATTTTACTTTTACATAAACTACAACTATCTTTTGATTGCAGATCTCGACTTTATTATGATTGAAGGTTATTGGAAATGAATTCCTGCATAAGGCATTGGACTATTTCAGAATTCTTTTCACCTATGCAAATCTCGAAGGAAAAATAAAAAGAATTTGCAGAAAAACCACAAAGACACTCACAGAATTTTTTCAACACTCAAAAGGAGAAATTGTTTGCTTAGTAATTCTGTAAACACTTTGAAGATTCATCTGCAACAAAGTCCAGAAGATCAATAGCTGCAGATCAATCAAGAATTCTCCTCAGAGCTTCTGTGTCAACTCTTCATTGGAGTTGATCTGGTCTTGTTTGTCATTTTCATTTTGAGTCTATGACTCCTGGTTTTAAACTATTGTCTCTTTTGTGTTAAAACCTTAACTCACAAGGGTGTTGTGAGTATACTTTCACAAGGTTGGGGCCTTGGTGAAGAGAGTGAAGTGTGATACTTCATTTGCTTAAGATTAGGGTCTTGAATACACAAAGTTGGTGCTTTGTGTGAGGTTTTTGTTTAGCCTTTAAAAACATCTGTAAGGTTGTTGCTTAGCTTGTAAAAGCAACTTGTTTAAGGTTTGTGTTTAGCCTTAAAAAGCACTTAAGGGGGGTTTGTGCACTTGGAATCTAACGGTATTAAAAATTTTTTTCGTCAGATTCCGAATCATGGGGTGTTTGTGGATTTGGAATTCAAATTTCTAAGGAATTTGAATTCTAATCATGTGTAAAGGTTGGGAAAATGAATTCCCAACCTAAAAGGTCGGAATTCATTTTCCAAAAGATCGCTCGACACTCATCCTCGCCTATTGAAGTATATATTGTTAATATTTTTTATTTAATTAATTATTTTAATATTATTTTTATGAAAAATAAAATATTTAATTATTTTATTATTATTAATATTATTTAATTTTATAATATTAAAATCATAAATATTATTTAATTTTATTATTATTATTATTATTTTATTTATTATATTATATTATTTAATATATAATATCAAATTTTGAAAAACTATATAATTTTCCTAACTTTTTGTGGCTAACACAAACGAAGTCTTAAAAGTCATTTATAATTAAAGTATTTCAATAATTATTTATTATTTACTTTCATTTATTCACTTCATAATAATTATATTTTAAAAAAAGTTATTTATTATTACATTACAAGGAATATGGAATTTATAATTAATCTTTTGTTGTTTTAAACATGTATTATAACTAAAAAGTTATCAATTTTTGTAATTTTTGATTTATTTTATATAATGATATACTTAATTAATTGATAAATGATATATAAACATTTAATTTAATAATATGTTCATTTATTAATGTAAGTAATTCATTTCTTGATTAATTACATTTTCACTAATTACTTTAATTCATTACTTAACTTTATTAAAAATCAATTATGTCACATGCACAAACACCTAAATTTCAATTTCTGTCAAATTCCTGAATGTGCACAAATACCTAGATTTTGAATTCTTTCCATCAAATTCTATAGAATTCAAATTCCGTTAGAATTCAAATTCTAGGTGCAAAAACAGGCCCTTAGTGTAATTCTTGAGGTTGTGGCCTTGAGGAGTGGACTACCTAGTTTGGGGAACCACTATAAATCTCTTTGTATTCTTTACTTTTTGAATTACTAGTTTTAATTCTAAAATCAATTAATTAGGGTTCATTAGTGTCAACAGCTTTCAAATATTTTAAAAGCAAAATAAACTTTATTAGGATACTATTCACCTCCCGTCCAGTGTGCCATTCGATCCTTTCAATACTAAAGCATTTAAATTCAACACGTGCATCATTCTAACTTAACGAGTTCAGATATATAACTTACGGTTTTTACTCACTAACTCAACGAGTTCTTACGTGATCTTTTTATACCTTTAAACTTGTAACTCAATGAGTTGGCACGTGATCTTTTAAGAAAAAGAACACTAACTCAATGAGTTGTTACTGTTTACTTAAATATTCTTTTAGCATTTAAAACATAACTATCTGGTACATGCAATATAACTCTCTGAAATAATAGAAAATTCAGATATTGTTTAGAATGAAAAAGTGCATAATATTAACGGTTAAATGATGGTTAATTGCATAATATTTAGCTTATCATATGAGAATTAAGCTATTTTGTTATAAGTGCACTGTTATATGCTTTAATGAAAGAATCTACTTAATTTCGAGGAATTAATGTTAATTTAGTGCATTTCTGAACTATCGGTAAATTGTAGGCTGTGAAATTAAGTATCCGAATTTTCTGTTATTTCAGACAGTTATGTTTAACATACTGAATAGTTATGCTTATTGTACCGAAGAGTTATGTTTAAATTACCGAACAGTTATGTTTGAAAAGAATATTTTATTATTTCCTGAAGTACACGTGTCGAAACCATAATGCATGACTTAAGTGGACTTTCGGTGAGTTATCTCTAACTATCCAAAATTGCAGCTGGGCATCGGATAGTTATATGTGTAACTCTTTGAAATCTCCTTTTATTATAAAATTGCTGATGACATGTGTCGTGATCTGGAAGATTGACTTAAGTTATATGTCGGTGAGTTATTTGTAACTTTCCGAAATGCATCTGAGCATTGGATAGTTAAGTCTGTAACTATCTGAAATGCATCTGAGCATCGGATAGTTAAGTTTGTAAGTATCTGAAATACACTTGAGCATCAGATAGTTAAATTTATACATGTGTTTTATAGTTAAATCAACGAAGCAAGTTCGTTGAGTTATCTATAACTCCACGGACCATTTATTTTCTAATATGCGACTATAGTAGTTGTAGGAAAAGAACAGTTGGAAGAAAAAACCACGATCGCACGTATCACGTAGGAATTCACTCGTCGAAGGAAGAAGAAATCATCGTCGTTGATATGAATGAAGGAAATCCAACCGATCATTTTAGCAGAAGCAGTTACCACTGAAGAAATATAAAAGAAAAGAAGAAAAAAAGCAGAGTGTGGTGGCCGATGTGTGTGGCTAGTGTGTGTAGAGGGGGATCACTGAGCTTTCTGCAGGCAGCGTTGGCAATTCTCTGAAGTACCACACCAACCATCACCACCACCACCATAATCACCAACCATCGGAGGTCTGTGAGGATACTTTCCTGATGTCAAATCGATTCCGAGCCAAACACAGTATCTAACAACCACTGTGAGGAGTGATCGCGTCGTGGGAAGAGAAGCCATTTTCACCAAGCGTCAACTCATATCTTAGGAGATCGTAAAGCTTCTAGCCTTGGCTTTGGGTTGATGCCTGTATGCTGAAGAGAAGATCATCTTGCAATTCTGGACTCACGATTCTATAGGGAGAGGAGACAGAATTGTAAGTGGTGTAATCACGTCGCATGTAGTGACAGAAGTATTTACTGTTGACTGAGATTACTTTACATTTCACCTTTCGCCCATTTTCATGCTCATATCAAAACAAAAATACCAAAAACAACTTATTCGTGTTTGTATTTTGTATTTGGGTATTGTATTGTTTGTTTTGTATCGTGATTAATATTATCTTTGTTAGTGTTGTGATTGTTTTATGTTTGTTTTAGTTTTACAGTTTACTGAAATTGGTTCGTTCAATAGACTTAAAGATTTTAATAGTTACTGTTTGAATTATCTGAATGTCAGTATTGCTTAATGATAAATCTAGTGTTTACTAACATTAAAGAGCTTAATTGATGTTATTTACAATCTGTGGAACCACCCAATGGTTGGCCGAATTCCTCTGTAAATTGCAGTATTAAATAGGAAAGACACGCTCGTGGAGTTAACTTATGTCCACGAGGTTAGTCCGTTGAGTTAGCAATAACTCAACGAACTTAGTCCGTTGAGTTAATTGTAACTCAACGGAGAGCTTATTGAATATATAAATTTGATTGTTAAAAACGGAACAGTTCGCAATTCTTAAGCAATTCCCTTTGGGATCGACCTGTACTTGCACACTAATACAATAGACACTATGCACTTGCATTTAAAATACAAATTCTAATTAATATCTAATTTGTGTGAAATTTTGTTTGTTTACTTCTAAAAAGGAATTTAGTGATATAGGCATAAAGATAAATTAACTAAGTAAAAATAGAAGTTAACAAATCCAAGTTTTTATAGCGCGTTGCTGGGTAATCAAGTTTTTTGGTGCCGTGCTGGAGATCCAAATAGATACAAAAGAATTAAAAACTAGCAACTTAACGATAGTTCAAAAATGTACTAAATTAATGCTAATTCTTTGAAATTATGTAGATTCTTTCATTAAAGCATATAATAGTGCAATTATAACATAATGTCTTAATTCTCATATGATAAGCTAAATATTATGCACTTAACCATCATTTAACTGTTAATATTATGCACTTTTTCATTCTAAACACTTCTCCCATACTTAAATTTTACTAGTCCCTTAGCAAACTAAGATCTAATTAGTTGGTCTTTCTAAAGTGCTAGAATTAATTCTTCACTTAGTTCTTCTTCAAAATAATAAATTAGATTACTATATAGATTTTTTGTATGTTTCAGTAATCTGTTTTAACTTTGTTTTCTTCTCTTCAACCTACAAATATACTTAGAATATATGTAAATTACATACAAAATATATCAGCATCACATAGGTGTTAATTATATTATCATTTGTTCTTCTTTTTAGCATCTGTCATCCTGAATTTTCTAATATGATTTCCAGAATAAATTTCAAGTACATACGAATCAAAATACAATCCAATTCAATATGATTCAGACAAGTAGAATAAAGAATTGTATCTCTAATAAACAACTTCAGAAGTCTATTCTAGGTTCGTACTTCAGCAATTTTAGATAACAGAACATATACTCGATTCAAAAGATATCTGTATTTCACAAAACACTTGTATCTTTTCAAAATAGTATATTCATATTTGTACTTTAAAAGTTAATTTGATAAGCTTGAATCATACAAGAGCATTCTAGTGTACTTATGTATTGAGATTTCAATCAACAATCCTAGCTCTGATCAGGATCTTAAGTTGTCAAATTTAAAGAGTCCTTTTTCAGGTCAACAATCCTTACATTCCTATCTGCTTAAGTACAAAAGGCTCGTGATTAAACAAGTCAATAAACTCTCAAAGTTTTTTTTTTTCTCTTTTTTATTTTATTTTTAAAACAACACTATATATGTTTGTATTTCATTAATACAGATGCAATAAAACACAAATCTCATATAGTCCTACTTCTATTATTTACTTAAAATATGAATCCATGTTAGTAAACACTCATACTTTTTCTATAGTTTAATAAGCTCTACACATAAATCATTCTACAAGTTTAATCAATCAAATTAAATGTATCCTTGATCATATGTATTTCATTTAATCAAAAAATCAACATTTCAGCTCTTTCATGATTTAAGATAATTTACTGAGTTTCAATTAAGCATTCTGATTTCCTTTTAAAATCGTGAAATTGTTAAACTCATAAAATTCAACAACAACATAAGATACTATATCTAGATTTGTATGAATAATAAAATTTGTAGCATATTATATAAGATTATAAATATAACATTCAAGCAGTTACAGTTCTTAAAAATTTTATAGTTTCAAATATCAGATAATAACACCAAATTCTTGTTCAAATTTTTTTTTCAATTTCCACATATAGAACTTTTGCAGTAACATTGTAATTCCTTTAATTAACAAAATTACATGACTGTTACTTTATTTACCTCCCCCCCCATACCTACATTTTACATTGTCCTCAATGTAAAATATTTTACAATAAATACAGTAATTATAGTAGGCATGAATATTGTTTTGTTGATTTAGCATCTAACTCAATGAACTTAGTTGAAATGTAAATTCAGGATAAGTAATAAATTACATACCTCGTACTTTTGTATCGCCTTCAATATCTTTCGATTTTTGATTTTGAAAAACTTTTCATTCACACATGAAAGCAAAGTATATAACAACATAAGAATTTAACTTGTTAAATCAGTGTCTTGTGTGGAACCTAGACTCCTATGCCTTTGGTAGCTCACAAGCAAGCCAGTTGGTTTCCCAGAATAGATATCAACAAACTGGATTGATATTTTGTTGTTTTTTTTAGAATAAAACTAAAACTAAAAAAGTGCAGAATACACACAACATTAAAAGCACAGAATCATAGTTTAAAAACATGATTGAAAAGTAGTAACAAATGTAATAAATGTGTCTATTCATGCAAACTTTCTAGGCATAATTCTTCTTGCTATTAATTCTGTTTTAATGCAATTTGCTTTCCTTTTTAGCTTGTAAACTTACAGTATGTTATCAATACTAAATATAAGTGTATTACCATTAATGAAATGAAATGTAGAAAGGGATCCTCTTGTGCTCCAAGATAATGTAGTTGTTTCTATTTCTATATCTATTTCAATATATTCTTCTTCCCACTTCCATTCATTTAGGTATTTCATAATCCATATTTGAAATTTCTTCAATTCATCCCACCATCTTATCAGACATAAAGTAGGATCATCATATTCATTATACCACATTCCCAATTAAATTTGATCGTATTCTGAAGTCGGTGGTTTAGCTATATCACTTAGTATAGGTAAAATTTCTATAAAATCATCATAACTGTCTATGCTTACTATGTATAAATCAGATCTAAATGCAACTGATATATTTGTGACTAGATATATATATCCATCAAGTATGACATGCATGCTATTAATTAATGATTTCTATCCTAGATATATCATAGTATTTTTAGTCCAAGATCTATTTAGAAAATTATACACACTTAAGCATAAATTTTCATCCCAATTTCCAATTAGTCTCCAATAATATAATTTTTCAAGAATGGCCGAATTTTTATTAGAAAATATTAAACTTGACCCACAATTTTCAGTTGATACTTCATATCTGTTAGGCCTTCCTATATTCCATTCTTCTCTTGTGATAGGATTTCTAATCAAAATGTCGGGTACATGAATTACATACCTTGGTTTGGTTCTATATATAATTAATCCTTCATCCATCCCTATAATATGATCTATTCCTTTTAATGCATTGGGTGGAATTCTAGCAGTTTCTTCCATATTCAAATATTCATAGTAGATTGAACTATGATTAAATGACTTCCATAAAAATCCATTTCTAATCTCAGTCATTTTTGTAGCTTGTAGTCCATGAAAATATTTTTCTCTAACATAGTCTTTGATTTCCTTTGATACACAACACAATCTGCACAGATCTTTAGCTAACAGGTTACTCTGTACTTCCTTTAGTGCATCTAGTGGTAATTTCATCAATTCCATCTATTGTGATTCTGTATAACATAAACAAAAATTAATAGAGACAAAATTAACATAGCTACTTCACACCCTCATAGAGTTAGGTCATAACTCAACAGACTAAGTTCGTTGTGTTAAGTAATAACTCTATGATACTACTAATTATAATTAAACTTACATTTTTTTCTTTTTATATTTTTTTGTTTTTTTGCTTACTATATTATACATAATTACTTCAGTTATACTGTTTCATTCAGCTACCCTCCTAGAGGAGGTATCAATTTTATTAATAGTTCTATTGATAGGATTAGGTATTGCTTGCATTGGCAATCCTCTAATAGGTCTAATTTCTATTGATTCTTTCTGTCTAAGGGGTATATTTCTATTTATATTTTGATTTTGAATTGCAGCATTTCTAAATACAAGATCCAAACGATTGTTTAATTGTTGGATTATCTTTTCTAATTTCTTTATTCTAGATCCTTGTTCAATTAAAGCTTCATAACTTATATTTTTGTCATTTAAATTTTCTCCTCCCTGAAAATTGTTGTTTTTCCAAGATAAATTCAGGTGATTTCTCCAATTAGGGTTATAAGAATTTCCAAAGTTATCTTTCTAGTTTCTAGCATAAATAATATCTAAATCATTAACATTTGCATTCTTTTCTGCTAGCTTTTGATTTAATAATAACTCTTTTATTTTCTTTGTTAATTCAGTTAATTTAACTTCAAGCGTAGTGCTTGAATCTATTTCATGCATTCCCCTTGGCAATATTCTTTTATCTACAATAGCTTTAGCTGAGTTTTTCCACTGTGTAGTTCTTTTTGCAAAGTTTTCTAAATATGCCCATGCTACTTCACTACATAGTTTTAAAAATCCATTCTGACAAGTAGATTCTAATAAAGATTTCGTTGAAACATCTATGCCTTCATAAATTATACATATTAGTTGTGCTTTACTCATTGCATGATGTGGACATTGAGTCAGTAAATCTTTCAAAATATTTCCAGAATAATTCTCACTGTTTTTGGCTACACATTAATATTTCTTTCTTCTTTTTAATCGTTTGATGTGTTGGATAATATTTTTCTAGAAAAACAAAGCAAAATTCAGTCCATGCAGAAATAGAGTCAGGCGATAGAGTGTATAACCATCTCTTAGCTGTGTCTTTTAAAGCAAAAGGGATATATCTAAGTTTAATAGCATCAATACTCATGTTCGGCATTTTCATCATTTGACAAACTTCGTTAAATTCTCTAAGGAAATAATAGGCATCCTCTCTTTCTAATCCATGAAAATGTAGCAATTGACTAATATAATTAGATTTCAGTTCAAACCTATCTCCCTCAAAGTTTGGCAATCAAATACATGAAGGTTCATCAACTAATTCAGGATACAAAATTTCCCCTAATGGTTTCTTTATTGGAGCAGTCATATCTTTGTTCTCTTTAAAGAAAGGTTAGCTACACCCCTAAGGATTTCGTTAAAGTCTAATTCAGAAAATATTTCAGTACGTCTCTGTGTTGAAGAATCCTATGTAGGTATTCTTACTAATCTTTTAGTGCTAGGAGAACGAATCCATGTGCTCATAAACTCTTAACATAAAGTAAAATAATAGAAGATTAATTACATACTAGTCTGAAGCTTTATACTTAGTAAATAGTTGTTGACGGATGAAGTTGAATCAGCTGCTTCTCCTTCTAGTTTCCCAATGAAGTTCCTTTTCTTTCAAAAGTGCTGGTAACTCGTAAATAACATTCTATTCTATATTTATAATGCACATCCATAAAGTAAATGAATCTCGTTGCAAGAACGTGTCTTGTAACGTGTAGTGCGGTTCTTATTTTTATGGGTACGTGTGCCACTTTTAATTTCAAATTTTAATAACCGCTAGATCTACGAAGTTTCGTTCGTGGCTAAAAGAATAACCGTTTAGCTTAATCTACGAACTAACCTCGTTGAGTTATAGTTAACTCAATGGACAAACTTCAATTATTGTTGCTAACTCCACAGACTAACTTTGTTGAGTTATACATAACTCAACGGAGTGATCTTATATTATATTATTGACCTCATGGAGTTAAGGTTAACTCAACGAACTTACTTCATTGAGTTAACACGTAGCAACCTCTAAAAACTTACTTCTCGTGTTAACTTATATATTTTTCTCTCCTACATTCTGTTAACTTAAATAAAGTTAAATACATGTTATTAAACTCATTTGAATATGAACATTATATAAATATTTAACTTACAGTTCATTTCATATTATGCAGAATTTATATTTTACTCTACAGCATGTAGATATTTTCAGCATTAACCAGTTATCTTGCATTTAATCCTGTCATTTATAAAATTTATAAATCTTTTAAACAGTTTTGCACATTGTTCAAACAGTTATATAATACTCAAGTTAATTCATCTATTACATCATTCTCCAATGCTAATACAAAAACATTTGAAAAACATACATTCATTTATATGAATAATATTACAATCAATTAGATATTTTTCATACAAATATATACAAGTAGACGAACAATACAATTTAATCCTTTCTCCTAAGTTCACCTACTTCCTTTTGGAGTCTTTCTACTTGTTGCTCTATTTGGTTAATCCTTTCTACAACTCTTGTAACTCCTCCAAAAGGTTCAGCAATCTCTGCAGCCGCATAATTTCTGTACTCTTTCACTGAAATGGTTCTAGATCTTATCTTTTTGGATGCCCATTTAGTGAAATTGATATAGTCCACCATCAGTAGTGGAATCAGATCTCCATAAAATAGTTTCTTCTTCACTATTCTCAGCTTGGAGATTAAAACTATAGACCAATTTATCTAAATTCTGTTCACAACTACATATGTTGCCCATTTGACAAATTGAGTCAGTTCTATATCATGGCCTTGTCGTTAGTAGACATTCTTAATCAAAATGTTAGCTATCATGTGTGCTTTACCATTTAATTGCTTTAGTCTATTTAATAATGGCACACCAGGATTGATAGCTAAACAATCCTTTATGGTCTATTCTGTCCACTCGACTACTGTTGTACTTTCTAGAATTTCTAGTCCTTCATTTTTCAATCCTAGAATGTTGTGGAGAAGCTTTGGTGTTATCTGTACATCAACGTCCTCCACGTGGGAAATTAATCCTCCTTCTCCTTCTCTTAAGTTTGCATAAAAGCAAGGCACTAGATTTTCATATACTGCATGCCCTCTTTCTTGAGAAATAAATTGTAGTAGACCTTGGAACTCAAATAAATCTTTGATTTCTTGCATTCCGCCCTAATTTACTGGTCTGTTGTAAATGATATCACAACCCCTTATCTCTTTGTATTTATTATAAGCTTCCTGACTCCAAAAGTGTACTTCATTTAGAACTATTGTTTCAGACGAGTCAGGAATGTGAATTTGTTGCACTAGAGGGGTTTGTTCTTGAACTTCCTCTTCCATATGTTGAACTTGAACTGACTGAAAATGCTCCACAGATTCCTGTATTTTTGCTTCTGCTTTTGTCTATGGTGGTGAGCTGGTAGAACTCTCCACTCTGTCTTGAATATTGTCCAAAATTTGTTGAAGAGTTCTTTGCTCTTCAGTGGAATCTCTCAAGTCATCTCTTTCCATATGTAATTGCTCAGCTTCTTGTTCATTTTATTCTTTTTCTTCTTTCTCTTGACTACCAATCTGCAATGTCACTATTCTTTTTGATTCTGTGGCAGATTGGGATAGAGTTATGGGCAAATCAACTTCTACCCTAATTTCTGTTTCTTCTTTTTGTACAAGCTGCAGACTAGTTTTAGCCTATTTTTCTTCTTCTCTTTGCTCTTGTTGCTGCTGTTCCTGCTCCTCTTCTAAATCGGATAGCAGGTTTACAAAAATCGGCTTTATAGGCCCTACTGATCTTGGTATTTCAAATTTAATCTCCTCTTGATATTCAAGCACTATCTCTTTTCCTTTCCTTCTTCTGATTAATTGTGCCTGGTCTTCCTCTTCTTCTTCTGAGATTAAATCAACAAAAATGGGCTCTATAGGCCTTTCAGCCATAGGTACTCACTCTTCCTGTTTAACTCTTTCAATAATTACTAGTCTCAAAGGACCAGCTTCATCTCCTTCTATAGTAGGTCTGGCAGTAGCTTCTTGATACTGTTCCACTTTGATTTTATATTGGGCTTTCAACTTTTCTACAGCCCTCTTTTTGCACCATGCATCAAACACTAGATGTGCTATAGCTACTACCAATTCTTCTAGTTCTCCTTGGTCTTTTCCTATTTGAATCAGTTCTTGAAATTCTCTTCTTTCTTCCATAGTAGAAGGCCCCAAAATTGCTGCTCTTTCTAACGGCCTTGGAGGTGGAACTGAAGGTCCTGGCTGTTGTTCCTTAGGAATAGGTCTTTCAGCAGTCAACTCCTCTTGTTTTTTAGTTGCTTGTTCTTCATTTTCTTTCCTTCATTGCTCCCAAATTGCCCACTAAGCCCATCTACCTATGCGCATTTTGAACCAGAGGTGGGACTTACGTTGGATTAGTTCTAGGGCAACTTCGTTATATGGCTTGATTCTTCTCTCTCTACTTACAGCAACTTCCGTAGCAACTTTGATTCTAGTTTCCATTATCTAAGATATTTGTATACCCAAATCTACTAACACTTTCCTCCAATAGAAAAGGTCAGATTCTACCTTTTGTAGCTCTTTTTCCCTCATCGCATTCTTGATGTTTTGCCTCATCTGCCATTCCTCTGAATCTTTAAGAAATTCTGATGTGTCGACTGCATTTTCCCAGAACTTGGGTGTCATCTTCCTCATCGTGGAGTTACACACCAAAACGGGATCGCTCTGATCTTTACTGTTCTAAGTTCTAAATGATTCTGTGGATAATGCCCCCAAACCTTAAGTTTAGTATAAATAAGCCTTAAGTTTAGGTGAGTAATCGGGTCACTTCCCACACAAAACTCTCGCTCTCTCATCCGTGGAATTACGGTTAACTCTATGGACTTAGTCCGTGGACTTAACTACAGTATTCCATTGAGTTAAAGTTAACTCAACGAGATAAATTCGTTAACTTATCCTAGACTCAACAGAGTAAGTTCTTTGAGTTACGTGTAACTCAACGGACTTCTCATAAAGTTATATCTAATAAAAATGTATATAATAATAATTTTTACTTTGGTCAAGACCGATGAATTTCCGATCTAGCCGATCTTACTTTTTCCAAACTTTAAAATTTTTCGGTCAAACCGTTATATTCCTCGATTGAACCTAAATTACATATATTTTTTTTCTTGTTTTTCCTATCAATTGAATCGATATTATACTTCGGTAACACCGACATTAAACTAAACATAAGATAAATATCTTTTTTATATTTTTATGTTTTGGTCAGATCGACGGATCCTGTCAGTTAAATCGCAATAATTTTTCTTTTTAAAATATTTTTCGGTAAAATCGATAATTCCTTTCGGTTCAACCGTGATTATATTTAAATAAGGCTTTTTTTTATAGTCAAAAAATTTCTTACTAAGTGAAGCTCAAGTAATCCTCTACTCTTACTTCTTCTATAATTCCAAAGGAACTTTTTAGTATTTTCAAAATAGGCCTAAGTCTTTGTCCATTTACTTTAAATATATTCTAATTCTTAGTATTTTCAATTTTAGTAACTCCATAGGAATAAATATTTCGAACTATATAAGGTCTTGCCCATCTAGATCTTAATTTTCCTAGATGGTTATGGAGTCTAGTCATGTAAAGATATACTTCTTGTCCTATTTCAAAGGTTTTTGGAATAATTTTCTTGTCATGCTAGAACTTCATTTTCTCTTTTTCTCTTACAGTTTTTGAATAAGCTTCACTCCTAAATTCTTCTAATTCAATCAATTGTATTTTCCTATTTTCAAGAGCTTGATTTAAATTAGTGTTTAGAGTTTTTAATGCCTAATAAGCTTTATATTCAATTTTAGCTCGTAAATGACAACTTTTTCCATATACTAGCCTAAAGGGTGACATACCTAAGCTTGTCTTATAAGTAGTTCTATAAGCTCAAAGTGCATCTATCAATCTATTAGCCTAATCTGTTCTTGTAGGATTTACTAGTTTTTCTAAGATTAACTTAATTTATTTGTTTGCACTTTCTACTTATATACTAGTTTGCGGATGATATGATGTTGCGATTTTGTGGTTTGCTCCATATTTCTTCATTAAGGCTTCAAAACTTCTATTACAGAAATGAGTTCCGCTATCATTGATAATAGCTTTAGGTATCCCAAATTTGGCAATTATATTGGTTCTTATAAATTGTATTACCACTTTGTTGTCATTAGTTTTTGTAGTAATAGCTTCTATCCATTTAGATACATAATCCACCCCCATCAATATATAATTAAATCGATTAGACTTAGGAAATGGACCCATAAAATCTATTCCCCACACATCAATGATTTCAACCTCAAGAATAGGATTAAGAGGCAGCATATTCCTCTTTGATATTCTTCATATTTGTTGACATTTTAAATAACTTAAGTAATATTTATGAGCATCTTTGAATAGTGTTGGCCAATAAAATCCACATTGTAGAATTTTAGCAGTAATTTTCCCTGAACCAAAATGCCCTCCACATGCTTGGTCATGGTAGAAAGATAATATGCTCCGATATTCAGTTTCTGGAACACACCTCCTTAAAACTAGATAAGGACATTTCTTAAATAAGTATGGGTCTTCCAATAGTAATATTTTACTCTTGAAAAGAACAATTTCTTATCTTGTCTATTCCAATCTTTAGGTGTTAAACTAGTAACTAAGTAATTAACTATGTCTGCATACCAAGGCATTGTGTTGGTGGTCATTAATTGTTCATCAGGAAAATTATCCTTACTTTCAATATTTGATTTTTCTATTTGTAATCTTGATAAATGATCTGCTACTACATTCTCACAACCTTTTTTATCTTTAATTTCTAGATCAAATTCTTGTAATAATAATATCCACCGGATCAATCTAGGTTTGGTCTTTTTTTTTTGCTATTAGGTGTTTTAAGTTGAGTGATCCGTGTATACTATCACTTTAGCTCCAATCAGATATGATCTAAACTTTTCTAAGGAAAACACAATAGCTAATAATTCTTTTTCAGTAGTTGTATAATTAACTTGAGTATCATTTAAGGTTTTGCTTGTATAATGAATCACTCTAGGAGATTTTTCTAGCTTCTGTCCCAACACTACTCCTACAGTAAAATCAGATGCATGGCACATTAATTCAAATGGATGGCTCCAATCAAGTGCTTGAATTGTAGGAGTTGAAATTAAGCTAGTTTTAAGCTTGAAAAATGCTTCTTTGCAATTTTTATCAAAATTGAATGGGACATCTTTTAATAGATTGGTTAAAGGTGTAGCTATTTTGCTAAAATCTTTAATAAATCTTCTATAAAATCCAACATGTCCTAGAAATGATCTAATATCTTTTACTGATTTAGGTTAGATTAGAAATTACTTCTACTTTAGCTTTATCTACTTCCAACCCTTTCTTTGAAACAACATGTCCTAAGACTATTCCTTGTTTAACCATGAAGTGACATTTTTCCCAATTCAGAACTAGACTTTTTTCCACACAGCATTTTAATACTTGGTCTAAATTATTTAAACACACTTCATATGAAGTTCCATAAACAATAAAATCATCCATAAATATTTCTAAAAAATATTCAGTCATTCCAGTGAATATGCCTTACATACACCTTTGAAAGGTGGCTGGCGCATTGCATAGTCTGAATGGCATTCTCTTAAAAGCATAAGTTCCATTAGGATAGGTGAAAATTGTTTTCTCTTGATCCTTTAATGCTATTGGGACTTGGTTATTTCCTGAATACCCGTTTAGGAAATAAAAATATTCTTGCCCTGCTAATTTTTCTAGCATTTGATCTATGAAAGGTAAGGGAAAATGATCTTTCCTAGTCACTACATTTAGCTTTCTATAATCTATACACACTCTCCAACCTGATTGAATTCTAGTAGGTATCAAGTCTTGACTTTCATTCCTAATAACTGTTAATTTTGATTTCTTGGGAACTACATGGATTGGGCTAACTCATGAGCTATCAGAAATCTGATAAATTATGTCATTTTCTAACCATTTAACTATTTCCTTCCTGACTACTTCTTTAAGGTTGGAATTTAATCTCCTCTTAGGAATTCTAATAGGTTTAGCATTCTCTTCTAAGTATATGTGGTGACAGCATAAAGTTACATTTAACCCTTTTATATCAGTCATAGTCCATCCTTTTGCTTCTTTATAAGTTTTGACTACATCTTTTAATTTAGCAATTTGATACTCTTTTAAATCTGAAGCAATAATGATTGGAATGTTCGTTTTTCTTCTAGAAATATATAGGTTAATTCAGGAGGTAAATGTTTTAATTCTAATTGTTGCCCATCAGAAGCTAGAGCTCCTAATTGAATATCATCATTTTCTAAATTAATTTCTTCCTAATCTCCTTCTATATTTATGCTTTCACTTTCCTCTAAAATTTCAGAATTGAGTTGCCTATTTAACTCTTCTTGAGTCACATCATCTAGCATATCTCCTTCATCCTTTAAAAAATCTATGGTATGTAAGGACATTTCTAACTCCTCAAACTTTTTTGGTTTGAAAATATTTAGTTGAGTATCCTCATTACCATATGCTAACTTCATTACTCCAGTTTTACAATTAATAACAGCCCCTGATGTTGCTAAAAATGGTCTTCCCAAAATTAAAGATATATCATTATTTTTATGCTTAATTTGTTGAGAATCTAAAATTACAATATCAATAGGATTTATGAAGTTTTTGATTTTAATTAATACATCCTCTATTTTTCCTCTAGGGTATCTTATACTTCTATCAGCTAATTGAATAACAGTCCTAGTAGGTATTAAGCCTTCTAATCCTAAGGATGCAAATATATCGCTTGGCATAACATTTATACTTGCACCTAAGTCTATTAAGGTTCTTTCTAGATTGGTATTTCCTATGGTGCATGATATAACAGGGATTCTAGGTTCAGATAACTTTTTAGGAATTTGTGGCAGAACTAGGGAACTTCTTTGCTTAGCTAAAAAGACTTTCTTTAAAACTTTTCGCTCTCTTTTCTTAGTACACCAATCCTTAAAAAATTTAACACAAGGTGACATTTTCTGCAATAAATCTAACAAAGTAATGTTAATTTGTACTTTTTCAAAAATTTCTCTAATTTTTTCTTGTTTTTAAGGAAATGTTTGTTGTAATCATTCAGGATAGGGTGCTAATAATTGTGATTTAAAAGATTCTTTTTCTTTCATTTGATTTGTTTGATCATTTTTAGTCTTATTTGCAGATTCAGATTTTCTTTCATTGATTTCTATATTTTCAGATATTACATTTTCATTATCATTTTGATTTTTGTTCTTATCCACCTTCATATTATTTTCGTTTTGAATTCTTGATGGTATATCAATTCCAGATTTTAATGTTATACATACATCTTCTAGATTTTCGTTACTTTCTTGATGTTCTTGTATATCATTTTCGTGATTATGATCTTCAACTGTTTTTAGTCTTAGATTGCACTCTTTAAATTCTCTTGCATTGGTATTTTCTTTTGTTTGTATGTCTTGCAAATTATGCAAATCTATAGCATTATAATTTTCATTTGTGTTGTACTATTGCATAACTTATGATTTCATTGTATATTCGTCCAATGCTTTTAGTTTTCTTTCCAGATCATCTAATCTCATTGCATTCAATTTTTGATTAATTTTCATTATGGTTTTTTCAATTTTGTAAATGATATCAATTTTAAGTTCTGAATATACTTCCTTATAGTTTAATTAGTTAACTTCTTGTTGTTGACACAAATTATTCTAGATTGTCCATGTTTTGCTCTATGCTACGCTTCAGTCTATCATACCTATCCCAAACTTCCTTGTCTCTCAACATGTTACACATTCTAAGCTAACCATTAGTTGGGTAAACCACAGGATTCTCATACTCAGATCTATTATAGTGAAGATAATTCATTTGTTGTTCATGTGATCTAATAATCTACAATCGTTTTAGTTTCAAACAATCAGAAATGTCGTGACCTTCCAAATTGCAGAATTCACATATGCTAACTATAGGTTTCAAAAATCTTTGAGCATAAACATATGCCATATTCTCCATTATAGAAGAAAACACACAACACTTTTGCTATTAAAACAAAACAGCACTTATAGTTGCTTAACTTCTCAACTCCCTGGCAACGGCACTAGAAAACTTGTTTGGTTCCCAGGCAACAACACCAAATAACTTGTATTTGTTAACTTCTATTTTTAACTTGGTTAATTTGTCTTTATGCTTATATTAGTAATTCCTTTTTAGAAGTAAACAAACAACCTTTCACACAAATTAGATATTAATTCCAATTTGTATTTTAACTGCAACTGCACAGTGTATATTGTATTTGTGTGCAAGTATAGGTCGAGCCCACAGAGAATTGAGTAAGAATTGTGTTCTATTTCATTTTTTATATTATACTTAATGTGTTCAATAATCACTCTATTGAGTTACAGTTAACACAACGAACTAAGTTCGTGGAGTTATGGCTAACTCAATGGACTAATCTCGTGGACTTAAGTTAACTCCACGTGCCTATCTTTCCAGTTTAATACTGCTATTTACAAAGGAATTCAGCCAACCATTGGGTAGTTCCACAGATTGTACATAACATCAATTAAGCTCTTTAATGTTAGTTAATATTAAAATTATCATTAAGCAACACTAACATTCAAATATTTCAAACAGTAACCATTAGAATCTTTAAGTATCTAGAACAAATCAATTTCAGTAAATTGTAATACTATTTTCTATATTCTAAATCAAACAAACATAAAACATTCATAATACTGACAATGATAACTTTAATCACAATACAAAACAAACAATACAACACTTAAATACTAAATATAAACACAGATAAGTTGTTTTTGGTATTTTTGTTTTGTGATGTTCATGAAAATGGGCGAAAGGTGAAATGTAAAAATCTCTATCGATAGTAAATACTTCCGTCACTACATGCTACGCGATTACACCACTAAAAACTTAATCACTTACAATTCTGCCTCCTCTCCCTTTAGAATCGTGAGTCCAGAATTGCAAGATGATCTCCTCTTCAGCATACTAGCATCAACTCGAAACCAAGGCTAGAAGCTTTACGATCTCTTGAGATATGAGTCGGTGCTTGGTGAAAATGGCTTCCCTTCCTACGACGCGATCACTCCTCGCAGTGGTTGTTAGGCACCGTGTTTGGCTCGAAATCGACCCGACATCAGGAAAGTATCCTCACAGACCTTCGATGATTGGTAATTATGGTAATGTTGGTGATGTTGGTGAATTGTTGGTGATGGTGTGGATGATTCAGTGAACTTCTGACACTATCTGTAGTTAGTGCGGTCCTCTACCTTTACACACACTGCCACACACCTCCAACCACACCTTCTTCATTTTTTCTCCTCTTCTTTTATATTTTTCAGTAGTAATTGCTTCTGCTTTAGATGATCGGTTGGATTTCCTTCATTCAGATGAATGATGGTGATTTCTTCTCCCTTCCATGAGTGAATTCTTGCGTGATACGTGCAATCGTGGTTTTCCTTCGAATGTCTTGTTTCTGTAACCACTACGTGGCATATTAGAAATTAAATGGCCTGTGAAGTTACAGATAACTCTACGAACTTACTTCGTCGATTTAACTATAAAACATGTGCAATAAAGAAATAAGCTACTAACATAATGCGTTACCTTAGTGTGTATTCATGTAACTCAACGCATATAGTTATACTAACTTAATGAGTTAAACATGTGCATCTCATGTGATATACTAAAGCATTTAAATTCAACACGTGTGTCATTCTAACTTAACGAGTTCAAATTTATAACTTACGATTTTTACTCATTAACTCAATGAGTTCTCACGTGATTTTTTTATACCTTTAAACTTGTAACTCAACGAGTTGGCATGTGATCTTTTAACAAAAAGAACACTAACTCAACAAGTTGTTACTATTCACTTAAATATTCTTTTAGCATTTAAAAACATAACTGTCTGGTACATGCAATATAACTCTCCGAAATAACAGAAAATTTGGATACTAAAGAATATTCTTTTATCATTTAAAAACATAACTGTCTAGTACATGCAATATAACTCTTTGAAATAACAGAAAATTTGGATACTAAAGAATTAAAAACCAGCAACTTACCGATAGTTCAGAAATGTACTAAATTAATGCTAATTCCCTAAAATTATGTAGATTCTTTCATTAAAGCATATAACAGTGCAATTATAACATAATGGCTTAATCCTCATATGATAAGCTAAATATTATGCACTTAACCATCATTTAACCGTTAATATTATGCACTTTTTCATTCTAAACAAGTTCCAACTAGTAAGAATTGTATTAAGTCTTGATATTCAAACATATCTCTGATGTCCTTTAAATTTTGAAATTTAATTGGTCTAACATGCAAAACTTGACATGTAATCAAATTATTGTATTTCTGCAATGCTACATCAGATCTAAAATATAACACACTACTTTGAATATTTATTGTTCAATATTCAAAAGGTGATACTTGAAGCCTAGATTTTGTATTTAATTCTTCTTCAAGAATCTCTTTTTCAAAATAAATGTCTTGTTATTCCTCTATCATAATATTTTCTTAAAGCTACTCTAGTAAACTTGATTCTTTAGGTTCAACAGTAGAAGGAATGTTATCAATATCTTCAACATCCATTAATTCAGTTTCTACAAAGTGTTCAGAATTTTCATTTTCCTCAAATTCAACAACCCTAATATCTATTTGAATATTGTCATTCTCTTCAACAAATATTTGCATTTCTTTTTGTTGTGAATTCCTTATTTCTATATCTGTAGATTCTGAAATGGGTTGATTAACATTAAGTTCTTCTAGAGTCTTACTTTTTTCAATAGCTTCTACTCTAGACAATTCAGCCTTTGAACTAATTATTGCATCTATATTTTCAAGAACGTCTATAGTATCTATTTAATATCATATGCTTGATACTCTGATATTTAATTTCCTTATCATTAGGGCTTGATTCAATAAAGAACTTGAATTAAATTATTACTTTTTCTTCTTTCCAAGCTTTCTAGTAAATGACAATAATGTTTCATTATCACTATTAGCTTTAGTATATTCTAAACTAATTATCTTCTTAGATGTAGTATAAGGTACAATGTCTAGACATACATTGCCCTTTGGAATACAATTCTCATCTGATTTTTCTATCATAGATAAATTTGTTTCCTTAGAAACAATTTCCTTTCGTTTTAGTTTTCTAACTCTTGTTCTTGTATAACACATCATCTATTCTTCTTATTGTCTTTTTCCTTTACTCTTTTGTATTTGTTCTAATAAAGTTTTCTACTATAACTCATGAAAAACACTTTCTATTGCTATTACTTTTCTAAGTTCTTCAACTTTTTCCTTATTGATTGTAATCTTTGTTTGTTTGTTTGCTGAAAATAGTGGTGTAGGTATAATAGATTCATATTCTTCCTTAAATGATTTAAGTCTTGTTCCATTTATAAGTGTTTAAGAAATTCTATTCGATAAACCTATATCATTTTTCAAATATTGAGCATATTATTCTAGAAAGGTTATTTCAGCACATTTCATTCTATAATCTATAAAATTTGCTTTGTATACTCATCAAATTTATACTCTTTGCATCATACTTTAGTTTTAAATGAACTTCATCTAATATTTCTTTAGAAAAGAAATATTCATTATAAATTTTTGCTAACATTCTATCAGCCTAAAGTATTTTCTTAAACCAAGAATGAGAAACTTCATTTTCATCTATCTGTTTGCCTCTATCTATTCCTCTACCTCTTCCTCTACCTTTGCCACAACCTTTGTATAACTTTGAATACATCATCGCAAATGGTTATGGGAATAAATAAGTGGGAAAATTTTTCAAAAAGACTTTTTGAGATAATCTAAGTTCCTATGTGATAAGAGTTTAGGTAGGGTTTTCGAAATAATAACTTAACAAGTCTTTAGTCGAGTTTGAGATTTAAATCCATATTTAATAAACTTTATTCAATCAAAGTACCTAAATATAAAGCATAACTCATTGAGTTACCTAATCTAACAAGTAAAATGCTGTGTAGAGGTAGTTTTACGCATTATCTTACATAACATAGCAATTGGTTAGCATACTTAATGAATGGAACTACCTTAAAAAGTTTCGGATGGTTTCAATTAAAAGTCTCCAAAAATAACCACAAATTGGAAGGTTTCTAGTAAAAGTATTACTAGCCTCAACAAACGTAAACTATTCTAAGATATCATCTATAAGATCAAATAGTTTGTTTGTCTTTAAATGATTTCTTCAAGATTTTAAGGTGGACTAAATTTAGACTAACTAAAATTTACATTTTGAATTATATTAATTTGTTTTAGACAGTGTTATACCTCTCCCAACAAATATACTTCAAATATATTTTATAACATACTAAATATACTTGTATAAGATAGGTATTAATTATAAGTACACTTAAACTTTTTAGAAACATCCATTATCCTGAATTTTTCAAAGATAATTTCTAGAATCAAATCCAAACATATATAAATCAAAATACAACTTTAAACTTAATATGATTAAAACAAGGAGAATAATGAAATGTATCTCAAATAAATACTTTCAAAAGTACTAGTATAGATTCAAAAACCAATAGTCATATTGGCATAAACTATACTCAATTCAAAGATATCTATATTTTTAATGAAATAACTTTGATATTTTTAGAACGTTAAATGTAAATAATTTTACTTGAAAAGTTAATTTAAAAAGTTTGATTCATATAATAGATTTCTAGTGTACCTATGTAATGAACTTTTAGTCAACAATCTTAGGTTTGATTAGGACCATAGGTTGCTAGATTTAAAGAGTCATTTGTTAGGTCAACAATCCATACATGCTTATATGCTCAAGTACAAAAGGCTCGTGATTAAACTAATAAATAAACTCTCAAAGATTTTCATCTTGTAAACACTTTTTTTTTATTTGAAGCACAACATATATGTATTTCATTAATACAGATGTATTAAAGTACAAATCTCATATAATTTTCACTTCTATGATTTACTAAAAATATGAATCAATTTTAATAAGTTCATACTCTTTACTAGTAGTTTAATATGATTTACATATAAATCATTTTGCAAGTTTATGTTGAGTATTATATTTTAATATTGTGTGCAAAAGGAAAGTAATTATATTTAATCAATTACTATTATTCGTGAAAGTAAATTAAGAACATCAATTATTACAGAAAAAGTTTAATAGTGTATATACTTATTTGTAATGGATTTGAAATTATGCTAAGTTAAATAATTAGTCGTTAAGTTATACTTACTTTTCATTTAACTAAATGTTAAGTTAACATGTGTTTTTATTATAAACCATGATATATTTTAAAGTTACAGTTTTGTATCATGTAGTACACGTTAAGACAACTCATTTAGTTAGTGCGTTATTTGTAAAAAAGATTGTGTGAGAACTTATTAAGTTAGTATTATGCACGTGGTGAATTTAAGGTTTATGAATATTATATTGTATCACGTGAGTTACACATGTTTAACTCGTAAAGTTAACATAACTATATGCATTGAGTTGCTATATTGAATACTAAGGCAATGCATTAGGTTAGCATTATAAACTTGAAGTTATTATTCTTGTACATGATAAATACATTATTGTTTAACATTTGTATTGGTTTATAAAGTTAACTATAACACAACGAAGTTATTTCGTAAAGTTAGCGTAACATATAGACTTAGTTCGTAGAGTTAGCTGAAAGGATGGAATGGCACACTAGAGGGGGGGTGAATAATGTCCTAATAAAGTTTATTTTGCTTTTAAAAAATTCAGAAGTTGTTGACACTAATGAACCCTGATTAATTGATTTTAGAATTAAAAACTAGCAGTGCAGAAAGTAAAGAACATAAGAGATTTATACTGATTCCCCAAATTGGGTAGTCCACTCCTCAAGGCCACAACCTCGAGAATTCCACTAAGTACTTTTAAGGCTTAGCACAAACCTTAAACCAGTTGCTTTTGCAGGCTAAGCAACAACCTTACAGATGTTTTTACAGGCTCAACTAAAACCTCACACAAAGCACCAACTTTTTGTACTCAAGACCCCAATCTTGAGCAAGTGAAGTATCACACTTCACTCTCTTCACAAAGGCCCCGACCTTGTGAAGGTATACTCACAACACCCTTGTAAGTTAAGGTTTTCAAGTAAACGAGAATACAATTTAAAACAGGAGTCACTAACTCAAAATGAAAATGACACACAACACTAGATCAACTCCTATGAAGAGTTGACATAGAAGCTCTGAGGAGATTTCTTGATGAATCTGCAGCTGATGATCTTTTGGACTTTGTTGCACACGAATCTTCAAGGCGTTTGTAAAATTATTGAACAGACAAATTCTCCTATCGAGTGTTGATAAATTTTGTGTGTCTATCTTTTTGGTTTTCTGCAAAATTCTTTTTATTTTTCCTTCGAGATTTGCATAAGTGGAAAGAATTCTAAAATGGTCAGATGCCTTATGCAGGAATTCATTTTCAGCAACCTTTAATCATAATAAAGTTTAGATCTGCAATCAAAAGATATCTTGCCACAAAGATTAGTTAATTAATACTAGTTGTAGTTTATGTAAAAATAAAATCTTCGAAGGCTTTCAGAAAATCGAAGAGTTAAACAAATAGCCTGCCGAAACTCAAAATCATTTTGGATAGTTACAACTAACTTATCGGAAGACCACTTAAGTCATGTATTAAAAATGAAACACGTGTCCTTCAGAAACCGCGTTATAAAATATATAAAAAGTAAACTATCCGATAGAGTGGGCATGCTTCGGATACTTAAAAAGATAACTCTCCAATCCTTAAGTCATTTCGGATAGTTACACAGGTAACATTCCGAAAAGTCACTTAAGTCAGAAAATAAAAGAAAACTTAACCATCTGAAGCTTAAAATAGTTTTCAGATACTTACTGATGATAACTCTCCGAGTCTTAAGAGTTTTCGGATAGTTACATCGTAACCTTCCAAAAAGTCACTTAAGTTAAGCGATGAGAGACTCACATGTGTCCTTCAGAAGAAAGTAACCAAAAATATATTAAAAACAAAGAAATAGCTAACTCTCTAGAATAAAAACATTAACTATCCGAAACCAAAGGGATTTCGGAGACTTACCATAAGAATCATATCCGAACATAAAAAGACTTAACTTATCGAAGATAAATACTTTTCGGATAGTTACTAATATAACTGTCTAAAAAGCCAAGAAAGAGACTTAACCATCTGATTTGTCCTATTCTGTTCGGTGACTTATAAAATAACTCTCCGATCAAAATATTGTAGATAAAATAACCTAACGAAATCTAATTTAAAAGATTTTGAGAACAAAGCAGTTAGCCAAAATTCATTTGAGTAAAAAGACATCTAACACATGGCACAAACAATTAAACCACACGTTTTTCATCATCAAAATTAATTGATAAAATAAATGAACTAAGAATCTCCCCCTTTTTGATGATGACAAAACTGTAAACAGATATATTCTCCCCCTTTGTCAGAATTAAAAAGTGGAGATCGTTAAATGAAGAATACTTGGAGATAAAGAAAAATGTAATTTTATTGATTCAAGAGTAAGAACAATAAGGATACATAAAAAAAATTGAAAATTACATCAAAGGAAACAAAGACAACCAAATTAAGTATCAGTTGACTTTTTCTGTAACAATTCTTGAATTAAGGTATCCCTCTCTCTTAGAAGTTGGTCTAAATGAGTCACTTGATCCAAAAGCATTTGATTATGCTGAAGAAGAAGCTCATTAGTTTGAGGAGGGTCTTAGAACTGTCAACTATTGAAAATGAAGCTGTTGGAGCTGGAGGAGGTGGAGTTTCTACAGAAGGAGGTACAACAAGAGGGGGATGTTCTGCAGATGGAGAAGGTCAATTCTGAGTTGCAGATGGTTGAAAATGAGAGGGCAACTCAACTAGATCAGAAGATGACATTCTCTGAAGATCCTTAAGTTGTAATACTCTTCTTTTAATGTATTTTAGAGGCTTGTTAGATAAATCAATGTATTTGGCCATAAGATGATAAATGAAATCTCCATAGTATAGAAAACTTTGCAGATGAGAAATCTGAGCAATAATAACTTTTTCCTAGTTAACCTTGATACCAGCCATCACAGCATACGTGGTTTGGTAGACTTTCCTTTCCAATTCATCTGCATGACCAATCTTCTGAAATACAGAGGAAGACAGGATTGTAGCAATCATCCAGGCCAAACCATTTAGGTGTGCAGTCTTTACTAACTTGAATTTTCTGTCAGAAGAGTTTCCAATCAATTTATTCATCTCGGATTCCTGCCACCCAAGCTTTGATGGAGAAAGAGCAATATTTATACTAGAAGATGGTATGCCAAAGAAATTCTCCAAAAATTCTTCATCAAGTCTTATTGTTTGATTTTGGAGGTGTAGGAAACAAAAATGAGGAAAAATCTCAAGGTTGGAATAGAAAAGGGGCATTAGGTCTTCAAAAATAGATAACCCTGATGGGGCAGAAATAAGACCTAAAAGCCCTTGATGAATTAGCAGACTATGAATCGAATCCATTCCTTTAAAATTTACAAGTCTGCTGTAAATAATCTTCTTGCCCTAATATTTATTAAAAAACAAATCCCTAGCTATAGAGGATCTGAAATAATATATATCTGAAAGGATGTTTGAAGAAAAATGAACTTCAACCTCTGGATCTTCATCTATAGGAGGTTTTGCAGAAGGAGGAGGAGATTGAGGAGCAGAGACAAAACCTGAATCTTCATACAATCCTTGTATCACCATTTGAGTGTGGGATGAAGGAATTGGATGAGATTCAACATCAGGTGAAGGAGGAGGAGGTGTGAATTCTTCTTTATGAATAAGCAAAGATTGAGTAAAACTTGGATGAGAAGAAAGGGTTTTCTTTCTTCTCCTAGAATAAGTAAATGAAGTAGATGGAAGGGGAGAGGAGACAACTGTAGGTAGAATTTGACTAGCTGAGGAGATCAAATGGGAAGGACTAGGAGCAATTTGGTGTAGAATTCCAATACATAACTCAGGAATTGGAGGATATGAACGGCCAGCCACATGCCTGAAATCAATCCCTTTTTGTAGCAAAAAGAATGTAGGTTCAACCAATGATTTCTTCTTCTCTGCCAAATCAAAAAAATCATGAAGACAAGCAGGCTTTGTAGGCTCTTGAATCTTAATTCCTGGTTGCTCACTGAGTTTATGCAATAATGCTTGAGTTCTCCTCCTAACTAGAGTATCTTGTAAATGTAGGGCCATATGTAGTTCTCGTTTTTCAGATGCCCTAGAATCCTCAAAAGCATTCAAAAATTGGCTAACATAAGCCTCATAAACAGATTTAAATTGAGGTTCTAAGGAGTTCACTTTGGTAGTAAATATGTCTTCATCATCTGAAGAAGAATCCTTAGAAACCCTAGAATCAACACAATCTGTTTTATTGCTTTGTGAATCACGGGTAGAAGAGGTCTTTAGTGTCTTATGACTAGTGGAAGTTTTGATGTATTTTCTCGAGGAATGCTTCTTGGTTTTCAACTGTTTTCTACTTTTAGCATCAGTGGAAATAGGACAAAATTTACGAGGAATAGATAACTATTTTTCTAAACATAATAACCGAGTAACTATTTCTGAAGTGTCATAGACTGACTCAATATCTATAACCTCTTCTCTAGTAGAAATAATTTGTTGAACTTGTTTAGGAGAAAGAGTCTCCATACCTGTCTGGAGATCCTGTTCCATTCTGTGAATCCGCTGTTCTTGCTCTTGTCGAGAGAGGGCAGAGAAATGACTAGATGAAGCCATGAAGGAGAAGGTGCGAAAAAGGGATGAAACAGACGAAGGATTTGAGAGTCGGAAGGTTAAGACAAAGTGAGAAGATAACCCTTCGAAAGCAGATATAAAAAATCAGAAAGTTCCAGAGATCAGTGAGTTAGAGGCTTAATTGACCGAAAGAAAAGAATTTTTGGATAGTTACAAGATAACTGTCCAAAAAAGAAATAAGGCACAAGACAGTAACTTGCCGAAAACTAAGAAGTTTTCGGATAGTTACAACGTAACTGTCCGAAAAACCCTTAATACAAAGAAACTAACTCTCCAACAACTGCCAACACCCCTAGGTAAAGAAAATAACTCCCCCTAAAAATATGTTGACTAAAAAAAAAATTAAAATTGAGAAAAGAGTAAACTCCCCCTGAATATGTGAATAAAAGAAATCCAAAATATTTTGGTTGAGGTATTTGTATTCTTATAATGTTTTGATTTTATATATTTTGTTTTTGTTTTTTATTATTTATTTAGATTTTAATTATTGGAGAATTACTGAATTATTCAAGGCTCCACATTAAGATAAATAACACCTTTCACTTAGCATAGGGACTTGATCCTATGGTTCTGTTAGGACGTTAAGGCTTACTAGAGGGGGAGTGAATGGTAAAAATTCGTTTCTTAACCCTTTAGAAGTAGTTTAATGTAAAGTGATAGCAAACATAATAAAAGAAATCACATAGAGATTTTTAAGTGGTTCATCACTAACGGCTAGTCCACCCCCAAGGGATACTTGGGCTTCACTAAACTCTTGCAAACTTACAATCACTTGCTTTAAGGTTTAAGCAAGAACCAACTAACCATTCACTTGAACTTTCTTGTCGAAGCTTTAATCAATCTTTTCTCTAAAGTTTTAATCCGTGTACTTTAGTAAACACTATCTTGTGAACAGTAGAGTTGAATGCATGATGAGCTTCTAAAATTTGGTCTATAAGTGTTGAAGATGATTTGATCTCTAAAGCTTTTCTTCTATTGAGCTTGGTGTAAGTATATGTATGAGCAAAACGATACTTAAATCCGTTGTGTGTATCTTGTATATATACCTGACATGTGTAACGATCATATTCTCTTCCAACGGATGTATTCTACTGTACTTGATTAGACTTCAGTCCCAAATACGGTAAGTTACCATTCAGAAAGTTATTTCAAGATGTCTTACTGATTTTCTTAACCTTTTGGATAGTTAGCTGTGTAACTCTCCGAAGAATAACTGTAACTCACCGAAAGATCACTTAAACCTTTCTGCTAGGTAGGATTCCAGAATATTTACTACGAGCTGACATTCAATCGGATGATTATAACTGTAACTTATCGAACAGTTATATAACTGTTGGATAGTTGGCTACAGTTACCCTCTGTTAACTTTCCGATTGCTTCAATTCAGCACGTGCATAAAAGGCTAACTTATGTTTCGGATGGTTATTCCTGTAACTCACCGAAACGTTTCAGGATTTCAGATAGTTATCTTTCTAACTCTCTGAAAACATATTTGAGCTTCTTTCTGGAATTCTGCACATGGGAAATTCAATGATTTAAGTTTCGGATGGTTATCCCTGTAACTCACCGAAACACTTCAGGATTTTGGATAGTTATCTTTCTAACTCTCCAAAAACATATTTGAGTTTCTTTTTGGAATTTTGCACATGGGAAATAGGATGACTTAAGTTCCAAAAAGTTATACCTGTAACTTAGCGAAAAACTTGAATAGTTATCTAACTCTCCGAAAAGAAAACTCGGATAGTTATCTAACTCTCCGATAAGTCCTTTAAGCTTTTGTTCTGTATTTCTACACGTGATTTATTGAATGACTTAACTTTCAGATAGTTATACATGTAACTCTCCAAAAAGTCCTTTAAGCTTCCAGATGGTTAACTCCTTAACTATCCGATCATTCAATCCTCCTTATCCTGAGAAATACAATTCTTAATTGTCTGATTTTCTGTAGCAGCATATTTTGAGATTTACTACAACCTGTTTGCTGCTTCGATTTGTCTGTCTTCTGATATTTTTACTATACAAACTAATGCTGATAAATACAATTCAAAACCTTACATTTATTTTTGCATTATCAAAATCTAGAGGTCCTCTCAATCTCCCCCTTTTTGATAATGGCAAAAACCTTACAATGTATTACATGTATTTCTCTCCCTATATATCTATACAGAAAAGCACATGAGGAATACAAGATAATAAAAATTTAAAGACTCTCCCTGATTTTCTGAAATCACTCCCCCTACTTTACTGCAGCTTTGCTTACCAAAATATGATATTTCTCCCCCTTTTTTGCCAATTGTCAAAAAGAAGTGAGAAGACAGATACTGAGTTGGTGGAGCAATTATAGTTGAGTATCAAAATGTCTAAGTTGCTGCAAAACAGAGATGTTAGTAGAACAAGCTCCTAGTTGTGAGCTTGGAGAGTAGATATGAAATTATAAATCATATAAAGAACAAATCCCTAAATTTCGTCTAATATGATTAAATGCAGCTTCAGATAATGGTTTGGTGAAGATATCTGCAAGTTGTTCTTTAGTAGAGACATATTCTAAGGAAATATGACCTTTTTCAATATGGTCTCTTAAAAAGTGGTGCCTAATCTCGATATGCTTTGCTCTAGAGTGTAGAATTGTATTTTTGGAGAGATTGATGGCATTGCTGTTATCACAGTAAATAATGGTATTCTGAAAATTTAGCTTATAATCTGCTAGAGTTTGTTGCATCTATAAGATCTGTGCACAACATAGGCCTACTGCCATATATTCAACTTCAGTGGTGGATAGGGCTATAGAGTTTTGTTTCCTGTTGAACCAAGAAACAAGTGAATGACCAAGCAACTGACATGTCCCACTAGTGTTTTTTCAATCAGATTTGCATCTTGCATAATCTGCATCACTGTATCCTACTAAAATCAATTGATTCTGTGAAGAATAAAATAAGCCAAACTCCTTGGTACCCTGTAGATATTTAAATATACGTTTAACTAATTTTAAGTGTGATGTTCTTGGAGAGGCTTGATATCTTGCACAAGTACAAACACTAAACATTATATCTGGTCTACTAGCTGTTAGATACAGAAGTGATCCAATCATACCTCTATATTTCTTTTGATCTACTGGAATGCCAGAAATGTCATTATCAAGTTTTTCATTTGAGTTCATTGGAGTACCTGCTGCTTTGGATTTATCCATACCAAATTTCAAGAGAATCTCTTTGCAAAATTTTTCTTGATTCAGGAAAATGCCATGCTTAAGTTGATGAATTTGCAATCCTAGAAAAAATTTTAATTCTCCCATAAGGCTCATCTCAAATTCATTCTTCATTAAGATTTGAAAATCATGACATAGATTCTCATGTGTGGCACCAAAAATGATATCATCCATGTAGATCTGAATAATTAACATATGAGAACCTTCAGATTTGATGAATAAGGTGTTGTCTACAGTACCCATGTTAAACTAATTCTCAAGAAGGAAACTCTTCTGTTTATCATACCATGCACGTGTTGCTTGCTTCAAACCATAGAGAGCTTTATTCAGTTTGTATACATGGTTTGGATTTTCTTCATCATCAAAACCTAGTGGCTGTTCTACATATACTTCTTCTTGTAGAATGCCATTAAGAAATGCACTTTTAACATCCATTTGATAAAGCTTGATTTTCATACTACTTGCAAAGGCAAGTAACATTCTAATTGCTTCAAGTCTTGCAACAGGTGCAAAAAGTTTCTTCATAGTCGATTCCTTCCTGTTGGTTGTATCCCTGAGCAACAAGTTTAGCTTTATTTCTGATAATACTACCATTATTGTCAAGTTTGTTCTTGAACACCCATTTAGTACCAATAATTGATTTTTCGATGGGCCTTTCAATCAAGTTCCAGACTTCATTTTTCTTGAACTGATTTAGTTCCTCTTGCATGGCCATGATCCAGTATTCATCATTGCAGGCATTTTCAATTGTTGAAGGTTCAAGTTCAGACACAAAAGCACAATAATTACAAATATTTTGAATTTTGCTTCTTATTTGAACACCTTGATTTATATTCCCAATAATTTGCCCAATGGGATGTTCAGACATTGTCTTCCATGCTTTTTCTGTCTCAGTAGGTGTAGACAGTGTTGAACTATCCTATTTCTGAGGAATTTTCTGATTTATTACTTCACTTTCACTTTCACTGTCTATTGTTAGCTTCTTCAATTTTCCTACCATGTCTTCATCAAAGAATACATTTATTGACTCTTCTACTCTTCTTTCATGTTCAAAATAGACCTTGTAGGCCTTGCTTCTTGAAGAGTATCCAACAAGTAGAGCATGATCAGATTTTGCATCAAATTTGTCCTTTTGATCCTTTGTATTAAGCACAAAACATCTTGATCCGAAGACCTTAAAATATCCAACATTTGGTATTTTACCATACCATAGTTTAAAATGTGTCTTATGTAGGATAGGTCTAAGGTGAGTTCTGTTTATAGAATAACATGTAGTATTTAAAGCTTCAGCCCATAGAGACTTTGGTAGATTAGATGCATTAAGAATTGTCCTTGCCATTTCTTACACTGATCTATTCTTCCTTTCTACAACTCCATTCTAAGCAGGAGTTCTTAGACATGAGAATTCATGCAGTATGCCAAAAGAATTGCATAATTATTCAAATTCTGAATTTTCAAATTCACCTCCATGATCACTTCTGATCTTCTTCACAATTGAATCTTTTTCATTTTGAATTCTAATACAGAGATGTTTGAATTCATCATAAGCTTCATTCTTGTGTGTTAAGAAAATAACCCAAGTGAATCTTGTATAATCATCAATTACCACTAAGGTATATTTTCTTCCTCCTAAACTAGTTGTTTGTGTAGGACCAAATAGGTCCATATGCAATAGATCCAATGGTTGTCGTGTGGCAATGTCTTCAATACTCTTGTGTGCTGATTTCTTTTGTTTTCCAATTGTACAGTCACTACACAATTTATCTCTCTTGAATTTGTGCTTAGGCACACCTGTTTGGGTTTTCCCAGCACTACACTAGAAAAACTTGGATTTGTTACTTCTATTTTTACTTAATTAATTTATCTTTATGCCTATTCTTTCTTTTAGAAGTAAACAAACAACCTTTAATACAATTTAGATATTAATTCCAATTTGTACTTTAACTGCAAGTGCACAGTGTCTATTGTATCAGTGTGCAAGTACAGGTCGATCCCATAGGGAATTGCTGATGAATTTAAGAAATGTTTGATTGTGAACAATTCAAATTTATATTCAATAAGCACTATTGTAACTCAACGGACTAAGTTCGTTGAGTTATGGCTAACTTAACGGACTATCCTCGTGGACTTAATTTAACTCCACGAGCCTGTCTCTTCTTTATAATACTGCTGTTTACAAAGGAATTCGGCCAACCATTGGGCGATTCCACAGATTGTAAATAACATCAATTAAGCTTTTTAATGCTAGTTAACATTTGATTTATCATTAAGCAATACTAACATTCAGATGATTCAAACAGTAACCATTAAAATCTTTAAGTTTTTGTATGAACCAATTTCAGTAAACTGTAAAATTAAAACTAACATAAAACAATCATAAAACTGATACAGATAACATTAATCATGATACAACACAAACAATACAACACTCAAATACAACATACAAACAAAGATAAATTGTTTTTGGTATTTTTGTTTTTTGATGAAATGGGCGAAAGGTGAAATGTAAAGTAATCTCACTTGATAGTAAATACTTCCGACACTACTTGCAATGCGATTACACCATTGAAAATTTAACTACTTACAATTTTGTCTCCACTCCCTATAGAATCGCGATTCCAGAATTGCAAGATGATCTCCTCTTCAGCATACAGACATCAACCCGAAGCCAAGGCTAAAAGCTTTACGATCTCCTGAAATATGAGTCGGCGCTTGGTGAAAATGGCTTCCCTTCCCGCGACGCGATCACTCCTCACATTGGTTGTCAGGCACTGTGTTTGGCTCGGAATCGACCCGACATCAGGCAAGCATCCTCACAGACCTCCGATGATTGGTGATTATGGTGGTGATACGATGGTTGGTGTGATACTTCGGAGAATCGCCGATATTGTCTACAGAAAGCTCGATGCTCCTCCTCTGTATACACTGGTCGTCCATCGATCACACACACTTCTTCTTTTTTCTTCTTTTCTTTTATATTTCTTCCGTAGTAACTGCTTCTGCTTGAATGGTCGGTTGAATTTCCTTCCTTCAGATCAACGGCGATGATTTCTTTCTCCCTACGTGATTAAATTCCTGCGTGATATGTGCAAACGTGGTTTTTCCTTCCAACTATCTGTTCCTACAACCGCTATAGTGGCATTTTAGAAAATATATAGTCCGTGGAGTTACAAATAACTCAACGGACTTTCTTCGTTGATTTAACTATAAAACACGTGCAAAAAATAACAACTTAAGTTTATAACGCTAACCTAACGTGTTGCCTTAATGTTCAATATAGCAACTCAACCCATACAGTTATGCTAACTTAACGAGTTATAACTTAAGTAAATCTACCAGATCTTAACACATGTACATCTGGAAATAAAATATTCTCTCTAAACATAATTGTTCGGTAATTTAAACATAACTATCCGAAATACCAGAAAATTCAGATACTTAAGAATTTCACAGCCTACAACTTACCGACAGTTCATAAATGTACTAAATTAACATAAATTACCCAAAATTAATCAAATTCTTCAATTAAAGCATATAATAGTGCAATTATAACATAATGGCTTAATTCTCATATGATAAGCTAAATATTATGCAATTAACCATCATTTAACCGTTAATAATATGCACTTTTTCATTCTAAACACTTCCCCCATACCTAAATTTTGCTAGTCCCTTAGCAAACTAAGATCTAATTAATTGGTCTTTCAAAAAGTGCTAGAATTAATTCTTCCTCTTTTGCTTTTTTTCTTCTGTTCAGCATAAACATATATTCTGTATGTTTTAGTAATCAACCTGCAAAAATATTTAGAATATATGTAAATACATACAAAGTATATCATCTTTATATAGGTGTTAATTATATTATCGTTTGTTTTTCTTTTCATCATTTGTAATCTTGAATTTTCAAATAAGTTTTTTAGAAGAAATTTCAACAACATACGAATCAAAGTACAATCCAATTCAATCTGATTAAGACAAGTAGAATATAGAATTGTATTTCCATTAAACAACTTCAAAAGTCAATTCCAGATTCATATTTCAGCAATTCTAGATAACAAAAAATATACTCGATTCATAAGATATCTGTATTTCACAAAACACTTGTATCTTTTCAGAATAGTATATGTTTTTTTTTTTTTTTTTTAATACTTTAAAAGTTAATTTAACAAGCTTGAATCATACAAGAGCTTTCTAATGTACCTATATAACTAGCTTTCAGTCAACAATCCCAGATCTGATCAGGATCTTAGGTTGCCAGATTTTCTGAGTCCTTTTTCAAGTCAACAATGCTTACATACCTATTTGCTCAAGTACAAAAGTCTCGTGATCAAACAAGTTAATAAACTCTCAAAGTTTTTTTCTTTTTTTTTTTCTTTTTTTTTTTTCTAAAAATAAATGCACACACAAAACAAAGCATTAATCACGTACTGTATATGCACGTATTTCATTAATACAGATGCAGTAAAACACCAATCTCATATAATCCTACTTTTATCATTTACTAAAAATATGAATCCATAACAATAAGCTCATACTTTATCTATAGTTTAATAAGATCTACACATAAATCATTCTACAAGTTTAATCAGTCAAAGTAAATGTATCTTTCATAGTATGTGTTTCATTTAATCTAGAATTCACATCTCAGCTCCTTCAAGACTTCAGATAATTTTCTAATTAAGCATTAAATATTCTGATTTCATTTTAAAATCGTGAAACTATTAAACTCATGAAATTCAGAAAAATCATAAGATACTATATCTAGATTTACATGAATAATAAATTCTATAGCATCTTCTATAGCCTTCTAAATATAACATTCAAGCAGTTTATAAAAATTTTACAGTCTCAATTATCGGATAGTTACAGTAAGTTCATAAAAATTTTCAATTTCCTCAAAACTTTGCAATACCATTTTAATTCCTTTAATTAACAAACTTACATGGCTGTTACTTTAATTACCTCCCCCCATACCTACATTTTGCATTGTCCTCAATGTAAAAGATTTGACAATAAGTACAATAATTGTAGCAGGCATGAATAAAGTTTTGTTTGATTTAAAATTCAGGATAAGTAATTGGTTACATACCTTGTTCCATTTGTATCTCTTTCTGCATATTTCGATTTTTGATTCTGAAAAACTTTTCATTCCCAGATAAACACAGAATATAAAACAAAATAACATTTAACAAATATTAATAAATCAGTGTCTTGTGTGGAACCCATGCTCCTATGCCTTTGGTAGCTCACAAGCAAGCCAGTTGGTTTCTCAGAACAGATACCAACAAACTGGATTGATATTTTGTTTTGTTTGTTTCTTTTTTTTATAAAATGAACATGAAAAACTTCAAAATTCTTTTTTTTGTTTCTTTCTAAAAATAAATGCAGAATACACAACATTAAACACACAAAATCACATCTTAAGAACATTATTGAAAAGTAGAAACAAATGGAATAAATGTATCAGTCCAAGCAAACTTTTTAGTCATAGTTCTTCTTGCTATTAATTCTGTTTTAATGCAGTTCTTGTTCCTTTTTAATTTGTAAACATGCAATATATTAGAAATTCCAAATACGAGTGTATTATCATTAATGATACGTAATGCAGAAAGGGATCATTTTTGGTTCCAAGGTAATGTAGCAGTTTCTATTTCTACATCTATTTCAATATACTCCTCTTCCCACTTCCATTCATTCATGTCTTCCATAATCCATATTTGAAATTTCATCAGTTCATCCCACCATCTTATCAGACATAAAGTAGGATCATCTTCTTCATTATACCACATTCCTATTTGAATTTCATTAAATTCAGCAGATGGTGGTTTAGCTATTTCACTCGGTATAGGTAAAATTTCTATATAATCATCATAACTGTCTATGCTCACTATGTATAAATCAGATCTATATGCCATTGATATCTCTATGACTTAATAGATATAACCATCAAGTATGACATGTGTTTGGTTAATTAATGATTTCTGTCTTAGATATATTATAATGTTTTCATTCCAAGATCTGTTCAGAAAATTATACACACTTAAACATAAATCTTCACCCCAATTTCCTATAGGTCTCCAATAATATAATTTTTCAGGAATTGTAGAATTTTTATCAGAAAATATTAAAGCTGACCTACAATTTTCAGTTGGTGCTTCAAATATATTAGGTCTTCCTATATTACATTCTTCTCCTATTATAGGATTTCTTATCAAAATATCAGGTAATGATAAACTTGCATACCTTGGTCTCGTCTTGTATATGATTAATCCTTCATCTATCCCTATAATATGACTCATTCCTTCTAATGCATTGGGTGGAATTCCAGTAGTTTCTTTCATAGCCAGATATTCATGGGTATTTGAACTACGATTAAATGACCTCCATATGAATCCATTTCTAATCTTAGTCATTTTTGCAACTTGTAGTTCCTGAAAATATTTTTCTTCAATACAATCTTTAATTTCCTTTGATACACAACACAGTCTGCACAGATCTTTAGCTGACAAGTTACTTAGTATTTCCCTTTGTGCATCCAACGGTAATTGCATCAATTCCATTTGTCGATTCAGTAAAATAAAAACAAAAATTTAGTAGAGACAAAAATTAACATAACTACTACACACCCTTGTGGAGTTAAGGCATAACTCAACGGACTAAGTTCGTTGAGTTAAAAAATTAACTCTACGATACTATTAACTAAAAAAAAACATATATACATACAGATAGTTGCTTCAGATATGCTGCTTCATTCAACTACCCTCCCAAAAGAGGTATCAATTTCATTAACCGTTCTATTGACAATATTAGGTATAGCTTGTATTGGCAATCCTCCAGTAGGTTTAACTTCCATTGGTTCCTTCTGTCTAAGTGATATATTTTTATTCTGATTTTGATTTGCAGTATTTCCAAATATAAATTCTAGACGATTGTTTACTTGTTGGATTATCTTTTCTAATTTCTCTATTGTAGCTCCTTGTTCAATTAATACTTCATAACTTATGTTCTTCTCATTTATATTTTCTCCTCTCTGGAAATTGTTGTTTCTCCAAGATAAATTCGGGTGATTTCTCGAATTAGGATTATAAAAATTTCCCAAGTTATCTCTCTGGTTTCTAGCATAAATAATATCTAAGTCATTTATGTTTGTATTCTTTTCTGCTAGCTTTTGATTTAATGATAACTCTTCTATTTTCTTTGTTAATTCATTTAATTTCACCTCAAGCATAGTATTGGAATCTATTTCATGCATTCCTCTTGGCAATATTCTTTTATCTGCAATAGCTTCAGTTGAATTTTCCCACTATGCAGTTCTTTTTGCAAAATTTTCTAAATATGCCCATGTTTCTTCACTACATAATTTTAAAAATCCATTTTGACAAGTAGATTCTAATAAAGATTTCGTTGAAACATCTATGCCTTCATAAATTATGCCTATTAATTGTGCTTTACTTATTGCATGATGTGGACATTGAGTCAGTAAATCTTTAAATCTTTCAAAATATTTCCAAAATGATTCACCCTATTTTTGGCTACACATTAATATTTCTTTCTTCTTTTTAATTGATTGATGTGTTGGATAGTATTTTTCCAAAAAAATAGAGCAAAATTTAGTCCATGTAGAAATTGAATCAGGCGACAGAGTATATAACCATCTCTTAGCTGTATCTTTTAAAGCAAAAAAGATATATCTAAGTTTAATAGCATCTATACTCATGTTCAGCATTCTCATCATTTGACAAACTTCGTTAAATTCTCTAAGGAAATAATAGGCATCCTCTCTTTCTAATCCATGAAAATGTGGCAATTGACTAATATAATTAGATTTCAATACAAACCTATCTCCCTCAAAGTTTGGCAATTGAATACATGAAGGTTCATCAATTAATTCAGGATACAGAATCTCTCCTAATGGTTTTTCTACTAGAGCAGCCATCTCTACATTCTCTTTTAAAGAAAGGTTAGCTACACCCCAAAGAATTTCATTAAAGTTCAGTTCAGAAAATTTTTCAGTACTCCTCTGCAATGAAAATTCCTAGGTAGGTGTTCTTACTAATCGTTTAGTGCTTAGAGAACGAGTCCATGTGCTCATAAATAAATAACAGAAGATTAATTACATACCAGTCTGAAGCTTTCCATTCTATAAATATTTGTTGTCAGATGAAGTTGAATCAGTTGCTTCTCCTTCCAGTTCCTCCAACGCTTTCTCCTTTCTTTTAAAAGTGCTGGTAACTCGTAAATAACATTCTGTTTCATATATATATTGCGCATCCATAAAGTGAATAAATCTCGTTGCAAGAACGTGGCTTGCAACGTGCATCGTGGTTCCTGTTTTTATGGGTACGTGTACCACTACTAATTTCAAATTTTGGTAATTGCTAAACCGACGAAGTTTCGTTTGTGGTTAAAAGAATAACCGTTCTGCTTAATCCACGAACTAACCTCATTGAGTTATAGATTACTCAACAGAACATAGTCGGTTACTGTTGCTAACTCCACGAACTAACTTCGTTGAGTTACAGACAACTCAACGGAGTGACCTTATATTATATTATTGACCTCGTGGAGTTACGATTAACTCAACAGACTTACTTCGTTGAGTTAACACTTGGCAACATCTAAGTTTCACTCTCGTAAGTTTTTTATTCTGTTTTTTTTTTTCTTTGTTTTTCTGCTAACTGTAATAAAGTTAAATCTATGTCATTAATGCTTTATTTTGATTAAAATATATTTAAATCTGAACATTATATAAAGATTTAACTTGCAGGTCATTTTACGTTATGTAGAATTTACATTTTACCTTATAACATGCAGAAATTTTTAAGCAGTTATCTTGTCATTCAGCAATTTGTAAATCTGTTACATATTCATAAAGCTCACAAATTACATAATATTTAATAAATTCCATTCATTTCACATCCAAATATGTATGAAAATTGTATTTGAAAAATTATATTCATTAATATGAATCAATTACATTACAACTACACCATACAATTTCATACAATTTTACACAAGTAGACGAACAATACAATTTAATCTCTATGCCTAAATTCATCTACTTGCTTTTGGAGTTTTTCTATTTTTAGGTCTTAGCTACAGTACTCCGTTGAGTTACAGTTAACTCAACGGAATAAGCTCGTTGACTAACTCAAGACTCAACGGAGTAAGCTCGTTGAGTTAAGCGTAACTCAACGTACTCCCCGTACAAGCAATTATAATAATAAAAATATTATAGAGAAAAGTTTTTCTATTTTTTTACCGGTTTAACCGATACTATGCTTCGGTCAAACCTAAATATTTTTTATTTTTTTATTTTTCTTTCGGTTGGACTGATACTATGTTTCGGTAAAATCAATATTTTTTTCTGAAAATTAATATACAATTTTTTTTTCCAGTTTAACCGATAGTATGCTTCGGTCAGACCTAAATATTTTTTATTTTTTTAGTTTTCTTTCGGTTGGACCGATACTATGTTTCGGTAAAACCAATATTTTTTTCTGAAAATTAATATACAATTTTTTTTTTTTTTTTTTTTTTAATGTTTCGGTCATGCCGATGGATCAAGTCAGTTGAACCGTAACTATTTTTATGTTTTATATATATTTTTAATGTTTAACTCAATTCAATTCAATTCGACTCAATTCAATTCACTTCGACTCAATTCAATTCAATTCCCCGGTAACGACACCACAAAACTTGTTTGGGTTTTCCCAACACTACACTAGAAAAACTTGGATTTGTTACTTCTATTTTACTTAGTTAATTTATCTTTATGCCTATTCTTTCTTTTAGAAGTAAACAAACAACCTTTAATACAATTTAGATATTAATTCCAATTTGTACTTTAACTACAAGTGCATAGTGTCTATTGTATCAGTGTGCAAGTACAGGTCGATCCCATAGGGAATTGCTGACGAATTTAAGAAATGTTTGATTGTGAACAATTCAAATTTATATTCAATAAGCACTCCGTTGAGTTACAGTTAACTCAATAGACTAAGTTTGTTGAGTTATGGCTAACTCAACGGACTATCCTCGTGGACTTAATTTAACTCCACGAGCCTGTCTCTTCTTTATCATACTACTGTTTACAAAGGAATTCGGCCAACCATTGGGCGATTCCACAGATTGTAAATAACATCAATTAAGCTTTTTAATGCTAGTTAACATTGGATTTATCATTAAGCAATATTAACATTCAGACGATTCAAACAGTAACCATTAAAATCTTTAAGTTTTTTGTACGAACCAATTTCAGTAAATCGTAAAATTAAAACTAATATAAAACAATCATAAAACTGATACAAATAACATTAATCACGATACAACACAAACAATACAACATACAAACAAAGATAAATTGTTTTTGGTATTTTTGTTTTTTGATGAAATGGGTGAAAGGTGAAATGTAAAGTAATCTCACTTGACAGTAAATACTTCCGACACTACTTGTAACGCGATTACACCACTGAAAATTAAACCACTTACAATTCTGTCTCCTCTCCCTATAGAATCGCGAGTCCAGAATTGCAAGATGATCTCCTCTTTAGCATATAGGCATCAACCTGAAGCCAAGGCTAAAAGCTTTACGATCTCTTGAAATATGAGTTGGCGCTTGGTGAAAATGGCTTCCCTTCCTACGACGCGATCACTCCTCACATTAGTTGTCAGGCACTGTGTTTGGCTCGGAATCGACCCGACATCAGGTAAGTATCCTCACGGACCTCCGATGATTGGTGATTATGGTGGTGATACGATGGTTGGTGTGATACTTCGGAGAATCGCCGATACTGTCTGTAGAAAGCTTGGTGCTCCTCCTCTGTATACATTGGCCGTCCATCGATCACACACACTTCTTCTTTTTTCTTCTTTTCTTTTATATTTCTTCCGTAGTAACTGCTTCTGCTTGAATGGTCGGTTGAATTTCCTTCCTTCAGATCAACGACGATGATTTCTTTCTCCCTATGCGATTGAATTCCTACGTGATACGTGCAAATGTGGTTTTTCCTTCCAACTGTCTGTTCCTGCAACCGCTATAGTGGCATTTTAGAAAATATATAGTCTGTGGAGTTACAGATAACTCAACAGACTTTCTTCGTTGATTTAACTATAAAACACGTGCAAAAAATAACAACTTAAGTTTATAACGCTAACCTAATGCGTTGCCTTAATGTTCAATATAACAACTCAACGCGTACAATTATGCTAACTTAACGAGTTATAACTTAAGTAAATCTACTAGATCTCAACACGTGTACATTTGGAAATAAAATATTCTCTCTAAACATAATTGTTCAGCAATTTAAACATAACTATCCGAAATATCAGAAAATTCAGATACTTAAGAATTTCACAGCCTGCAACTTACCGACAGTTCATAAATGTACTAAATTAACATTAATTCCCCAAAATTAAGCAGATTCTTCAATTAAAGCATATAACAGTGCAATTATAACATAATGGCTTAATTCTCATATGATAAGCTAAATATTATGCAATTAACCATCATTTAACCGTTAATAATATGCACTTTTTCATTCTAAACAACACCTCTAACAAGATCATGTTTGGTCAATTTTCTTATAAGTCTCATGTTTGCATGATTTAATCTTTTATGCCATAACCATTCATCTTCATTAGAAGCAACTAAACATGCATCACTAGATATAATATCACATGGAAATGCCAAAGTATAAATTGAATTATTTCTATATCTAGTAAATTTGATTTCATGTGTATCAGGTTGTAATATAAAACAGTTTTCTGTAGTAAAAAGTATATTGTAACCTTTGTCACATAATTGACCTACACTTAGCAGATTCTGTTTTAAACCATTTACATGTAAGACATTTTCTATTTTTCCATTTTCAGATGCAACATTTCCTATGGCAGTAATTCTACATTTTTCATTGTTACCAAACTTAACAGATCCTGAATTTATTGATTTAATAGATTCCAGAAGTCTTTTCTTACTTGTCATATGCTTTGAACAACCACTATCAATGATCTACTTGGACGTTTGAGCTTTCTTGTCCATGTAGTCATGCAAGTCATGTTGAAATTAAGACTTTTGGTACCTATATCTTCTTAGGTCCATCACTGTTAGTCCTCTATGTACTAAACATGTTGCCTTTTGGTAGCCATATAGACGTAGATCTCTTCTTAATGACAAACACAGTGGTGCCATCTTTGTAAGATCTAATTTTTCCACTACAGTAAGGGGTTTCCTGTGGTACAGCATACCTTAGGCCAAATTTACTTTTTCCTATCTTTGAGATCCTATGATTTTGTTTAAACTATTTTCACCCTTAGTAAATTTACATACATTTTTCTTTAAATCAGTAACTTCATATAATAAATTTTTATTTTCTTCTTTCAGATCAAAGTTTTTACAACTATAGCTATCCGTTTTAGTTTTCAATTCCCTATTATCAACTAGGGCCTTTTCTAGTTCAGCAAAAACATCTTCTAGATAGGAATTTAAATTCTTTAATTCTTTCTTGTACTTCTTACATTTTACATATAAGTTATCTATTGTACAGAGAAGACTATCTATATCTACATCATTGTTGAGTATTTTTGTTTTGATGATGTGTGCTGAATGTAAATAATCATATTTGCTCAATTACTATTGCTTGTGAAAAGAAATTAAAATCATCAATTAATATAGAAAAAGCTTACTGATATAAATACTTGTTTGTATTGGATCTGAAGTTAATAACTAGTCATTTTGTTGCATTAATTTCTCATTTAGCTAAACGTTAAGTTAACGTGTGTTTTTATTGAAAAGCATGATATGTTTTAATGTTATATCTTCTGTATCATGAACAATGCACGTTTAGACAACTCGTTAAGTTAGAGTTTTGTTCGTATAGAGGTCACGTGAGAACTTGTTAAGTTAGAGGCTTAAAGGTTAAAATAGGTCACGTGATAACTCGTTAAGTTAGTGAGTAAAAGAAGAGACGAACTCGTTAAGTTAATGTTATACACATGGTGAAATTATAAGTTACGAATGTTGTATTATATCACGTGAGGTGCACATGTTTAACTCATTAAGTTAACATAACTAAACGTGTTGAGTTGCTATATTGAACACTAAGGCAATGCATTAGGCTAGCGTTATAAACTTAAGTTGTTATTTTTGCACGTGGTAAAATTCTTATTATAAAAATATTTGTTTATTACTGGTTCGTTGAGATATCATAACACAATGGAAATGGTTTGTTGAGTTATCATAACACAACGGAGATGGTTCGTTGAGATAGCATAACACCACGGACTTAGTTCGTTGAGTTAGCTACAATACTTGTCACGTGAAATGGCACATGAGGAACTCGTTAAGTTAGAAACGTTAAGTTATATATATACTTGTGTTACTCATTTAGTTAACATTAAAGTTTATTTTGCAGGAAATTTTTCTGAGATCTAAGACTGATGATTAAAGAAAATTCGAAATATAAACGTGGGTTAGAACGTGTGTGTTTCGATGAAGGAAAAAGAAAAGACGTGAAGAAGTGGAAAATTGGTAGTGGTTAAATGTGAAGGATATGCATGAAATGAAGATACAGTATAAAAGGCATAGAATTCTCGTTGATCAATTTATCCTTGCACACAAAACGAAAAATCTTTTCAAGGATCAAACCATCCCTGCACACCAAAAGAAAAATCTTTTTCAGGGATCAAAAATACCTTCTTGGGGAAAATCTCTCAAGTGGAAGAAAGTTCAGTGAAGCATAAAAAGGTAAGATTTTCGTCACTGAAGATTTCAAGTATCAGAAGAAAGCAAATTCGGTGAAGCATGAAAAGACAAGATATTCGTCATTGAAGAATTGCTGAAGAAGAAAAAGAAGAAGAAGAAAGATCTCAAACAGGGAGAAAAGTTTTAAATTCTGCAAATTAGTTTTCTCTATTTGTAGTTATGAAATTATTTAGATGATACATGGTATCGAAATATAATTGCATCTACAATTTTTGAGGAGAATTGAATTGTATATTGTAATTGAAACCTTGAATAAAAATGATTTTTTGAAAACAATGTCTCGACTTGTTTTTGAGTATTAAAGTTTCAATTATATTTCAGAAAATATTAAAAATACACAATTCACCCCCCTCTTGTGTAGCCATACGATCCTACAATCATCATTTTCTTTTTCCGAGCAATAGGGAGATGTAGAGCATACCTCTTGTGCAGCAAAGCACACGTTTGCAGATGCCTCCTCATTTGAGTCTAATGAGCTACTGAATGAATTGCTGTCATCCCAAGTGGCTTTCAATGCCATTTTCTTCTTATTCTTCCTTTTCCATTTCTATTTGTCCTCCTCCTATTGAAAAGGATAGTAAAGTTGAATGTGTCCTTGTTTCTTGCACTTGTAGCATGTACGGAATTTTGATTTTGAGGAGCTGGCTTTGCCTCCTTGTCTCATCATCCTTCTGAAGTTCCTAGCCAGTAGTAACACTTCATCCTCATCCGAGCTTAGTTGATCTTCTGTTGAGGGAAAAGCTAGTTCTTTCTTTTTCTCTACTTTTCTTTTAGTGACTCCTTCTTCTTTCCATTCCTTCATTTGGACTTCATGGGGTAGAAGGTTTCCCAACAGATCTTCAACTGAATTGTTATTCAGATCCTTTGAATCCTATATGGAAGTAGACTTCTGCTTCCATTCGATTGTTAGGCTCCTTAGGATCTTTTGTACCTGTTTACGATTAGAAAAACTCCTCCCAAGGCCTCTTAGTTCATTCACAATTTCTGTGAATCTAGAAAACATTTCAGTGATACTTTCTGTTTCAAGCATTTTGAATAATTCATATTTTCTTAACAAAATGCTGATTTTAGTATCTTTAACCTAGCTAGTTCCTTCATATGTAATTTGAAGGATCTTCCAAGCTTCATGGGAGAATTTACAAGCAGATATTTTATTATACTGTTCACCAGTTAGTGCACAGTAAATGGAATTATGCCCACGAGCATCCATCTGGATGATTCTTTCATCCTCCTCAGTCCAGTCACTTTCATGACTGATTGGAGTTGGTGTACCATGTACAACCATTCCCCAAAGTTTCACATCTGTACTCCTGAGAAAGCACTCCATCCTATTTTTCCAGTAGCTATAATTGCTATCATCAAAGAGGGGAGGTTGATGGATATTCTGACCCTCTATAGTGTGGAAAGCCATGATCTCAGATGGTTAAATCTATTAATGAGATCAACCTTGCTCTAATACCAATTGTTAGGACCTTAAGGCTTACCAGAGGGGGGTGAATGGTAAAAATTCATTTCTTAACCTTTTAGAAGTAGTTTAATGTAAAGTGATAGCAAGCATAATATAAGAAATCACACAGAGATTTTTAGGTGGTTCACCACTAACGACTAGTCCACCCCCAAGGGATGCTTGGGTTTCACTAAACTCTTGCAAACTTACAATCACTTGCTTTAAGGTTTAAGCAAGAACCAACTAACCATTCACTTGAGCTTCCTTGTCGAAGCTTCAATCAATCCTTTCTTTGAAGTTTTAATCCGTGTACTTCAGTAAACACTATCTTGTGAACAACAGAGTTGAATGCGTGATGAGCTTCTGAAATTTGGTCCGTAAGTGTTGAAGATGATTTGATCTCTAAAGCTTTTCTTTTGTTGAGCTTGGTGTAAGTATATGTTTGAGCAAAACGATACTTAAATCCGTTGTCTGTATCTTGTATATATACCTGACATGTGTAACGATCATATTCTCTTCCAACGGATGCATTCTACTGTACTTGATTAGACTCCAGTCCCAAATACGGTAAGTTACCATTCAGAAAGTTATTTTAAGATGTCTTACTAATTTTCCTAACCTTTCAGATAGTTAGTTGTGTAACTCTCCGAAGAATATCTGTAACTCACTGAAAGATCACTTAAACCTTTCTGCCAAGTAGGATTCCAGAATATTTACTACAAGCTGACATTCAATTGGATGATTATACCTATAACTTACCAAACAGTTATATAATTGTCGGATAGTTGGCTACAGTAACCCTATGTTAACTTTCCGATTGCATCAATTCAGCACGTGCATAAAAGACTGACTTAAGTTTTAGATGGTTATTCTTGTAACTCACCGAAATGTTTCAAGATTTCGGATAGTTATCTTTCTAACTCTTTGAAAAGATATTTGAGCTTCTTTTTGTAATTCTACACGTGGGAAATTCAATGACTTAAGTTTCGGATGGTTATCCCTGTAACTCACCGAAACGCTTCAAGATTTCGGATAGTTATCTTTCTAACTCTTCGAAAACATATTTGAGTTTCTTTCTGGAATTCTACATGTGGGAAATAGGATGACTTAAGTTCTAGAAAGTTATACCTGTAACTTACTGAAAAACTCGAATAGTTATCTAACTCTCCGAAAGAAAACTCGGATAGTTATCTAACTCTCCAACAAGTCCTTTAAGCTTCCATTCTGTATTTCTGCACGTGATTTATTGAATGACTTAACTTTCGGATAGTTATACCTGTAACTCTCCGAAAAGTCCTTTAAGCTTCTGGATAGTTAACTCCTTAACTATCCGATCATTCAATCCTCCTTATCCTAAGAAATACAATTCTTAATTGTCTGATTTTCTGCGGCAACTTATTCTGAGATTTACTGCAACCTGTTTGCTGCTTCAATTTGTTTGTCTTCTGATCTTTTTACTGTACAGACTAATCTTGATAAATACAATTCAAAACCTTACATTGATTTTTGCATTATCAAAATCTAGAGGTCATTTCAATCTCCCCCTTTTTGATAATGGCAAAAACCTTACAATGTATTACATGTATTTCTCTCCCTATATATCTATACAGAAAAGCACACGAGGAATACAGGATAATATAAATTTAAAGACTCCCCCTGATTTTCTGAAATCACTACCTTGATTTAAACCAAAATTTGAAGTTCCTTGTAGGTATTTCATTATCCTTTTAATTGCAAATAGGTGAGATTCTTTTGGTTGAACTTGAAAACGAGTACAGGCACAAACACTGAACATGATATCAGGTCTGGATGCAGTTAAATAAAGAAGAGAACCTATCATTCCTCTATATTTACTAATATCAACAGTTGGTCTAGATTCATCTTTATCCAATTTAAATGATGAACTCATAGGAGTGCCTAATGACTTGTTACCATTCCAAATTTTTCTAAAAGTTGCTTTGTATATTTCTCTTGATATACAAAAATTCCTTTTCAACTTGTTTAATCTGCAATCCTAGAAAGAAAGTCAACTCACCCATTAAACTCATCTCAAACTGATTTTTCATCTGATCTGCAAACTTATTAATTAAAATCTCATTAGTTGCTCCTAAAATGATATCATCTACATAAATCTGAACAACTAACAAACCTAGATGATTTTTCTTAAAGAATAAGGTATTGTCAACCTTACCAATAGAAAAACCATTATCTAATAGAAATGATTTCAACCTATCATACTAAGCTCTCAGAGCTTGTTTCAAACCATACAAGACCTTCTTCAGTTTGAAAACATGCTCAGGAAAATTTGCATCAACAAAACCAAGGGGTTGCCTAACAAATACTTCTTCTTTAATAAAACCATTTAAAAATGCATTTTAACATCTATTTGATATAGTTTAAAATTCATATGAGCATCAAAAGCTAGAAATTTTCTAATAGATTCTAATCTAGCTATAGGTGAAAAGGTTTCTTCAAAATCTATTCTCTCTTATTGGTTATACCCTTGGGCTACTAGTCTAGCCTTATTTCTAATTACCTATCCTAATTCATCAGACTTATTCTTAAATATTCATTTAGTGCCAATAATTGAATGATCTAGAGGTTTAGGAACTAAGTCCCAATCTTCATTTCTTCTAAATTGATTAAGTTCTTCCTGCATGGCACTAATCCAAAATTCATCATTTAATGCCTCATCAATGTTTTTAGGTTCTATTACAGATAGAAATGCATAATACCTGGAAACATTAATCCTAGATCTTGTTTGCACACCTTTAGAAATATCACCAATAATAAACTCCTTAGGGTGTTGAGGCAAAAATTTATGAATCAAAGGATTATCATTTCTTTCTTGACCTATGGTACTTGATTCCCCAATATTTGGTTCATCCCAATCATAATTTGAAGCATCAATATTTTCTTTTGAAACATTACTTGGCTCTTCATCAAAATTTACATGCATAGATTCTTCCACAACCAAAGAACTTTTGTTATAAATTCTATATGCTTTACTTCTAGAAGAATATTCCAAAAATATTCCTTCATCAGATTTTGCTTCAAATTTATCTTTATTCTCTTTTGTATTCAGAATAAAACATTTAGATCCAAAAGCTTTAAAATAATGAACTTTAGGAATTCTTCCCATCCATAGTTCAAAAGGAGTCTTATTAAAATCTCTTCTTACGGTTACTCTATTTAAAATATAACATGCAGTACTAACTACCTCAGCCCAAAAATAATAAGCAACCTTGTTTTCATTCAGCATAGTTCTAGCCATTTCTTGAAGAGATCTATTCTTTCTCTCTACAACTCCATTCTGAGAAGGGGCTCTAAGAAAGGCAAATCTATGTTCTATTCCTAGATCTTGGCAAAGTTTTTCCATATTTTCATTTTCAAATTCACCTCCATGATCACTCTTAATTTTCTGAACATTCAATTGCTTTTCATTTTGAACCAAATTCAGAAACATTTTAAACTCCTCAAATACTTCACTCTTATGTCTAAGAAATATTACCCAAGTATATCTTGAAAAATCATCAACTAGAACAAATACATATCTCTTACCACCTAAACTTTCTGTTCTAGTAGGACCAAATAAATCCATGTGAATTAATTCCAAAATTCTTCTTGATATAATTTGCTTTCCTGATTTAAAAGAGCTCTTCTTCTATTTTCCCAATTCACATGCATGACAAATTTTATCCTTTTTAAATTTCAAATTTGGTAAACCATCTACTAGGTTCTTCTTAGCTAACTTATCTAGCTGCTTCATATGAATATGACCTAGTCTACGATGCCATAACCATGCATTGTTTAAATTACTTGCAATGAAACAGGAATCAGTTGAAGAAACATCATTAGGTAAATTTAGAAAGCATACATCATTTCTTCTATGAGTAGTAAATTTAACTTCATTAGAGTTTTCATCAATAACAAGGCATTTCTTAGATTTAAACAAAACCATATAACCTTTATCTTCTAACTGAGTAATTTTAATTAAATTATGTTCTAAATTTTCAACTATTAAGACATTATCTATAACCATTTTATCATTTACATAAACAGATCGATACCAATAATCTTACCTTTCTAATCATTACCAAATTTGACATTTCCTCCATTCATCATCTTCAGTTCTTTTAGGACAGATTTATCTCCAGTCATATGCTTTGAAGCACCACTGTCCATCACCCATCGTGATCTTTTAGTTTTAACCTGCAAGGACAGTCATAATCACATCCTTTAGTACCCATATTTTCTTGGGTCTATTTTTGTTAGTGGAGAATATTTGAAATCTATTATGTTTTGAAATCCATGTGTTATTTCGATTAACAGTATTTCTTTTTAACACATAGATAACTTTCTCTTTATTAATTGTTTTCAAATAGCCATTTCCATAATCCATTTTATAGCTATTTGAAAAGTTAACAAAAGCATATGTTTTTGGTGGTTCATAGTTGAAACCTATACCAGTTCTATCACCAAAAACTTTATAACTATTAATGATATTCGTTAGTTTCTTATCTCCTTTGGTAAATGCTCCTAGTTTAAATTTCAGTTTACCAATTTCTTGTTCTAATTTTAATTTTTCTATATCAAAATTAGAACTAGATTTTTCTACATATTGATTTTAAATTTTTCAGATTCATCTTGTAGCCTTTTGTTTTCTAAAAATTTATCCTTCAGATCTTTAATAAGTTATGAATTATATTTTTCAAGTTCAGAAATTTTTTCATGTATATAAGAACTATTAGCAACAAATTTATTCTTCTTTAATGTAGAATTTTCAATTTTTAATGTAGTAATTTCCTTTTCTAACTTAGTAGTTGTTTTATTACTATTTGATAATTTCCTTTTTAACATAGAATTTTCCAAACTAACATTTTTTAGTTCTTCCAATAATTTATTATAATCATCTTGATTTAAATCAGATACATCAGACTCATTATCAGAAATAATTTCCTCAGCTATATTAGAATCAGAATGTACCTCATTAGTGTTAGCCATAAAGCAGACATTGGCTAGCTCTTTAGACTCGGACTCAGTCTGTGTACCATCAGTACTGGTACCCTCAGATGCTTTAGATTCTGTAGAATCATCCCAAGTAACTTGGAATGCTTTCTTCTTTCCTTGATTAAATCTTCTCTAATGAAATTTCTGTTTTCCATGAGATTTCTTCTTGTCAAAATTCTTTCTTTCATCTTTCTTTTGATATATGCATTGGCTCTTAAAATGCCCATATCTGTTGCAGTTGAAGCATTTTGTAGTAGATTGCTTCCCTTTATCATGACTTTTTCCTTTCTTCCAGAATTTTCTGTATTTTCTGATAACATAGGCCAATTCTTCTGGAAACTCATTAACAGACTCCTTAGATGGTTGTTGAGCTTTCAGTGCTAGCTCCTTTTTCTTTTCAACTTTCGTTGAGGATTCTCCTTCCTCTTCTTTCCAATCTTTCAGTTGAGTCTCATAGGCTAACAAATTGCTAGTGAGATCTTCAAGAGTAAAAGTCCTCATATCCTTTGAATCTTGTAGGGAAGTAGCCTTTGCTTTCCAGTCTTTATTCAAGCTTCTCAAGACTTTGATAACTTGTTCTTTCATGGGAAATTCTTTCTCGAGATTCTTCAATCCATTTATGATCTCAATGAAATGAGATATGAGATCAATGATACTCTCATTCTCTTTCATTTTAAACATTTCATATTTCCTCAGTAGGATACTGATTTTTGTAACCTCTACTTCATTTGTTCCCTCATAAGTAATTTCTAATGCACGCCAAGCTTCTTGTGTAGTAGAACAGGTAGAAATCTTGTTGTATATATCAGTAGTGATTGCACAAGTTAGTGCATTTATTCCTCTTGCATCCATTTGAATTTTCTTCTCATCTTCATCATTCCACATGTCTTCAAGAACATCTGGAAGTTGTATACCACAAACCACTGTTCTCCATACCTTCACATCCATGGATTTCAAAAAGTTAGTCATTTTATTTTTCCAAAAACCATAGTTATTGCCATCAAACAGTGGAGGTCGGTGTACATGTTGACCCTCTACCATTGATCTTAGATTGATTAAATCTATTACAGAGATAACCAATCTCTGATACCACTTGAAAGGATCGAATGGCACACTAGAGGGGGGTGAATAGTGTCCTAATAAAGTTTATTTTGCTTTAAAAAAATTTGGAAGCTATTGACACTAATGAACCTTGATTAATTGATTTTAGAATTAAAAACTAGTAGTGTAGAAAGTAAAGAACACAAGAGATTTATAGTGGTTCCCCAACCTGGGTAATCCACTCCTCAAGGCCACAACCTCGAGAATTCCACTAAGTACTTTTAAGGCCCAACACAAACCTTAAATCAGTTGCTTTTGCAAGCTAAGCAACAACCTTACAGATGTTTTTACAGGCTAAACAAAAACCTCACACAAAGCATCAACTTTGTGTACTCAAGACCCCAATCTTGAGCAAGTGAAGTATCACACTTCACTCTCTTCACAAAGGCCCCAACCTTGTGAAGGTATACTCACAACACCCTTGTGAGTTAAGGTTTTCAAGTAAATGAGAATACAATTTAAAACAGGAGTCACTAACTCAAAATGAAAATGACACACAACACTAGATCAACTCCTATGAAGAGTTGACATAGAAGCTCTAAGGAGATTTCTTGATGAATTTATAGCTAATGATCTTCTGGACTTTGTTGCAAACGAATCTTCAAGGTGTTTGTAAAATTATTGAACAGACAAATTCTCCTATCGAGTGTTGATAAATTCTGTGTCTATTTTTTTGGTTTTCTGCAAAATTCTTTTTATTTTTCCTTCGAGATTTGCATAAGTGGAAAGAATTCTGAAATGGTTAGATGCCTTATGCAGGAATTCATTTCTGGCAACCTTCAATCATAATAAAGTTGAGATCTGCAATCAAAAGATATCTTGCCACAAAGATTAGTCAATTAATACTAGTTGTAGTTTCTGTAAAAATAAAATCTTCGAAGACTTTCAGAAAATCAGAGACTTAAACAGATAACCTGTCGAAACTCAAAATCATTTTGGATAGTTAGAACTAACTTACCGAAAGACCACTTAAGTCATGTATTAAAAATGAAACACGTGTCCTTCAGAAATCACGTTATAAAATATATAAAAAATAAACTATCCGATAGAGTGGGCATGTTTTGGATACTTAAAAAGATAACTCTCCGATCCTTAAGTCAGTTCGAATAGTTACACAGGTAACCTTCCAAAAAGTCACTTAAGTCAGAAAATAAAAGAAAACTTAACCATCTGAAGCTTAAAATAGTTTTCGGATACTTACTAAAGATAAATTTCTGATTCTTAAGAGTTTTCCGATAGTTACATCGTAACCTTCCGAAAAGTCACTTAAGTCAAGCGATGAGAGACTAACATGTGTCCTTCAGAAGAAAGTAACCGAAAATATATTAAAAACAAAGAAACAACTAACTCTTTGGAATAAAAACATTAACTATCTGAAACCAAAGGGATTTTAGAGACTTACCATAAAAATCATATCCAAACATAAAAAGACTTAGTTTATCAAAGATAAATACTTTTCGGATAGTTACTGATATAACTATCTGAAAAGCCAAGAGAGAGACTTAACCATCTGATTTGTCTTGTTCTATTCGATGACTTATAAAATAACTCTCTGATCAAAATACTATAGACAAAATAACCTACCGAAATCTAATTTAAAAGATTTTGAGAACAAAGTAGTTAGCCAAAATTCATTTGAGTAAAAAGACATATAACACATGGCACAAATAATTAAACCACATGTTTTTCATCATCAGAATTAACTGATAAAATAAATGAACTAACATTAGCAACTTACACAATAGAGCATGTCACGTGAATGGTACATGTTGAACTCGTTAAGTTAGACATGTTGAGTTATAAGTCTACTTGTTTTACTCATTTAATTATCATTGACACAACAACTTGTGTTGTACGGAAAGATCAAACAAACGTGGAGCATCTAGGGGTGGCGTGGAGAAGAGATCTACGTGGAAGAGAGGATTGCGAGTGGAGAATTCGAAGAACAACAAATTTACATGGTTCCCCAATACGGGTATATCCACGGGTGATCAATCTATCATGATTCATTGCTGTATGGTTGTTGGTACAAAGAAGGGGGAGAACGAAATCAATGGATGGTTTGACATGACATCCCTTGGATGTGGATGACCCCTTACATATATAGGGGCAACAGTTGGTGATACCCAAAAGATAAGTTTGCCCCTGTACAAATTATCAAAGAAATACAACCATATACAAAGACACATACATATACTTGATGGAAGACACATGCATCACAAATCTCCACCTTGTATTTCATCAATCTTCACCACAAACAGGTGATGGATCACCAAGACCCAACTTGGGTCAACAGCAGCAATAGACGTTGAGTAAGTCCAAGCAATGTTTGAACTTGCTTTCAACAACGCCCTTTGTAAACATATCAGCCGGATTGTCCTTTGTGTTGACCTTCATAATCTTTATCCTGTCTTCATTCCTAAGGAAGTGATACTTAACATTAATATGTTTAGTTCTATCATGAAAGACATTATCTTTGGAGAGATAAATAGCGCTAAGACTATCACAGAAGATATCAGCTTTATCAATGCGCCAACCAAAGTCTCCAAGTAAGCCTTTCAACCAAATCCCTTCCTTTGCAGCTTCTATCATAGCCACATATTCAGCCTCAGTTGTGGACAGAGATACCATAGGCTGAAGAGTTGATTTCCAACTCACAATAGAACTTGCAAATGTAAAGACATAACCAGATAATGATCTCCTTCTATCAACATCACCTGCATAGTCTGAGTCTGTATAACCAGTCATAGTATAACCATGATCTGCTGCATACATCAAGCCAACACCTATAGTTACTTTCAAATATTTGAATATCCTTTTAATTACTTTCCAATGTTCCCTACCCGGATTGGACATGAACCTACTAACAACACTCAAAGGATATGCCAGATCAGGCCTAATGCATACCATAGCATACATAAGACTTTTAACTGCCTGTGCATAAGGAACTCGCTGCATATCAAGCTTTTCAGAATCAGTTTGTGGACACATCACAGATGACAATTTGACATTTCTGTCATAAAGCGTTGTTTGGGTATTTTAGAAGTTTTAAATTTATAAACCGCAAGTGCATGGCGTCCAATGAAGTACGTCAGCAAGTACGGGTCAAACCACAGAGAAATGGGGATAATCTAGGATTTTAATTACAAGAATATGATAAGCAAATACTTTCCAAAAATAGATTAGACTACAAAAAAAAGTAAGTCCACGGATTTTTAATTTATCGATCAATCAACAGATTAGACTGAAAATTTAATGTCAATCAGATATGTTAATGTGGACTTCAGATAAAAACTTTCACACTTAAAAACGCACGAATGGTATGACTGAAAATTCGGGGATTGAAAATGATGCATAAAATTGGAAACTTCTGCGCGTTAACTACAGTATCTTCAAAACCTTATAAATCCCGAATTACTCAACCAAAAATTACAAAGTCAGATTTGTTGCAAAATAGACAGAATGTAGATATTAATGAAATATTTATTCGAATTTTTAAGCGATCTGAGTTGTGATAAAAATACGTTACAATCACGAAAAAAGAGTCTCAGACCGAATTCTGTGCTCGATAGAGTTATTCCTTCAAAATGTCAACAAATCTTCTCGGATTGGTATGAAATTTTAGAGAATCACAGAAGACTTATAATATCACGATTATGGTTTTTTTCAGAATTTTCAGTTAAACAGAATCGCTCCAGAACACGTATGAACTCTCGGATTAAACACAGAACAGAAAAACGCAGATCTGCAAACAAGCATGCGAGATCTTCATCATATACGAATTTTTTTTCACATAACACAATAAGATTTCTTCATAGTAGCATCCGTAAACATAAATACATGATAATAGAACATCAATCACGTCTGTTTCTATGATTTTAGAAATGAAATAACAGGGTTTTTCGGATACAATTGCATAAACACATAAAAATACGAATCTGTCTACTATGAACTATTTGATACAATAAAACTTGAAGAAACTTACATCTAAATACATAAATCTATTGTAAACTTAAAGATAAACATAGATCTGAAGTGTAGGAAGATGTGGAGTGAAAAAATGATAGAGGAAAAACGCTCACAACAATAAGGATGTGTGGCTGCCTTTTCTTGTATCTGAGGGATGAAGGATTGTTGGTGGAGATGACTTGTGGAATGAGCTTTGAAGAGGAATCCGAGTTGAAAGTGTGGAGAAATGGCTGCTGGTCTTCTTCCCTCCTTCAAGATCACAAGCTCCCCTTTGGAAGTGTGGAGGACGGCTGCTGGAATGAGGTGGAGGTCCAAAAGAGCAAGAGCTAGACCTAGATGTGCATCACTCTCTTTTATATAGAGAGTTTCCAAGTTTGGAGATCCATCTTTGATTCAACGATTGAGATTAAATCCCACTTGATTTTCTTTCTCCAATCTTCAATTTCCATGATCTTCTATTGAATTATAAACTTTTCACAACAATAAATACATCAAAAAATCAAGTCATCCATAAAATTCATAAATGATGCATGTTTGAAATAATTTCCTACTTTTAACTGTATAAAATGGGGATTGGTTCTTATTGGTTAAATAATGAAATAAATGCATAATATGACTTTAATAAATCTCATGTAAATCTACTTAACCAATAAGATCCTATAAAAATATGTAACATTTTAATCCAAACAAACTCCCCCATGCTTAAACTTTTACTCGTCCCGAGTAATAAAAACAACTAAAAATCAAGAACTTGAAATCACACGAAAAATTATTCAATTCACTTGTCACTATTGAACTCGTTGGGCATGGTGGTGGCTCAAACTAATATCACAATCTCTCACAATGTCCTCCAATTTCAACAAGTTTACACTATTGGAATGAGAAGTCACCTGTCCACAAGAACTATTTTGCCTTGAACAAAAGGATTCACACCCTCACTACTCAAGAAAAATTTCATTGTATAACAATATGATAATGAATCAAATGAAAGAAATATGTGGTAGTGATTAACTCCTTTCCTTCAAATGAGATAAGTCAGAAAATGCTTAGAATGAACAACCAAAGTATCACATCATAGTGTGCTCTAATCAACTCACTCTCAAGAAAATAAAAGAAGCTAGACACTTGAGAAAGCCTACTACTTCCTCACATCCCATGTCTCCAAGCCCCCTTTCTACATTGAAAGCTTTTTTCTTCTTTCTTTTTTTACTTTTTTTTTTTCTTTTCATTTCAAATTCTTTTCTTTTTTTCTTTTTTTCTTTTTTCTTTCTTTTTTTTTTTTTTGGGCCGCTTTGGGCTTTTTTTTTTTTCAACAATATAATTTTCCAATGGTATCAAACACCTTATTTCACCATTAAGCCTAACCTACCCCAAAAAACTCCTTAGCATGCCAAATGTGATAACTTAGGTGTTTTCCTAAACACATCCTTCAAAATCTTGTAGAAGTTTGGGATGGTCCTGAATATTTCACCAAAGGTCATGTAATGAATAACCTGATTATGGTGGCACTCGGCTTAAGGATCACTCAGAAAAGATGTATAAAAATAACAAGGCGTAAGTTCAAGTGACCAGGAAGACTCAATTCAAAACACAAATAGCTTAAACTCATCTTCTTTGGAGAACATCACTATTAGGTCTTATGCTTTTTGGTTCTGGAGTCTCACCACTCAAAAGGAAATGGGGTTGTCTCATAAAATCTAATAGTGACAACTGAATAGGCAATCTCATCAAGTGTGTTTTTCAAGTAAAAATACAATAAAATCATGTATCTAAAATTTTAAAATATGAGCCTATCAAAGCAATTATAATGAAATGAAATTCACCTTCCCCCCATGCTTAAATTTGACATTGTCCTCAATGCAATATAAAAGAGGGGATATAGATATCATACCAGATTGAAGTCACTTAAAGTCAAACCTTATTCCATACTTGTGATGCCTGCGTGGAATTCTTGTTAGAAAAATATCTTAAAAATTACATATAAGGCATGTACTAATGGTTATAAGTTGAAGATAATACAACATAATCTATAATGAAATAACTGTTTCAGCCTACTACATGTTGTCTTATTCATGCGTCATTAAATTATATGCTAATCAAAGAAAGAAAAACCCTGGTCAATTTGATCAATAAAGTGTTGAATTTTCGCATCCATCTTCTTTCGTGGTTTCACATTCGTCATCTTTGGCTCTTCATCTTTGTTTGTCTTATCAAAGTAACAGATGTAATCATCTTCATAGTGCTTCTCAGAGGTGAGCATAGACTTCTCTATTACAGCATTGGAATTTCTTGCACTTGTAGATGGTTGTGTTGCGGTGATAGGAGCTTTTCCTTTTTCTACCCATGTTACTTTTGCTGGTTGTGCTTGTTGCTTTGTTTTCCCTTTTGATTGACGGTTCTTCCTAGCTTTTGTATTCTCCATGTGTTAAACCTGTGTAAAACTTCTACAAGAGCTACATGTGGATAAGCAACAGTTATGATAAAACAATAATAAGTATTTTAGCACATGAAATAATAAACATGAACTTCAGTAATGAAACAACAATTATAACAATAATGCGCATCAGATAATCTCCATACAATAAAATAAGATCACACTCCCACAATACCATAGATAAGAAAAGTAGACAACAAAAGAGTAAAATAAAATAAAACTTCTAACTACTAAACTAAACTAAGATAATGAAACAAACTAAAAGAAAACACACAAAATAAAGATAAAAGGAAAAGAGAAACAAAATGTGCTATTCCATTTGTTCATATTGAGGTTCCTACAAATTCTCCTCTCTAGCTTTGAAATCAATACTAGCAGGTGTCTTCAAAACAGGCTTGAGCCTTTGTCCATTAACTTTGAAAATGGTGTGGTCTTTAGGATTCTTGATATCTACGGAACCATAAGGATATACCTTATGCACCACAAAAGGCCCAGCCCAACGAGATCTTAACTTACCAGGATGAGTATGAAGCCTAGACATATACAACCAAACATCTTGTCCAAGGACAAATGATTTCTTACTTATCTTTTTATCATGAATAGCTTTCATTTTCTCTTTCCCTGAGACTATTCTTACATAAGCTTCATCCCTCATCTCCTTTAATTCTGCCAATTGAAACTTCCTAAGTGGGCCGACTACTTCTAAATCCAAATTGAGTTTCTTTATAGCCCAAAAAGCTTTATGCTCCAATTCTGCCTGCAAGTGACAAGCTTTCCCATATACCATTCTATAGGGGGTCATTCCAAGGGTAGTCTTGTAAGCAGTTCGGTACGCCCATAGTGCATCCACTAACTTATCTGCCCAATCCCTTCTTGTGTGGTTAACCATCTTTTCCAAAATTGTCTTAATTTGTTTATTAGCACTCTCAACTTGACCACACGTTTGGGGGTGATAAGGGGTAGCAATTTTATGCACAATTCCATATTTTTTCATTAAAGCCTCAAAACTTCTGTTGCAAAAATGTGTGCCCCTATCACTTATAATAGCTCTAGGCATACCAAACCTTGATATAATATTATTTCTTACAAATTTCACAACTACCTTGTTATCATTAGTTCTGGTAGGGATAGCTTCAATCCACTTGGAAACATAATTAACTACCAACAACACATAAAGATATCCTATTGAAATGGGAAATGGGCCCATGAAGTCAATCCCCCAAACATCAAATACTTCAACTTCAATAATGGGGTTGAGAGGCATCATGTTCCTCTTTGAAATTTTTCCCAATTGTTGACATCTGCCACAACTTATACAATATTGATGTGCATCCTTGAATAAAGTTGGCCAGTAAAATCCACATTGCAGCACCTTGGTAGTAGTCTTCCCAGAGCTGAAATGTCCCCCACATGCTTGGTCATGGCAAAAGGAAAGAACACTCCTAACCTCATTGTTAGGGATGCAATGTCTCAAGATCAAGTTTGGGCATTGCTTAAACAAATAAGGATCATCCCAGTAAAAATACTTGACTCGAGACAAGAAGATCTTCCTTTCCTGCCTTGTCCAATCATGTGGCATCGATCCCATGACTAAATAATTAACAATATCTGCAAACCATGGGATGGCATTAACCATTAAAACTTGCTCGTCAGGAAATGACTCTCCAACTTCTGAATTTGAGGGTGCTAACTGCAGTCTGGATAAATGATCAGTTACAACATTTTCACATCCTTTCTTGTCTTTGATTTCAATATCAAATTCTTGCAGCAATAAAATCCATCTCATCAAACGTGATTTGACATCCTTCTTTGCCAACAAATACTTTAATGCTGCATGATCTGTATACACAATTACTTTGGCTCCAATCAGATATGACCTAAATTTCTCCAAAGCAAATACAACAGCCAAAAGTTCTTTCTCAGTGATTGCATAATTGAGCTGAGCATCATTGAGGGTTTTGCTAGCATAACAAATTATATATGGAAGTTTATCAATCTTTTGTCCCAAAACAGCCCCTACTGCAAAATCAGAAGCATCACACATAACCTCAAAAGGATATGCCCAATTAGGAGATTGGACAATAGGGGATGATACAAGTTGATTCTTAATCTTATAAAATGCTTCCTTGCACTCTTGGTTGAACAAAAATGGGACATCCTTTAACAAGTTCGTTAAGGGTTTAGCTATCTTGCTAAAATCCTTAATAAACCTCCTATAAAATTCTGCATGGCCTAGAAAAGATTTTATATCTTTAACTGTTTTAGGCTCAGGTAGATTGGCAATTAATTCCACTTTTGCCTTATCCACTTCCAATCCTTTCTTAGAGACCACGTGTCCCAACACAATTCCACTTTGGACCATGAAATGACACTTTTCCCAATTTAAGACTAGCTTCTTCAATTTGCATCTTTCTAGCACTAATCTTAAATTCTTCAAACATTCATCATATGAAGATCCAAAAATAGAAAAATCATCCATGAAAATCTCAAGACAACTCTCAGTCATTTCATTAAAAATGCCCATCATGCACCTTTGGAAAGTTGGTGGTGCATTACAAAGTCCAAAAGGCATTCACCTATATGCAAACATTCCAAAAGGGCATGTGAAGGTTGTCTTCTCTTGGTCTTCAGGTGCCACAACAATTTGATTATAACCTGAGTATCCATCAAGAAAGCAATAATATTCTTGCCCTACTAATCTTTCTAACATTTGATCAATAAAGGGCAATGGAAAATGATCCTTCCTGGTGGCGGCATTGAGCTTCCTATAATCAATACACACACGCCAACCAGTTTGCTTCCTCATAGGGATGAGCTCGTTCTTATCATTTGCTTCTATCGTCACTCCAGATTTCTTAGGGACAACCTGAATAGGACTAACCCAAGTACTATCAGAGATTGGGTAAATGATATCATTATCCAAAAGTTTAATTATTTCTTTTTTAACTACCTCTCCTATGTTAGGGTTTAATCTCCTTTGAAACTTACGAGAGGGCACAAAATTATCTTCCAAATAAATTCTATGTTGACAGATAGTAGGACTTATACCTTTGATATCTGCCATAGTCCAACCAATGGCTTCTTTAAATTCCCTCAGCAAATCTAACAAACTTAGCTCTTGTTCTCTAGACAAGTCATTTGCAATAATCACTGGAAAAGTCTCATATTCTCCTAAAAATCCATATTTCAAATTATCAGGTAAAGGTTTCAACTCTAATGAAGGAGCCTCTAAAGTTGGGAGTTCATGTGGAGTATTGGTGGGGAGTTCCCAAACTTAGCTCTCCTCATCCTCTCCTCTAATGATCTCAACTTCATCATCTTCACATCTCATTCCTGAGTTTGATTCATTTAAAACATTCATCATCTTTACCTGCACAAGTTCATCCATTCCATCCTCTTCATCTTCAAAAAATTGGAGCATATGTGCACTCACTTCATCATCTTTATGCTCCTCACTTGTTCCTCCTTTAGGATGGAAAACATTCAACTCAATTCTCTTATCTCCATAAGTCAACCTCATGACACCTGACTTACAATTAATCACTACCTCAGTAGTGGCAAAAAATGGTCTACCCAAAATAAGAGGAATAGAATCGGACTTATGTAGAGAATTACAGGTTTCTAAAACTAAAAAATCTACAGGGTAAATACAATCTCTAATCCTAATTAAGACATCAACGATCTTCCCTCGAGGGTATCTTAAAGACCTATCAGCTAACTGTACAATGGTTTTGGTTTTCACCAGGCCCTCTAATCCTAGGGATTCAAAAACACTACTAGGCATGACATTAATTCCAGCTCCCAAATCTATGAGAGCTTTATCTAATGTTTTATCCCTAATAATACATGAAATCAAAGGGGTACCTGGATCATCTAACTTAAAAGGAAGGTGGTTGGTAAAAGGAGAACTAGCTTTTTGAGTCAGAAAGGCTCTCTTAATGACTTTCCTGGTTCTCTTCTTAGTGCACCACCCCTTAAGAAATTTAGCATAGTTAGGCATTTGTTTTAATAAATCAAGGAGAGGTATATTAACTTGCACCTGTTTAAAAATTCTTTCAATGTCTTCATTTTTTATATTTTCATTTGATTTTAACCTTTCAGGATAAGGTGCTAAAGCTATAGGTTGAGTAGGTTCTAAATGATTTTCTTTAGATTCTAAATCTACTCCCTCTCCATCTAAGTTACTATGTTGATCTTCAATATTTTCATTTTCCTTATTTTCTTCTTCTTGTCTAATTATTTCATTTTCTTTTCTTATGGGTGGGGTCTTATGAGTGACATTACCTAATCTAAGTGTAACATAAGCATCTACTAAGTCACTTTCTTCACTTAAATTTTTTCCACTATTTTCATTATTTTCTTCAATTGTTACAAAATTTTCTAAATTATCCTCTTGTTCTCTTTCTATATTAATTTGAAATTGGTGCTCTACCTCTTCACTAGGTTGGGTTGAAGACTCCTCTAATCCTATAGATGGATTTATCTCATAACCTCCTTCTTCTACCATCCTAGCTAGATCTTCAATTTGTTTACCTAAGGCTTGCACCTCACTCATAATTCTAAATTCTTTTTCCTCAATTGGTTGTTCATAAATAGTTGGTTGAGTATAATAATTTTGACATTCATTTTCTTTGTAATAGTAATTAATTGAATTAATGGCTTTTACTATTTCATCTTCAGGGTTTTGTAAACATTCTTCTTCATTATGTCCTAACATTAAACATTTATTACATTGTTTAACATTTTCTGATGGTTAAGGTAGATAATAATAAAAAATGCAATTGGTTGTAGCATGCCCCTCTACATGACATAAGTCACAATAAAGAGAACATTCATCTCCAAAGGCATAGAAATTATTTTCTATAATTATCTCCTTTGAAGATGTGCAACCAAAACACTTAAAAGGCTCAAGTCTAATCTAAAAAATTAAAACCTAGATTATACCGTGCCAAATCCCCGGCAACGGTGCCAAAAACTTGTTTGAGTATTTTAGAAGTTTTAAATTTATAAACTGCAAGTGCACGACGTTCAATGAAGTACGTCGTCAAGTACAGGTCGAACCACAGAGAAATGAGGATAATCTAGGATTCTAATTACAAGAATATGATAAGCAAATACTTTCCAAAAATAGATTAGACTACAAAAAAAAGTAAGTCCACGGATTTTTAATTTATTGATCAATCAACAGATTAGACTGAAAATTTAATGACAATCAGATCTGTTAATGTGGACTTCAGATAAAAATTTTCACACTTAGAAACGCACGAATGGTATGACTGAAAATTCGGGGATTGAAAATGATGCATAAAATTGAAAACTTCTGCGCGTTAACAACAGTATATTAAAAACCTTATAAATCCTGAATTACTCAACCAAAAATTACAAAGTCAAATGCGTTGTAAAATAGACAGAATGTAGATATTAATGAAATATTTATTCGAATTTTTAAGCGATCTGAGTTGTGATAAAAATACGTTACAATTACGACAAAAGAGTCTTAGACCGAATTCTGTGCTCGATAGAGTTATAGCTTCAAAATGGCAACAAATCTCCTCCGATTGCTATGAAATTTTAGAGAATCGCAGAAGACTTATAATATCACGATTATGGTTTTTTTCAGAATTTTCAGTTAAACAGAATCGCTCCAGAACACGTATGAACTCTCGGATTAAACACAACAGAAAAACGCAGATCTGCAAACAAGCATGCGATCTTCATCATATACGAATTTTTTTTCACATAACACAATAAGATTTCTTCATAGGAGCATCCTTAAACATCAATACATGATAATAGAACATCAATCACGTCTGTTTCTATGATTTTAGCAATGAAATAACGAGGTTTTTCGGATACAATTGCATAAACACATAAAAATACGAATCTGTCTACTATGAACTATTTGATACAATAAAACTTGAAGAAACTTACATCTAAATACATAAATCTATTGTAAACTTAAAGATAAACATAGATCTGAAGTGTAAGAAGACGTGGAGTGAAGAAATGATAGAGGAAAAACGCTCACAACAACAAGGATGTGTGGCTGCCTTTTCTTGTATGTGAGGGATGAAGGATTGTTGGTGGAGATGACTTGTGGAATGAGCTTTGAAGAGGAATCCGAGTTGAAAGTGTGGAGAAATGGCTGCTGGTCTTCTTCCCTCCTTCAAGATCACGAGCTCCCCTTTGGAAGTGTGGAGGACGGCTGCTGGAATGAGGTGGAGGTCCAAAAGAGCAAGAGCTAGACCTAGATGTGCATCACTCTCTTTTATATAGAGAGTTTCCAAGTTTAGAGATCCATCTTTGATTCAATGATTGGGATTAAATCCCACTTGATTTTCTTTCTCCAATCTTCAATTTTCATGATCTTCTATTGAATTATAAACTTTTCACAACAATAAATACATCAAAATATCAAGTCATCCATAAAATTCATAAATGATGCATGTTTGAAATAATTTCATACTTTTAACTGTATAAAATGGGGATTGGTTCTTATTGGTTAAATAATGAAATAAATGCATAATATGACTTTAATAAATCTCATGTAAATCTACTTAACCAATAAGATCCTATAAAAATATGCAACATTTTAATCCAAACAGGCGTGCTAATGGCTTTGCATGAAGCCATACCAAATCTGCTAAGGATCTTCTCAATATACTTCTGTTGATTCAAAAATAGCTTACCAGAATTTCTTTCACGCCTAATCTCCATTCCAAGAATTCTGCCAACTAGACCATGATCCTTCATATCGAATTCTGATTTTAATGTGTCCTTCAGCTCCTATATCACTTCGATATTTTTCGCAGCTATAAGAATATCATCAACATACAATAACAAATAAACATGTGTACTCTTATCAAGAGTTTTAACATATACACATGAATCATAGTTGCTACGTCTAAAACCAACTTTAACTATAAAGGCATCAAACCTTTTGTACCATTGTTGTGGTGACTGTTTAAGTCCATACAAGGACTTATTTAATTTGCACACCCAATCAGATTTACCTTTCACCACAAACCGTGTTGGTTGTTCCATCCAAATATTTTCTTCCAACTCACCATGCAAGAAGGCCGTCTTTACATCTAGTTGTTTCAATTCTAAATTCTGTGCTGCAACAATGGATAACAAAATTCTAATAGATGTATGACGTACAACAGGAGCAAATTCCTCATTGAAGTCAACTCCTTCTCACTGTGAATAACCTTTGGTGACTAATCTTGCCTTGTGCTGCACACCTGCGTTGCCTTGAGTCCCAATCTTCTTCTTATAGACCCATTTGCAACCAACAATATTTGTGTTCTTTGGACGTTTCACCAGTTCCCAAGTCTTGTTCTTATGGAGAGATTGGAGTTCCTCCTCCATAGTAGACATCTAAAGACCAGCTTTTGAATCTTCATTGCAGCTTCATATGTAGGTGGATCAACAGAATCCTCTACCTCAATTGCTACTTATAAGGCAAAAGCAACCAAATTGTCGTAGCCATATCTAATCGGAGGTCTAACGTCTTTTCTAGGACGATCTTTGCCAATGGTTCTTGGTGGTGGTTGCTCCACCTCTTCCTCCTCAACTTCATTTTCCTGAGTTTCAGATGAGATTTCTCTAATTTCAACTTGATCAGTGATAGGCGGCTGCTATGTGTCATCTATCTCCATCTGTTCAGGAAGGGTGTGCTCAATTTCTGGTATTTCACTTGCTAGTTTATCTGTTGCCTACAAAAGAGAATTCTCATCAAAAGTAACATCACGGCTATATATTACTTTGTGAGATTCAATATCATATATCTTGTATCCCTTTACACCAACACCATAGCCCACAAATATGCCTTTCTTGGCATGTGGTTCTAGCTTGCCATTGTTCACATGATAGTAAGCTGGACACTCAAAAATTCTAAGCTTTGAATAAATAGTAGATCTTTTCAACCATACCTCAAGAGGTATCTTCCCATCTAAGGCACTAGAAGGGGACCTGTTCACTAGATAGGAAGCTGTGTTAACTGCCTTTACCCAAAACTTATTGCTCAAACCTACGTGAGACAGCATACAACGTGCCTTTTCTAGGAGTGTTATGTTCAATCTTTCAGCCACTCCATTTTGCTGAGGGGTATACCTGATAGTGTTATGCCGTGTAATGCCTTCATCTTTACAAAAGTTATCAAATTCTTGAGAACAAAACTCAAGACCATTATCAGTTCTAAGATATTTTACCTTTTTGTCTGTTTGGTTTTCTACCTGCTTCTTCCAATGCTTGAAGCAAGAAAAAGCTTTACTTTTGTGTGTCAAAAAGAAAACCCAGTTCATCCTTGAATGACAGTCAATGATAGAAAGAAAATATCTGGAATCTGCAATAGAAGGCTGACGTGAAGGCCCCCAACAATCAGCATGAATATAATCAAGAACTCCCTTGGAGCTATGCTGACTGCGTGCAAATGACGCTCTTTTCTGTTTGCTAAAAACACAATGCTTGCACATGTCAATACAAACAACCTTGTGCCCATCAAACTTGCCCAAAATACTTAGTTTCTACATTCCTTTCTGCCCCAAATGACTCATCCTTGAGTGCCACATGACAGAAAAATCCTACTGACCAGATATAGCTGATGTAGCTGTGCCAACAATTGGAGTGCCCTGCAAAATGTATAAGGGACCAGATTTGGTTTCCTTCATAACAACTAATGAGCCTTACAATATGCTGATCTTCCCCTCACCACCTGTATATCTATAACCCTTAGCATCAAGGGCCATCAGTGAGATTAGACTTTTTCGAAGCTTTGGGACGTGCCAAACGTCCTCCAGAATTCTAACTATGCCATCATGCAGTTTAAATTTCATAGTGCCCACACCAACTCTAGAACACACATCATCATTGGCCAAAGTCACTTGACCACCCTCCACTTGCTCGTAGGTGTCAAAATACTCCCTAGTAGGAGTCAAATGATGTGAAGCTCTTGAGTCCATAATCCACTTATCATTAGAATAGGCACTGCAACAAACTGTAAGAGAAAAGTCATCACCTGGCATAGAACTAGTTTCTGCCACAGTAGCCTTTCCTTTGTTCATAAGCTTGGGACAATGTGATTTCTAGTGTCCTTTCTCCTTACAGTAATGGCAAGTATCCCTAGAGTACTTGCCCTTCGACTTGCTTCTGCTTTTATTCTTCCCTCCACCTTATCTCTGGCTTCTTCCCCTGTTCTCTTGTTGCTGAGCTGAGAGGCCAACACCACTTGTCTCGTTTCTACCATGCACCATGTGCCTGAGCTACCTGGAATGAAGGCTGGACCTCACTTCTTCCAGTGTAATTGAATCTCTTCCAACTACACAAGACTGAACAAAGTTTTCATAACTCAATGGGAGTGAACAAAGCAAGATAAGAGCTGCATCTTCATCTTCTATGATTACTCCAATATTCTTGAGTTCCATCAAAATAGCATTTAGTTGATCTAAATGCTGCTTAAGAGGTACACCTTCTATCATCTTTAAAGAGAACAGTCTCTGCTTTAACAACAATTTGTTTATTAAAGACTTAGTCATATACAATGACTCAAGTTTCTGCCAAAGACCTAACGAGGTAGATTCATCAGCAACTTCTATTATAACTTCATTAGACAAACACAACAAGATGGTGGAGTGAGCTTTCTCCTCCTGCAATTCAAACTCTAGCAAATTTCTGTTCAGAGTAGTTTCCTTATTTAAAGGAGCCCAAATACCTTGTTGCTTTAGAAGTGCTTTCATCTTAATTTGCCATAAGCTAAAACTATTCTTACCATCAAACTTTTCTATCTTCAACCCTGAAGTATTCATGTTTTCAAAACAACAAACAACCAGCAATACACACAAGATACAATGTGATTTCAACAAACACAATTTTGCGGCAAGGTACACAATAGCAAGCAATATCTCAACAACAATATGCTACTGAAACTACTGATTTCAACGAAATGCAATCAGCCAAGCCAAGCACACTACTTAGCACAAAACAGTAGCAAATACTTGCACAAAACCACAATCACAAAATGCCCAAAATCCGACAATCAAAGAGTCACTCGTCTAGAAAACTACTGTGCCCTAGCCAGACGCCTCCTACTATATCTCTCTGAATACGAAACTTCTGACCACGAAATTTTAAAGGAAGGAATTTTAGGAAGCTTACTACATGTCATCAAAATTTGAGATGCAATGGAGCACGGACGAGGAAGGTGCATGACTTGACGTCGGAGTGTGCAGACTAGCTTCGGCGACGACGGCAATTACGGAAATGGGGGATATCCTTGCGGAAATGGATTGAACCTTGATCAATCTATTCAACCAGTTATAGTATCTTCTATAAATAGTAAATTCTATAATTAGTAAGTTCTATAGCATCTTATATAGCCTTCTAAATATAACATTCAAGTAGTTACAGTTTATAAATATTTTACAGTCTCAATTATCGGATAATTACAGCAAGTTCATAAAAATTTTCAATTTCTACAAAACTTTGCAATACCATTTTAATTCCTTTAATTAAAAAACTTACATGACTGTTACTTTAATTACCTCCCCCCCCCATACTTACATTTTGCATTGTCCTCAATGTAAAAGATTTGACAATAAATACAGTAATTGTAGCAGGCATGAATACAGTTTGTTGATTTAAAATTCAGGATAAGTAATTGGTTACATACCTTGTTTCATTTGTATCTCCTTCTGCATATTCTGATTTTTGATTCTGAAAAACTTTGCATTCACAGATAAACGTAGAATATAAAATAAAATAACATTTAACAAATATTAATAATCAGTGTCTTGTGTGGAACCCAGACTCCTATGTCTTTGGTGGCTCACAAGCAAGCTAGTTGGTTTCCCATAATAGATACCAACAAACTGGATTGATATTTTTCTTTGTTTTTTTTTATTATATAATAAACATGAAAACTACAATTTTTTTCTTCTTTTTTAAAAAAAAAAAAAAAAAAAAAAATAAATAAATAAATGTAGAATACACACAACATTAAACACACAAAATCACAACTTAAGAACATAATTGAAAAGTAGGAACAAATGGAATAAATGTATTAGTCCAAGCAAACTTTTTAGGCATAGTTCTTCTTGCTATTAATTCTGTTTTAATGCAGTTCCTATTCCTCAATTTGTAAACATGTAATATATTATAAATTCCAAATACAAGTGTATTACCATTAATGATATGAAATGCAGAAAGGGATCCTTTTTGGTTCTAGGGTAATGTAGCAGTTTCTATTTCTACATCTATTTCAATATACTCTTCTTCCCACTTCCATTCATTTATGTCTTCCATAATCCATATTTGAAATTTCATCAGTTCATCCCACCATCTTACCAGACATAAAGTAGTATCATCTTCTTCATTATACCACATTCCTATTTGAATTTTATTAAATTCTACAGATGGTGGTTTAGCTATTTCACTCGGTATAGGTAATATTTCTATATATTCATCATAACTGTCTATGCTCACTATGTATAAATCAGATCCATATGCTATTGATATCTTTGTGACTAGATATATATATCCATCAAGTATGACATGTGTTTGGTTAATTAATGATTTTTGTCCCAGATATATCATAAAATTTTCATTCCAAGATCTATTCAGAAAATTATACACACTTAAGCGTAAATCTTCACCCCAATTTCCTGTAGGTCTTCAATAATATAATTTTTCAGGAATTGCAAAATTTTTATTAGAAAATATTAAAGCTGACCCACAATTTACAGTTGGTACTTCAAATCTATTAGGCCTTCCTATATTCCATTCTTCTCCTATTATAGGATTTCTTATCAAAATATCAGGTAATAATAAACTTGCATACCTTGGTCTCGTCTTGTATATGATTAATCCTTCATCTATCCCCATAATATGATCTATTCCTTCTAATGTATTGAGTGGAATTCCAGTAGTTTCTTCCATAGCCAGATATTCATGGTTAATTGAACTATGATTAAATGACCTCCATATGAATCCATCTCTAATCTTAGTCATTTTTGAAGCTTGTAGTCCCTGAAAATATTTTTCTTCAATATAGTCTTTAATTTCCTTTAATACACAACACAGCCTGCACAGATCTTTAGCTGATAAGTTACTCAATACTTCTCTTAGTGCATCCAACGATAATTGCATTAATTCCATTTGTCGATTCTGTATAACACAAACAAAAATTTAGCAAAAACAAAAATTAACATAACTACTACACACCCTCATGAACTTAGTCCATTGAGTTAAGGACTAACTCTACGATACTATTAACTATAAATAAAAACATATATATACACAGATAGTTGCTTCAGATATGTTGCTTCATTCAGCTACCCTCCTAGAAGAGGTATCAATTTCATTAACAGATCTATTGACAAGGTTAGGTATTGCTTGTATTGGCAATCCTCCAGTAGGTCTAACTTCCATTGGTTCTTTCTGTCTAAGTGGTATATTTCTATTCTGATTTTGAATTGCAACATTTCCAAATACAAAATCTAGTCGATTGTTTAATTGTTGGATTATCTTTTCTAATTTCTCTGTTCTAGATCCTTGTTCAATTAATGTTTCATAACTTATATTCTTCTCATTTACATTTTGTCCTCCCTAGAAATTGTTGTTTCTCTAAGATAAATTCGGGTGATTTCTCCAATTAGGATTATAAGAATTTCCCAAGTTATCTCTCTAGTTTCTAGCATAAATAATATCTAAATCATTTATGTTTGCATTCTTTTCTGTTAGCTTTTGATTTAATGATAACTCTTCTATTTTCTTTGTTAATTCATTTAATTTCACCTCAAGCATGGTACTTGAATCTATTTCATGCATTCCTCTTGGCAATATTTCTTTATTTGCAATAGCTTCAGTTGAGTTTTCCCACTATGCAGTTCTTTTGCAAAGTTTTCTAAATATGCCCATGCTTCTTCACTACATAATTTTAAAAATCCATTTTGACAAGTAGATTCTAATAAAGATTTCGTTGAAACATCTATGCCTTCATAAATTATACCTATTAATTGTGCTTTACTCATTGCATGATGTGGACATTGAGTCAGTAAATCTTTAAATCTTTCAAAATATTTCTAGAATGATTCACCCTATTTTTGGCTACACATTAATATTTCTTTTTTTTTTAATCATTTGATGTGTTGGATAATATTTTTCCAGAAAAATAGAGCAAAATTCAGTCCATGTAGAAATTGAATCAAGCGATAGAATATATAACCATCTCTTAGCTGTGTCTTTTAAAGAAAAAGGGATATATCTAAGTTTAATAGCATTTATACTCATGTTTGGCATTTTCATCATTTGTCAAACTTCATTAAATTCTCTAAGGAAATAATAGGCATCCTCTCTTTCTAATCCATGAAAATGTGGCAATTGACTAATATAATTAGATTTCAGTTCAAACCTATCTTCCTCAAAGTTTAGCAATCGAATATATGAAGGTTCATCAACTAATTCAGGATACAGAATCTCTCCTAATGGTTTTTGTATTGGAGCATCCACTTCTACATTCTCTTTTAAAAAAAGGTTAGCTACACCCTAAAGAATTTCATTAAAGTCCAATTCAGAAAATGTTTCAATACTCCTCTACGATGAAAATTCCTAGGTAGGTGTTCTTACTAATCGTTTAGTGCTTAGAGAACGGGTCCATGCGCTCATAAATAAATAGCAGAAGATTAATTACATACCAGTCTGAAGCTTTCCATTCAATAAATATTTGTTGTTGGATGAAGTTGAATCAACTACTTCTCCTTCCAGTTCCTCCAACGCATTCTCTTTTCTTTTAAAAGTGCTGGTAACTCGTAAATAACATTCTATTTTATATATATAATGCACATCCATAAAGTGAATAAATCTCGTTGCAAGAACGTGTCTTGCAACATACATCGTGGTTCCTATTTTTATAGGTACGTGTACCACTACTAATTTCAAATTTTGGTAACCGCTAAACCGACGAAGTTTCGTTTGTGGTTAAAAGAATAACTGTTCTGCTTAATCCACAAACTAACCTCGTTGAGTTATAGATTACTCAATGGAACATAGTCGGTTACTGTTGCTAACTCCACAAACTAACTTCATTGAGTTATAGATAACTCAACGGAGTGACCTTATATTATATTACTGACCTCGTGGGGTTACATTTAACTCAACGAAGTTACTTCGTTGAGTTAACACTTAGCAACCTCTAAGTTTTACTCTCGTAAGTTCCTCTCTGCTTTTTTTTTTTTTCATTCTGCTAACTGAAATAAAGTTAAATCTATGTCATTAATGCATCATTCTAATCAAAATTTGTTTAAATCTGAATATTATATAAAGATTTAACTTATAGGTCATTTTATGTTATGCAGAATTTACATTTTACCTTGCAACATGCAGAAATTTTTTAAGCATTTATCCTGTCATTCAGCAAATTGTAAATCTGTTAAACATTCATTCATAATCTTCCACAAAATATATATAACATTCAATACATTCCATTCATTTCACATTCAAAACACGTATGAAAAGTACATCTGAAAAGTTTACATTCATTAATATGAATCAATTTACAGTACAAGTACATCATACTATTTCATACAATTTTATACAAGTAGACGAATAATACAATTTAATCTCTATTCCTAAGTTCATCTACTTCCTTTTGAAGTTTTTCTAATTGAAGTTCTAATTGATTAATTCTTTCTACAACTCCTAAAATTCCTCCAAAAGGTACAGCTATCTCTGCAACTACAAAATTTCTGTACTCTTTCACTGAAATGGTTCTTGATCTGATCCTTTTTGATGTCCATTGAGTGAAATCGATACAGTCCACCATCAGTAGTGGAATCAAATCTCCATAAAACAATTTTTTCTTTACTATTTTCAGCTTGGAGATAAAAACTACAAACCAATTTATTTGAATCCTGTTTACAACTGCAAACATGGCCCATTTGACAAATTGACTTAATTCTATGTCATGGCCTTGTCGTTGATAGACATTCTTAATCAAAATGTTGGCTACCATGTGTGTTTTACCATTTAAATGCTTTAATCTGTTTAATAAAGGCACACCAGGATTGATAGCTAAACAATCTTTTATTTCTTGTTCTGTCCACTCAACTGCAGTTGTGTCTTCCAAAATTTTTAGTCCTTCATTCTTTAATCCAAAAATGTTGTGGAGAAGCTCTAGTGTTATCTGTACATCAACTTCCTCCACATTTGAAATTAATCCTCCTTCACCTTCTCTTAAATTTGCATAAAAACAGGGCACTAAATTCTCATAAACTGCATGCCCTCTTTCTTGAGAAATAAACTTTAGTAGACCTTAGAATTCAAATAAATATTTGATTTCTTGCATTCCATACCAATTTATTGGTCTACTGTAAATAATATCGTAACCCCTAATCTCTTGATATCTGGTATAAGCTTCTTGACTCCAAAAATGTACTTCATTCAAAACTGTTGTTTTAGTCAGGTCAGGAAGGTGACTTTGTTGTTCCAAAGGGGTTTGTTCTTGATATTCCTCTATTATACGCTGCATTTGAACATTCTCTACAGATTCCTGAATTTCTGTTTCTATTTCTTTTGTTTGTGGTGGTGAGCCGGCAGAACTCTCCACTCTATCTTGAATTCTTTCCATAAATTGCTGAAGAGTTTCTTTCTCTTCAATGGAATCTATAAAGTTATTTTTGTCCAAATGGCTTCTTTCAGCCTCTTCATTTTCTACTCTTTCTTCTTCCTCCTGACTACCAATCTGCTTTGTCACTGTTCTTTCTGATTCTGTAACAGATTGGGATGGAGTCACGGGCAATTCAGTTTTTGCCCTAATTTCTGTTTCTTCTTGTATAGGCTACAGACTAATTTCAGCCTGATTTTCCTCTTGTCTTTGCTCCTGCTGCTGCAGCTCCTGCTCCTCCTCAAAATCGGATAGTAGGTTTATAAAAATTTTCTCCACAGGCCTTGTTAAAATTGGTACCTCAGATTTAATCTCTTTTTGATAGTCAAACACTTTCTCTTTTCCTTTCCTTTTTTTGATTAATTGTGCCTATTCTTCCTCTTCTTCTTCTGAAATTAAATCTACAAAAGTAGGCTCTACAGGCCTTCGAGCCACAGGTACTAGTTCTTCTTGTTTAATTCTTTTCATAACTGCTGGTCTTGAAGGACCAGTCTCAGCCTCTCCTACAGCACTTGATTTAGCTGCTGCCTGATGCTGTTCAACTTTTATTTTGTACTAGGCCCTCATCTTTTCTTTGACCCTTTTTTTCTTAATGGCATCATATAAAATATGTGCCTTAGCCATAGCTATTTCTTGAGTATCACCTTGGTCTCTTGCTGTTTTGACCAAGCTAGTAAATTCTTTTTCTTCTTCTTCAATTCTCGACCAAGCAAATGCTACTTGAGGCAATGGCTCTATTGGCTGAACTAGAGGTCCTGACTGCTGTTCCTTAGGAACAGGTCTTTCAGTAGTTGGTTCCTCCTGTTCTCCTACTCGTTGATGCTGCCATATTTTTGATTCCTTCAGAAACTATGCTATGTCAACTGCTTCTTCCTAGAACTCAGGTGTCATCTTCCTCATTATGGAGTTATACAATAGCACGGAATCGCTCTGATTTCTACTATTCTAGATTCTAAATGATTTGCTAGATAATGCCCCTAAAACCCTAGGTTTTAGTTTAAATAAGCCCTAAGTTTAGCTGGGTAATCGGCTCATTTCTCGAACCAACTAATACTCTCTCATCCACAGTCTTAACTACAGTACTCCGTTGAGTTACAGTTAACTCAATGGAATAAGCTTGTTGACTAACTCAAGACTCAACAGAGTAAGCTCATTGAGTTAAGCGTAACTCAATGGACTTCCCGTACAAATAGATATAATAATAAAAATACTTAAGATAATAGTTTTTTTGTTTTTTTACCGATTTAACTAATACTATGTTTCAGTCAAACCTAATTTTTTTCCGATTGAACCGATACTATGTTTCGGTAAAACCAACATTTTTTTCTGAAAATTAATATACATATTTTTTATGTTTCGGTCATACCGATGGATCTAGTTGGTTGAACTGCAATGATTTTTATATTTTATATATTTTTTTTAATATTTTTTTATAAACATAAAACTGATTTCTTACTAAATAAAGCTTGAGTAGTCCTCTACTCTAACTTCTTCTATAATTCCAAAAAAGTTTTTTGGTGTTTTCAGAATAGGTCTAAGTCTTTGTCCATTTACTTTAAATATATTCTGATTTTTAGGATTTTCAATTTCAATAGCTCCATAAGGATAAATATTTCGAATTATGTAAGGTTCTGCCCATCTAGATCTTAATTTTCTTGGATGGTTATGAAGTCTAACCATATAAAGATATACTTCTTGTCCTATTTCAAATCTTTTTGGAATAATTTTTCTATAATGCTAGAATTTCATTTTCTCTTTTTCTTTTACAGTCTTCGAATAAGCTTCATTTCTAAATTCTTCTAATTCAATTAATTGCATTTTTCTATTTTCAGAAAAATAGTGAACTACTTTGCTCAGCTAAAAAGACCTTTCTAAGAACTTTTCGCTCTCTTTTCTTAGTACACCAATCCTTCAGAAATTTAGCACAAGGTGGCATTTTCTGCAATAGATCTAACAAAGGAATGTTAACTTGTACTTTTTCAAAAATTTCTCTAATTTTTTCTTGTTTTTCAGGTATTGTTTGTTATAATCTTTCAGGATAGGGTGCTAAAGATTGTGATTTAAAATATTCTTTTTCTTTCGTTTGATTTGTTTGATCATTTTTAGCTTCATTAGCAGATTCAGATTTTTATTCAGTGATTTCTAGATTTTCAGCTATTACATTTTCATTATCATTTTGATTTTTACTCTTATCCACCTTCATATTATTTTCATTTTGAGTTCTTGGTGGTATATCAGTTCCAGATCTTAATGTTACACTTACATCTTCCAGATTTTTGTTAGTCTTACGATGTTTTTGTATATCATTTTCGTGATTATGATCTTCAATTATTTTTAGTTTAAAATGCATTCTTTAAATTCTCTTGCATTAATATTTTCTGTTTGCTGTATATTTTGCAAATTATGTAGGTTTATAATATTATAATTTTCATTGTCTTGTTGCATAACTTGTATTTTCATTGTATATTCGTCCAATGCTTTTAATTTTCTTTCCAGATCATCTAATCTCATTGCATTCAATTTTTGATCAATTTTCATTATGGTTCTTTCAGTTTTGTAAATTATATCCTTTTTAGGTTTTGAATATGCTTCCTTATAATTTAATTGGTTGTTCTTGTTGCTGACACATAAAGTATTCTAGTTTGTCCAGGTTTTGCTCTATACTACGCTCCAGCCTGTCATACCTATCCCAAACTTCAGTGTCTCTCAACATATTACACATTCTATACTGACCATCAGTTGGGTAAACTATAGGATTCTCATACTTGGCTCTATTATATTGAGGATAATTCATTTGTTGTTCATGGGATCTAACCATCTGTAAACGTCTTAGTTTCAAACAATCAGAAATGTTGTGTCCTTCAGAATTGCAGAATTCACATATGCTAATTACAGGTTTCAGAAATCTTTGAGCATATGCCATATTCTCAATCATAGAAGAAAACACACAACTCTCTGGCTATTAAAACAAAACAGCTTTAACAATTGCTTATATTAATTCAATTCAATTCAATTCTAGTCAATTCAATTCCTCGGCAACGGTGCCATAAAACTTGTTTGGATTTTCCCAGCACGACACCAAAATATCTGATTAGATCTCCAATAACGTACCAGAAAAACTTGGATTTGTTACTTCTGTTTTTACTTAGTTAATTTATCTTTATGCCTATTCTTTTCTTTAAGAAGTAAGCAAACAACCTTTAATACAATTTAGATATTAATTCCAATTTGTACTTTAACTACAAGTGCACAGTGTCTATTGTATCAGTGTGCAAGTACAGGTCGATCCCATAGGGAATTGCTTAAGAACTTAGAACTGTTCATTTGTTAACAATCAAATTTATATATTCAATAAGCCCTTCGTTGAGTTATAGTTAACTCAACGGACAAAGTATGTTGAGTTATGGCTAACTCAACGGACTAACCTCGTGGACTTAAGTTAACTCCACGAGCCTGCCTTTTCTTTTTAATACTGCTATTTACAAAGGAATTCGGCCAACCATTGGGCGATTCCACAGATTGTAAATAACATCAATTAAGCTCTTTAATGTTAGTAAACACTGGATTTATCATTAGGTAATACTAACATTCAGATAATTCAAACAGTAACCATTAAAATCTTTAAGTCTTTTGAACGAACCAATTTCAGTAAACTGTAAAACTAAAACTAACATAAAACAATCACAACATTGATAAAGATAACATTAATCACGATACAACACAAACAATACAACACTCAAATACAACATACAAACATAGATAAATTGTTTTTGGTATTTTTGTTTTAATATGAACATAGAAATGGGCGAAAGGTGAAATGTAAAGTAATCTTAGTCGATAGTAAATACTACTGTCACTACTTGCAATGCGATTACACCATTGAAAATTAAACCACTTACAATTTTGTCTCCTCTCCTTATAGAATCGCGAGTCCAGAATTGCAAGATGATCTCCTCTTCAACATACAGGCATCAACCCAAAGCCAAGGCTAGAAGCTTTACGATCTCCTAAAATATGAGTCGGTGCTAAATTAAAGAAACATATTAACATTAGAAATGTACTAAATTAACATTAATTCCCCAAAATTAAGTAGTAATTCTAATTAAAGCATATAACAATGCAATTATAACATAATGGCTTAATTCTCATATGATAAGCTAAATATTATGCAATTAACCATCATTTAATCATTAATAATATGCACTTTTTCATTCAAAACAGGTAATAATATGTATTTTATAAGTTGCTTATATATAGATATAGAAATAACTGCAAGAAAAATTAGAAGGTTCCACAATTGTTCGGACAGTTTAAGAGCTAATTGTTCGAAGGGAAAGGATTTTCGTAAAGTTTCAAGGTAAACCATCCAGAAGGTAAATAAAACAATTGCAAGATAGAGGCAAATTTTGGAAAGTTGAAGGCAAAACATAAAAGAGTTTTGGTGGGTTTCATAACCAACTATCTAGAAGACAGATCAAGGAAGTAATAAACAAATTAGAAGGTTTCAAGGAAACTATTTGAAAGGGAAAATTTTCGAAAGGTTTGAAAAATGAATTATCTGAAAGTTAAAGGAATTTAGTGGAAAGCAAAAAGAAGAGTTTCGGAACGTTACAAGAAAAACTATAAAGGTTCATGTGAAGAACTTAAAAATTTCACGTGACTTGTTCAAGAAGACGGAAGCCTTGAAATAAAGGTTCGAAAGGTTTAAAAGGAAACTATTTGAAAGTTATGAGATTTTGGAAGGTTAAAAACTCAAGTATCCAAACTTAAAGAATCCACGCGTGATGAACTTAAAATCTCATGTGACAAAGATAGAGAGGGATCTCAGGTTTTTGAAAGGGTTGAAGTCAAACTATTCGAAAGATAAGATTTTTTGGAAGGTTTAAAAACCAAGCATCCGAACTTAAAAGTCCTCATGAGCCTCACTAGTACTTCCAATTACATTTGCCGTTCATAAAGGAATTCAATCATCCATTGGGCGGTTCCATAGAATGTTCCACAACTTTTAATTAAACTTTTAATGTTAGTTTATATTGGTATTTATCATTAATCAGTACTAACATTCAAATATTTCAAACAATAACCATTAAGATTTTGGTATTGTATACGAACTAATTTTAGTAATCAGTAATACAATTTTCTATTTTCTAGAATCAAATAAACATAAAACATTCAATAATATTAAGAATAATAACATTACTTACAATACAAAACAAATAATACTACATAGATTGCTAACTATAAAAATAGATAATGGGTTTTTAGTTGTTTTTGTTTCGATATGTTCTTGAAGATGAATGAAAGGTTAAATGTAAAATTCTCTATTGACAGTAATAACTCCTGTCACTATATGCGACATTATTACACCACTGAAAACTTAATCATTTATTGTCACATGTCCCTCTCCCTATTACTAGTGGCACGTCAGTTATTAAGGAATAATCTAGTGTCATAGTTTAGTAAAAAGTAAAACTATGTAGCACTTTCAACCATTGATGCTGAATATGTTGTTTTTACACTATGTTGTACTCAAGTTCTGTGGATGAAGCAAACTTTGGAATATTTTGGATTATCTTATGATACAATTGTGATTTATTGTTGTTAGAACCCTTGCATTTTTATAAATGTAAAAATCCTGGTGAGGTAATAATATGTATTTCATAAGTTGCTTATATACAGATGTAGAAACAATTGCATAAAAAATCGGAAGGTTCCACAATTGTTCAAATAGTTTAAGAGCTAATAGTTTGAAGGGAAATGATTTTCAGAAGGTTTGAAGGTAAACCATCTAGAAGGTAAATAAAACAACTACAAGATAGAGAGGTAGATTTCAGAAAGTTCAAGGCAAAACATAAATGAGTTTTGACAGATTTCATAACCAACTATCTAGAAAATAGATCAAGGAGTAATAAACAAATTGGAAGGTTTTGAGGAAACTATCCGAAAGGGAAAATTTTCGGAAGGTTTCAAAATTGAATTATTTGAAAGTTAAAGGAATACAATGGAAAGCAAAAAGAAGAGTTTTGGAATGTTACAAGAAAAACTATTCAAAAGTCTGTAAATTTTAGAATGTTTCAAAGATAGCAATTTGACAGTATAAAGGTTCACGTGAAGAACTTAAAAATTTGACGTGACCTGTTCAAGAAGATGGAAGCCTTGAAATAAAGGTTCAAAAGGTTTAAAAGGAAACTATCTAAAAGTTAAGAGATTTCAGAAGGTTGAAAACTCAAGTATCCAAACTTAAAGAAACTACACGTGATGAACTTAAAATCTCATGTGACAAAGACAGAGAGATCTCTAGTTTTCAGAAGGTTTGAAGTCAAACTATTCGAAAGATAAGATTTTTTGGAAGGTTATTTAGAAGATAAAGTAAACTCCTGTTGAGTTTTTGAGTCTTCAAAAGATTTTTATATTGTACTAGATTACTGTAAAAAGCTACTGTAAGCTCTTTATATTATTTCTATTTCATTCCAATAGATAAGAATTATATTAAGCTTTGAAACTCAAAAAGATCTTTAATTTCCATTAAACTTCTAAACTTTATAGTCTAGCATGTAGAATTTAATATGTAATCGAACTATTGTATTTTTATAATACTTCTTCAGATCTAAAATAAGTTGAATTACCTTGAATGTGTAGGGTCCTATATTTAGAAAATGATACCTGAAGCCTTGATTCTGAATTTAAGTCTTCTTTAAGAATCTCTTCTTTAAAATGAATGTCATTTTGTTCCTCTATCAGAATATTTTTTTGAAGCTACTTAGGTAAGTTTGATTCTTCAACTTCAATAGTGTAAGAAATATTTTCAATATTCGCAGCATCCATAAGACCTTCAACTTTTTCTTGATCAACAACAATATTTGTTTTTTTTCCTTCGAAAATAATGGAGTAGGTATCACAAATTCATGCTCTTCCTCAAACGATTTAAGTCATGTTCTATTTATTGGTGTTTGAAGAATTCTATTTGATGAACCTATTTCATTTTCTAGAGCTTCAAGCAGATGATATTGAACAAGTTATTGTAGAAGTGCTTGAAAATATTGAGGCAGTAACTAGTTCAGAGGTTGGATTGTCTAGAGTAGAAGCTATTGAAAAAGTAAGACTTCAGAAGAGCTTAATGTTGATTAGCCTATTTCAGAATCTATAGATACAGAGTCTACAAATTCACAACATGAAGACATAGAAATATCAACAAAAATAAGAAAAATTCAAGGAGGAATTTAAAGAATAAGAAATTCAGAGAGAGAAGGACACTTAAAGTGACATGGGATGACTCTTCCTCTTCACAAAGTGAAGAAACAAAGGATTCAACATCAGATAATGAATCTTCATCAAGATCAGATTTAGAAGAAAATTTGGCAAACATATGCTTTATGACGGTAGAACATCTAGCTACATAACTAGAGATAAATGATTACTTATAGAAGTAACAAAGACCAAGAACAAACAAGTTACCTTTGGAAATAAAAGTAAAACAAAAATCCTAACAAGGTTTAGGTAACTGAAAAGTGTTTTATAAATGATGTCTTATTAGAAGAAAACTTAGGTTTTAATTTACTAAGTGTTCTTGTCTTAATGAAATTTTATAAAGTGATTTTTGAAAAAGATTCCTATAAAATTATAGACATGCATACAAATGAAATTTTATTTACTACATATAAGAAAAGATTCGTTTGTATTCTGAATTTGCCTTTTGATATTATTAAAGACAATGCTTGCTTAATTGCAAAATCGGATGAAGTTATTTTATGGCAAAGAAGGCTAGGTCACTCAAACCTAAAGTTATTATAAAAGCTGTTTAAAAAGAATCTAGTTAGAGGTTTACCTAGTATTAAATACTCGAAAGAGTTTATGTATGATGCATGTCAATTAAGTAAACTACATAAAACATCCTTTAGAACTTTAAATGAAATAACAAGCAAAAGAGTACTAGAACTAGTGCATATGGATTTATTTTGATCTACTAGGACAACCAGTCTAGGAGATAAACATTATGTTTTCGTACTAGTTGATGATTATTCTAGGTTTACTTGGGTTTATTTTCTAGTTAATAAAACTAAAGTTTTTGAAATATTTAAAGTATTCTATAATAAAGTTCAAAATGTGCAGAATGTTAAAATTCAAAAACATAGGAGTGATCATGGTATAGAATTTGATATTGATCAAATAGACATCTTTTGTGAAGAATTAGACATAGATTATAGGTACTCATTTCCAAAAGCTCCTTCACAAAATGAGATAGTAGAACATAAAAACAGATCACTTCAGGAAATTTTTAGAACCATGTTAAATGAAAATAAGTCACCTTTATTTCTTTAGGCAGAAGGAGTTCATACAACATGTTATGTTATAAATAGGATATATTCAAGACCCATTTTTGATAAAACTCCTTATGAGATATTGTATAATAAGGTTCCCAAAATCAGTTATTTAAAACCCTTTGACTACAAGTGTGTTATACAAAACACTAAGAAACGTAGAGATAAATTTAGAGCCAAATCAGATGAGGGTATTTTTGTTGGTTATTCCATTAGAAATAAAGTATATAGAGTATATAATAAATCAACAAAAACCATTGAGAAAACTCTACATGTGAAATTTCATGAAAATTCTCATTTGGATTTTAGACATACTGAAAATATTGATTCAAAAATTTTCCTAGAAGAATCAAATGATGTTGACAAAGAAATTGAGAGATTATCTGACAAACTAAGAAATATAAACTTGAATGATGAAGATTTAGAAGAAAATAATGTCATGCCTATATAAAATGTGGAACAACATAGAAATTGGCATTATACTTCATCTCATCCTATTGATTAGATAATAGGCAATTGTATTGATGTGAAAGGTTAGATCAGACAATGGTTTAATTTGTCTTTAGGCTTAAATCAATAATTAGTTTTATAAGTAATCTAACAAACTTTCACACAAATTAGATATTAATTCTAATTTGTATTTTATCTCCAAGTGCACAGTGTATATTGTATTTGTGTGCAAGTAGAGGTCGATCCCATAGAGATTGAGTAAGAATTGTGTATTGTTCCGGTTTTAATAATAGAATTTATGTGTTCAGTAAGCACTCCATTGAGTTACAATTAACACAACGGACCAAGTTCATGGAGTTATGACTAAATCAATGGACTAACCTCGTGGACTTAAGTTAACTCTACAAGTCTATCTTTCCAGTTTAATACTAGTATTTACAAAGCAATTCGGTCAACCATTGAGCAATTCCACAGATTGTAAATAACATCAATTAAGCTCCTTAATGCTAGTTAATATTAGATTTATCATTAAGCAACACTAACATTCAAATATTTCAAATAGTAACCATTAAAATCTTTAAGTATCTGATTGGATTTTTAGGCGGCACTAGAGAACTTATTTAGTTCCTCGGCAATAGTGCTAGAAAACTTGTTAACTTCTGTTTGTAACTTAGTTAATTTATCTTTATGCTTATCATTAATTCCTTTTTAGAAGTCAACAAACCATCTTTCACACAAATTAGATATTAATTCCAATTTGTATTTTAACTATAAGTGCACAGTGTATATTGTATTTGTGTGCAAGTACAGGTCAATTCCACAAAGAATTGAGGAAGAATTGTGCACTATTCTGTTTTTAATAATGAAATTTATATATTCAGTAAGCACTTTGTTGAGTTATTTTACAATTTTGTTCAAAATGAGCAAAGTGTTTCTATTCAAAAACTTAGGAGTGATCATGGAACTGAATTTGATAATGATCAAATGGATAACTATTGTAATGAGCATGGCATTGATCACAGATTTTCTTTTCCAAGAGCACCGTGTCAAAATGGTGTTGTTGAGAGAAAGAATAGATCACTTCAAGAAATGGCCAGAACTATGTTGAATGAACATAAGTTACCTCAAAATCTTTGGGCTGAAGTAGTAAATACAGCTTGTTATGTTATTAACATAAGTCATTTAAGACCTCATGTTAATAAAACTCCTTTTGAAATTATGTTTAATAGGGTTCCAAAAATTTCCTATATGAAACCATTTGGCTGCAAGTGTTTTATTCTTAATACTAAGGATAAAAAGGATAAATTTCAAGCCAAATCGGATGAAGGAATTTTTGTAGGTTACTCTACTAGAAGTAAAGCCTATAGAGTATATAACAAGACTTCTAGGACTATTGAAGAAACCCTCCATGTAAGCTTCAATGAAAATTCTCTTAGAGAATCTCAATCTAAAGCTGATAATGATGATATGATCAATTTTCCAAATGAGTTAGAGATCAATAGAGAGATTGATGATTTATCTGAGAAAATCAAAAATATGAACTTAAATGATCAAACAAATAATGAAAGTGATGGACTTTCAAATGTTGATGAGAATATTAAGGAAAATCAGAGAAACTAGCGTTATTCTTCATCACATCCCATTACTCAAGTCATTGGTAATATTAATGAGAGAGTTAAAACTAGAGCTTCAGTAAATTTAAATAGTATGTGTATGTTTGTTTCTATGGTGGAACCAAGGAATATACAAGAAGCATTATCTAATGAAAATTGGATAGTGGCAATGCAAGAAGAACTAAATCAATTCATCAGAAATGATGTATGGGAATTAGTCTCTCCACTAGAAAATCAGTCCATAATAGGTACAAAGTGGATCTTTAGAAACAAAACTAATGAAATTGGTCAAATTATAAGGAATAAAGCTAGATTAGTTGCACAAGGGTATACACAGGAAGAAGGATTAGATTATGATGAAACATTTGCTCTTGTGGCTAAGTTAGAAAGTATTAGAATATTATTAGCCTATGCTTGTTATATGGATTTTAAATTATATCAAATGGATGTAAAGAGTGCATTTCTAAATGGTTTAATTAATGAAGAAGTCTATGTAAAACAACCACCTGGATTTGAAGATATTAAAAATCCTGACTTTGGGTATAAATTGAAGAAAGCCTTATATGGTTTGAAGCAAGCACCTAGATCATGGTATGAAAGATTGTCTACTTTTTTAATAGAAAAAGGCTATATCATGGGAAAAGTGGATCATACTCTATTTATTAAGAGAGATGGTAAAGATCAGATTGTTGTTCAAATATACGTAGATGATATAATCTTTGGAGCTACCTTTGATAAGTTGATAGAAATATTCTCTGAAGAGATGACTAATCAGTTTGAAATGAGTATGATAGGAGAACTTTCATATTTTCTAAGACTTCAAATTAAGCAAATGGATAAAGGTATATTTTTAAATCAGGAAAAATATGCAGATGAAATGCTTAAGAAATTTAATTTTAATGATACAAGGATTCGAGGAACTCCTACGAGTACTACTTTAAAGTTAGATATTGATGACATAGGAAAATCTATAGATCAAAGAAAATACAGAAGTATGATTGGTTCTTTACTTTATTTGAATGCTAGTAGACCTGATATTATGTTTGCTATGTGTGTTTGTGCTAGATTTCAATCTAATCCTAAAGAATCACACTTAATTGCAGTTAAAAGAATATTTAGATATATACAAGGAACTAAAAATTTTGGACTGTATTATTCTAAGGATAGTTCAATAGATCTTATAGGATATACTGATGCTGATTATGCAGGATCTAAATCTAATAGAAAGAGTACCAGCGGCACATGTCAATTATTGGGAAATAATTTGGTGTCATGGTTTAGTAAAAAGCAAAACTGTGTAGCACTTTCTATTACAGAAGCTGAATATGTTGCTGCTGCACTGTGTTGCACTCAGATTCTATGGATAAGACAAACTTTAGAAGATTTTGGATTATCTTATGATACAACTAAGATTTATTGTGACAGTAGTTCTGCAATAAATCTTTCTAAAAATCCTGTATTACATTCAAGAGCAAAGCATATAGAGGTTAGACATCATTTTCTAAGAGATAACGTAATTAAAGGAAAAATTAAATTAGAATTTGTGTCTAGTAAAAATCAATTAGATGATATATTTACAAAACCTCTAGACGAAAATACATTATGCAACATTAGATTAAATTTAGGTATTTGTAGGCTATGTGATGTGTAAAATGCTTAAACTCCACATAAAAAGATAAATATTATTGATGATGTTGTTCACCTCGTAGATATTATATACTTATTATAAATATCTAAAGTAATATCTAAACTGTTGCTTAAGATACTATGTATTTATTGTAAAATCATAATAGTATCTTATTGATTTTAAGTAGTTTATCAATTTTAATAGTTTTTACGATTTTACGTGGAAGTGTAAATGAAAAACATTAAATACTTCTGACATTCTGAAATTTTGATTAAATGTTTTCTTTGAATCAAGGAAAATGCATATGATCATGCATAAATTTGACTTAATTGATTAAACTTGTAGAATAAGTTATATGTAACTCATCTTAAACTGTTAATCAAAAGTATAAGCTTATTAAAACTGATTCATATTCTCAATACAATCATAGAAGTAAAAATTGTATGAGATTTGTGTTTTATTGCATCTGTATTAATGGAATACATATATACTATGCTTAAAATGAAAAGTGCTTACAAAGTAAAAATCTTTGAGAGTTTATTGATCAGTTTGATCACGAGCCTTTTGTACTTGAGGAGATAAGTATGTAAGGATTGTTGTCCTAAAAAAGGATTCTTTAAATCTGGCAACCTAAGGTCCTGATCAGATCTGGGATTGTTGACTGAAAGCTCATTACACGGGTACATTAGAAAGCTCTTGTATGATTCAAGCTTTTCAAACTAACTTTTAAAGAAAATTATCAATATTTACTGTTTTGAAAAGAAAAAGTTGTTTCATTAGTTACAGATATCTTTGAATCGCATATAGTTTATACCAATATGACTACTGATTTATTGAATTAACATTAGTACTTTTGAAAACGTTTATTTGAGATACATTCTTTTATTCTCCTTGAATTAATCGAATTGAGTTCAAAGTTGTGTTTTGATTCATATACAATAGGAATTGATTCTGGAAATCATTTTTGATGATGTCAGGATAACGGAAGTCTCTGAAAAGAAAATGTAAAAGTATAGTTATACTTAACATCTATTGTCACTACAAGTATATTTTGTATTTTGATTGAATATATTTGAAGTATATTTGTAGGGGGAGGATTAACAATGTCGAAAACAGATTAATATAATTTAGAATACAAATCTTAGTTAATCTGAATTAATGTCCTCTTAAAATCTTGATGAAATAATTTAAAAAGACAAATAAACTATTTTAGATTCAAAGGACAAAATGTTCAAAAAGTTTACAATGTTCTCAAGATAATGTTAAGTTTAGCATGTGTGTTGTTTTCGAAACGTTTTAGTTGGAAGCATCCGAAAATTGGTGTACTAACTAGACGTTATGTTAGATAAGGTAACGTGTAAAACTGCCTCTAGACAGCGTTTTACTCGTTAGGTTAGTTAACTCAACGAGTTATACTTGAATATTTCAGGTACCTTGATTGAATAAACTTTATTCAATATTTATTTAATTTCTAAACCGAACTTCTCTACACGTTGAGTTATACGCCTAAAAACCCTATTTAAACACTTATTACACAGGGACTTAGGTTATTTGTAAACTTTGTCAAGAAAATCTTTCCCGCTTGTTGTTGTTACAACCTGCGACGATGGTCTCCAAGTTCTACAAAGGTCGTGGTAGAGGAAAAGGAAAAAGCAGAAGAGATGCAAAAGGAAAAGAAATAGAGAATGATGAAGTTCCACGTACTTGGTTCAAGAAAATATTTCGAGTGGACAAAAGGTAAGAAGAACTTTATAAAGATTACTTCTTTTCTCAAGATATATTAGATGAAGTTAGACAAGAACTTCAACATACTAATGCAAGTATTACATACATGGGTATTCGAAGTAAATATGATAGAGAATACAGAATGAAATGTGCTGAGATTGCATTTTTGGAATAGTATGCAAAATATTTGGAAAAAGGTGTACGTTCATCAAATAGAACTCCTCAAACTCCTATAAACGGTACAAGACTACATGCATTTGAGGAAGAGCATGAATCAGCTATCCCTACTCCTTTATATTCAAAACAAGTAGAATCAGATATTGTTGTAGACAAAACAAAAGTTGACAGTCTTCGAAAGGCCGTTGCAATAGAAAGTGCCTTAGAAGAATTAAAGCAGAAAACTATTATGGAGCAATTTGAAAAGAAAACAGTAATACTTGAAAAGGAGAAACAAAAATGTTATAGAAGAAGGAAAGTCAAAAAAATTATGTCTACGGAAACAAAGTCTATTGAAAAAGGAAAATCAGATAAAAATTTATTTCCAAAGGACAATGTATGTCTAGACATTGTACCTTATTGTGCATCTGATAAACTCATCAGTTCCGAACACACTGAAACTGGTGAAGATAATGAGAGTTTATTTTCCCTTGCTAGAAAACTTGAGAAGAAATCCAAGTCAAATATGAGCTCAAGCTTTTCTATTAGTACAAGTCCTGATGATGCAGAAATTGACAAATCAGAGCATCAGGCACCTGACATTGAACAAGTTATTGCAAATATAATTGACAATGTTGAAGTAGTAACTAGTTCAAAGGCTTAATTGTCTAGAGTAGCAGATATTGAAATTGTTAAGACTCCAGAAGAGCTAAAAGTTAACCAGCCTTCTACGGAATCTATAGAAGCAGAGTCTCAGTATACACAGCATGAATCAATGGAATTATCTGTTGAACAAAATGAACAATTACAGACAGATACACCGGCTGTAGAATTTGTGGAAAAATTGAACTCTAAACATTCTATAGAGACTATACAGATGAATGTTGAGCATATTGACAATGTTCCTAACACTGTTGAAGCTGAAGAATCAAGCTTACCTAAGCAGCTTCAAGATAATATTTTGGAAGAAGAACAACATGACATTCATTTTGAAGAAGAGGTTCTTGAAGATGAATTAAACTCTGAATCACGGCTTTAGGTATCACCTTCTTTGTGTACAATATTAAAAATTCAAGGTAATGCAATTCATTTTAGATATGAAGAAGCATTGCAGAAATACAATAATCTGATTACATGTCAGATTCTACATGCTCGTCCAATAAAATTCAGAAATTTGATGGAAATAAGAGATCTGTTTGAGTTTCAAGGCCTCATTAAATTCTTGCTAGTAGGAACGAAATGGAAGCAATACACAGAGTTTATTACAGCTTTTTATAGCAATCTGTACAAGAATGGAAATTTTCTAAAAACTCAAATAAATGAACAGGAGTTTATGTTGTCTCCTGAGTTAATTTTTGAAGTTTTAGGATTAAAGAATGAAGGTGTTGTTATTACCAATAGATTTGACATAATAAGATAATTGGAATGGAACATTTAGTCTTTATCAAAAATTCCAGATGTATATTCTGAAATGAGATTAATGGAAAATCTGAATGCAGAGGCAAGGTTTATTGTAAATATATTGCATGCAAATTTATTTCAGAGAGTTGGACACAATTTGGAAGTCAGCAGAAGCTGTTTATATGCAACTTATGTCCTACTGAATAGAATTCAAATAAATTGGTTTGATGTTTTCATGTCTCAACTACACCATATGAGTTCAAAGTTATTTTATGGTGATGTTGTATGTAGAATCCTTGCAAGCCAATTGACATTATCTGACTGGCCCTCTGAAACTAAAGGCATGAGAGCATTTAGTATCAAAGATTTGCAAAAATTCCAGGCCATGCATAAACCTCAACGACAACAACAACAACAACTTGATATAGACCATATACAACAACAGCAACAACAAAGTTATTCAGTTCAAGCAGAACAGCAAACTCAGCTACCTCTTGACTTAGATGTAGTGCTTAACGACATCAGAAATGATATTAGGCATCTTGGAGATAAAATATGTAATGCTATAAGTGATATACTTAGGAGGGGTCGATAATTATTTTTGTTTGTTTCTGAATACAAAATGTAATGTTTGTATTACTTGTTTGATTTGATTGAACAATACATTTTTCTGTAAATGTCTTTAATTATTATTCTTGTTTAGAGAAAGAGTTGTTGTAATTATATCTCTTATATATATATATATATATATTCTCTGTAATTATCTTTTTGATTAATGAAAAAAAGGGGGAGAAATATTATAAAAAGATGATTATGATCTTAATTGCATATATATATTATAAAAGGAGATGCTATTTAAATGGTTATTGTAATCTAACAGATGATAAATAGAAAACTGATACTTATATAATTATTCACATCTGAGAGTTTTAGTTCTGAGAGGTAAAATTTACACAAATAATAGAAATAAGCTTAAGTGAACTTAAGTCAACAAACAAGTTTGTTGAATTAAAAGTTAACCCAACGAAGGTGCTTTGTTGAGTTAAACATATTTTATAATTGATTTAATATGGTTTTGTCATCATCAAAAAGAGGGAGATTGTTGAGTATTTTTGTTTTGATGATGTGTGCTGAATGAAAATAATCATATTTCTTCAATTACTATTGCTTGTGAAAAGAAATTAAAATCATCAATTAATACAGAAAAAGCTTACTGATATAAATACTTGTCTGTATTGGATCTGAAGTTAATAACTAGTCGTTTCATTTCATTAATTTCTCATTTAGCTAAACGTTAAGTTAACGTGTGTTTTTATTGAAAAGCATGATATGTTTTAATGTTATATCTTCTGTATCATGAACAGTGCACGTTTAGACAACTCGTTAAGTTAGAGTTTTGTTTGTATAGAGGTCACGTGAGAACTCGTTAAGTTAGAGACTTAAAGGTTAAAATAGGTCACGTGATAACTCGTTAAGTTAGTGAGTAAAAGAAGAGACGAACTCGTTAAGTTAGTGTTATACACGTGGTGAAATTATAAGTTACGAATGTTATATTGTATCACGTAAGGTGCACATGTTTAACTCGTTAAGTTAACATAACTAAACGCGTTGAGTTGCTATATTGAACACTAAGGCAACGCGTTAGGTTAGCGTTATAAACTTAAGTTGTTATTTTTGCACGTGGTAAAATTCTTATTATAAAAACATTTGTTTATTACTGGTTCGTTGAGTTATCATAACACAATGGAGATGGTTCATTGAGATAGCATAACACCATGGACTTAGTTCGTTGAGTTAGGTACAATACTTGTCACGTGAAATAGCACATGGTGAACTCGTTAAGTTAGAAATGTTAAGTTATATATATATACTTGTGTTACTCGTTTAGTTAACATTAAAGTAACGACTTCTTATTACACTGATGAAAAATTTTTGGATGAGAAAGTTTATTTTGCATGAAATTTTTCAGAGATCCAGGACTAATGATTAAAGAAAATTCGAAATATAAACGTGGGTTAGAACGCATGTGTTTTGATGAAGGAAAAAGAAAAGACGTGGAGAAGTAGAAAACTGGTAGTGGTTAAACGTGAAGGATATGCATGAAATGAAGATACAGTATGAAAGGCATAGAATTCTCGTTGATCAATTTATCCTTGCACACAAAAAGAAAAATCTTTTCAAGGATCAAACCATCCTTGCACACCAAAAGAAAAATCTTTTTCAGGGATCAAAAACACCTTCTCAGGGAAAATCTCTCAAGTGGAAGAAAGTTCAGTGAAGCATAAAAAGGTAAGATTTTCGTCACTGAAGATTTGAAGTATCAGAAGAAAGCAAATTCGGTGAAGCATGAAAAGACAAGATATTCGTCACTGAAGAATTACTGAAGAAGAAAAAGAAGAAGAAGAAAGATCTCAAATAGGGAGAAAAGTTTTAAATTCCGCAAATTAGTTTTCTCTGTTTGTAGTTATGAAATTGTTTAGATGATACATGGTATCGAAATATAATTGCATCTACAATTTCTGAGGAGAATTGAATTGTATATTGTAATTGAAACCTTGAATAAAAATGATTTTATGAAAACAATGTATCGACTTGTTTTTGAGTTTTAAAGTTTCAATTATATTTCAGAAAATATTAAAGATACACAATTCACCCCCCTCTTATGTAGCCATACGATCCTACAGTTAGTTCATGGATTAAGCTGAACGGTTATTCTTTTAGCCAAGAACGAAACTTTGTGGGTTTAGCGGTTACTGAAATTTTAAATTAGAAGTAGAACACGTATCCATAAAAATAAGAACCATATTGCATGTTACAAGACATGTTCTTGCAATGAGATTCATTTGCCTGATGGATGTGCATTATAAAGAACAAAAAGTTATTTATGAGCTACTAGCACTTGAGAAAAGAAAGAAAATTCGTTAGGGAATTGGAAGGAGAAGCAGCTGATTCAACTTCATCCGTCAACAACTATTTATTGAAAACAAAGTATCAGATTGGTATGTAATTAATCTTCTACTATTTTACTTTATGTTAAGAGTTTATGAGCACATGATCTTGTTCTCCTAGCACTAAACGATTAGTAAAAACACCTACATACGATTATTCAACATAGAAGCGTATTGAAATATTTTCTGAATTGGACTTTAATGAAATCCTTAGGGGTGTAGCTAACCTTTCTTTAAAAGAGAACGAAGATATGGTTGCTCTAGTAGAAAAACCATTAGGGGAAATTCTGTATCTTGAACTAGTTGATGAACTTTCATGTATTCAATTGCCAAACTTTGAGGGAGATAGGTTTGAACTGAAATCTAATTATATTAGTCAATTGCCACACTTTCATGGATTAGAAAGACGAGATGCCTATTATTTTCTTAGAGAATTTAACGAAGTTTGTCAAATGATGAAAATGCCAAACATGAGTATTGATGCTATTAAACTTAGATATATCCCTTTTGCTTTAAAAGACACAGTTAGGAGATGGTTATATACTCTGTCGCCTGATTTAATTTCTACATAGACTGAATTTTGCTCTATTTTTTTGAAAAAATATTATCCAACCCATCACACGATTAAAAAGGAAAAGAAAATATTAATGTGTAGCCAAAAATAGGGAGAATCATTCTGGAAATATTTTGAAAGATTTAAAGATTTACTGACTCAATGCCCACATCATGCAATGAGTAAAGCACAATTAGTAGGTATAATTTGTGAAGGCATAGATGTTTCAACGAAATCTTTATTAGAATCTATTTGTCAGAATGGATTTTTAAAACTATGTAGTGAAGAAGCATGGGCATACTTAGAAAACTTTGCAAAAAGAATTACATAGTGGGAAACTCGGTTGAAGCTATTATAGATAAAAGAATATTGCTAAGAGGAATGCAAAAAATAGATTCAAGTACTATGCTAGAAGTTAAATTAACTGAATTAATGAAAAAAATAGAAGAGTTATCACTAAATCAAAAGCTAGTAGAAAAGAATGCAAGCATTAATATAAGATCGTAAGGCTACACAAGAGGGGGGGGTGAATTGTGTATTTTTAATATTTTTTGAAATATAATTGAAACTTTAAAATTCAAAAATAAGTCGAGACATTGTTTTCATAAAATCATTTTTATTCAAGGTTTCAATTACAATATACAATTCAATTCTCCTCAGAAATTGTAGATGCAATTATAACTCAATACCACGCATCATCTAAAAAATTTCATAACTACAAACAGAGAAAACTAATTTGCGGAATTTAAAACATTTCTCCCTGTTTGAGATCTTGCTTCTTCTTATTTTTCTTCTTCTTCAGTGACAAATATCTTGTCTTTCTCTGCTTCACCGAATTTGCTTTCTTCTGATACTTTAAATCCTCAGTGACATAAATAATACCTTGTTCTGCTTCATTGAATTTTCTTCCACCTGATACTTCAAATCTTCAGCGACATAAATTTAACCTTTTCTACTTCATTGAATTTTCTTCCACCTGATACTTCAAATCTTCAATAACATAAATTTAACCTTTTCTGCTTCATTGAATTTTCTTCCACCATAGAGATTTTCCCTGAAGAGGTGTTTTTGATCCTTGAAAAAGATTTTTCTTTTGGTGTGCAGGGATAGTTTGATCCTTGAAAAGATTTTTCTTTTTGTGTGCAAGGATAGTTTGATTAACGAGAATTCTATGACTTTTATACTGTATCTTCATTTCATGCATATCTTTCACGTTTAATCACTACCAGTTTTCCACTTCTCCACATCTTTTGTTTTTCCTTCATCGAAACACACACGTTCTGACCAACGTTTATATTTCAAATTTTCTTTAATCATCAGTCCTGGATCTCTGAAAAATTTCCTACAAAATAAACTTTCTCGTCCAAAGAATTTTCCATCAAGTGTAATAATAAGTCGTTACTTTAATGTTAACTAAACAAGTAACACAAGTATATATAACTTAACGTTTCTAACTTAACGAGTTCCTTATGTGCCATTTCACGTGACAATTACTATAGCTAACTCAACGAACTAAGTCCATGGTGTTATGCTAACTCAACGAACCAGCTTAACCTTTCTTTTAGAAGGTTAAACGATAACTCACCAAAAATAGTTTAAGTTTTGCATAGCTACAGTTGTAAGTCATCGAAAAACTCTTTATACCATAAAATTAGTGAGACACGTGTCAAGACCTGAAAACATGACTTAAGTTACCTTTCGGATAGTTACGACTGTAAGTCTCTGAAAAAACTTTAACTCACCAATTCAGTAATAAACAAATACTTTTATAATAAGAATTTTACCACGTGCAAAAATAACAACTTAAGTTTATAATGCTAACCTAATGCGTTGCCTTAGTGTTCAATATAGCAACTCAACGCGTTTAGTTATGTTAACTTTACAAGTTAAACATGTGCACCTCACGTGATACAATACAACATTCGTAACTTATAATTTCACCACGTGTATAACACTAACATAACGAGTTTGTCTGTTCTTTTACTCACTAACTTAACTAGTTATCACGTGACCTATTTTAACCTTTAAGCCTCTAACTTAACGAGTTCTCACGTGACCTCTATACAAACAAAACTCTAACTTAACGAGTTGTCTAAACGTGTACTGTTCATGATACAGAAGATATAACTTTAAAACATATCATGCTTTTCAATAAAAACACATGTTAACTTAACGTTTAGTTAAATGAGAAATTAATGCAACGAAACGACTAGTTATTAACTTCAGATCCAATATAGACAAGTATTTATGCTAGCAAGCTTTTTCTCTATTAATTGATGATTTTAATTTCTTTTCACAAGCAATAGTAATTGAGCAAATATGATTATTTTTCATTTAGCACACATCATCAAAACAAAATACTCAACAATCTCCCCCTTTTTGATGATGACAAAATCATATTAAATCAATTATGAAATATGTTTAACTCAACAAAGCACCTTTGTTGGGTTAACTTTTAATTCAACAAACTTGTTTGTTGACTTAAGTTCACTTAAGCTTATTTCTATTGTATGTGTAAATTTTACCTCTCAAAACTAAAACTCTCAGATGTCAATAATTATAAAAGTATCAGTTTTCTAATTATCATCTCTTAGATTACAATAACCATTTAAATATCATCTCTTTTTATAATATATATGCAATTAAGATCATAATCATCTTTTTATAATATTTCTCCCCCTTTTAGTCATTAATCAAAAAGATAATTACAAAGAATATATATATATAAGAGATATATTTACAACAACTCTTTCTGTAAACAAGAATAATAATTGAGCACATTTACAGAAAAATGTATTGTTCAATGAATCAAACAAGTAATACAAACATTACATTTTGTATTCAGAAACAAACAGAAACAGTTATCGACCCCTCCTAAGTATATCACTAATAGCATTACATATTTTATCTCCTAGATGCCTAATATCATTTCTGATGTCGTTAAGCATTACATCTAAGTTAGGAGGTAGCTGGGTTTGCTGTTCTGCTTGAACTGAATAACTTTGTTGTTGTTGTTGTATATGGTCTGTATAATCAGGTTGTTGTTGTTGTTGTCGTTGAGGTTTATGCATGGCCTGAAATTTTTGCAAATCTTTAACACTAAATGCTCTCATGCCTTTAGTTTCAGAGGGCTAGTCGGATAAAGTCAATTGGCTTGCAAGGATTCCACATACAGCATCACCATAAAATAACTTTGAACTCATATGCTGTAGTTGAGAAGTAAAAGCATCAAACCAATTGATTTGAATTCTATTCAGCAGGCCATAAGTTGCATATAAACAGCTTCTGCTGACTTCCAAATTGTGTCCAACTCTCTGAAATAAAGTTGCATGCAATATATTTGCAATAAACCTTGCTTTTGCATTTAGATTTTCCATTAATCTCATTTCAGAATATACATCTAGAATTTTTGATAAAGACTGAATGTTCCATTCTAATTGTCTAATCATGTCAAATCTGTTCGTAACAACAACACCTTCATTCTTTAATCCTAATACTTCAAAAATTAACTTATGAGACAATATAAACTCTTGTTGATTTATTTGAGTTTTCAAAAAATTTCCATTCTTGACCAGATTGCTATAAAAAGCTGCAATAAGCTTTGTGTATTACTTCCATTTCGTTCCGACTAGCAATAATTGAATGAGGCCTTGAAACTCAATTAGATCTCTTATTTCCATCAAATTTCTAAACTTTATTGGACGAGCATGTAGAATCTGACATGTAATCAGATTATTGTATTTCTGCAATGCTTCTTCAGAACTAAAATGAATTGAATTACCTTGAATTCGTAATACTATACATAAAGAAGGTGATACTTGAAGCCGTGATTCAGAGTTTAATTCATCTTTAGGAACCTCTTCTTCAAAATGAATGTCATGTTGTTCCTCTTCCAAAATATTATCTTGAAGTTGCTTAGGTAAGCTTGATTCTTCAACTTCAACAGTGTTAGGAACGTCTTCAATATGCTCAACATTCATCTGTTCAGTCTCTATAGAATGATCAGAGTTCAATGTTTCCATAAATTCTATAGCTGGTGTATCTATCTGTAATTGTTCATTTTGTTCAACAGATATTTCCATTGAGTCATGTTGTGAATTCTCAGACTCTGCTTCTATAGATTCTAAAGAAGGCTAGTTAACTTTTAGCTCTTCTAGAGTCTTAACATTTTCAATATCTGCTACTCTAGACAATTCAACCTGTGAACTAGTTACTATCTCAACATTGTCATTTATATCTGCAATAATTTGTTCAATGTTAGGTGCCTGATGCTCTGATTTGTCAATTTCTGCATCATCAAGACTTGTACTAATAGAAAAACTTGAGCTCATATTTGACTTGTATTTCTTCGCAAGCTTTCTAGCAAGGGAAAATAAAGTCTCATTATCTTTATCAGTTTCAATGTGTTTGGAACTGATGAGTTTATCAGATGCACAATAAGGTACAATGTCTAGACATACATTATCCTTTGGAAGTAAATTTTCATCTGATTTTCCTTTGTCAATAGACTTTGTTTACTTAGACATAATTTTTTTGATTTTTCTTCTTCTATAACATTTCTGTTTCTCCTCTTCAAGTATTGCTGCTTTCTTTTCAACTTGCTGCATAAAAGTTTTCTACTTTAATTCTTCTAAGGCACTTTCTATTGCAACGGCCTTTCGAAGACTGTCAACTTTTGTTTTGTCTACAGCAATATTTGATTCTACTTGTTTTGAATATAAAGGGGTAGGGATAGTTGATTCATGCTCTTCCTCAAATGCATGTAGTCTAGTACCGTTTATTGGTATTTGAGGAGTTCTTGTTGAACAACCTACACCCTTTTCCAAATAATTTGCATACTGCTCGAGAAATGCAATCTCAGCACATTTCCTTCTGTATTCTCTATCAAATTTACTACGAATACCCATGTATGTAATATTTGCATCAGTATTTTGGAGTTCTTGTCTAACTTCATTCAGTATACCTTTAGGAAAGAAATATTCACTATATATTTCTGCTAACCTTTTGTCCACTCGAAATATTTTCTTGGTAATATTTTTTTGGGAAAGATTTTAAGAGGACATTAATTCAAATTAACCAAGATTTGTATTCTGAATTATATTAATCTGTTTTTGACATTGGTAATCGTCCCCCTACAAATATACTTTAAATATATTCAATCAAAATACAAATTATACTTGTAGTGACAATAGATGTTAAGTATAACTATACTTTTAAATTTTCTTTTCAGAGACTTCCATTATTCTGACATCATCAAAAATGATTTCCAGAATCAATTCCTACTATATATGAATCAAAACACAACATTGAACTCAATGTGATTAATTCAAGGAGAATAAAAGAATGTATCTGAAATAAATGTTTTCAAAAGTACTAATGTTGATTCAATAAATCAATAGTCATATTGGTAGAAACTATATGTGATTCAAAGATATCTGTAATTAATGAAACAACATTTTCTTTTTTCGAAATAGTAAATATTGATACTTTTCTTTAAAAGTTAGTTTGAAAAGCTTGAATCATCCAAGAGCTTTCTAATGTACCCGTGTAATGAGCTTTCAGTCAACAATCCCAGATCTGATCAGGACCTTAGGTTGCCAGATTTAAAGAATCCTTTTTCAGGACAACAATCCTTACATACCTATCTGCTCAAGTACAAAAGGCTCGTGATCAAACCGATCAATAAACTCTCAAAGATTTTCACTTTGTAAGTACTTTTCATTTTAAGCATAGTATATATGTATTCCATTAATACAGATGCAATAAAACACAAATCTCATACAATTTTTACTTCTATGATTGTACTGAGAATATGAATCAGTTTCAATAAGCTTATAATTTTGATTAACAGTTTAAGATGAGTTACATATAACTTATTCTACAAGTTTAATCAATTAAGTCAAATTTATGCATGATCATATGCATTTTCCTTGATTTAAAGAAAACATTTAATCAAAATTTCAGAATGTCAGAAGTATTTAATGTTTTTCATTTACACTTCCACTTAAAATCATAAAAACCATTAAAATTGATAAACTACTTAAAATCAATAAGATACTACTATGATTTTACAATAAATACATAGTATCTTAAGTAGTAGTTTAGATATTACTTTAGATATTTATAACAAGTATATAATATCTATGAGGTGAACAACATCATCAATAATATTTATCTTTTTATATGGAGTTTAAGCATTTTACACATCACATAGCCTACAAATACCTAAATTTAATCTAATGTTGTAGAATGTATTTTCGTCTAGAGGTTTTGTAAATATATCAGCTAATTGATTTTTACTAGACACAAATTCTAATTTAATTTTTCCTTTAATTACGTTATCTCTTAGAAAATGATGTCTATCCTCTATATGCTTTGCTCTTAAATGTAATACAGGATTTTTGGAAAGATTTATTGTAGAACTACTGTCACAATAAATCTCAATTGTATCATAAGATAATCCAAAATCTTCTAAAGTTTGCCTTATCCATAGAATCTGAGTGCAACATAGTGCAACAGCAACATATTCAGCTTCTGTAGTAGAAAGTGCTACATAGTTTTGCTTTTTTACTAAACCATGACACCAAATTATTTCCCAATAATTGACATGTGCCACTAGTACTCTTTCTATCAGATTTAGATCCTACATAATCAGCATCAGTATATCCTATAAGATCTATTGAACTATCCTTAGAATAATATAGTCTGAAATTTTTAGTTCCTTGTATATATCTAAATATTCTTTTAACTGCAATTAAGTGTGATTCTTTAGGATTAGATTGAAATCTAGCACAAACACACATAGCAAATATAATATCAGGTCTACTAGCATTCAAATAAAGTAAAGAACCAATCATACTTCTGTATTTTCTTTGATCTATAGATTTTCCTATGTCATCAATATCTAACTTTAAAGAAGTACTCATAGGAGTTCCTCGAATCCTTGTATTATTAAAATTAAATTTCTTAAGCATTTCATCTACATATTTTTCCTGATTTAAAAATATACCTTTATCCATTTGCTTAATTTGAAGTCCTAGAAAATATGAAAGTTCTTCTATCATACTCATTTCAAACTGATTAGTCATCTCTTCAAAGAATATTTTTATCAACTTATCAGAGGTTGCTCCAAAGATTATATCATCCACGTATATTTGAACAACAATCTGATCTTTACCATCTCTCTTCATAAATAGAGTATGATCCACTTTTCCCATGATATAGCCTTTTTCTATTAAAAAAGTAGACAATCTTTCATACCATGATCTAGGTGCTTGCTTCAAACCATATAAGGCTTTCTTCAATTTATACACAAAGTGAGGATTTTTAATATCTTCAAATCTAGGTGGTTGTTTTACATAGACTTCTTCATTAATTAAACTATTTAAAAATGCACTCTTTACATCCATTTGATATAATTTAAAATCCATATAACAAGCATAGGCCAATAATATTCTAATACTTTCTAACCTAGCCACAGGAGCAAATCTTTCATCATAATCTAATCCTTCTTCCTATGTATACCCTTGTGCAACTAATCTAGCTTTATTCCTTATAACTTGACCAGTTTCGTTAGTTTTGTTTCTAAAGATCCACTTTGTACCTATTATGGACTGATTTTCTAGTGGAGAGACTAATTCCCATACATCATTTTTGATGAATTGATTTAGTTCTTCTTGCATTGCCACTATCCAATTTTCATCAGATAATGCTTCTTGTATATTACTTGGTTCCACCATAGAAACAAACATACACATACTATTTAAATTTACTGAAGCTCTAGTTTTAACTCCCTCATTAATATTACCAATGACTTGAGTAATGGGATGTGATGAAGAATAACACCAATTTCTCTGATTTTCCTTAGTATTTTCATCAACATCTAAAGGTACATCACTTTCATCATTAGTTTGATCATTTAAGTTCATATTTTTGATTTTCTCAAATAAATCATCAATCTCTCTATTGATCTCTATCTCTTTTGGAAGATTGATCAAATCATCATTATTAGCTTTAGATTGAGATTCTCTAAAAGAATTTTCATTGATGCTTAGATGGAGGATTTCTTCAATAGTTCTAGAAGTCTTGTTATATACTCTATAGGCTTTACTTCTAGTAGAGTAACCTACAAAAATTCCTTCATCCGATTTGGCTTGAAATTTATCCCTTTTATCCTTAGTATTAAGAATAAAATACTTGCAGCCAAATGGTTTCATATAGGAAATTTTTGGAACCCTATTAAACATAATTTCAAAAGGAGTTTTATTAACATGAGGTCTTAAATGACTTCTGTTAATAACATAACAAGCTGTATTTACTGCTTCAGCCCAAAGATTTTGAGGTAACTTATGTTCATTCAACATAGTTCTAGCCATTTCTTGAAGTGATCTATTCTTTCTCTCAACAACACCATTTTGACACGGTGCTCTTGGAAAAGAAAATCTGTGATCAATGCCATGCTCATTACAATAATTATCCATTTGATCATTATCAAATTCAGTTCCATGATCACTCCTAAGTTTTTGAATAGAGACACTCTGTTCATTTTGAAAAAAATTGCAAAACATTTTAAACTTTTCAAAAACTTCTGTCTTAGATGCTAGAAAATATACCCAAGTGTATCTAGAGAAGACATCTACTAAAACAAATACATACCATTTACCACCAAGACTCATGATTCTTGTTGGTCCAAATAGATCTATTTGTATAAGTTCTAAGACTCTCTTGGTTGAAATATCAGTTTTGGATTTAAAAGAGTTTTTATGAAGTTTACCTAACTCACATGCATCATACATAAAGTCCTTTGAGTATTTAATCTTTGGTAAACCTCTCACTAAATGTTTTTTTGATAGATTATGTAATAGTTTCATATTTATATGCCCAATCCTTCTATGCCACAGATATGCATCACTAGTTTCAGCTAGCAAATATGAATTTAAATCAACTACACTAGAAGGTAAAGATAAAATACATACAAAACCTTTTCTTTTAGCAATAAACTTAATTTCATCTGTATTTTTATCAATTATTTTGCATACATTATCTTATAACACTACATAATATCCATTTTCAATTAGTTTTATGACACTCAGCAAATTAAATCCTAGGTTTTCTACATATAGTACATTCGAAATAACACAAGTAGGAGTTATTTTAACATTGCCCATACTTATGATTTTTTCTTTGCTTTTGTTTCCAAATGTTACACTTCCTTTCATGGTATTTGTAAAATTTTGTAGTAGACTTTTCTATCTAATCATGTGAGTTGACGCTCCACTATCCAAGATCTATTTTGATGTTGTTTCCTCCTGCAACACAAATTAAGAAAAACTTTTTCCTGGTACCCAATGTTGTTGAGGACCAAGTTCATCAAACGCATATTTCTTCTTTTTGTTTAAAAATAGTTTAACATTATCATTTGAATTCTTATTAGTTGTAAGTACTATTGATTTATATTTAGCTTCATACTCACATATAGCATTATTACTTTTACAATCATTCTTTTTGTTTTCAGATGTAGTATAATCAAGACCAAACAGATTTTTATCAGATGTTAATTTATTTTGGTCATGCTCATATATTTTAGTAAGTTCATACCAAGATTTTGTACTTGTATTTGAATTTTCAGTGTATACAAAATCTTTTTATGCACAAAAATTTTCAGATTTATCACATGTAGAATGAGTAATTGGTCTAATACTAGTGTATTGAATTACATGCTCAGGTTTTTGAATTTTCAGTTTACTACAATTGTTTGAAATTTTAGAAACATTAGAAACTGAATTTCTAGAACAAGAAACAAGATTTTTAGAAACATTTATAGTCATGTTAGAAGTACAATTTGACAAATCATATTGATTTATATTATTACTACATGATTCATCCCTTGAAGTACCTACTTCTACATATTTATTACCTTGTTTCATAATAAAAGGAATTTTAGTCTTAGATTTACTTGAACTGCAACTAATAAATCCTTTATTAGCTTGAGATTCAGGATAATCAAATCCTAAGCCAAATTTATAAGACACCGTAGGGGTACTAGTTAGTTTGTCTAACTTAGTTTGACTTAAATTCCATTTCTCAATGGTAGAATTTAAATCTTGCTCTCTCAGTTTTAATTTATCTATCTCTAATTCAAGTTCATTTATATTGTTTCTCAACATTTCATTTTCAGATTCTATCTTTAATTTTTTAGCATTTATATTCTGTATTTGTTCATAAAATGAATGTATATTCATTAAATCTAAATTTTTGCAAATCTCTAGCATGATTTTCATTATCACATTTAAACTTTTCTAAAGTAGTAGATAGGAAACAATTTTCTTCTTCCATAATGGATGAAGATTTTCTAATATTCTTATTTTCCAGTTTACATACTTTAAGTTTTTGTAATAATGCATGATAAGCACATAATAATTCATCAAAGTTGAAATCTGAATGACTTTCAGGATCAGATATTACCTCAGACTCATCTGCCATGAAGCACACATGAGCAACATCTTCTAACTCTTGTTCTCCTTTTGAATGTGAAGATTTTGATGTTGATTCCTTAGATTCAGACTCTTCAGATGTGTCATCCCAAGTGACCTTCAAAGCCTTTTTCTTGTAAAACTTTTTCTGAGTTTTCTGAGCTGTCTTCTTCTGATTTGTCCTACTTTGCTTTTCATTTTTCCTCATAGGACAGTCTGGAGAAAGATGTCCAGGTTTCTTACAGTTGTAACATACATACTTTCTGGATGAAGAATTCTTGTCATTCAGTGATTTTGACGTTGAGGGTTTATCATTTTTGTTCCTTTGCTGTTTCCTAGCTTTCCATGCTTTCTTGAATTTCCTAGTCAGCAAAATCAAGTCCTCGTCAGAATCAGTAGATATATCAGAATTTGAATTAATTTCAAAGGCTATTTCTTTCTTCATTTTTAGTTTGTTATGACTCAGTGATTCATTTAATTGAACTTCATAAGCTGTTAAATTTCCTATAAGTTCATTCATAGTATAAACATTTAAATCTCGTGATTCCTCAATTGATGTTAGTTTCTGAGATCATTTAGAACTTAGGGATCTGAGAATTTTCCTCACCAAATCCTTCTATTCAAAATTCTTTCCTAAGTATTTTAAAGACTTTATGATATCAAGAAATTTGGAAAACATCTTAGAAATACTTTCGTCTTCATGCATCTTAAAGAGTTCATACTTATGAATCAACATGCTTATTTTAGTCTCTTTAACTTGAGAAGTACCTTCATGTGAAACTTCTAATGCATGTCACACCTCATAAGTAGATTTATATGCCAACACTTTACTGAACTGTTCATAACTCAATGCACAAAATAAAATATTTAAGCCCTTAGCATTCAGAGTTTCATTTTCTTTTTCAGTAATTGTCCAAGTACTATAAGGAGTAGTTAACAGAGTATATGGTTTAGAAATCATGAATCACAACTTATGATCTATACTTTGAAGAAAAACAGTCATCCTATATTTCCAATATTCAAAATGTATTCCATCAAATAAAGGAGGACGATTAAGATTTTGGCCTTCATATAAAGAAAAATTACCATTTTCAGTAGCCATCTTACCTTATATTTTTCAACCTATTTGATTTTAAATAGTCTAAAAACTTTAAAACAATTGAGTCTTAAATCAAGAAAGTTAAACGTATGCTCAGATATTAATTTCTGTTTAAAAACAAGGAAGGTAGAATAAGCAATGATATTAAATAAGTTGGTATCGATTTTATATCAAAGATTATTAACAAAGCTCTGATACCACTTGTAGGATCGTATAGCTACACAAGAGGGGGGGTGAATTGTGTATTTTTAATATTTTCTGAAATATAATTGAAACTTTAAAACTCAAAAACAAGTCAAGACATTGTTTTCATAAAATCATTTTTATTCAAGGTTTCAATTACAATATACAATTCAATTCTCCTTAGAAATTGTAGATGCAATTATAACTCGATACCACGTATCATTTAAACAATTTCATAACTACAAATAGAGAAAACTAATTTGCGAAATTTAAAACATTTCTCCCTATTTGAGATCTTTCTTCTTCTTCCTTTTCTTCTTCAGTAATTCTTCAATGACGAATATCTTGTCTTTCTCTACTTCACCGAATTTGCTTTCTTTTGATTCTTTAAATCTTCTGTGACATAAATAATACCTTATTCTGCTTCACTGAATTTTCTTCCACTTAATACTTCAAATCTTCAGCGACATAAATTTAACATTTTCTACTTCACTGAATTTTCTTCCACTTGAGAGATTTTCCCCGAAGAGGTGTTTTTGATCCTTGAAAAAGATTTTTCTTTTGGTGTGCAAGGATAGTTTGATCCTTGAAAAGATTTTTCTTTTTGTGTGCAAGGATAGTTTGATCAACGAGAATTCTATGCCTTTTATACTGTATCTTCATTTCATGCATATCCTTCACGTTTAATCACTACCAGTTTACCACTTCTCCACGTCTTTTCTTTTTCCTTCATCGAAACACACACATTCTAACCCACGTTTATATTTCAAATTTTCTTTAATCATCAGTCCTGGATCTCTGAAAAATTTATTGCAAAATAAACTTTCTCGTCCAAAGAATTTTCCATCAAGTGTAATAATAAGTCGTTACTTTAATGTTAACTAAACGAGTAACACAAGTATATATAACTTAACGTTTCTAACTTAACAAGTTCCTCATGTGCCATTTCATGTGACAATTACTGTAGCTAACTCAATGAACTAAGTTCGTGGTGTTATGCTAACTCAATGAACCAGCTTAACCTTTCTTTCGAGAGATTAAACAATAACTCACCGAAAACAGTTTAAGTTTCGGATAGTTACAGTTTTAAGTCATCAAAAAACTCTTTATACCATAAAACTAGTGAGACACATGTCAAGACCTGAAAACATGACTTAAGTTACCTTTCGGATAGTTACGACTGTAAGTCTCCGAAAAAACTTTAACTCACCGATGCAGTAATAAACAAATGTTTTTATAATAAGAATTTTACCACGTGCAAAAATAACAATTCGATAATTGAGATTGTCAAATTTTTAAGAACTGTAACTACTTGAAGGTTATGTTTAGAATCATATATAAGATGCTACAAATTTTACAATTAATACAAATCTGGATATAGTATCTTATATTTTTGTTAAATTTTATGAGTTTAACAGTTTCACGATTTTAAAAAGAAATCAGAATGCTTAATTGAAACTTAGTAAATTATCTGAAATCTTGAAAGAGCTAAAATGTTGATTTTTAAATTAAATGAAATACATAAGATCAAAGATACATTTAATTTGATTGAGTAAACTTGTAGAATGATTTATGTGTAAATCTTATTAAACTATAGAAAAAGTATGAGCTTATTGATATGGATTCATATTTTCAGTAAATAATAGAAGCAGGATTATATGAGATTTGTGTTTTATTGCATCTGTATTAATGAAATCTGTTATCTAAGATTATTGAAGTATGAATCTAGATTAGACATTTGAAATTGTTTATTTGAGATACAATTCATTATTCTACTTGTTTTAATCATAGTGAGTTGGATTGTCTTTTGATTCGTATGTAGCTGAAATTTATTTTGGAAATCATATTGGAAAATTTAGGATAACAAATGTTTAAAAAGAAATGATAATATAATGACCACCTATGTGATGCTAATATATTTTGTATGTAATTCAGGATAACATATGTTTTAAATATATTTGTAGGTTGAAGAGGAGAAAACACTTTTAAAGTAGATTATTGAAAAAAATACAGAATATCTTTATAGTAATCTAATTTATGCATTTTGAAGAAATAAAAGGAAGAATTAATTCTAGCACTTTAGAAAGACCAACTAGTTTGCTAAGGGACTAACAAAATTTAAGTATGGGGAAAGTGTTTAGAATGAAAAAGTGCATAATATTAACGGTTAATTACATAATATTTAGCTTATCATATGAGAATTAAGCCATTATGTTATAATTGCATTGTTATATGCCTTAATGAAAGAATCTACATAATTTCAAAGAATTAGCATTAATTAAGTACATTTTTGAACTGTCGGTAAGTTGCAGGTTTTTAATTCTTAAGTATTCAAATTTTTTGTTATTGTAGAGAGTTATATTGCATGTATCGAGCAATTATGTTTTAAATGCTGAAATAATATTTTATTATTTCCTATAGTACACGTGTTGTAACCTCAATGCATGACTTAAGTGAATTTTCGGTAAGTTATCTGCTAACTATCCAAAATGTGCTTAAGCATCGGATAGTTAAGGTTGTAAGTATCTGAAATATATGAACTTGTTATTTCTTTATTGCGTGTGTTTTATAGTTAAATCAATGAAGTAACTCTGTTGAGTTAGCTGTAACTCTACGAACATTTTATTTTTTAATATGCCACTATAGCAATTGCAGAAATAGGAAATTCGAAGGAAAACCATGATTGCACGTATCACATAGGAATTCACTCATGGAATGAAGAAGAAATCACCATCATTGATATGAATGAAGTCAATCCAACTGATCATCTAAGTAGAAGTAGTTACTACTAAACGAAATATAAGAGAAGAGGGGAAAGATGAAGAAAAAGTGTGTGTGTAGAGGTAGAGAATTGCGCTAACTATAGGAACCATCAGAAGTTCCTTAAAGCTCCACACCACCACCAAAATCACCAACCATCGGAGGTTTGTGAGGATACTTTTCAGATGTCAGGTCGATTCCAAGCCAAACATGGTAACTAACAACCACTATGAGGAGTGATCGTGTTGCGAGAAGAGAAGCCATTTTCACCAAGCACCGACTCATATCTTAGGAGATCGTAAAGCTCTAGCCTTGGTTTCAGGTTGATGCTAGTATGCTGAAGAGGAGATCATCTTATAATTCTTGATTCACGATTCTATAGAGAGAGGAGGCAAGATTGTAAGTGGTTAAGTTTTCAGTGGTGTAATCACGTTGCATGTAGTGATAGAAGATTTTACTATGGATAAAGATTTTTACATTTCACCTTTCACTCATCTTCAAGAACATATCAAAACAAAAATACCAAAAACAACAAATTATTTGTGTTTACATTTAGTATTAAAGTGTTGTATTGTTTGTTTTGTATCGTGATTAATGTTATCATTGTCAGTATTGTGAATGTTTTATATTTGTTTGATTCAGAAAAATAGAAAATAGTTTTATTGTTTATTGAAATTGATTCATCCCAGATACTTAAAGATTTTAATGGTTACTGTTTGAAATATTTGAATGTTAGTGTTGCTTAATAATAAATCTAATATTAACTAACATTAAAGAGCTTAATTGATGTTATTTACATTCTATGAAACTATCCAATGGTTGACCGAATTCCTCTGTAAATAGCAGTATTTAATTGGAAAGGTAGGCTCGTGGACTTAAGTTAACTCTACGAAATTAGTCCATTGAGTTAACCATAACTCCACGTACTAAGTCCATTGTGTTAACTGTAACTCAATGGAGTGCTTAACTGAACACATATAAACTCTAATATAAAAATAAGAAGAGTACATAATTCTTACTCAATCTCTGTGGAATCGACTTGTATTTGCACACAAATACAATATACACTATGCACTTGTAGTTAAAAATACAAATTAGATTTAATATCTAATTTGTGTGAAAGGTTGTTTGTTTACTTCTAAAAGTAATTATTGATATAAGCATAGAAACAAATCAAACAAGTTTTCTAGCACCGTTGTATAAACAAGTTTATGATTTAACTTTTCACAACAATACAGGTATACTGTACCACAAGAAACTTCCTATTTTGGTGGTAATAATGAAAAATTTAAAATTACTACCATAGGAAATGTTGCATCTAAAAATAGAAAAATAGAAATTGTCTTAGCATGTAAATGGTTTAAAACAAAATCTGTTAAGTGTAGGTCAATTATGTGACAAAGGTTGCAACTTATTATTTACTATTGAAAACTATGTTATATTACAGCAAGATACACTTGAAATTAAATTTACTGAATATAGAGATAATTCAATTTATGCTTTAGAATTCCCATCAAATAATATGACTAGTGATGCATGCTTAATTGCTTCTAGTGAAGATGAATGGTTATGGCATAAGAGATTAAATCATGTAAATATGAGAATCCTAAGAAAATTGACCAAACATGATCTTGTTAGAGGTGTGCCCAAACTCAAATCCAAAAAGGATAAACTGTGTAGTGACTGTACTGTTAGAAAACAGAAGAAATCATTACACAAGAGTATTGAAAATATTGTCACAAGCTAGTTACTAGAATTACTACATTTGGACATTTTTGGTCCTACTCAGACAGCTAGTTTAGGAGGAAGAAAATATACCTTAGTTGTGGTTAATGATTATACAAGATTTACTTAGGTTGATGTTCAGGTTGCTTTAGGTGGCACTAGAGAACTTGTTTGGTTCCCAGGCAACAACACCAAATAACTTGTATTTGTTAACTTCTATTTTTAACTTAGTTAATTTGTCTTTATGCTTATATCAGTAATTCCTTTTTAGAAGTAAACAAACAACCTTTCATGCAAATCAGATATTAATTCCAATTTGTATTTTAACTGCAAGTGCACAATGTATATTGTATTTGTGTGCAAGTACAAGTCAATTCCACAAAGAATTGAGTAAGAATTGTGTATTGTTCCATTTTTTATATTATAAAACTTAATGTGTTCAGTAATCACTTCGTTGAGTTACAATTAACACAACAGACTAAGTTCGTGGAGTTATGGCTAACTCAACAGACTAATCTCGTGGACTTAAGTGAACTCCACGAGCCTATCTTTCTAGTTTAATATTGCTATTTACAGAGGAATTCGGCCAACCATTGGGCGGTTCCATAGATTGTAAATAACATCAATTAAGCTCTTTAATGCTAGTGAATATTAGATTTATCATTAAGCTACACTAACATTCAAATATTTCAAACAATAACCATTAAAATCTTTAAGTATCTAGAACAAATTGATTTTAGTAAACTGTAATACTATTTTCTATTCTCTGAATCAAACAAACATAAAACATTCACAATACTAACAATAATAACTTTAATCACGATACAAAACAAACAATACAACACTTAAATACTAAATATAAACACAAATAAGTTGTTATTTTTGGTATTTTTGTTTTGAGATGTTCATGAAAATAGGTGAAAGGTGAAATGTAAAAATCTCTATCAATAGTAAATACTTCTATCACTACATGCTATGCGATTACACCACTGAAAACTTAATCACTTACAATTCTACCTCCTCTCCCTATAGAATCGTGAGTCTAGAATTGCAAGATGATCTCCTCTTCAGCATATTGGCATCAACTCGAAACCAAGGCTAGAAGCTTTATGATCTCCTAAGATATGAGTCGATGCTTGGTGAAAATGGCTTCCCTAAAAGGATCGAATGGCACACTAGAGGGAGGGTGAATAGTGTCCTAATAAAGTTTATTTTGCTTTTAAAAAAATTTGGAAGCTGTTGACACTAATGAACCCTGATTAATTGATTTTAGAATTAAAACTAGTAATGCAAAAGGTAAAGAACAAAAAGAGATTTATAGTGGTTCCCCAAACTAGGTAGTCCACTCCTCAAGGCCACAACCTCGAAAATTCCACTAAGTGCTTTTTAAGGCTAACCACAAACCTTAAACAAGTTACTTTTGCAGGCTAAGCAACAACCTTACAGATGTTTTTAAAGGCTAAACAAAAACCTCACACAAAGCACCAACTTTGTGTACTCAAGACCCCAATCTTGAGCAAATGAAGTATCACACTTCACTCTCTTCACCAAGGCCCCGACCTTGTGAAGGTATACTCACAACACCCTTGTGAGATAAGGTTTTAACACAAAAGAGACAACAGTTTAAAACCAAGAGTCACAGACTCAAAATGAAAATGACACACAAGACCAGATCAACTCCAATGAAGAGTTGACACAAAAGCTCTGAGGAGAATTCTTGATTGATCTGCAGCTATTAATCTTCTAGACTTTGTTGCAGATGAATCTTCAAAGTGTTTGCAGAATTACTGAGCAGACAATTTCTCCTTTCGAGTGTTGAAAAATTCTGTCTTTTTGGTTTTTCTGTAAATCCTTTTTATTTTTCCTTCAAGATTTGCATAGGTGGAAAGAATTCTAAAATGGTCAGATGTCTTATGCAAGAATTCATTTCCAGCAACCTTCAATCATAATAAAGTCGAGATTTGCAATCAAAATATATCTTGCCACAACGGTTAGTCAATTAATGATAGTTGTAGTTTTTGTAAAAGTAAAATCTTCGGAGGCTTTTAGAAAATCGGAGTCTTAGAAAGATAACCTACTGAAACTCAAAAACATTTCGGATAGATAGAACTAACATTTTGAAAGACCACTTAAGTCATGTATTAAAATTAAAACACGTGTCCTTCTGAAACCACGTTATAAAATATTAAAAATAAACTATTCGATAAAGTGGGCATGTTTCGGATACTTATAAAAGATAACTCTTCGATTCTTAAGTCATTTCGGATAGTTACATAGGTAACCTTCCGAAAAGTCACTTAAGTCAAAAATAATAGAAAACTCAACCATCCGAAGCTTAAAAATGTTTTCGAATACTTATTGAAGATAACTCTCTGATTCTTAAGAGTTTTAGAATAGTTACATCGTAACCTTCCAAAAAGTCACTTAAGTCAAGCGATGAGAAACTAACATGTGTCCTTCAAAAGAAAGTAACCGAAACTATATTAAATCAGAGAAACAGCTAACTCTCCGGAATAAAAACCTTAACTATCCAAAACCGAAGGGATTTCGGAGACTTACCATAAAAATCATATCCAAACATAAAAAGACTTAACTCACTGAAGATAAATACTTTTTAGATAGTTACTGATATAATTGTCTGAAAAGCTAAGAGAGAGAGGCTTAACCATCTGATTTGTCTTGTTTTGTTCGATGACTTATAAAATAATGCTTTGATCAATACACTATAAACAAAATAACCTATCGAAATCTAATTTAAAAGACTTTGAGTACAAAGTAGTTAGCCAAGATTCATGTGAATAAAAAGACATCTAAAATATGGCAGAAATAATTAAACCATACGTTTTTCATCATCAAAATTAACTAATAAATAATTGAACTAACATTCCCTTCCCGTGATGCGATCACTCCTCACAGTGGTTGTCAGGCACTATGTTTGGCTCGGAATCGACCCGACATCAGGAAAGTATCCTCACAGACCTCCAATGGTTGGTGATTATGGTAATGTTGGTGATGTTAGTGAATTGTTGGTGATGGTGTGGATGATTCAGTGTACTTTCGACGCTACCTACAGTTAGCGTGGTCCTCCACCTTTACACACACTGCCACACACTGCCAACCACACCTTCTTCATTTTTTCTCCTCTTTTTTTATATTTCTTCAGTAGTAATTGCTTCTACTTTAAATGATCAGTTGGATTTCCTTCATTCAGATCAACGATGATGATTTCTTCTCCCTTCCACGAGTGAATTCCTACGTGATACGTGTAATCGTGGCTTTCCTTCGAATGTTCTGTTTCTGTAACCGCTGTAGTGGCATATTAGAAAATAAATGGTCCGTGGAGTTACAAATAACTCAACGGACTTACTTCATTGATTTAACTATAAAACACGTGCAATAAAAAAATAAGCTGCTAACATAACGCATTACCTTAGTGTGTATTCATGTAACTCAACGCGTACAGTTATACTAACTTAACGAGTTAAACATGTGCATCTCACGTGATATAATAAAGTGTTTAAATTCAACACATGCATCATTCTAACTTAATGAGTTCAGATATATAACTTACGGTTTTCACTCACTAACTCAACGAGTTCTCATGTGATCTTTTTATACCTTTAAACCTGTAACTCAACGAGTTGGCACATGATCTTTTAATAAAAAGAACACTAACTCAACTAGTTGATACTGTTCACTTAAATATTCTTTTAGCATTTAAAATATAACTGTCTAATATATGCAATATAACTCTCCGAAATAATAGAAAATTCGAATACTAAAGAATTAAAAATCAGCAACTTACCGATAGTTCAGAAATGTACTAAATTAACATTAATTCCTTGAATTTATGTAGATTCTTTCATTAAAGCATATAACAGTGCAATTGTGATATAATGGCTTAATTCTCATATGATAAGCTAAATATTATGCAATTAACCATCATTTAACCGTTAATATTATGCACTTTTTCATTCTAAATAGTTAGTTTCTTAACACACAAGAATGAAGCATGTATTGAATTCAAACTTCTCTACATTAGAATTCAAAATGGAAAGGAACTAACCATGAAAAAGATCAAAAGTAATCATGTTGGTGAATTTGAAAATAAAGATTTTGAAGATTTATGTAACTTATTTGGTGTATTACATGAGTATTCGTGCCTAAGAACACTTACCCAAAATGGAGTAGTAGAAAGAAAAAATAGATCAGTATAAGAAATGGCAAGAATAATACTTAATGGATTTGATCTATCAAAATTTTTCTAAGCTGAAGTTGTGGATACTACATGTCATATAATAAACAGAACTCATCTTAGACCTATATTGCATAAGATAGTATTCGAATTGTGGTATGGTAAAACACCAAATGTTGGTTACTTCAAAATATTTGGATCAAGATGTTTTGTGCTTGATACAAGGGATCAAAAGGACAAATTTGATACAAAATCTGATCCTACACTACTAGTTAGATACTCTTCAAGAAGCAAGACTTATAGGGTCTATTTTGAATATGAAAGAAGAGTAGAAGTATCAATAAATGTATCATTTGATGAAGAGCTAGTAGGAAAATTAAAGCAGCTAAAAATAGATAGTGAGAGTAAAAGTGATTTAGAAAATTAGAAATCATTATAGAATAAGGAGAGCACAACATTGTCTACACCTACTGTGACAGAAAAAGCATAGAAAACAAAATTCGGACATCCCATTGCACAAATTATTGGAAATATAAATTAAGGAGTTCAAACAAGGAGTAAAATTCAGAATATCTGTAATTATTGTGCATTTGTATCTGAACTTGAGTCTACAATAGTTGAAGAAGCTTGTAATGATGAATACTAGATTATGGCCATGCAAGAGGAACTAAATCAGTTCAAGAAAAATGAAGTCTAGAATCTAATTGAAAGGCCCACTGAAAAATCAATTATTAGAACTAGATGGGTGTTTAAGAATAAATTAGATAGTAGTGGTAGTATTATCAGAAATAAAGCTAGACTTGTTACTTAGGAATACAACTAGTAAGAAGGAATCAATTATGAAAAAACATTTGCACCTATTGCAAGACTTGAAACAATTAGAATGTTGCTTGCCTTTGCAAGCAGTATGAAAATAAAGCCTTATCAAATGGATGTTAAGAGTGCATTTCTAAATGACATTTTATAAGAAGAAGTATATGTAGAATAGCCAACAGGTTTTAAAGATGAAGAAAGACCAAACTAGTATATAAATTGAATAAAGCTCTATATAGTCTAAAGCAAGCACTACGTGCATGGTATGATAAGCTAAAGGGTTTCCTTTTTGAAAATCAATTTAATATAGGAACTTCAAATAACACTCTTTTTATCAAGTTAGAAAATTCTCATATGTTGATCATTCAGATTTATGTTGATGATATTATTTTTAATGCAACAAATGAGAAATTATGTCATGACTTTTAGATTTTAATGCAGAATGAATTTGAAATGAGTCTTATGGGAGAATTAAAATTCTTCCTAGAATTACAAATTCATCAATTACAGCATAAAATCTTTTTAAACCAAGAAAAATTTTGCAAAGGGATTCTCTTAAAATTTAGCATGGATAAATCCAAAGAGACTCACACATCTATCAACTCAAATGAAAAGCTTGATAAAGATATCTCTGGTACTTCTATAGATCAAAAGAAATATAGAGGCATGATTGGATCACTTTTGTATTTAACAGCCAACAAACCAGACATAATGTTCAATGTATGTGCATGTGCAAGATATCAAGCCTCTCCCAAAGCATCACATTTAAAAGCAGTTAAACGAATCTTTAAATACCTACAGGATACAAAAGGTTTTGGTTTATTTTACTCCTCACAGAATTCATTAATCTTAAATGATTATAGTGATGCAGATTATATAGGATGCAAGTAAGACAGGAAAAGTACAAGTGGCACTTGTCAACTGCTTGGTCATTCCTTAGTATCATGGTTTAGTAGAAAACAAAACTCCATAGCTTTATCTACCACTAAAGTAGAATATATTGCGGTAGGATTATGTTGTGCTCAGATTCTATAGATGCAACAAATACCAACCAATTATAAACTTAAATTTCAGAATACAATCATTTACTATGATAAATCTCTCCAAAAATATAGTGCTACACACAAGAGCAAAGCATATCAAGATTAGGCACCACTTTCTAAGAGATCATGTTGACAAAGGTCATATTTCTTTAGAACATATCTCCACTAAAGATTAATTAGCAGATATTTTTACAAAACCATTATCTGAATCTACATTTAATCATATTAGATGACACTTAGGCATATGTTCCATTCATGATTTAAAATGATTATTCTCCTCTCACAAGCTCACAAAATAGGAGCTTGGTTTCTACTACCATTTTATCATGCAAAAATTTAGCAAAATAGGGTGACAAACCAGTGCACCTATAGTTGGCCTACAACCCTATCTACCACCTTTTTGACCAATGACAAAATAGGGGGAGAAGAACCTGACATTATTTCTACAAGCAACATAGAAATAGGGGGAGTAAACTCAGATAAATAGGGGGAGGAAACTTTGTATCTTTGTGAGTTTATCTATATAGCTATATAGGGAGTGAAATATATGTAATAAACTGTAAGGTTTTTGCCATTTATCAAAAAGGGGGAGATTGAAAGGACCTCTAGATTTTGATAATGCAAAAATCCATGTGAGGAAACAAATTGTATTTCACAGGTATAATAGAATATTTTAGACTAATTGCATATGTACAAGGTATATTGCAGTAAAGAGAAGAATCTTTGAAAAATGGAAAACTATGTTCCATTGCACAAGCTAAACAAAATTTTGTTTCAGGAATCTCAATAGATGTGACAAATATTAGATTACAAGCATATACATTAAGGTATTGTGTCGCATTAATCTATAATGTTTTTTTCAATACAATGGACAATTTTTAACATCATGCTACAACACAACATTCTTTTCCTATGGCAATAGAAATGTAGGAAATTTTGATCATACATATATAGATGATATCAATTTTAATGACATAGACACTAAGTCTATGAATTTGAAGATATTTCATTTGAAGAGGAATGTATAGATATTCTTCCTCTTACTGTATGTCAGATTGAAAATATAAATTTTGGTATTATTGCTTATACTGGATTGTAAATATCTGGTTATGTCTATTATAATATACATGTTATTTTTTCATAACTGTATATAGTCAACAAAATAGATAGTTTCAGCTAGAATATGACTTTGCTAAAGTCTTAAATATAGAAATTACAAAAATACAAAATAGTTCTATAGTACAAATAGATATAGAATATTTTACAATAAGGAGACAATTTTTTTATAGACTAATAATAGAAATAAATGTTGCTGATAGAGAGAATAATACATAGACTGTTGATACTAATATACAAATGTTAGTTGCTGATATGTTTGATGAAGATCAAATAGAGGAAGCTCAGAATATTATTGATACAACAATAATAGATATTTTAGACATTTATACTAGCTTTGATAGAAATTCCACTAGTTCTGAAAGATCTGAACATTTAAATGTTGCTGAAAATTTTGAAACAAGTCTCAAGTCGGAAACTCATGATAAGAAAATCCCTAATTCTGAATAGAATTTAGAAGATAGTACACTTTTATAGTTTAGAAATAGATCTTATTATGAAAAATTTCAAATGTATAAAACTTTTACAGTTTTATATTTAAGACTAGTTAAGTTTGAAGGGATGCCAAACATCAAAGAAATGTTTGAATTTCAAGGCTTGTTGACTGTATTCCACAATAGCCAAGCCATCTTTTTATATCTGACATTGTAAGTTGCTTTTATTCAAACTTAATAGTAGAACATGATATTCTTATTTCAAATATACAAGAATTAGATATATATTTAACTCTAGAAATACTTTATCAAATACTTGGACTGAAAAATAGAGTTAAATTATTAGAAAGAAAATAGATTTATCGGATGGGATGAAACATAAAAAACTTAGCAAAAAAACTTCATAAATACTAGGAAACAAATCCACCTATGATTCAACAGCAACAACAACAACAGGATCAACAAAATTAGCAAAAGTAGCAACAATAGCAATCAAAACAGTTGACAGAAGAACAACATATCGCATACGAACAACATATAGAAAGGCGTACAGATTTATTATAGCAACAAACACAAGCTCAACATTCAAATTTAGATGAAGTAGTAAAGAGTAAGTACATAAATTACACAGAGAATTTCAAATACTTTGTTAGATATTTTTTGAAGATAAAGAGGCTTGTAAATAAACAAATTATGTATTACATGATTTCATTAATTGTAATTTGTTACCAAAATTGTATAAATTGTTTACAAAATTTATGTTACATACTTGTTTTCAACAACTATTATTTAAAACAATTATTATTTAAATAGTTTTTATCCACATTTTGAGTTATACATGTTTAAAAGTTCTTTTTGAAAAATATATACTTAGCATATTTTTTCTTCCTTATATATATATGAAATTTACTTTTATAATGCCAAAAAGGGGGAGAGTTTATTTGACTTATTAGGTTTTGCCATCATCAAAAAGGGGGAGATTATTAGAAATTTTGTTTTGATGATGAATATTTTATTAAAGTTTATAAATAAGTCTAAATAATATTTTTTTAAGTATAATAGTCATGTAATTAAATATTAATAAGTTATCGAAAAGTTTCATTTAAATTCTAGATAGTTAACTTTCGATTGTTAAAGTTTTCAGATAGTTAAGTTTTAGATAGTTAAACTTTTAGATAGTTAACGTTTCAATTTAGTCGAAGAGTTATGTTAGAAACTTGTATAATTAAGTTATCTACACGTGTGTTTTTAATGTTTTAAGTTTTCACGTGTTTTCTATATGTATTTGGTAATGAAAATCAAAGAGTTAGATAATTATTTGAGTTTTTATATGCATGGATGGATAACTATTTGAGTTTTATAAAGTGACTAATGAATAGATAAGTTTTCTTATTTTAGTCACATGTTTTGCAAATGTAAAAACTTAAAGAATTACAAATAAGAGTTTGAGTTTTTATAGGACATAAAGGATATATGTTCGACTAAAGCGATGACTTAAAAGATATTCTACAAATCTCTAAGAAGATAAAAGTTTTGATAGATCTACAATACAAAATTGTGGATATTCAAAATGATAGTGGAGATAATGGAAATTCAAAATAAGAAGTGGACATAGTGAAAATTCAAAAACACAGTGGAAATTGTAGATAATTTGAATTTGAAATTAGTACATGAGATTATGGATTAAGTGGATGAACATGCTGAATGTGAAGTCATAGTTCAACTACTATAAATAGAGGGTACAAGCTGCATTACGATCATCCCAATCTCAAATACCAAGTTTGAGTATTCAACCTCATTCCAATCCCAAGTCAGAATATTCAACTCAGAATATTCAAAACTAAAAGAATTCTCCAACATCAGAAGAAGTTTGAATTCTAAAAGATTTTAAAAGAGAAGCTGCAATGCAAGAAGTCTAAGAAATTCGACAATTGGAGAAGAAGAGATACAAAAGCTAAGTAAAGGAAAGAAAAGGAGCTACATGCATAAAGATCAGGTTTTATACAATTCAAACTAGTTTGGAATAAGGATTTTATTTTCTCTTTAAATTGTATCTTAGACTTTATTGTATCAGAACCAACAAGTAGGGAATTATGATAAAAAGTAATTGTAAATTCTTTCTTTAAGTCAATAAAGATTAAAATTTCATTTGTGAGTGTTTTGTGCTTTTGTTTTATCTGCTAGTAATTTTTAATTGCTAAAGACACAATTCACCCTCTCTTTTGTGATATGACAATCTTACAGATAATTTCACTTGAAACCTTCTGAAATCTACCTCTCTGACTTGTAGCTGTTTTAATTTAACTTCTAGATGGTTAATCTTGAAACCTTTCGAAAATCCTTTCCCTTCAAACTATTTCTCTTGGAACCTTCTAATTAGCTCTAAAACTATCTGATTAGTTGTGTAACATTCTAATTGTTTCTTCTTTCTAGTTGTTGACCTGTGAATTTACAACTTGATTTCTTCTAGATTTTACTACAATAATCATCTGGTCTATTTGGCTGTAATTTGCTTTGACTCTTTCATTCCTATTTATTCATCTTCCAACTTGTGAAATACATAAGCTTCTCACATAGGTTTTTACATTATCAAAATTCAGAGGTCCTTTCATTATCACTTTACCCAATGAAGCATGTCATGTGTATGGCACATGCTGAACTCATTGAGTTATATGTCTTTTATTTTATATGTTAAGTTAGTATTAACACAATGTCTTGTTATTACATTTGATGAAACAATTTGGATGAGAAAGTTTATTTTGAAGGAAATTTTTAAAAGGATCAATGATTCAAAAAAATTTGAGAGGAAAACATGGATCAAAACATGTGTATTTTGAAGATGTGAAGAGTAAAGACTGATTATGGATGAATATAAAGGATATGCATGAAATGGAAATCAATTATAAAAGGCATAGAATTCTCATTAATCAAAGCATCCCTACATACTTAAAGAAATATACTTATAGGGATGTACCTCTTAAGAGAAAAATTCTTAAAAGGAAGCAACTTCAGTGAAGAGGAGAATGACATATATTTTTCATTGAAAATTTGTAGAAGAAGAGATGGAAAGTCTCAAATAAGGAGAAATATTTTTAATTCCGCAATTTAGTTTTCATAGTTTGTAATTATAAAATTGATTAGATGAAGTATTATATCATTATACCATTGCATTTAAAATTTCTAAGGAGAATTGAATTGTATATTGTAATTGAAACCTTGAATAAAAGGAATTGAATAAAATAGTGTTTTAAATTTTTTATTTTGAAGTTTTGATTATATATGAAAATGTTGAAAAACACAATTCACCCTCCTCTTGTAATTATTTTGATCCTACAATTGATATCAGAGCCTAGTTAATAGTTTTTGATATCAAATTAATACCACTACAATTAATATCAAAACTTGTTTTAATTTCCTTGATTTTAAAGAAAAATTAGTATTAGAGCATAAGTTTAAATTTATTGACTTTATGCTCTATTGATATCAAAAATTTAAATTGTTTAAAATCTTATAGGTTGAAAAATCTAAGGTTAGATGTCTATTGGAAATGGTAACTTTTCTTTATATAAATGCTATAATCTTAACCATCCTCCTTTATTTAATAGAGTATATTTTGAATATTGGAAATATAGGATGATAGTCTTTCTTCAAAGTATAGATTAGAAATTATGGTTTATGATCATATCAAGATTTTGTACTTGTATTTAAATTTTCAATACATACAAAATCTTTTTTGTACTTGAATTTTCAGATAAAGATCATGTAGAACTAGTAATGGGTCTAATACAAATATTTTGGATTTTATGCTTAGGTTTCTGAATTTCCAGATTACTACAAGTATTTGAGATTTTTAAATCATTAATAACTGAATTTCCAAAACAAGAAATAAGATTTTTGGAAACATTAATTATCATGTTAAAAGTACATTTAGATAAATCACATTGATTTATATTATTACTATATGATTCATCCCTTGAAGTACTTACTTCTACATATTTATTACCTTCTTTCATAATAAAACAAAATTTTAGTCTTAGATTTACTTGAAATGTAACTAATAAATCCTTTGTTGGCTTGAGGTTAAGGGTATTTAAGATAATCAAATCCTAAGTCAAATTTATAAGACACCTTCGGAGTACTAGTTAGTTTGTCTAACTTAGTTTGACTTAAATTTCATTTATCAATTGTGGAATTTAACTCTTACTCTCTTAGCTTTAGATTGTCAATTTCTAACTCAAGATCATTTATGTTAATTCTCAATTTTTCATTTTTAGATTCTATCTTTAATTTCTCAACATTTATATTCTGTATTTGTTCATGCAGAACAAATTCACTAAATCTAAATTTATGCAAATCTGCAATATGCTTTTCATTATCACATTTAAATTTATCTAAAGTTGTAGATAAGAAACAATTTTCTTCTTCCACAATGGACAAAGAATTTCTAATATTCTTATTTTCCAATTTACAAGCTTTAAGTTTACTCAATAATACATTATAAGCACATAATAATTAATCAAAGTTAAAATCAGAATAATTTTCAAGATCAGAAATTACCTTAGACTCATCTATCATGAAGTATACATTGGCAACATCTTTTGACTCTTGTTCTTCTTTTGAATGTGAAGATTCTGATGATGATTTCTCAAATTTAGACTCTTCTGATGTAACATCCTAAGTGACTTTCAAAGTTTTTTTCTTGTAAAACTTTTTCTGAGTTTTCTAAGCCTTTTTCTGGTTTGCCCTATATTTTTCATTTTTCCTTATAGAACAATCTAGAGAAAGATGTCCAAGTTTCTTATAGTTGTAACATACATACTTTTTGAATGAAGAATCCTTTTCATTTAGAGATTTTGATATTGAGGGTCTTTCATTTCTATTCTTTTGCTGTCTCATAGCTTTCCATGCTTTCTTGAATTTTTTAGTTAACAAAATCAAGTCATCAAAATCAATTGAGATATCATAATCTAAATTAATTTTGAAGACAATTTCTTTCCTCAATTTAAATTTATTATGACTCGAGGAATCTTTTAATTAAACTTCATAAGTAGTCAAATTTTCTATAAGTTTATTTATAGTATAAATATTTAAGTCTCATGATTTCTCAATTGAAGTTACTTTCTAAGACCATTTAGAACTTAGGGTTTTGAGAATTTTTCTCACTAAATCCTTTTATTCAAAATTCTTTCCTAAATATTTTAAAGAATTTATAATATTTAGGAATCTGGAAAATAACTTAGAAATACTTTCATTATCATGCATCTTAAAGAGCTCATACTTATGAATTAACATATTAATCTTAGTCTCTTTAACTTGAGAATACCTTCATATGAAACTTTCAATGCATGCTACACCTCATAAGCAGATTTATATGCTGACACTTTACTGAACTAATCATAACTTAATGCACAAAATAAGATATTTAAGCTTTTTGCATTTAGAGTTTCATTCTCTTTTTCAATAACTGTCCAAGTATTATAAGGAGTAGTTAACAGTGTATATGATTTAGAAATCATAAATTATAACTTATGATTTATACTTTGAAGAAAGATTGTCATCCAATATTTTCAATATTCAAAATGTATTCCATCAAATAAAGGATGGTTAAGATTCTAGCCTTCATACAAAGAAATATTTCTATTTTCTATTGCCATCTAGCCTTAGATTTTTCAACCTATAAGATTTTAAATTGTTTAAACTTTCGATATCAGTTGAGCATAAAATCAATGAAGTTAAACCTATGCTTAGATATTAATTTTTGTTTAAAATCAAGGAAGGTAAAACATGCTCTAATACCACTTGTTGTGGTATCAATTTTGTATCAAAGACTATTAATCAAGCTCTGATACCACTTGTTGGATTGTATGACTATACAATAGGAGGGTGAACTGTGTTTTTGAATATTTTTAACTATAATCGAAACTTCAAAATTAAAACAAGTCGAGACACTATTTCCTTCAAATCATTTTATTCAATGTTTTAATTACAATAACAATTCAATTCTTCTCAAAAATTATAGATGTGATGATATATCGATACAATGTTTCATCTATTCAATTTCATAATTACAAACAGAGAAAACTAATTTACAAAATTTAAAACATTTCTCCCTATTTGATATTTTTTCTTTTCTTCTTCTTCTTCTTCTATAAATCTTTAGTGACAAATATCTTTCTCTTTTTCACTAAAGTTGCTTCCTTTTGAGAGCTTTTTGTCCTAAGAGGTGTTGATCTCTAAAAGTATATTTCTTTAAGTATACAGGGATAATTTAATTAATGAGAATTCTATGCCTTTTATACTCTATTTCTATTCTATGCATATCTTTCATGTTTATCTACGATCAATCTCCACTCTTCATGTCTTCTATTTTACTTTCAAAATTAAATTTTGAAATACACACGTTCTAGTCCATGTTTTCTTCTTGCATTTTCTTGAATCATCAATCCTAGATTCTTTGAAAAATTTCATGCAAAATAACTTTCTCGTCCAAAATTTTTCATCAAATGTAATAACAAGATGTTGAGTTAATACTAACTCAATGCATAAAACAAATAGACTTATAACTCAATGTGTCTAATTTAATGAGTTTAGCATGTGCCATTCACATGACATGCTTTATTGTATAAAATGATAACGAACTAACTGTTAGAACCCTTGTGTTTTGATAATACAAAGATTCGTGTGAGGAATCAAGTTGTATTTTACAAGAACAACTACCAAAGATAGTTCAGTTAAACTATAGGTTAGAAGAAAAAAATTTTAGAAGGTTATAGAAGAAACTGTTTGAAAGAAAAGAGAACTTTGAAAGGTTTCAAGGCAAACTATTTAGAAGTCAGATTAAAAGCAACTATAAGCCATTTAGAATGTTATAGAAGAAATTGTCTGAACAAAAAGAGAACTTTGGAAGGTTTCAAGGCAAACTATCTAGAAGTCAAATTAAAAGCAGTTGTAAGCCATTTAGAAGGTTATAAGGGAAATTGTCTGAAAGAGAAGAAAATTTTGGAAGGTTTAAATTTAAACAATGTGCACTTAAAAGATCTCATATGAAGAACTTAAAAGCTCACATGACAAGTAGAAATAAAAGTTTAGAGAAGTCAAAAGCTTTGAAATAAAGACTTGGAAGGTTAGAATGAAACTATCCAAAAGTTGGGAAATTTTCAAAAGATTTCAATTTAAACAGCCTACACTTAAAAGATCCCACATGAAGAACTTAAAAGCTCACATGACAAGTAGAAATAAAAGTTCAAAGAAGTTGAAAGCTTTGAAATAAAGATTTGAAAGGTTAGAATGAAACTATTTGAAAGTTGGAAAAATTTTAGAAAGTTTCAATTTAAACAGCCTGCACTTAAAAGATCTCACATGTCTAACTTAAAGACTCACGTGAGTAACAGAATAACTATTTTTGAAAAGATTCAAAGGTAACTATTTGAAAATAAAGAAACTTCAGAGGGTTTCTATACAAGTAGGTATAAATTAAAAGAACCTCATGTGACAAACTTAAGTGTTCACATGACACGAATAGAGGGACTTCTCAAGCGATCAGAAGGTTTCAGGAAAACCTTCAAAAGGCTTTAGATAAAACATTCTAAAGATTTAGAAGTTCAGAAGGTTCCAATTCTACTACTCACACAATGATAATTTACTATATTTGGGACTAACTATTCAATAAGTACAAAAAGACAAATAACGTTGAAAGAAATATGATCATTATATCTCTTGGTATAAATATGATTCACAAGAGAAGGAAAAGAAGAATGATTATCATATATACTCATACACGAAGCTATACAAATATTACAGAAACAATATAGATTCAGTAAATGCAATATTGAACAATACTCAAGCACATTCAAGTGTAAAAGCTCTTTGCACACAAACTTTGATTGAAAGCCTCAAGTTGTTGGCTTGTGAGTTTATACCTTAAAACTCAAGGTTGGTTAAGAGCTTGGACCTAAAAGCTCAAAGTGTTGGTTGTTGAGCTTCTACCTGAAAGCTCAAGAGGTTGGTTCTTGCTTTGACCTGAAAGCAAAGGCTGTAAGTGCTAAAATACTTAATGAAACTCAAATTGTGTCTTAGGGGTGGACTAGCTGTTAGTAGTGAACCACTTAAAAATTACTTTGTGTGATTTTATTTTGTGCCTTAATTCTATCCTACTTTAATCATCATTGCTTACACATTCATTAAAATTGAATTAAGTCAAATTAGATTTAAAAATACACACACTAACCATTTATCCCCCTCTTTGGTAAGTCCATATGATCCTAACAATTGATATTAGAGTGAAGTTAATCCCTACTAAGATTGAACCATTCGGATTTATGCTCAATTTACTAAGGGACAAAACATTCACTTACCTCCCTTATTCAATGGATCCAACTACAATTATTGGAAGAATAGAATGGAGTATTTCCTTAGAAGTTTAGATGTAAAACTTTGGAAAATGATTGTTTTTGGAGCAACCCTTCGTACTAGTAACGAAATGGACTAGATTGACGAGGATGAGAAACTCATCCAACTAGAAAATAGAATTTCTTCCATTTGTAAACATATTCATGTATTTTAAATAATTGTGCCTTTAATCATATTTTTCATACAATTTTTAAAATAGTCTATAATGCTTTAAACCAATACAGATATATTCAAAACTTTCTTCAATATAACTCTAAATTAAATCATTCATTCACAAACATACAAATTCAGCATCATATTGGTTTTCAAACATTTATATATATATATATATATATATTGATTAAATTACATTCAATCAGGTATTTTTAAGTACAAGTAGATGATTAATACATTTAGTATCTCTTTCTTAACTCATCTACTTATTTCTGGAGTTTTTCTAATTGGTGTTCTAATTGATTTATTTATTTTATAGCTCTTGTAGCTTCCCTAGAAGCTCTTGCTATAGAAATTTCAGTAGCAGTAGCAACATAATATATATATTCTTTCACCATAATGTGACTCTAGATCTAATCTTCTTACACATTCATTTGGTGAATATCAATAGCATCCATCATTAATTTTGGTATCAAGTCTCCAAAGAATAGTTTCTTTTTTATAGATCTAATCTTGGACAAAAAAACTTGACACCAGTTCACTTGAATTTTATTCACAACTACATATGTAGCCCATTTAACAAACTGACTAAACTTTATATCATGGCCATGTCTCTGATAGATAGTTTTGATTAAAATATTAGCTATCATATGTGCCTTCCTTTTAAGTTTTTCATTCTATTTAGTAGTTGCACATGCGGATTACTGGCTATGCATTGCTTTATTTCTCGTTCAGTCCATTCTATTGCATTTGCTTCTTTAGTAATTTCTTCTCCTTCATTCTTAAGTCCAAAAATATTGTGGGGAAGCTTATGTGTTAACTAAATGTCAACATCCTCCACATTAGAAATTAAAGCTCCTTCTACTTCCCTTAGATTTGCATAAAAACTAGGCACTAGATTTTCATAAATTATATGCCCATTTGTTTTTGGACTTATATTCAATAGCCCTTGGAATTCAAGTAGCTTTCTAGTGTCCTCCATTCTAGTCTAGTTAACTAGCCTCCTGTATATGATATCATACCTCTTTATTTTCTGATATTTATCATATACTTCTTGACTCTAGAATTTAACTTCATTCAGAATTGTTGCTTCAAACAAATCGGGAAGTTGAATTTGTTGCTCCACAGGAGTTTGTTCCTAATTCTCTTCTTCAAATTACAGAACCTGATGTTGAGATTGTTGAAAATATTCTAGAGATTCCTGCGCTTTAATTCCTAATTGTGGTGGGGAGCCTGTGGAACCTTCCACACTTTTATCTTGTAACTTTTCTAGTAATTGCTAAAGAGTTTCATCTTCTTTAATAGAATCTGTTGAATTATTTTCTTTCTTTATGCTCCCTTATTCAGCTTTTTCTCTTTCTTCTTCCTCCTCACAACTAATCTTCATTGTTATTGTTTTCTCTAATTCAATGGCAGATTGGGATGGAGTCTTGGGCACAGTAAATTCTACTCTAATTTCTTTTCCTGCTCATGATGTTCTTCTTTATTTGATTCAAGATTAATAAAAATGGGCTCTTGAAGCTCTACTATAAACATTCTTGACTCAAGTTTAATTTCTTGAGCCTTAAGCACTTTCTCCTTTCCCTTTCTCTTTCTCAATAATTGTGTTTGATCTTCTTCTTTTGATTCAGAAAGTAAATCAATGAAAGTGGGCACTAGCTACCTTCGAGCCATAGGTTTTGGCTCTTCCTCTTTAACCTCCTTTTACCCTAAGGGACCAACTTTAGATTGTCCTTTTGTAGTGGTTGGCATAACTCTAGTGGCCTCTCGATATTGTTCCACTTTAATTTTATATTGGGCTTTTAATCAAATGTCTATAACCCTTTTCTTCTGTACAACATCATAAAGAATATGTGCCTTGGCAAGTGCCATTTCCTCTACATTTCCTTGGTCTTTTCCTAATTTCTCTAAGTCTTTAAACTCCTACTCTTCTTTAGTTCTCAACCAAAAAAATCTAACTTGCTCCATTAGTCCTGTTTGTGGAACTGAAAGTCCTAGTTGTTTCTCTACTATTGTCGATGCTTCCTTTTGTTCTTTCAAGAATTTCTTTGCAAAGTATGCTATTTCTTGTAGAAACCATAATCTCAATTTGCAATTGATAAGCTTTAAGGAAACTTCATTATTAGGTTGTAACTTTCTTTTCCTATTAACGACAATTTCTATTGCCACTCTTATCCTTATTTCAACAATAGCAAGTTGTTAGGTATTTAATTTTGATGATATATGCTTTATTAACGTATTTAAATAAGTCTACAAAATATTCTCTAAGTATAATAGTTAACAGATTATCGGAAAGTTTCATTTTTATGTTAGATAAATTAAAGATTTCCGAAGAGCTAGATTTGCAATAGTTAAACTTTCGGATAGTTAACGTTTCGTTTTTGTCAAATACTTTATGTTAAAAACTTATATAGTTAAGTTATCTGCACGTGTGTTTTTAATGTTTTAAGTTGTCACGTGTTTTCCATGTGCGTTCGGTAATGAAAAATTGAATAGTTAGATAACTGTTCAAGTTTTTATACGCATGGATTGATAACTGTTCGAGTTTTATAAAAGGACTAACGAACAAAAAAGTTTCTTTGTTTAGTCACGTGTTTTGCAGGTGCAAAAACTCGAAGAGTTAAAGGATAAGTGTTCGAGTTTTACAGGAGTTAAAGGATAAATGTTCGATTAAATCGAAGACTTAGAAGATATTCTACAAGACTCCAGGAAGATAAAGTTTCGATGTATCTACGAGTGGAGATCGTGGAAACCCAAAATGTTAGTAAAGTAAGTGGAAATTTAAATAGAAAGTAATTTGGATTAAAGAGAAAATTAGTACGTGGATTATAGATTATGGATTGTGGATCAAGTGGATGAACATGCTGAACGTGAAAGATAACAGAGTTCGACTACTAATAGAGAGTACGAGCTACATTACAATAGAGGATCCCAATCTCAAAAACCATGTTTGAATATTCAATTTGGATCCCTAATTGAAAAGTTAAGTTTGAATATTCATATTCTGAAAAGTTCTCTAACATCAGAAGAAGTTCGAAATTCCAAGCAATTTTAGAAAAGGAGCTGCAAACACAAAAAGTCTAGAAATTCGACAACTAGAGAAGAAGAGATACAGAAGCTGTGCAAAGAGAAAGAAAAGAGCTGTGTGCATAAAGATCAGGTTTTATACAATTCAAAATTAGTTTTGAAAAAGAGCTTTATTTTCCTATTTGAATTGTATATCAAAAATTACTGTATCAAAACCTTCAAGAAGGGAATTGAGATAGAAAGATATTGTAAATTTTGTCTTGAAATAAAAGAATGGAATTTCATTTACGAGTGTTTTGTGCTCTTGTTTTATCCACTAGTATTTAATTACTAAAGACACAATTCACCCTCCTCTTGTGATACAAACGATCCTACAACTAGTATCAGAGTAGTTAAACTATTTAAAGCATCCGAAAAGCCTTCATTTCTCTATTTAGGAATTAGTTTTTCCTGTCATTTACTTCGGATCATCTGTTTAAAATGGATAATTCTGAAATCTTAGTTATGACTGAAGGACAAACCACTAATCGCCCTCCTATGTTCGAAGGTAGCAATTATGGCTACTGGAAATATAGGATGAAAGTATTCTTTTAGTCAATCGATTTCAAATTATGGCATATAATTAGCAATCCTATAGTGTTAGTTATGACTCCATATGATACTTGGACTTTTGATGACAAGGAGCGAATGACACTGAATGCTAAAGGTTTAAACATCTTGTTTTGTGCTTTATCTCATGATCAATTTAATAAAGTTTCTGCATATCAAACTACATATGAGATATGACATGCATTAGAAGTTGCCAACAAAGGTACTAATCAGGTCAAGGAATCTAAGATCAATATGTTAGTACATAAATATGAGCTTTTTAAAATGCACGAAAATAAATGTATCTCTGACATGTTTTCCCGTTTTCTTGAGATTGTAAATTCATTAAAATCTTTAAGTAGGAAATTCGAGGAAAAAGACTTGGTAAGAAAGATCCTTAGATCTTTAACTAAAATTTGGGCTCAAAAGACAACATCTATTGAAGAGTCTAAAGACTTAATTACATATACTCTTGATGATCTCATAGGAAATCTAATAGCCTATGAAGTACAACATTTAGATCCAAAAGGGAAAAATCCAAGAAGGGATCTGGCTTTTGGGGCTGATAAAGTCTCAGAAGTCACTAGTGATTCTAACGATGATTTATTGTTGTTGACTAGAAAATTTAGAAATCTGTTGAAGAAACGTAGGAACTTCAGGTCAGCAAAGATATCTAAAGATATGGAGAAGAAGTCATTCATGAAAGACAAAAGTATATGCTACAAGTGCAATAGGTCGGGTCACTTTCAAACTGATTGTCCTCTCAACAAAGATAAAAAGGATTCGAGGAGGAATTTTAGGAATAAGAAATTCAAAAAGAGAAGGGTGCTTAAAGTGACATGGGATGACTCTTCAACTTCACAAAGTGAAGAAACAAAGGATTCAACATCAGACAATGAATCCTCATCAACATCAGATTTAGAAGAAAATCTAGCAAATGTATGCTTTATGGCAAAATCCAGTGAGGTATCCTCTAATCAAAACGCTAATTTTGATAGTTTTGATGGATTACTTGTTGAATATAATAGACTGGCCAGAAAATATAAGAAAGTCAAAATAGAAAGAAAGGACATTAGGAAAATGCTAGATGAATTTGAAAATAAGATTGATTTTTTGAACTCTACGTTGAATAAATTTAAAGAAGAAAATCAAAGGCATGCATAGGAAATTTTAAAGTTCACTGCTATAGAAAGAAAATTGCATGTTAATTATGAAAATATAATTGCTAATAAGAAGAAAATGATCTGTGAAATTGAAAAACTAGAACTGACTATTACTGATTTAAATTCAGAAATTGATGTGTTAAAGATTAAAGTCTGCGATCAATAAGCTATATTAAGTAAATGGAATAATAGTCAAACTTTAACAAATGAAATCAGTAGTAAAATATCAAATGTAGAAAAACATGGTATTGGTTTACACGATGCATCTTCTGAAAATTATATATTGCATGATGGTACTGCTAAAAATAATGTCTTTATTTCAATACCAAGAATAGTAAGAGAAAAACTATTCCGTGTGTAATCAAAAAGGGAGAAAAATATGTGCAAGTTGATGAAATGTAGCATATAAATGATAGCACATGATGCAAGAATTCCAAAAGAAATCTTCAGAAGAATCAAGCTAAGACATTTGAGAATTTTAATATTCTTGATCAATTTTCTTCATATTTAAAGAATATTGGATATTGGAAATCAAATAATGTTAGAAATGAAAATTTCAACTCTGGTTTACATGGAGATAAATGTTCTGATAATTATAACACTAAGAGAAAGAAACGAAAAAATAATTATCAGAAAATAGATAAATTGAAGTCTAAAAATATGGATTATTTTGATATGACTCTCTCTAAAATTCTTAGACCCACTCAAAAATGGGTTCCAAGAGATAAAATCTCTTTTTGACTGTTTTGTAAGTACACAAATCAAAATGGATAATGGATAGTGGAGCATCCAGCCACATGACTAGAGATATACGATTACTTACAGAAATAACAAAGACCAAGAACAGACAAGTTACCTTTGGAAATAAAAGCAAAACAAATATACTTGGGTCTGGCAAGGTTTAGGTAACTGAGAAATGTTTTATAAATGATGTCTTATTAGTGGAAAACTTAGGTTTTAATTTATTGAGTGTTCTTGTTTTAATAAAGATTTACAGAGTAATTTTTGAAAAAGATTCTTGTAAAATTATGGACATGTCTACAAATGAAATTTTATTCACTACATACAAGAAAGGATCTATTTGTATTCTAAATTTGCCTTCTGATATTATTAAAGACAATGCTTGCTTAATTGCAAAATCAGATGAAGTCATTTTATGGCATAGAAGGCTAGGACACTCAAATTTAAAATTATTACAAAAGTTGTCTACTAAAAAGAATCTAGTTAGAGGTTTACCTAGTATTAAGTACTCGAAAGAGTTTATGTGTGATGTGTGTCAACTAGGTAAATTACATAAAACATCCTTTAAAAGCTTAAATGAAATAACAAGCAAAAGAGTATTAGAACTAGTGCATATGGATTTATTTGGACTTACTAGAACAACTAGTCTAGGAGGTAAACATTATGCTTTTGTACTAGTTGATGACTATTCTAGATTTACTTGGGTCTATTTTCTAGCTAATAAAATTGAAGTTTTTGAAATATTTAAGATATTCTGTAATAAAGTTCAGAATGAGCAAAATGTTAAAATTCAAAAACTTAGGAGTGATCATGGTACAGAATTTGATAATGATCAAATGGACACATTTTGTGATGAATTAGGCATAGATCATAGGTACTCATTTCCAAGAGCTCCTTCACAAAATGGGATAGTAGAACGTAAAAATAGATCACTTCAGGAAATGTCCAGAACCATGTTAAATGAGAATAAGTTACCCCTTTTTCTCTAGGTAGAAGCAGTTCATACAGTATGCTATGTTATAAATAGAGTACATCTAAGACCAATTTTAGATAAAACTCCTTATGAGATATGGTATAACAGGGTTCCCAAAATAAGTTATTTAAAACCCTTTGGTTGTAAGTGTTTTATTTTAAACACTAAGGAACGAAGAGACAAATTTAAAGCCAAATCAGATGAAGGGATTTTTGTTGGTTATTCCATTAGAAGTAAAGCATATAGAGTTTATAATAAATCAACAAAAATCATTGAGGAAACCCTGCATGTGAAATTTCATGAAAATTCTCATTTGGATTTAAGACATGCTGAAAACTTTGATTCAGAAATTCTCCCAGAAATAGTACCAAATGATGTTGATAGAGAAATTGATAAATTATCTGACAGAATAAGAAATCTAAGTTTGAATGATGAAAATTTAGAAGAAAATAATGTCATACCTATAGAAAATGTGGAACAACATAGAAATTAGCGTTATGCTTCATCTCATCCTATTGATTAGATAATAGGCGATCCTAATCAAGGAGTTAGGACTAGGTCATCAGTAGTCAACATTTGTGGTGCTTATTCATTTGTTTCTTTACTAGAACCTAAGAAAATTGAAGATGCCTTAGAAGATGAATTTTGGTATTTAGCTATGCAAGATGAGCTAAATCAATTTATAAGAAATGAGGTATGGGATCTAGTTCCACCACTTGAAAATCAGTCCATAATAGGAACAAGGTGGGTATTTAGAAACAAAGTAGATCAAGATGGACATATAGTTAAAAATAAAGCTAGATTAGTTGCTCAAGGTTACAAGCAAGAGGAAGGAATTGACTATGATGAAACATTTGCTCCTATTGCTAGACTAGAATCAATACGAATTTTGTTAGCTTATGCTTGTTATATGGATTTCAAATTATATCAAATGGATGTTAAGACTACTTTTTTAAATGGATATATAAAAGAAGAAGTGTATGTAAAACAACCTCTAGGTTTTGAAGATTCAAAACATCCTGAGTATGTTTACAAGCTTAAGAAGGCATTATATGGCCTTAAACAAGCTCCTAGGTCTTGGTATGAAAGATTATCTAAATTTCTTATGGAAAAAGGGTATTCTATGGGAAAGGCAGATCACACTCTTTTTATCAAGAAGATCGAAAATGATATATTAGTAGTTCAAATCTATGTAGATGACATAATATTTGGAGCAACAAATGATAAATTAGTTGAGTCCTTTTCGAAAGACATGACTAATCAATTTGAAATGAGTATGATGGGTGAACTATCATTTTTCCTAGGCTTACAAATTAAGCAATTAGATCAGGGTACTTTTATTTCACAAGAAAAATATACTCAAGTTTATTAAAGAGGTTTGGTTTAGACAACACTAAAACAAAGAATACACCAACGAGTACTATCACCAAGTTGGATAAAGATAACTTTGGAAAAACTGTAGATGTAAAACAATATAGAAGTATGATTGGTTCATTACTCTATTTAACATCTAGCCGACTAGATATTATGTTTAGTGTGTATACTTGTGCTAGATATCAATCAAATCCTAAGGAATCACACCTACTTGCTATTAAACGAATTTTTAAATATCTATTAGGAACCATCAATTTCGGACTGTTTTACTTTAAACACAGTTCTTTAAACTTAGTAGGTTATAGTGATGCTGATTTCGTAAGATGTAAGTCTGAAAGAAAAAGCACCAGTGGCACTTGTCAATTGTTTGGTAATTCTTTAGTGTCATGGTTTAGCAAAAAGCAAAATTGTGTAGCATTATCTACAACTGAAGCTGAATATATAGCTGCTACACTTTGCTATGCTCAAATCCTGTGGATTAGACAAACCTTAAAAGATTTTAATTTAGATTATGAACCAACTAAGATTTTCTGTGATAGTAGTTTTGCAATAAGTTTATCTAAAAATCTTGTCTTACATTCACGAGCAAAAAATATAGAAGTTCGACATCATTTTCTAAGAGATAATGTTATAAAAGGAAAAATAGTATTAAATTTTGTTCCTACCATAGAACAATTAGCAGATCTGTTTACAAAACCCTTAGATGAAAATACATTCTCAAAATTATGATTAGAACTTGGTATCTATAGGTTATCTGATATTTAATGGTCCTGTTCATTGTATTTTGGTTTGTTATAAGGTAGTTTTAGAATTTAATGTCTTTATTATTATTAAAATAAAATAAAAATATCTATTTTCGAATTACAATTTTCTAGTAGTTAAGAATTTATGAAATTCTGATTTTTATTGAAGTCAATTTATTTAAGAAAAATTCAGAAAAGATTACTTAAGGAAAAGTTAAATTGATTCAATATGAGTGCCAACTATATTTTTGTTACTTATGTATATGCTATTACAGAGATTTTAACAGGAAAATACATAGAAAGTATGTAGTTTTTATTAAAGGAAAATTATTAACATTCTATTAAAAAATTAAGTCTTGGTGTTGCCTCTAATTTAATTTACTATCTTGTTTTATTTTTGTTTATTTTTTATTTGTAATTACTTGAGTAATTAAGTCCGTTGGGGGATGTTAAACCCTAGTCACTTAAACCAACTGGTTTGGGATGTGCTGACTGAAAACTCATTTTGCAAGTAATTCAGATTATATTTTAAAAAAAAATAAAAATTATTTGTTCTCACTTATCATTGAGTAACTGGTTATCTTTCCCCTAAGCAAGGGATTGTGATCAAGTAAAAAGATGATATTGTGGAAGGTAATACATAATATATATATATATGTATATAAAAAAATTAAAAAAAGAGGGGGCAATGTACTCAAGCTTAATTTATCTTTCAAGGTGTTATAACAATCCTGCCATAATCTGTGCATATAATCCTTGTTACTTTTTTTGTTATCTTCTACTCTTTACACATAATGTATGATATTTATTGTCTTAAGTTGTGTACTCATTATTGAATTCTTTTAAGTTTCTAAAGATATATCTCTATGAATTATCTTTTGTAAACTAAATAAGATAAAAGCTAGAAAGTTTCAATTGTTAACTCTACTACTTATTTCTGTATTTCATTCAAATTAAAAAAGAAGAAAAAGGGAGAGACTCAAATCTATTTAAGGCTTAGCATCCTCTTTAAGTAAGCTAGTTGACCTTTTAAAGCCAAATCTACTAAGGGCTTGGCAACCCAGATTAAGTATGCCATATATTCTTTACACTACTTTTGTGTAAGGGGAGCAATTTCTCGTATAATAATTCATATCTTATGAACTATTATATGTTTTCATGAAAGAATCTGCATAATTTCAGGAAATACACTTTAATTAAGTACATTTCTAAACTACTAGTGACTTGCAGCTATTTTAATTCTTAAGTATCCGAATTTTCTATTGTTTTGGCAAGTTATATTACAAGTATCGAACAGTTGTGTTTTAAAACGTTCAATAGACTATTTTATTATTTCCTAAAGTACACGTGTCGAAACCATAATGCATGACTTAAGTGGATTTTCGGTAAGTTATTTGTAACTCTTCGAAATGCGTCTAGGCATCGGAAAGTTAGATTTGTAATTGTCTGAAACATCTATTTATTATAAAACTGCTTAAGTACACATGTCGTGATCTGGACGATTGACATAAGTTATCTTTCAGAAGGTTATTTGTAACTCTCTAAAATGCACTTGAGCATTGGATAATTAGGTTTATAAGTCTCTGAAACTTTCTGAACACCTTAAGTTCAAATTGTGCACGTGCTGAATTTCATTGCTTTATAATATCTCAGTTGAAACTCGAACAGTTATGTTTAACTCTTAGACTTTTCACACCTATTCCTTCGAGAAACTCGAACAGTTATCATAAGTCTTCGAGTTTTCTCACTTTTTCACTTAGCCTGAAGTTATTTTCTTTATATGAATAGTTACGCTAAGTATTCTGCAATTGTTGGTTGTAAAACTTATATAGTTATTGCAAGCACTCGAGTTATTTATTGTAACGGATCTTCTATTTATGATTTCAATGATTGAATTCGTTTATCCATTTATAAACTCGAAGAGTTATGAATGTTTTACTAACAACCTTTCGTGTTTCTACCTTAGTAAAACCATAGCTTCACAATCTTTCCTTCCACTAAGTTCTACAGTGCAAAGCGAAGATTAATCAACAATGTCAGGACATGGAAGAGGACGTGGTAGAATGACCAAAGTGCAGAAAAGAGAGCTGGAACTTCAGAAAATGCTGAATGAAGTCAACGACATCTATTCAAGGTACACTTTTTCAAATGAAATACTACATGAAATAAGAAAAGCTGTTCAAGATGAGAAAAATTTCTGTTGGAAATTTATTCGGAATTATGCTGAAACACAGTTTAGACTAAAACAGACTGAACTTTCCACATTGCATTTATGGAAAAGAAATTTACAACCTAACCCTGCAGTTGTAAGTTCTGGACATGTACTAGAGACATTGGTACAATCTATCACTTATTATGGAAAGAAATGAGGACTAATGATCAAAAATGCAAATAGGGAATTACAATCCTTGTATTCCCAACATTATTTTCCCCCAACTGTTTTAGATGATATTAAACAGTATATCGATGAACAGAAAACTGCCATTAGCAAAATGAGCCTTCGAAGTGAAGGACAAAGAGTTTATCAACTCAAAATGGCAGAGGTAGAGAGCTTAAAACTCTATATTCCATTATTACCACCTAGGCATCATGGTGAACGACCATCAAGACAACAGGTGCCTTTAATAGGAGAAATTAAGACAATTTTAGAACCTCCTAAACAACCTGAAACACTACAGACATATAGTCGGACAAAGAAAAAGACAATTGCATATTTTGGACTAACTATAGGTGTACAAGGAATATTGCAGCAAAAAGAAGAATCAGTGAAAAATGGAAAACTATGCTCCATTGCAGAAGCTGGACAGACATTTTTGTCAGGAATCCTAGCAGATGTGGCAAATATTGGCTTACAAGCATATACTCTAAGGTATTGTGTCACATTAGTGCATAATGTATCTTTTAATACAATGAACAGTTTTTCACACAATGCTTCAAGCACACATTCTTTTCCTACGGAAAGTGAGAATGTAGGAAATTTTGATGATATATATACAGATGATATCAAATTTGATGATATTATTGATGACATAGACACTAAGTCTATGAATTTTGAAGATATTTCATCTGAAGAGGAATGTACAGATATTCTTCCTCTTACTGTATCTCGAATAGAGACTTTTGAATTTTGGTACAGTTGCTTATACTACACTTTATATGTATGGTTATGTTTGTTACAATATATCATATACTTGTTGATAAATGTATATAATCAACAACATACACAGTTACAAATAGAATATGATACTACCAATGTCTCACATATACAAATTTCAGAAATACAGGATGATTCTATTCCATAGATAGATATAGAACATTCTTTCATACAGAGACAATTGTATAGATCACATATAGATATACATGTTGCTGATATACAGATTGTTACAGAGACTATTGCTACTGAAATGTTTCTAAAAGAACAAACAAAAGAAATTCAGCAGATTATTGATATGATAATAACAGATATTTCAGACATTTATACTAGTTTTGATAGAAATTCCACCAATTTTGAAAGATCTGACAATATAGATGCTGCTGATAATATTGAAACAAGTCCTAGATCAGAACATCATGATAGGAAAATACCTAATCCTAAATAGAGTTTAGATGAAAATACACTATTATGGTTCAGAAATAATTCCTGTTATGACAAATTTCAAACATATAAAACTTTTACAGTTTTATATTCAAGACCAGTTAAGTTTGAAGGGATGGCACACATACGTGAACTGTTTGAATTTCAAGGCTTGTTGACTCTACTTCTACAACAGCCAGACCATCTTTCTATACCCAAACTTCTCAATTGTTTTTACTCAAACTTAATAGTGGAAGAAGGTATTCTTGTTTCTAATATACAAGAAAATGACATATATTTAACTCCAGATTTACTTCATCAGGTACTTGGTCTAAAAAATGAAGGAGTTAAATTATCAGAAATAGAACAGGTTTATCGATTGGGATGGGACATTACAAGTTTACCCAAAGATCCAATTGCCAACAAACCATTGACATTACTAAATGACTTAAATGGCCAAGCATGTTTTACTGCAAAAATATTGCATGCTACATTGTTTCAGAGATTTGGTCATGGGGCCGAAGTTGGTAGATGTTGTCTTTATGCTACATATGCATTAATAAACCATATACAGGTGAACTGGTATGATATTTTTGTTTCTCATATCTTACATTTGCAGAGTATGTTATTTTATGGTGATACAATTTTGAGAATTGTGGCAAGTCAAATAGATATTACACCTTGGCCATAGAAAAGATTAAAGTCAAGATCTTTCTCTGCAAAGGAACTCCAAAAATACCAGGCGGTAGATACACCTATCCTCAGACAACAACAACAACAGGATCGACAAACACAGCAACAATCCACACAATTTACAGAAACACAGCAACATACAGATATACAACAAGATATACATATAGATATACAACAAGGTATACATAGAGAAATACATACAGGTATAGATACAGACATACATATTGAATTTTTACTGCAACCATCACAAGTTTCTCAAAATGATTTAGATCAAGCATTACTTGATCAGATAAACAGAGTTAGTACAGATATTGCAAAGAAAATTTCAGATACTCTGATTGCTATTTTTCGAACACAACAAGGCTTGTGATTATACAAATTATGTATTACATGATTTTTTTTTTTTGTAATTTGTAACCAAAACTATTATGTAAATTGTTTACTGATTTTAATGTTACGTGATTATTTTTCACATTTTATGATATTAAATAGTTTCTACTTAATCCATAAATCCTATGTATGTTTGAAACTATCGTTTTGATTAATATATACTTAGTAAGATATCCTTCCTTACATTTATAAAACTTAACTTCCTAAAGGGGGAGAAAATAGTTTGTTTACTTTTTTATAATGCCAAAAAGGGGGAGATATAAATTATGTGACTTATTAGGTTTTGACATCATCAAAAAGGGGGAGATTGTTAGGTATTTAATTTTGATGATATATGCTTTATTAACGTATTTAAATAAGTCTACATAATATTCTCTAAGTATATTTCTCTAAGTATAATAGTTAACAGATTATTGGAAAGTTTCATTTTTATGTCAAATAAATTAAAGATTTCCGAAGAGCTAGATTTGCAATAGTTAAACTTTCAAATAGTTAACGTTTCGTTTTTGTTGAATACTTTATGTTAAAAACTTGTATAGTTAAGTTATTTGTATGTGTGTTTTTAATGTTTTAAGTTGTCACGTGTTTTCCATGTGCGTTCGGTAATGAAAAATTGAATAGTTAGATAACTGTTCGAGTTTTTATACGCATGGATTGATAACTGTTCGAGTTTTATAAAAGGACTAACGAACAAAAAAGTTTCTTTGTTTAGTCATGTGTTTTGTAGGTGCAAAAACTCGAAGAGTTAAAGGATAAGTGTTCGAGTTTTACAGGAGTTAAAGGATAAATGCTCAACTAAATCGAAGACTTAGAAGATATTCTACAAGACTCCAAGAAGATAAAGTTTTGATGTATCTACGAGTGGAGATCGTGGAAACTCAAAATGTTAGTAAAGTAAGTGGAAATTTAAATAGAAAGTAATTTGGATTAAAGAGAAAATTAGTACGTGGATTATGGATTATGGATTGTAGATCAAGTGGATGAACATGTTGAACGTGAAAGACAATAGAGTTCGACTACTAATAGAGAGTACGAGCTACATTACAACAGAGGATCCCAATCTCAAAAACCAAGTCTGAATATTCAATCTGGATCCTTAACTGAAAAGTTAAGTTTGAATATTCATATTCTGAAAAGTTCTCCAACATCAAAAGAAGTTCGAAATTCCAAACAATTTTAGAAAAGGAGTTGTAAACGCAAGAAGTCTAGAAATTTGACAACTAGAGAAGAAGAGATACAGTAGCTGAGCAAAGAGAGAAAAGAGCTGTGTGCATAAAGATCAGATTTTATACAATTCAAAATTAGTTTTGAAAAAGAGCTTTGTTTTCCTATTTGAATTGTATATCAAAAATTACTGTATCAAAACCTTCAAGAAGGGAATTGAGCTAAAAAGATATTGTAAATTCTGTCTTGAAATAAAAGAATAGAATTTTATTTACGAGTGTTTTGTGCTCTTATTTTATCCACTAGTATTTAATTACTAAAGACACAATTCACCCCCCCTCTTGTGATACAGACGATCCTACACAGGCATTCTGACATTTAAATCGATGAGTCTCTTTGTAAAATGAAAAATATTAGCTTCTACCTATTGCAACTCCTTTTTCCATAACGTATTTCTAATTTTTTTTGTTGAATACTAGTCCTTGGATATTCTAAGGAATCTTGTAGTGTCAATCTTGTCTCACCAGTTCTGTGCCAACTGCTACTTTGTGGTGTTGTAGAACGGAACAGATTTGATCTTTGCTATTCTAAGTGCTAAATGAGTTCTATAGATAATGCCCTCAAATCCAAAGTTTATACTTAAATAGACCCTAAGTTTTTGGTAGGTAATTGGGTTATTTCCTGCACAATTTTTGCTTCTAATACTTACTATTCCGTAGAGTTATAGTTAACTCCACAGACTAAGTTTGTGGACTTACCTTAATACTTCATTGTGTTACAGTTAACTGAATAGAATAAGTTCATGGACTTATCCTAGACTCAACGGAGTAAATTTGTTGAGTTAAACTTAACTCAATGGACCTCTCATAAAGTTATATCTAATAAAATAATACAAATATAAATTTTTTATTCAATCAAAATTGAAGAATCTTCAATTTGACCGACTCTTGATTTTACTATTTTTCTTAATTTTAATCAAACCGATATTTTTCCTTAATTGAACCAACAAATTTTCTTAGACACTCGGTTAAACCGATATTATATTTCAGTTGAACTGACAATTAAACTTAATAAAAAAATGTTTCTTTTAGCTTCGGTTGGAAAGATGGATCCTTTCAATGCTAAAGAAACAAAATTTTTCATTTTTTTAAAAAAAAAATACATAGATAATTATATCTACTTAATAGGACTTGAGTAGTCATCTACTCTTACTTTTTCTATCATTCTAAAGGAACTCTTTGGAAATTTAAGAATAGGTATAAGTCTTTGTCCATTCACTTTAAGTATATTCTGATTTTTAGGATTTTCAATTTCAATAGCTTCATAGAAATAAATGTTTCAAATTATGTATGGTGCTACCCATCTAGATCTTAATTTCCTTAGATGGTTATGAAGTCTAGTCATGTAAAGATATACTTCTTGTCCTATTTCAAAAGTTTTTAGAATAATTTTCTTGTCATGCCATAACTTCATCTTCTCTTTTTCTATTACAATTTTCAAATAAGCTTCATTCCTAAATTCTTTTAACTTAATTAATTGTAACTTTCTATTTTCAATAGCTTGATTTAAATTAGTGTTTAGAGTTTTTAATGTTCAATAAGATTTATGTTCTAATTCAGTAGGTAAATGACAACTTTTCCTATATACTATCCTAAAAGGTGACATACCTAGGTTTGTTTTATAAACTATTCTAAAGCCTAGAGTGCATCTATTAGTCTATTAGCTCAATCTTTTCTAGTAGGATTTACTACTTTTCCTAAGATTAACTTAATTTGTTTGTTTGCACTTTTTACTTGTTCACTTGTTTGCAGGTGATATAAGGTTGCAATTTTGTGATTTACTCCATATTTCTTCATTAAGACTTTAAAACTTCTATTATAGAAATAAGTTCCTCTATCACTAATAATAACTTTAGGTATTTCAAATCTAGCAATTATATTAGTTCTTATAAAATGTATTACTACTTTGTTGTCATTAGTTTTTGTAGGAATAGTTTCTATTCATTTAGATACATAATCCACCCCCAACAATATATAATTAAATTGATTAAATGTAGGAAATGAACCCATAAAATCTATTTCCCACACATTAAAAATTTCAACTTCAACAATAGGATTTAAAGGCATCATATTCCTCTTTGATATCCTTCCTATTTGTTGACATCTTAAACAACTTAAGCAGTATTTGTAAGCATCTCTAAATAATGTTAGCTAGTAGAATCTACATTGTAGAATTTTGGTCGTAGTTTTTCCTAAACCAAAATGTCTACATACTTGGTCATGACAGAAAGACAATATGCTCTGATATTCAATTTCTGAAACACACCTCTTTATAATTAAATCAAGACATTTCTTAAATAAGTATGGGTCTTCCTAATAATAATATTTTACTCTTGAAATGAATAATTTATTATTATGTCTATTCCAATCTTTAGGTGTTATACCTATAACTAAATAATTAACTATGTCTACGCACCAAGGTATTATGTTTATGGTCGTTAATTGTTCATTAGGAAAATGATCATTAATTTCAATGTTTGATTTTTCTATTTGTAACCTTGACAAATATTCTACTACTATATTCTCACATCCTTTCTTATCTTTAATTTCTAAATCAAATTCTTGCAATAATAATATCCATCGGATCAGTCTAGGTTTGATTTCTTTCTTTGCTATTAAGTGTTTTAAAGCTGAATAATCCATGTATACTATCACTTTAACTCCTATTAAGTATGATCTAAATTTTTCTAAAGTAAACACAACAGCTAATAATTCTTTTTCAGTAGTTATGTAATTAACTTGAGTATCATTTATAGTCTTGCTTACATAATGAATTACTCTAAGAGATTTTTCTATCTTCTATCCCAACACTACTCCTACAGCAAAATCAGATGCATTGCACATTAACTCAAATGGATGGCTTCAATCAGGTGCTTGTATTATAGGAGTTGAAATAAAGCTTGTTTTAAGCTTGAAGAAAGCTTCTTTGTAATTTCTATCAAAGTTAAATGAAACATCTTTTAATACATTAGTTAAAGGTCTTGCTATTTTGCATTATTTAACCATTTCACAATTTCCTTCTTGGCTACTTCTTTAAGGTTTAGATTTAATCTCCTTTTAGGAATTCTAACTGGTTTAGCATTCTCTTCTAAATATATACAATGAAGGCATAAAGTAGAAGTTAACTCTTTTATGTCAGCCATAGTTCAACCTATTACTTCTTTATATTTCTTAATTGCATCTTTTAATTTAGATATTTGATACTCTTTTAAATCTGATGCTACAATGATTGGATAAGTCCATTCTCCTTCTAGAAAGATATAGGTTAATTCAAGAGGTAAAGGTTTTAAATCTAGTTGTTGACCAACAAAAGCTAGAGCTCCTAATTTAACATTTTCAACTTTGAAATTAAACTCTTCTTGGTCTCCTCCTACGTCTATGTTTAAGTCTCTATCTATATTTTCTCTTGCTTCTAAATTTTCAGTTTTTATTTGCCTATTTAGTTCTTGAATCACATCTTCTAGCATATCTCCTTCATCCTTTAGAAAGTTTATAGTATATAAGGACATTTTAACTCCTCATCTCCTTCTGGTTTGAAAATATTTAATTGAGTATCCTCGTTACCATATGCTAATTTCATCATTCCATTTTTACAATTTATAATAGCCCTTGATGTTGCTAGAAATGGAATTCCTAAAATTAAAGATGTACCATGATTCTCATGCATAATTTGTTGGGAATCTAAAATAACATTATCAATTGGATAGATGAAGTTCTTTACTTTAATTAGTGTGAGGTTTTTTTCTTTTAAGGTATCTTATACTTCTATCTGCTAATTTAATGACAGTCCTAATAGAGTTTAAGCCTTCTAATCTTAGGGATGAAAATATATCACTAGGTGTAACATTTATACCTGTGCCTAAGTCTATAAAAGTTTTTTCCAACATGATATTTCTTATTGTGCATGACATAAAAGGAATTCCTAGATTAGATAACTTTTTACGATTTGTGGCAAAAATAGAGAACTAATTTGCTTAGCTAAAAAGACTTTTCTTAACACTTTTTACTCCCTTTTCTTAGTACACCAATCCTCAAGAAATTTAACATAAGGTGACATTTTCTATAATAAATCTAACAAAGGAATGCTAACTTGTACTTTTTCAAAAAAATTTCTAATATTTTAGGAAATGTTTGTTTTAATCTTTTAGGATGGGGCGCTAATGATTGTGGTTTAAAAGATTCTTTTTCTTTCATTTCATTCTTTTAATCATTTTTAGTTTTTGTTGAGTATTTTTGTTTTGATGATGTGTGCTGAATGAAAATAATCATATTTGTTCAATTACTATTGTTTGTGAAAAGAAATTTAAATCATCAATTAATACAAAAAAAACTTACCGATATAAATACTTGCTTGTATTGGATCTGAAGTTAATAACTAGTCGTTACGTTGCATTAATTTCTCATTTAGCTAAACGTTAAGTTAACGTGTGTTTTTATTGAAAAGCATGATATGTTTTAATGTTATATCTTCTGTATCATGAACAGTGCACGTTTAGACAACTCGTTAAGTTAGAGTTTCGTTTGTATAAAGGTCACGTGAGAACTCGTTAAGTTAGAGGCTTAAAGGTTAAAATAGGTCACGTGATAACTCGTTAAGTTAGTGAGTAAAAGAAGAGACGAATTCGTTAAGTTAGTGTTATACACGTGGTGAAATTATAAGTTACGAATGTTGTATTGTATCACGTGAGGTGCACATGTTTAACTCGTTAAGTTAACATAACTAAACGCGTTAAGTTGCTATATTGAACACTAACACAACGCATTAGGTTAGCGTTATAAACTTAAGTTGTTATTTTTGCACGTGGTAAAATTCTTATTATAAAAACATTTGTTTATTACTGGTTCGTTGAGTTATCATAAAACAACGGAGATAGTTTGTTGAGTTATCATAACACAACGGAGATGGTTCGTTGAATTAGCATAACACCACGGACTTAGTTCGTTGAGTTAGCTACAGTACTTGTCACGTGAAATGGCACATGAGGAACTTGTTAAGTTAGAAACGTTAAGTTATATATATACTTGTGTTACTCGTTTAGTTAACATTAAAGTAACGACTTCTTATTACACTGATGAAAAACTTTTGGACGAGAAAGTTTATTTTGCAGGAAATTTTTCAGAGATGCAGGACTGATGATTAAAAAAAATTCAAAATAAAAACGTGGGTTAGAACGTGTGTGTTTCGATGAAGGAAAAAGAAAAGACGTGGAGAAGTGGAAAACTGGTGGTGGTTAAACGTGAAGGATATGCATGAAATGAAGATATAGTATAAAAGGCATAGAATTCTTGTTGATCAATCCATCCTTACACACAAAAAGAAAAATCTTTTCAAGGATCAAACCATCCCTGCACACCAAAAGAAAAATCTTTTTTAAGGATCAAAAACACCTTCTCGGGGAAAATCTCTCAAGTGGAAGAAAATTCAGTGAAGCATAAAAAGGTAAGATTTTCGTCACTAAAGATTTGAAGTATCAGAAGAAAGCAAATTCAGTGAAGCATAAAAAGGTAAGATTTTCATCACTGAAGATTTGAAGTATCAAAAGAAAGCAAATTCAGTGAAGCATGAAAAGACAAGATATTCGTCACTGAAGAATTGCTGAAGAAGAAAAAGAAGAAGAAGAAAGATCTCAAACAGGGAGAAAAGTTTTAAATTCCGCAAATTAGTTTTCTCTATTTGTAGTTATGAAATTGTTTAGATGATACATGGTATCGAAATATAATTGCATCTACAACTTCTGAGGAGAATTGAATTGTATGTTGTAATTGAAACCTTGAATAAAAATGATTTTATGAAAACAATGTCTCGACTTGTTTTTGAGTTTTAAAGTTTCAATTATATTTCAGAAAATATTAAAAATACACAATTCACCCCCCTCTTGTGTAGCCATACGATCCTACAAGTGGTATCAAAGCTTTGTTAATAATCTTTGATATAAAATCGATACCAACTTATTTAATATCATTGCTTATTCTACCTTCCTTGTTTTTAAACAGAAATTAATATCTAAGCATATGTTTAACTCTATTGATTTAAGGCTCAAGTTGTTTTAAAGTTTTTAGACTGTTTAAAATAAAATAGGTTGAAAATTCTAAGGTAAAATGGCTACTGGAAATGGTAATTTTTCTTTATATGAAGGCCAAAATCTTAATCGTCCTCCTTTATTTGATGGAATACATTTTGAGTATTGGAAATATAGGATGACTATTTTTCTTCAAAGTATAGATCATAAGTTGTGGTTCATGATTTCTAAACCATATACTCCGTTAACTACTCCTTATAATACTTGGACAATTACTAAAAAAGAAAATGAAACTCTGAATGCTAAGGGCTTAAATATTTTATTTTGTGCATTGAGTTATGAACAGTTCAGTAAAGTGTCGGCATATAAATCTGCTTATGAGGTGTGGCATGCATTAGAAGTTTCACATGAAAGTACTTCTCAAGTTAAAGAGACAAAAATAAACATGTTGATTCATAAGTATGAACTCTTTAAGATGCATGAAGACGAAAATATTTCTGAGATGTTTTCCAGATTTCTTGATATCATAAACTCTTTAAAATGTTTAGGAAAGAATTTTGAACAGAAGGATTTGGTGAGGAAAATTCTTAGATCCCTAAGTTCTAAATGGTCTCAGAAAGTAACATCAATTGTGGAATCACGAGATTTAAATGTTTATTCTATGAATGAACTTATAGGAAATTTAACAGCTTATGAAGTTCAATTAAATGAATCACTGAGTCACAACAAACTAAAAATGAAGAAAGAAATAGCCTTCGAAATTAATTCAGATTCTGATATATCTACTGATTCTAACGAGGATTTGATTTTGTTGACTAGGAAATTCAAGAAAGCATGGAAAGCTAGGAAATAGCAAAGGAACAAAAATGATAAACCCTCAACGTCAAAATCATTGAATGACAAGAATTCTTCATCTAGAAAGTATGTATGTTACAACTGTAAGAAACCTAGACATCTTTCTCTAGATTGTCCTATGAGGAAAAATGAAAAGCAAAGTAGGACAAATCAGAAGAAGACGGCTCAGAAAACTCAGAAAAAGTTTTACAAGAAAAAGGCTTTGAAGGTCACTTGGGATGACACGTCTGAAGAGTCTGAATCTGAGGAATCAACATCAAAATCTTCACATTCAGAAGGAGAACAAGAGTTAGAAGACGTTGCTCATGTGTGCTTCATGGCAGATGAGTCTGAGGTAATATCTGATCCTGAAAGTCATTCAGATTTCAACTTTGATGAATTATTATGTGCTTATCATGCATTATTACAAAAACTTAAAGTATGTAAACTAGAAAATAAGAATATTAGAAAATCTTCATCCATTATGGAAGAAGAAAATTGTTTCCTGTCTACTACTTTAGAAAAGTTTAAATGTGATAATGAAAATCATGCTAGAGATTTACAAAAATTTAGATTTAATGAATGTATCTTCCATGAACAAATATAGAATATAAATGCTGAAAAATTAAAGATAGATTCTGAAAATGAAATATTGAGAAACAATATAAATGAACTTGAATTAGAAATAGATAAATTAAAATTGAGAGAGCAAGATTTAAATTCTACCTTTGAGAAATGGAATTTAAGTCAAACTAAGTTAGACAAACTAACTAGTACCCTTGTGATGTCTTATAAATTTGGCTTAGGATTTGATTATCCTGAATATCCTGAATCTCAAGCCAATAAAGGATTTATTAGTTGCAGTACAAGTAAATCTAAGACTAAAATTCCTTTTATTATGAAACAAGGAAATAAATATGTAGAAGTAGATACTTCAAGGGATGAATCATGCAGTAATAATATAAATCAATGTGATTTGTCAAATTGTACTTCTAACATGACTATAAATGTTTCTAAAAATCTTGTTTCTTGTTTAGGAAATTCAGTTTCTAATGTTTCTAAAATTTCAGACAATTGTAGTAAACTGAAAATTCAGAAACCTGAGCATGTAATTCAATACACTGGTATTAGACCAATTACTCATTTTGCATGTGATAAAACAAAAAATTCTTGTGCAGAAAAAGATTTTGTATGTACGGAAAGTGTTAATACAAGTACAAAATCTTGGTATGAACTTACAGAAATGTATAAGCATGACCAAAATAAATTCACATCTGATAAAAATATGTTTGGTCTTGATTATACTACATCTAAAAACAAAAAGAATGATTGCAAAAGCAATAATGCTATATGTGAGTATGAAGCTAATGATAAATCAATAGTACTTACAACTAATAAGAATATAAATGATGATGTTAAACTATTTTTAAACAAAAAGAAGAAATATGCGTTTAATGAACTTGGTCCTCAACAACATTAGGTACCAAGAAAAAGTTTTTCTTAATTTGTGTTGCAGGAGGAAACAACATCAAAATGGATCTTGGAAAGTGCTTACAAAGTGAAAATCTTTGAGAGTTTATTGATCAGTTTGATCATGAGCCTTTTGTACTTGAGCAGATAGGTATGTAAGGATTGTTGTCCTGAAAAAGGATTCTTTAAATCTGGCAACCTAAGGTCCTGATCAGATCTGGGATTGTTGACTGAAAGCTCATTACATGGGTACATTAGAAAGCTCTTGTATGATTCAAGCTTTTCAAACTAACTTTTAAAGAAAATTATCAATATTTACTGTTTTGAAAAGAAAAAGTTGTTTCATTAATTACAGATATCTTTGAATCGCATATAGTTTATACCAATATGACTACTGATTTATTGAATCAACATTAGTACTTTTGAAAACGTTTATTTGAGATACATTCTTTTATTCTCCTTGAATTAATCGAATTGAGTTCAAAGTTGTGTTTTGATTCATATACAGTAGGAATTGATTCTGGAAATCATTTTTGATGATGTCAGGATAACGGAAGTCTTTGAAAAGAAAATGTAAAAGTATAGTTATACTTAACATCTATTGTCACTACAAGTATATTTTGTATTTTGATTGAATATATTTGGAGTATATTTGTAGGGGGAGCATTAACAATGTCAAAAATAGATTAATATAATTTAAAATACAAATCTTAGTTAATCTGAATTAATGTCCTCTTAAAATCTTATTGAAATAATTTAAAAAGACAAATAAACTATTTTAGATTCAAAGGAAAAAATGTTCAAATAGTTTACTATGTTCTCAAGATAATGTTAAGTTTTAGCATGTGTGTTGTTTTTGAAACGTTTTAGTTGGAAGCATCCAAAACTTGTTTAAGTGTACTAACTAGACGTTATATTAGATAAGGTAATGTGTAAAACTGCCTCTAGACAGCGTTTTACTCGTTAGGTTAGTTAACTCAACGAGTTATACTTGAATATTTCGGATACCTTGATTGAATAAACTTTATTCAATATTTATTTAATTTCTAAACCCGACTTATCTTCACGTTGAGTTATACGCCTAAAAACCCTATTTAAACACCTATAACATGGGGACTTAGGTTATTTGTAAACTTTGTCAAGAAAATCTTTCCCGCTTGTTGCTATTACAACCTGCGACGATGGTCTCCAAGTTCTACAAAGGTCGTGGTAGAGGAAAAGGCAAAAGTAGAAGAGATGCAAAAGGAAAAGAAATAGAGAATGATGAAGTTCCACGTACTTGGTTCAAGAAAATATTTCGAGTGGACAAAAGGTTAGAAGAACTTTATAGAGATTACTTCTTTTCTCAGGATATATTAGATGAAGTTAGACAAGAACTTCAACATACTGATGCAACTATTACATACATGGGTATTCGAAGTAAATATGATAGAGAATACAGAATGAAATGTGCAAAGATTGCATTTTTGGAACAGTATGCAAAATCTTTGGAAAAAAGTGTACGTTCATCAAATAGAACTCCTCAAACTCCTATAAACGGTACAAGACTACATGCATTTGAGGAAGAGCATGAATCAGTTGTCCCTACTCCTTTATATTCAAAACAAGTAGAATCAAATATTGCTGTAGACAAAACAAAAGTTGACAGTTTTCAAAAGGCCGTTGCAATAGAAAGTGCCTTAGAAGAATTAAAGAAGAAAACTTTTATGGAGCAATTTAAAAGAAAACAGCAATACTTGGAAAGGAGAAACAGAAATGTTATAGAAGAAGGAAAGTCACAAAAATTATGTCTAAGGAAACAAAGTCTTTTGAAAAAGGAAAATTAGATGAAAATTTATTTCCAAAGAACAATGTATGTCAAGACATTGTACCTTTTTGTGCATCTGATAAACTCATCAATTCCGAACACACTGAAACTGATGAAGATAATGAGACTTTATTTACCCTTGCTAGAAAGCTTGAGAAGAAATACAAGTCAAATATGAGCTCAAGTTTTTCTATTAGTACAAGTCCTGATGATGTAGAAATTGACAAATCAGAGCATCAGGCACCTGACATTGAACAAGTTATTGCAGATATAATTGACAATGTTGAGGCAGTAACTAGTTCAAAGGCTGAATTGTCTAGAGTAGCAGATATTGAAATTGTTAAGACTCTAGAAGAGCTAAAAGTTAACCAGCCTTCTACAGAATCTATAGAAGCAGAGTTTGAGAATTCACAGCATGAATCAATGGAAATATCTGTTGAACAAAATGAACAATTACATATAGATACACCGGCTGTAGAATTTGTAGAAAAATTGTACTCTGAACATTCTATAGAGACTGAATAGATGAATGTTGAGCATATTGACAATGTTCCTAACACTGTTGAAGCTGAAGAATCAAGCTTACCTGAGCAGCTTCAAGATAATATTTTGGAAGAGGAACAACATGACATTCACTTTGAAGAAGAGGTTCCTGAAGATGAATTAAACTCTGAATCACGGTTTCAGGTATCACCTTCTTTGTGTACAATGTTAAACATTCAAGGTAATACAATTCATTTTAGATCTGAAGAAGCATTGCAGAAATACAATAGTCTGATTACATGTCAGATTCTGCATGCTCGTCCAATAAAATTTAGAAATTTGATAGACATAAGAGATCTGTTTGAGTTTCAAGGCCTCATTAAATTCTTGCCAGTAGGAACGAAATGAAAGCAATACACAGAGCTTATTGCAGCTTTTTATAGCAATCTGGTCAAGAATGGAAATTTTTTGAAAACTCAAATAAATGAACAGGAGTTTATATTGTCTCCTGAGTTAATTTTTGAAGTTTTAGGATTAAAGAATGAAGGTGTTGTTGTTACCAACAGATTTGACATGATAAGACAATTGGAATGGAACATTCAGTCTTTATCAAAAATTCCAGATGTATATTCTGAAATGAGATTAATGGAAAATCTGAATGCAGAGGCAAGGTTTATTGCAAATATATTGCATGCAAATTTATTTCAGAGAGTTAGACACAATATGGAAGTTAGCAGAAGTTGTTTATATGCAACTTATAGCTTGCTGAATAGAATTCAAATAAATTGGTTTGATGTTTTCACTTCTCAATTACAACATATGTGTTCAAAGTTATTTTATGGTGATGTTGTATGTAGACTCATTGCAAGCCAATTGAATTTATCCGACTAGCCCTCTGAAACTAAAGGCATGAGAGCATTTAGTGTCAAAGATTTGCAAAAATTCCAGGCCATGCATAAACCTCAACGACAACAACAACAACAACCTGATACAGACCATATACAATAACAACAACAACAAAGTTATTCAGTTCAAGCAGAACAGCAAACCCAGCTACCTCCTGACTTAGATGTAGTGCTTAACGACATCAGAAATGATATTAGGCATCTAGGAGATAAAATATGTAATGCTATAAGTGATATACTTAGGAGGGGTCGCTAACTGTTTTTGTTTGTTTCTGAATACAAAATGTAATGTTTGTATTACTTGTTTGATTTGATTAAACAATACATTTTTCTGTAAATGTATTCAATTATTATTCTTGTTTACAGAAAGAGTTGTTGTAATTATATCTCTTATATATGTATATATATTCTTTGTAATTATCTTTTTGATTAATGACAAAAAGGGGGAGAAATATTATAAAAAGATGATTATGATCTTAATTGCATATATATATTATAAAAGGAGATGCTATTTAAATGGTTATTTTAATCTAACAGATGATAATTAGAAAACTGATACTTATATAATTATTGACATTTGAGAGTTTTAGTTCTGAGAGGTAAAATTTACACAAACAATGGAAATAAGCTCAAATGAACTTAAGTCAACAAACAAGTTTGTTGAATTAAAAGTTAACCCAATGAAGGTGCTTTGTTGAGTTATATATATTTCATAATTGATTTAATATGGTTTTGTCATCATCAAAAAGGGGGAGATTGTTGAGTATTTTTGTTTTGATGATGTGTGCTGAATGAAAATAATCATATTTGCTCAATTACTATTGCTTGTGAAAAGAAATTAAAATCATCAATTAATATAGAAAAAGCTTATTGATATAAATACTTGTTTGTATTGGATCTGAAGTTAATAACTAGTCGTTTCGTTGCATTAATTTCTCATTTAGCTAAACGTTAAGTTAACATGTGTTTTTATTGAAAAGCATGATATGTTTTAATGTTATATCTTCTGTATCATGAACAATGCACGTTTAGACAACACGTTAAGTTAGAGTTTTGTTTGTATAGACGTCACGTGAGAACTCGTTAAGTTAGAGGCTTAAAGGTTAAAATAGGTCACGTGATAACTCGTTAAGTTAGTGAGTAAAAGAAGAGACAAACTCGTTAAGTTAGTGTTATACACGTGGTGAAATTATATGTTACGAATGTTGTATTGTATCACGTGAGGTGCACATGTTTAACTCGATAAGTTAACATAACTAAACGCGTTGAGTTGCTATATTGAACAATAAGGCAACGCGTTAGGTTAGCGTTATAAACTTAAGTTGTTATTTTTGCACGTGGTAAAATTCTTATTATAAAAACATTTTTTTATTACTGGTTCGTTGAGTTATCATAACACAATGGAGATGGTTCGTTGAGATAGCATAACACCACGGACTTAGTTCGTTGAGTTAGCTACAGTACTTGTCACGTAAAATAGCACATGGTGAACTCGTTAAGTTATATATATATAATTCTGTTACTCGTTTAGTTAACATTAAAGTAACGACTTCTTATTACACTAATGAAAAATTTTTGGACGAGAAAGTTTATTTTCAGGAAATTTTTCAGAGATCCAGGATTGATGATTAAAGAAAATTCGAAATATAAACGTGGGTTAGAATGTGTGTGTTTCGATGAAGGAAAAAGAAAAGACGTGGAGAAGTGGAAAACTGGTAGTGGTTAAACGTGAAGGATATGCATGAAATAAAGATACAGTATGAAAGGCATAGAATTCTCGCTGATCAATTTATCCTTGCACACAAAACGAAAAATCTTTTCAAGGATCAAACCATCCCTGCACACCTAAAGAAAAATCTTTTTTAGGGATCAAAAACACCTCTTCGGGAAAAATCTCTCAAGTGGAAGAAAGTTCAGTGAAGCATAAAAAGGTAAGGTTTTCGTCACTGAAGATTTGAAGTATTAGAAGAAAGCAAATTCGGTAAAGCATGAAAAGACAAGATATTCGTCACTGAAGAATTGCTGAAGAAGAAAAAGAAGAAGAAGAAAGATCTCAAACAGGGAGAAATGTTTTAAATTCCGTAAATTAGTTTTCTCTGTTTGTAGTTATGAAATTGTTTAGATGATACATGGTATCGAAATATAATTGCATCTACAATTTCTGAGGAGAATTGAATTGTATATTGTAATTGAAACCTTGAATAAAAATGATATTATGAAAACAATGTCTCAACTTGTTTTTGAGATTTAAAGTTTCAATTATATTTCAGAAAATATTAAAAATACACAATTCACCCCCCCTCTTGTGTAGCCATATGATCCTACAATAACATTAATATCTGGAATTGATATACCAGCAAGAACTCAAAAAGAAAGCATAGTGGAGCTAAGTAAGTATAAGATTCAAAATGACAATGAACATGTAATATCTAAAAACTTAGAAATCAATGAAGAAAAATCTGAATCTAAAAATGAAACTAAAAATGATCAAAAGAATGAAATGAAAGAAAAGGAATCTTGTAAATCATAATCATTAGCACCCTATCCTTAAAGATTACAACAAACATTTCCTAAAGAATAAGAAAAAATTAGAGAAATTTTTTAAAAAGTACAAGTTAACATTCCTTTGTTAGACCTATTGCAAAAAATGCCATCATGTGCTAAATTTCTTAAGGATTGGTGTACTAAGAAAAGAGAGTGAAAATTTTTAAGGAAAGTCCTTTTAACTGAGCAAAGTAGTTCTTTATTTCTACCACAAATTCCTAAAAAGTTATTTGATCCAAGAATCCCTATTATATCATGTACCATAGGAAATACCATTCTAGAAAGAACCTTAATAGACCTAGGTGTAGGTATAAATGTTATGCCTAGTGATATATTTGAATCCTTTAGATTACAAGGCTTAATACCTACTAGGATTGTCATTCAATTAGCAGATGAAAGTATAAGATACCCTAGAGGAAAAATAGATGTCTTCATTAAAATCAAAAACTTCATATGCCCTTTTCAAGAGTGAAATATTATTATTAGGAAGACCCATACTTATTTAAGAAATGTCCTAATCTGGTTCTAAGGAGGTGTGTTCTAGAAACTGAATATTAGAGTATATTGTCTTTCTGCCATGACCAAGCATGTGGAGGACATTTTTGTATAGGGAAAACTACTACCAAAATTCTGCAATGTAGATTCTATTGGCCAATACTATTCAAAGATGCTCATAAATACTGCTTAAGTTGTTTAAAATTTCAACAAATAGGAAGGATATCAAGGAAGAATATGATGCCTTTAAATCCTATTATTGAGGTTGAAATCTTTGATGTATGGGGAATAGATTTTGAGTCCATTTCCTTCGTCCAATTAATTTAATTATATATTGTTGGGGGTGGATTATACATCACTTGTAGTCATGCCTCCTCTCCTTATAGAATCGCGAACTCAAGACTTGTAAATTGATCTCCTCTTTAGTATATTGGTATCAACCTGAAACCAAGGTAAGAAGCTTTACGATCTCCTGAAAGATGAGTCAGTGCTTGGTGAAAATGGCTTCTCTTCTTGCGATGTGATCACTCCTCACAATGGTTGTCAATCACTATATTTAGGTTAGAATCAACCTGACATTCGAAAAGTATTCTCACAGACCTCTGATGGTTGGTGATTGGTTGTGGTGTTGTGGAGCTTTAGAGAACTACTAACGCTTCTTACTGTTAGTGTGGTTCTCCACTTCTCTCTGCCCCCACCCTTTTTCTTCGTTCTTCTCCTCTTCTTTTTATATTTCTTTCAATAGTAACTACTTCTGCCTAAATGATCGTTTAGATTACTTTCATTCATATCGACGATGTTGACTTCTTCTTCATTCTGTAATTTAAATTCTGCGTGAAATGTGCAATCGTGATTTTCCTTCAAATAACTAGTCTATGGAGTTAGTATAACTTAATGGATTTACTCCATTGACTTAACTGTTAGCTCAACGGACTAAAATAATAATAATATATCACACGAAATAAAGAAATAACTTAAAAGCTTATAATACTAACACAACGTGTTACCTTAGTGTATAATCAAGTAACTCAACGCATATAGTTATGTTAACTTAATGAGTTAAACATGTGCAACTCACATGACATAGAGAATTATTTATAATTTAAAACAACTTTTCAATGATAAAATGATTTTTCAGATACTTACAAACTGTAAGTATCCAAAACTTATATGCATTTCGGATAATTAGCATCCAACCTTCCAAAGGATAACTTAAATCATGTTTTAAGGTCACAACACGTGTCCTATTGGAAACAAATATCACATTTAAATTCAGCATGTGCATACTCCTAAGTTAACGAGTTTTTATAACTTCAACTTGTAACTCAAGGAACTTATCTCGTTAAGTTAACTATAACTAGTTAACTCAACGAGTTGTTATCGTATACTTGTACATGATATAAATATATGCAAATAAAACATATCATGCTTAACATTATAAAACCACACTTAAATCAGGTTTTCAATTTCCAAAAATGATATTTAATTAATGTTAATTCCTTGAAATTATGCACATTCTGTAATTAAGGCATATAACCATGCAATTGTAACATAATGACTTAATTCTCATATGATAAGCTAAATATTATGCAATTAACTATTATTTAACTATTAATATTATGCACTTTTTCATTCTAAGCACTTCCCCCATACCTAACTTTTGCTAGTGCCTTAGCAAAATAATAAAGTCTAATTAATTAGTCTTTCTAAAGTGCTAGAACTATTTCTTCTCTTCATAAATCAGTATTCCTTATGAAAAATATTTATTCATCTTGTATCCTTAGAATACTAAGATTAGATTAATATAAAGATATTCTCTTTAATTCAATAATCCAATTTAACATTATTTTTCCTCTCCAACCTGTAAATATATTTCAAAAATAAGTAAATTACATACAAAATATACTGGCATCAAATAGGTGGTAGTTATATTATCAAAATTTTCTCAAACATCTGTTAACCTGAATTTTTCAATATGATTTCTAAAATAAATTTCCATTGCATAATAATCAAAACACAATTCAACTTGATATGATTAAAATAAGAAGAATAATGAATTGTATCTTAAATAAACAACTTCAAAAGTCTAATCTAGATTTACACTTTAGTAATCATAAATAATAGAGAATATACTTGATTCAAAAGATATCTATATTTTAAAATAAAACACTTTCATCTTTTTAGAACAGTATATGCATATTTTTACTTTAAAAGTTAATTTGAAAAGCTTGAATCATACAAGAGCTTTCTAGTATACCCATGTATCGAGCTTTTAGTCAACAATCACAGATCTAATTAAGACCTTAGGTTGCTAGATTTAAAAAGTCCTTTTTCAAGTTAACAATCCTTACATACCTATATACTCAAGTACAAAAGGCTTGTAATGAAAGAAATCAATAAACTCTCAAAGTTTTTTCTCTTTATCCTCGTTTTTTCTTTTCAACATAGTATATATATGTATTTCATTAATACAGATACAATTAAGCACAAATCTCATATAATCTTGCTTCTACAATCTACTAAAAGATATGAATCAATATCAATAAGCTCATACTTTTTCTGTAGTTTAATAAGATTTACACATAAATCATTCTACAAGTTTAATCAATTAGATTAAATGCATTCTTATCATATGCATTTCATTCAATCCACAAATCAACATTTCAGCTTTTTTAGGATTTCAAATAATTTTCTAAATTTCAATTAAGCATTCTGAGTTCCTTTTAAAATCATAAAACTGTTAAACTCATAAAATTCAGTAAAAACATAAGATACTATACTAGATTTGTATTAATAGTGAAGTATTGTAGCATCTTATATAAAATTCTAAATATAACATTCAGATAGTTACAAAAAAAAAAAAAAATTTAACAGTTTCAGCTATTGGAAGGTTTTAGAAAAGTTTTTGGATAGTTATAACAAAATGCATAAAAATTTATCAGATTCAACAAAAATTTGCTGTACAATCCTAATTGCTACAATTGACAAGATTACTTCAATTTTAATCTAATTACCTCTCCCCCATACCTACATTTTGCATTGTCCTCAATGTAAAAGATTTATAGAAAATACAGTAAATGTTAGCAAGTATGAATATTGTTTCGTTAACTTAGCACCTAACTTAACGAACTTAGTTCGTTGAGTTAATGAATAACTCCACAAACTGTGTATAAATGTAAATTCAGGATAAGTAATCAATCACATACCATATTATTTTGCATCTTCATTAATATCTTCCGACTTTTGATTCTGAAAAACTTGTCATTCACAAATAAAAGTAAAATATATAATAAAATAACAACTAACAACAAAACATAAAATGTTAAATATGTGCATTGTGTGGAACCCAAACTCCTATGTCTTTGGTAGCTCACAAGCAAGCTAGTTTGGTTTCTCAAAACAGATACCAACAAACTAGATTGATATTTTGTCTTCTCTTGTAAGATAAATAAAACATAAACTAAAGTTCTTTTTTTTTCTTCTTCTAAAAATAAATGCAGAATACACAAATATTAAAAATACAAAATCATAGTTTAAGAACATGACTGAAAGTAGTGACAAATGTAATAAACGTGTCGGTCCAAGCAAAACCTTTAGGCATAATTCTCTTTACTATTAATTCTGTTTTAATGCAATCTGCTTTTCTTTTTAATTTATAAACTTGCAGTATGTTATCATCACTAAATATGAGAGTATTACCATTTATGAAATGAAATGTAGAAAGGGATCCTCTTTTCGTCTAAGATAATGTAGTTGTTTCTATTTCCACATATATTTCAATATATTCCTCTTCTCACTTTCATTCATTTAGGTCTTTCATAATTCATATTTGAAATTTCATTAGTTCATCCCACCATCTTACTAGACATAAAGTAGGATCTTTAGCTCCTAATTGAATTTTATCATTTTCTACAAATTATGGTTCAACTATAGCTTTAGGTATAGGGTATAGGTAATATTTCTATATTCATCATAATTGTCTATGATCACTATGTATAGATTAGATCTAAATGTAGTTGATATATTTGTAATTAGATATATATATCTATCTAATATCACATAAGTGCTGTTAACTAATGCTTTCTCTCCTAGATATATCATAATATTTTAATTCCAAGATTTATTTATAAAATTATACACACTTAAACATAATTCTTCATCCCAATTTCTAGTTGGTCTCCAATAATATAATTTTTCAAGAATAGTCGAATTCTTATCAGAAAATGTTAATGTTGTCCCACAATTTTTAGTTGGTACTTCAAACATATTAGGTCTTCCTATATTCCATTCTTCTCTAGTGATAGGATTTCTAAAAAAAATATTAGGTAATAGAATAACATACATTGGTTTGGTTCTATATAAAATCAATCATTCATCTATTCCTATAATATGATTTATACCTTCTAATGAATTGGATGGAATTCCAGTAGTTTTTTCTATGTTCAGATATTCATAATTGATTGAACTATGATTGAATGATTTCCATTAAACTCCATCTCTAATATTAGTCATCTTCGTAGCTTGTAGTCCATGAAAATATTTTTCTCTGATACATTTTTTCATTTGCCTTGACACACAACACAATCTGCACAGATCTTTAGTTGATAAATTACTCAATACTTCTCTTAGTGCATCTATTGGTAATTCCTTCAATTCCATCTATTGTGATTATGTATTCATCAACATAAAATAAAATATAAAAAAGATAAAATTAACATATCAACTTACATCTACCTTTGTGGAGTTAGGTCTTAACTCGACAGACTAAGTTTGTTGAGTTAAGTAATAACTCTATGGTACTACTAACTATAACTAAAAATTCTATATTTTTATATTTTTCTACTTACTATATTATACATAGTTGCTAATAATTATGCTGCCTCATTCAGCTTTCCTCCCATAGAAGGTATCAATTTTATTAACATTTTATTTAGAGGATTTAATACTGCTTGAATTGGTAGTCCTCTTGTAGGTCTAACTTCTATTGATTCCTTCTATCTAGGGGGTATATTTCTATTCATGTTCTGATTTTGAATGGCAACATTTCCAAACACATGATTTAAACGATTGTTTAATTGTTGAATTATCTTTTCTAATTTCTCTATTCTAGATCCTTGTTCAATTAGCGCTTCATAACTTGCATTTCTATCATTTATATTTTCTCCTCCTTGGAAATTGTTATTTCTCTAAGATAAATTTGTATTGCTTGAATTAGTAGTCCCCTTGTAGGTCTAAGTTCTATTGATTCCTTCTATCTAGGAGGTATATTTCTATTCAAGTTCTGATTTTGAATGGCAGCATTTCCAAACACATGATCTAGATGATTATTTAATTGTTAAATTATCTTTTCTAATTTTTCTATTTTAGATCATTGTTCAATTAGTGCTTCATAACTTGCATTTCTATCATTTATATTTTCTCCTCGAAAATTGTTATTTCTCCAAGATAAATTTGGGTGATTTCTCAAATTAGGGTTATAAGAATTACCAAAGTTATCTTTCTAATTTCTAGCATAGATAATATCTAAGTCATTAATATTTATATTCTTTTCTGCTAACTTTTGTTTTAATGATAACTCTTCTATTTTCTTTATTAACTTAGTTAATTTAACTTCAAGTATAGTGTTTGAATCTATTTCATGCATTCCTCTTGGCAATATTTTCTTATCTGTAATAGCTTCTGTAGGATCGTATGGCTACACAAGAGGGGGGGTGAATTGTGTTTTTCAATATTTTCTGAAATATAATTGAAACTTTAAAACTCACAAACAAGTCGAGACATTGTTTTCATAAAATCATTTTTTGTTCAAGATTTCAATTACAATATACAATTCAATTCTCCTCAGAAATTGTAGATGCAATTATATTTCGATACCATGTTTCATCTATACAATTTCATAACTACAAACAGAGAAAACTAATTTGTGGAATTTAAAACATTTCTCCCTGTTTGAGATCTTTCTTCTTCTTCTTTTTCTTCTTCAACAATTCTTCAGTGACGAATATCTTGTCTTTCTATGCTTCATAGAATTTGCTTTCTTCTGATACTTTAAATCTTCAGTGACATAAATAATACCTTTTTCTGCTTCACTGAATTTTCTTCCACCTAAGAGATTTTCCCTAAAGAGTGTTTATGATCCCTAAAAAGATTTTTCTTTTGGTGTGCAGGGATAGTTTGATCCTCGAAATGATTTTCATTTTGTGTGCAAGGATAGTTTGATCAACGAGAATTCTATGCCTTTTATACTATATGTTAACTTCATGCATATCCTCAACGTTTAAACACTACCAGTTTTCCACTTCTTCACGTCTTTGCTTTCTCCTTCATCGAAACACACACGTTCTGACCCACATTTATATTTCAAATTTTTTTTAATCATCGATCTTGGATCTCTGAAAAATTTCCTACAAAATAAACTTTCTCTTCCAAAAATTTTCCATTAGTATAATAACAAGTCATTACTTTAAATGTTAACTAAACGAGTAACACAAGTAGATATTAACTTAACGTTTCTAACTTAACGAGTTCCTCATGTGCTAATTCACATGACTAGTATGGTAGATAACTCAACGAACTAAGTACGTGGTGTTATGGATAACTCAACGAACCAGCTTAACCTTTCTTTCAGAAGGTTAAACGATAACTCACTGAAAACAGTTTAAGTTTTAGATAGTTACAGTTGTAAGTCACCGAAAAACTCTTTTTCTCATAAAACTAGTGAGACATGTGTCAAGACCTGAAAACATGACTTAAGTTACCTTTTGGATAGTTACGACTGTAAGTCTCCGAAAAACTTTAACTCACCGATTCAGCAATAAACAAATGTTTTTATAATAAGAATTTTACCACGTGTAGAAATAACAACTTAAGTTTATAATGCTAACCTAACGCGTTGCCTTAGTATTCAATATAGAAACTCAACACGTTTAGTTATGTTAACTTAACGAGTTAAACATGTGCACCTCACGTGATATAATATAACATTCGTAACTTATAATTTCACCACGTGTATAACACTAACTTAACGAGTTTGTCTCTTCTTTTACTCACTAACTTAACGAGTTCTCACGTGACCTATTTTAACCTTTAAGCCTCTAACTTAACGAGTTGTCACGTGATCTTTATACGAACAAAACTCTAACTTAACAAGTTGTCTAAACGTGCACTGTACATGATACAGAAGATATAACTTTAAAACATATCATGTTTTTCAATAAAAAACACACGTTAACTTAACATTTAGTTACATGAGAAATTAATGCAATGAAATGACTAGTTATTTAACAGTATAATTTCAGATCCAATACAGACAAGTATTTATATTAGTAAACTTTTTCTATATTCATTGATGATTTTAATTTCTTTTCACAAGCAATAGTAATTGAGCAAATATGATTATTTCCATTTAGCACACATCATCAAAACAAAATACTCAACAGCTTCAATTGAGTTTTCCCACTAAGTAGTTCTTTTTGCAAAGTTTTTTAAATTAGTCCAAGCTTCCTCACTACGCAATTTCAGAAATCCATTCTAGCAAGTAGATTCTAATAAAGATTTTGTTGAAACATCTACACCTTCATAAATTATATCTATTAATTGTGCTTTACTCATTGCATGATGTGGACACTAAGTTAATAAATCTTTAAATTGTTCAAAATATTTCTAGAATGATTCTCCTTGTTTTTGGCTACACAGTAATATTTACTTTTTCTTTTTAATTGTTTGATGTGTTGTGGAGTATTTTTGTTTTGATGATGTGTGCTGAATGAAAATAATCATATTTGCTCAATTACTATTGCTTGTGAAAAGAAATTAAAATCATCAATTAATACAGAAAAAGTTTACTGATATAAATACTTGTCTGTATTGGATCTGAAGTTAATAACTAGTCGTTTCGTTGCATTAATTTCTCATTTAGCTAAATGTTAAGTTAACGTGTGTTTTTATTGAAAAGCATGATATGTTTTAATGTTATATCTTCTGTATTATGAATAGTGCACGTTTAGACAACTTGCTAAGTTAGAGTTTTGTTTGTTTAGAGGTCACGTGAGAACTCGTTAAGTTAGAGGCTTAAAGGTTAAAGGTTAAAATAGGTCACGTGATAACTCGTTAAGTTAGTGAGTAAAAGAAGAGACGAACTCGTTAAGTTAGTGTTATACACGTAGTGAAATTATAAGTTACGAATGTTGTATTGTATCACGTGAGGTGCACATGTTTAACTCGTTAAGTTAACATAACTAAACACGTTGAGTTGCTATATTGAACACTAAGGCAACGCGTTAGGTTAGCGTTATAAACTTAAGTTGTTATTTTTGCACGTGGTAAAATTCTGATTATAAAAACATTTGTTTATTACTAGTTTGTTGAGTTATCATAACACAACGGAGATGGTTCGTTGAGATAGCATAACACCACGGACTTAGTTCATTGAGTTAGCTACAGTACTTATCACGTGAAATAGCACATGGTGAACTCATTAAGTTAGAAACGTTAAGTTATATATATATACTTGTGTTACTCATTTAGTTAACATTAAAGTAACGACTTCTTATTACACTGATGAAAAATTTTTGGACGAGAAAGTTTATTTTCAGGAAATTTTTCAGAGATCCAAGACTAATGATTAAAGGAAATTCGAAATATAAACGTGGGTTAGAACGTGTGTGTTTCGATGAAGGAAAAAGAAAAGACGTGGAGAAGTGGAAAACTGGTAGTGGTTAAACATGAAGGATATGCATGAAATGAAGATACAATATAAAAGGCATAGAATTCTCGTTGATCAATTTATCCTTGCACACAAAATGAAAAATCTTTTCAAGGATCAAACCATCCCTGCACACCAAAAGAAAAATCTTTTTCAAGGATCAAAAACACCTCTTTGGGAAAAATCTCTCAAGTGGAAGAAAGTTCAGTGAAGCATAAAAAGGTAAGATTTTCGTCACTGAAGATTTGAAGTATCAAAAGAAAGCAAATTCGGTGAAGCATGAAAAGATAAGATATTCGTCACTGAAGAATTGCTGAAGAAGAGAAAGAAGAAGAAGAAAGATCTCAAATAGGGAGAAAAGTTTTAAATTCCGTAATTAGTTTTCTCTGTTTGTAGTTATGAAATTATTTAGATAATACATGATATCGAAATATAATTGCATCTACAATTTTTGAGGAGAACTGAATTGTATATTGTAATTGAAACCTTGAATAAAAATGATTTTATGAAAACAATGTCTCGACTTGTTTTTGAGATTTAAAGTTTCAATTATATTTCAGAAAATATTAAAAATACACAATTCATCCCCCTCTTGTGTAGCCATACGATCCTATAAGTGGTATCAGAGCTTGGTTAATAATCTTTGATATAAAATCGATACCAACTTATTTAATATCATTGCTTATTCTACCTTCCTTGTTTTTAAACAGAAATTAATATCTGAGCATACGTTTAACTCTATTGATTTAAAGCTCAAGTTTTAAAGCTTTTAGACTGTTTAAAATCAAATAGGTTGAAAAATCTAAGGTAATTTATACTGGTAATTTTTCTTTATATGAAGGCCAAAATCTTAATCGTCCTCCTTTATTTGATGGAATACATTTTGAATATTGGAAATATAGGATGACTATTTTTCTTCAAAGTATAGATCATAAGTTGTGGTTCATGATTTCTAAACCATATACTCCGTTAACTACTCCTTATAATACTTGGACAATTACTGAAAAAGAAAATGAAACTCTGAATGCTAAGGGCTTAAATATTTTATTTTGTGCATTGAGTTATGAACAGTTCAGTAAAGTGTCGGCATGTAAATCTACTTATGAGGTGTGGCATGCATTAGAAGTTTCACATGAAGGTACTTCTCAAGTTAAAGAGATAAAAATAAACATGTTGATTCATAAGTATGAACTCTTTAAGATGCATGAAGATGAAAATATTTCTGAGATGTTTTCCAGATTTCTTGATATCATAAACTCTTTAAAATGTTTAGGAAAGAATTTTGAATAAAAGGATTTGGTGAGGAAAATTCTCAGATCCCTAAGTTCTAAATGGTCTCAGAAAATAACATCAATTGAGGAATCACGAGATTTAAATGTTTATACTATGAATGAACTTATAGGAAATTTAACAGCTTATGAAGTTCAATTAAATGAATCACTAAGTCACAACAAACTAAAAATAAAGAAAGAAATAACCTTCGAAATTAATTCAGATTCTGATATATCTACTGATTTTGACGAGGATTTGATTTTGCTTACTAGGAAATTCAAGAAAGCATGGAAAGCTAGGAAACAGCAAAGGAACAAAAATGATAAACCCTCAACGTCAAAATCATTGAATGATAAGAATTCTTCATCTAGAAAGTATGTATGTTACAACTGTAAGAAACCTGGACATCTTTCTCCAGATTGTCCTATGAGGAAAAATGAAAAGCAAAGTAGGACAAATCAGAAGAAGACGGCTTAGAAAAAGTTTTACAAGAAAAAGGCTTTGAATGTCACTTGGGATGACACGTCTGAAGAGTCTGAATCTGAGGAATCAACATCAAAATCTTCACATTTAGAAGGAGAACAAGAGTTAGAAGACGTTGCTCATGTGTGCTTCATGGCAGATGAGTCTGAGGTAATATCTGATCCTGAAAGTCATTCAGATTTCAACTTTGATGAATTATTATGTGCTTATCATGCATTATTACAAAAACTTAAAGTATGTAAATTGGAAAATAATAATATTAGAAAATCTTCATCCATTATGGAAGAAGAAAATTGTTTCCTGTCTACTACTTTAGAAAAGTTTAAATGTGATAATGAAAATCATGCTAGAGATTTGCAAAAATTTAGATTTAATGAATGTATCTTGCATGAACAAATACAAAATATAAATGCTGAAAAATTAAAGATAGAATCTGAAAATGAAATGTTGAAAAACAATATAAATGAACTTGAATTAGAGATAGAAAAATTAAAACTGAGAGAGCAAGATTTAAATTCTACCTTCGAGAAATGGAATTTAAGTCAAACTAAGTTAGACAAACTAACTAGTACCCCTACGGTGTCTTATAAATTTGGCTTAGGATTTGATTATCCTGAATATCCTGAATCTCAAGCCAATAAAGGATTTATTAGTTGCAGTTCAAGTAAATCTAAGACTAAAATTCCTTTTATTATGAAACAAGGTAATAAATATGTAGAAGTAGGTACTTCAAGGGATGAATCATGCAGTAATAATATAAATCAATGTGATTTGTCAAATTGTACTTCTAACATGACTATAAATGTTTCTAAAAATCTTGTTTCTTGTTCTGGAAATTCAGTTTCTAATGTTTCTAAAATTTTAGACAATTGTAGTAAACTGAAAAATCAGAAACTTGAGCATGTAATTCAATACACTGGTGTTAGATCAATTACTCATTCTGCATGTGATAAAACTAAAAATTCTTGTGTAGAAAAAGATTTTGTATGTATGGAAAATGTTAATACAAGTACAAAATCTTGGTATGAACTTACTGAAATGTATAAGCATGACCAAAATAAATTCACATCTGATAAAAATTTGTTTGATCTTGATTATACTACATTTGAAAACAAAAAGAATGATTGTAAAAGTAATAATGATATATGTGAGTATGAAGCTAATGATAAGTCAATAGTACTTACAACTAATAAGAATATAAATGATAATGTTAAACTGTTTTTAAACAAAAAGAAGAAATATGCATTTAATGAACTTGGTCCTCAACAACATTGGATACCAAGAAAAAGTTTTTCTCAATTTGTGTTGCAGGAGGAAACAACATCAAAATGGATCTTAGACAGTGGAGCGTCAAGTCACATGACTGGATAGAAAAGTCTATTACAAAATTTTACAAATACCATGAAAGGAAGTTTAACATTTGGAAACAAAAGCAAAGATAAAATTATAGGTATGGGCAATGTTCGAATAACTCCTACTTGTGTTATTTCGAATGTACTATATGTAGAAAACCTAGGATTTAATTTGCTAAGTGTCATAAAACTAACTGAAAATGGATATTATGTAGTGTTTGAAGATAATATATGCAAAATAATTGATAAAAATATAGATGAAATTAAGTTTATTGCCAAAAGAAAAGGTTCTGTATGTATTTTATCTTTACCTTCTGGTGCAGTTGATTTAAATTGATGTTTGCTAGCTGAAACTAATGATACATATCTATGACATAGAAGGATTGGGCATATAAATATGAAACTGTTACATAAACTATCTAGAAAACATTTAGTGAAGGGTTTACCAAAGATTAAATACTCAAAGGACTTTATGTGTGATGCATGTGAATTAGGTAAACTTCACAAAAACTCTTTTAAATCCAAAACTGATATTTCAAGCAAGAGAGTCTTAGAACTTATACATATGGATCTATTTGGACCAACAAGAATTATGAGTCTTGGTGGTAAACGGTATGTATTTGTTTTAGTAGATGATTTCTCTAGATACACTTGGGTATATTTTCTAGCATCTAAGACAGATGTTTTTGAAAAATTTAAAATGTTTTGCAATTTTGTTAAAAATGAGCAGAGTGTCTCTATTCAAAAACTTAGGAGTGATCATGGAACTGAATTTGATAATGATCAAATGAATAACTATTGTAATGAGCATGGCATTGATCACATATTTTCTTTTCCAAGAGCACCGTGTCAAAATGGTGTTGTTGAGAGAAAGAATAGATCACTTCAAGAAATGGCCAGAACTATGTTGAATGAACATAAGTTACCTCAAAATCTTTGGGCTGAAGCAGTAAATACAGCTTGTTATGTTATTAACAGAAGTCATTTAAGACCTCTTGTTAATAAAACTCCTTTTAAAATTATGTTTAATAGAGTTCCAAAAATTTCCTATATGAAACCATTTGGCTGCAAGTGTTTTATTCTTAATACTAAGGATAAAAGGGATAAATTTCAAGCCAAATCGGATGAAGGAATTTCTGTAGGTTACACTACTAGAAGTAAAGCCTATAGAGTTTATAACAAGACTTCTAGGACCATTGAATAAACCCTCCATGTAAGCTTCAATGAAAATTCTCTTAGAGAATCTCAATCTAAAGCTAATAATGATGATATGATCATTTTTCCAAATGAGTTAGAGATCAATAGAGAGATTGATGATTTATCTGAGAAAATCAAAAATATGAACTTAAATGATCAAACTAATGATGAAAGTGATGGACTTTCAGATGCTGATGAGAATATTGAGGAAAATCAGAGAAATTGGCGTTATTCTTCATCACATCCCATTACTCAAGTCATTGGTAATATTAATGAGGGAGTTAAAACTAGAGCTTCAGTAAATTTAAATAGTATGTGTATGTCTGTTTCTATGGTGGAACCAAGGAATATACAAAAAGCATTATCTAATGAAAATTGGATAATGGCAATGCAAGAAGAACTAAATCAATTCATCAGAAATGATGTATGGGAATTAGTCTCTCCACCAGAAAATCAGTCCATAATAGGTACAAAGTGGATATTTAGAAACAAAACTAATGAAATTGGTCAAATTATAAAAAATAAAGCTAGATTAATTGCACAAGAGTATACATAGGAAGAAGGATTAAATTATGATGAAACATTTACTCCTGTGGCAAGGTTAGAAAGTATTAGAATATTATTGGCCTATGCTTGTTATATGGATTTTAAATTATATCAAATGGATGTAAAAAGTGCATTTCTAAATGGTTTAATTAATGAAGAAGTCTATGTAAAACAAACCACCTGGATTTGAAGATATTAAAAATCCTAACTTTGTGTATAAATTGAAGAAAGCCTTATATGGTTTGAAGTAAGCACCTGGATCATGGTATGAAAAATTGTCTACTTTTTTAATAGAAAAAGGCTATAGCATGGGAAAAGTAGATCATACTCTATTTATTAAGAGAGATGGTAAAGATCAAATTGTTGTTCAAATATACGTGGATGATATAGTCTTTGGAGCAACCTCTGATAAGTTGATAGAAATATTCTCTGAAGAGATGACTAATCAGTTTGAAATGAGTATGATAGGAGAACTTTCATATTTTCTAGGACTTCAAATTAAGCAAATGGATAAAGGTATATTTTTAAATCAGGAAAAATATGCAGATGAAATGCTTAAGAAATTTAATTTTAATGATACAAGGATTCGAGGAACTCCTATGAGTACTACTTTAAAGTTAGATATTGATGACATAGGAAAATCTATAAATCAAAGAAAATACAGAAGTATGATTGGTTCTTTACTTTATTTGACTGCTAGTAGACCTGATATTATGTTTGTTGTGTGTGTTTGTGCTAGATTTCAATCTAATCCTAAGGAATCACACTTAATTGCAGTTAAAAGAATATTTAGATATATACAAGGAACTAAAAATTTCGGACTGTATTATTCTAAGGATAGTTCAATAGATCTTATAGGATATACTGATGCTGATTATGTAGGATCTAAATCTGATAGAAAGAGTACCAGTGGCACATGTCAATTATTGGGAAATAATTTGGTGTCATGGTTTAGTAAAAAGCAAAACTGTGTAGCACTTTCTACTACAGAAGCTGAATATGTTGCTGATGCACTATGTTGCACTCAGATTCTGTGGATAAGGCAAACTTTAGAAGATTTTGGATTATCTTATGATACAACTGAGATTTATTGTGACAGTAGTTCTGCAATAAATCTTTCTAAAAATCCTGTATTACATTCAAGAGAAAAGCATATAGAGGTTAGACATCATTTTCTAAGAGATAATGTAATTAAAGGAAAAATTAAATTAGAATTTGTGTCTAGTAAAAATCAATTAGCTGATATATTTACAAAACCTCTAGACGAAAATACATTCTGCAACATTAGATTAAATTTAGGTATTTGTAGGCTATGTGATGTGTAAAATGCTTAAACTCCACATAAAAAGATAAATATTATTGATGATGTTGTTCACCTCATAGATGTTATATACTTATTATAAATATCTAAAGTAATATCTAAACTACTACTTAAGATACTATGTATTTATTGTAAAATCATAGTAGTATCTTATTGATTTTAAGTAGTTTATCAATTTTAAAGGTTTTTACGATTTTAAGTGGAAGTGTAAATGAAAAACATTAAATACTTCTGACATTCTGAAATTTTGATTAAATGTTTTCTTTGAATCAAGGAAAATGCATATGATCATGCATAAATTTGACTTAATTGATTAAACTTATAGAATAAGTTATATGTAACTCATCTTAAACTGTTAATCAAAAGTATAAGCTTATTGAAACTGATTCATATTCTCAATACAATCATAGAAGTAAAAATTGTATGAGATTTGTGTTTTATTGCATCTGTATTAATGGAATACATATATACTGTGCTTAAAATGAAAAGTGCTTACAAAGTAAAAATCTTTGAGAGTTTATTGATCAGTTTGATCATGAGCCTTTTGTACTTGAGTAGATAGGTATGTAAGGATTGTTGTCCTGAAAAAGGATTCTTTAAATCTCGCAACCTAAGGTCCTGATCAGATCTGGGATTGTTGACTAAAAGCTCATTACACGGGTACATTAGAAAGCTCTTATATGATTCAAGCTTTTCAAACCAACTTTTAAAGAAAATTATCAATATTTACTATTTTGAAAAGAGAAAGTTGTTTCATTAATTACAAATATCGTTGAATCGCATATAGTTTATACCAATATGACTACTGATTTATTGAATCAATATTAGTACTTTTGAAAACGTTTATTTGAGATACATTCTTTTATTCTCCTTGAATTAATCGAATTGAGTTCAAAGTTGTGTTTTGATTCATATACAGTAGGAATATATTCTGGAAATCATTTTTAATGATGTCAGGATAACGAAAGTCTCTGAAAAGAAAATGTAAAAGTATAGTTATACTTAACATCTATTGTCACTACAAGTATATTTTGTATTTTGATTGAATATAATTGAAGTATATTTGTAGGGGGAGGATTAACAATGTCGAAAATAGATTAATATAATTTAGAATACAAATCTTAGTTAATCTGAATTAATGTACTCTTAAAATCTTGATGAAATAATTTAAAAAGATAAATAAACTATTTTAGATTCAAAGGACAAAATGTTCAAATAGTTTACAATGTTCTCAAGATAATGTTAAGTTTAGCATGTGTGTTGTTTTCGGAATGTTTCAGTTGGAAGCATCCGAAAATTGGTGTACTAACTAGACGTTATGTTAGATAAGGTAACGTGTAAAACTGCCTCTAGATAGCGTTTTAATCAATATTAACTCAACGAGTTATACTTGAATATTTCAGGTACCTTGATTGAATAAACTTTATTCAATATTTATTTTATTTCTTAACCCGACTTCTCTTCACGTTGAGTTATTCGCTTAAAAACCCTATTTAAACACTTATTACACGTGCACTTAGGTTACTTATAAACCTTGTCAAGAAAATCTTTTTTGCTTGTTGCTGCTACAACCTGCGACCATGGTCTCCAAGTTCTACAAAGGTCGTGGCAGAGGAAAAGGCAAAAGCAGAAGAGATGCAAAAGCAAAAGAAATAGAGAATGATGAAGTTCCACGTACTTGATTCAAGAAAATATTTCAAGTGGACAAAAGGTTAGAAGAACTTTATAAAGATTACTTCTTTTCTCAGGATATATTAGATGAAGTTAGACAAGAACTTCAACATACTGATGCAACTATTACATACATGGGTATTCATAGTAAATTTGATAGAGAATACAGAATGAAATGTGCTGAGATTGCATTTTTGGAACAGTACGCAAAATATTTGGAAAAAAGTGTAGGTTCATCAAATAGAACTCTTCAAACTCCTATAAATGGTACAAGACTACATGCATTTGAGGAAGAGCATGAATCAGCTATCCCTACTCCTTTATATTCAAAACAAGTAGAATCAGATATTGCTGTAGACAAAATAAAAGTTGATAGTCTTCGAAAGGCTGTTGTAATAGAAAGTGCCTTAGAAGAATTAAAGTAGAAAACTTTTATGGAGCAATTTGAAAAGAAAACAGCAATACTTGAAAAGGAGAAACAGAAATGTTATAGAAAAAGGAAAGTCAGAAAAATTATGTCTAAGGAAACAAAGTCTATTGACAAAAGAAAATCAGATGAAAATTTATTTCCAAAGGACAATGTATGTCTAGACATTGTACCTTATTGTGCATCTGATAAACTCATCAGTTCCGAACACACTGAAACTGATGAAGATAATGAGACTTTATTATCCCTTGCTAGAAAACTTGAGAAGAAATCCAAGTCAAATATGAGCTCAAGTTTTTCTATTAGTACAAGTCCTGATGATGTAAAAATTGACAAATCAGAGCATCAGGCACCTGACATTGAACAAGTTATTGCAAATATAATTGACAATGTTGAAGCAGTAACTAGTTCAAAGGCTGAATTGTCTGGAGTAGCAGATATTGAAAATGTTAAGACTCCAGAAGAGCTAAAAGTTAACCAGCCTTCTACGGAATCTATAGAAGCAAAGTCTGAGAATTCACAACATGAATCAATGGAATTATCTGTTGAACAAAATGAACAATTACAAACAGATACACCGGTTGTAGAATTTGTGGAAAAATTGTACTCTGAACATTCTATAGAGACTGAACAGATGAATGTTGAGCATATTGACAATGTTCCTAACACTGTTGAAGCTGAAGAATCAAGCTTACCTGAGCAGCTTCAAGATAATATTTTGGAAGAGGAACAACATGACATTCATTTTGAAGAAGAGGTTCCTGAAGATGAATTAAACTCTGAATCACGGCTTCAGGTATCACCTTCTTTGTGTACAATATTAAAAATTCAAGGTAATGCAATTCATTTTAGATTTGAAGAAGCATTGTAGAAATATAATAATCTGATTACATGTCAGATTCTGCATGCTCGTCCAATAAAATTCAGAAATTTGATGGAAATAAGAGATCTGTTTGAGTTTCAAGGCCTCATTAAATTCTTGCCAGTAGGAATGAAATGGAAGCAATACACAAAGCTTATTGCAGCTTTTTATAGCAATCTGGACAAGAATGGAAATTTTCTGAAAACTGAAATAAATGAACAGGAGTTTATATTGTCTCCTGAGTTAATTTTTGAAGTTTTAGGATTAAAGAATGAAGGTGTTGTTGTTACCAATAGATTTGACATGATAAGACAACTGGAATGGAACATTCAGTCTTTATCAAAAATTCCAGATGTATATTCTAAAATGAGATTAATGGAAAATCTAAATGCAGAGGCAAGATTTATTGCATGCAAATTTATTTCAGAGAGTTGGACACAATTTGGAAGTCAGCAGAAGCTATTTATATGCAACTTATGGCCTGCTGAATAGAATTCAAATAAATTGGTTTGATGTTTTCACTTCTCAACTACAGCATATGAGTTCAAAGTTATTTTTTGGTGATGCTGTATGTAGACTCATTGCAAGCCAATTGAATTTATCCGACTGGCCCTCTAAAACTAAAGGCATGAGAGCATTTAGTGTCAAAGATTTGCAAAAATTCCAGGCCATGCATAAACCTCAACGACAACAACAACAACAACCTGATACAGACCATATACAACAACAACAACAACAACAAAGTTATTCAGTTCAAGCAGAACAGCAAACCCAGCTACCTCCTAACTTAGATGCAATGCTTAACAACATTAGAAATGATATTAGGCATCTAGGAGATAAAATATGTAATGCTATAAGTGATATACTTAGGAGGGGTCGCTAACTGTTTTTGTTTGTTTCTGAATACAAAATGTAATGTTTGTATTACTTGTTTGATTTGATTAAACAATACATTTTTCTGTAAATGTCTTCAATTATTATTCTTGTTTACAGAAAGAGTTGTTGTAATTATATCTCTTATATATATATATATATATATATTCTCTATAATTATCTTTTTGATTAATGACAAAAAGGGGGAGAAATATTATAAAAAAGATGATTATGATCTTAATTGCATATATATATTATAAAAGGAGATGTTATTTAAATGGTTATTGTAATCTGATAGATGATAATTAGAAAACTGATACTTATATAATTATTGACATTTGAGAGTTTTAGTTCAGAGAGGTAAAATTTACACAAATAATAGAAATAAGCTTAAGTGAACTTAAGTCAACAAACAAGTTTGTTGAATTAAAAGTTAACCCAACGAAGGTGCTTTGTTGAGTTAAACATATTTCATAATTGATTTAATATGGTTTTGTCATCATCAAAAAGGGGGAGATTGTTGAGTATTTTTGTTTTGATGATGTGTGCTGAATGAAAATAATCATATTTGCTCAATTACTATTGCTTGTGAAAAGAAATTAAAATCATCAATTAATACAGAAAAAACTTACTGATATAAATACTTGTCTGCATTGGATCTGAAGTTAATAACTAGTCGTTTCGTTGCATTAATTTCTCATTTAGCTAAACGTTAAGTTAACGTGTGTTTTTATTGAAAAGCATGATATGTTTTAATGTTATATCTTCTGTATCATGAACAGTGCACGTTTAGACAACTCGTTAAGTTAGAGTTTTGTTTGTATAGAGGTCTCGTGAGAACTCGTTAAGTTAGAGGCTTAAAGGTTAAAATAGGTCACGTGATAACTCATTAAGTTAGTGAGTAAAGGAAGAGACGAACTCGTTAAGTTAGTGTTATACACGTGGTGAAATTATAAGTTACGAATGTTGTATTGTATCACGTGAGGTGCACATGTTTAACTCGTTAAGTTAACATAACTAAACGCGTTGAGTTGCTATATTGAACACTAAGGCAACGCGTTAGGTTAGCGTTATAAACTTAAGTTGTTATTTTTGCACGTGGTAAAATTCTTATTATAAAAACATTTGTTTATTACTGGTTCGTTGAGTTATCATAGCACAACGGAGATGGTTCGTTAAGATAGCATAACACCACGGACTTAGTTCATTGAGTTAGCTACAATACTTGTCACGTGAAATAGCACATGGTGAACTCGTTAAGTTAGAAACGTTAAGTTATATATATATACTTGTGTTACTCGTTTAGTTAACATTAAAGTAACGACTTCTTATTACACTGATGAAAAATTTTTGGATGAGAAAGTTTATTTTCAAGAAATTTTTCAAAGATCCAAGACTAATGATTAAAGGAAATTTGAAATATAAACGTGGGTTAGAACGTGTGTGTTTCGATGAAAGAAAAAGAAAAGACGTGGAGAAGTGGAAAACTGGTAGTGGTTAAAAGTGAAGGATATGCATGAAATGAAGATATGGTATAAAAGGCATAGAATTCTCGTTGATCAATTTATCCTTGCATACAAAACGAAAAATCTTTTCAAGGATCAAACCATCCCCGCACACCAAAAGAAAAATCTTTTTCAGGGATCAAAAACACCTCTCCGGGAAAAATCTCTCAAGTGGAAGAAAGTTCAGTGAAGCATAAAAAGGTAAGATTTTCGTCACTGAAGATTTGAAGTATCAGAAGAAGGCAAATTCGGTGAAGCATGAAAAGACAAGATATTTGTCACTAAAGAATTGCTGAAGAAGTGAAAGAAGAAGAAGAAAGATCTCAAACAGGGAGAAAAGTTTTAAATTTCGCAAATTAGTTTTCTCTGTTTGTAGTTATGAAATTGTTTAGATGATATATGGTATTGAAATATAATTGCATCTACAATTTCTGAGGAGAATTGAATTGTATATTGTAATTGAAACCTCGAATAAAAATGATTTTATGAAAACAATATCTCGACTTGTTTTTGAGATTTAAAGTTTCAATTATATTTCAGAAAATATTAAAAATACACAATTCACCCCCCTCTTGTGTAGCCATACGATCCTACATGTTGGATAATATTTTTCCAGAAAAATAGAGCAAAATTTAGTCATTGCAGAAATTGAATCTAGTGACAAAGTATATAACCATCTCTTAGTTGTGTCTTTTAAAAAAAAAGGAATATATCTAAGTTTGATAGCATCAATACTTATGTTCGATATTTTCATCATTTGACAAACTTCATTAAATTCTCTAAGGAAATAATGGGCGTCTTCTCTTTCTAATCTATGAAAGTGTGGTAGTTGACTAATATAATTAAATTTCAGTTGAAACCTATCTCCCTCAAAGTTTGATAGTCGAATACATGAAGGTTCTTCAACTAGTTCAAGATACAGAATTTCCCCTATTGGTTTCTCTACTAGATCAGCCATATCTTTGTTCTCTTTTAAAGAAAGGTTAGCTACACCCCTAAGGATTTTGTTAAGGTCTATTTTAGAAATATTTTAGTATACTTTTGTGTTGAATAATCTTGTGTAAGTGTTCTTATTAATCATTTAATATTAGGAGAACGAGTTCATGTACTCATAAACTCTTAACATATAGTAGATTGTAGAAAATTAATTACATACCAGTCTGAATCTTTGCTCTAAATAAATAATTGTTGATGGATGAAGTTGAATCAGCTGCTTCTCCTTCCAGTTTTCCCAACGTATTCTTTTGTCTTTATTCAATTGCTGGTAACTAGTAAATAACATTCTATTTTGTATTTATAATGCACGTCCATAATGTAGATAAATCTCGTTGTAAGAATGTGTCTTGTAACGTGTAATATGATTCCTATTTTTTTGAATACGTGTTCCATTTCTACTTTTTAAATTTCAATAACCACTAAACCTACGAAGTCTCATTCATGAAGAAAAGAATAACCGTTCAGCTAACTTCACGGACTAACTTCGTTAAGTTATAGTTAACTCAATAGAGTGACCTCAATTATTGTTCCTTACTTAACGAACTAACATCGTTGAGTTATAGCTAACTCAACGAACTAGCTTTGAACTTCTATTTGCTAACTCTACAAACTAACTTCATTGAGTGCCATATATTTTCTATTACTGACTTTGTGGAGTTAAGGTTAACTCCACAAACTAACTTTATTGAGTTAACACTTAACAAATTTTCCTAAGAAACTTACTTCTCATATTAACTTCTACTTTTCCTTTCTTGCATATTATAACCTTAAATATAGTTAAATACATAGAATTAATGCAATGTCCAAATTCAAATTCATCAATGTACATTTTTAGTTATAGTTCTTTTCCTATTATGCAAAAAAATGGAATTTCTGCAATCTGTAAACATATTCAAGTGTTTCTTAAATAATCATGCCTTTAAGCACATCTTCATTCAATTTCTTTTAACATAGTCCTGTAATGCTTCAAACACTTATATATTCAAAATTTTCTTCAATATGGCTCTAAATTAAATCATTCATTCACAAACATACGAATTCAAATGCATATTACTTTTCAAACATTTATATATATCTATAGTGTTTAAATTACATACACTAATATTTATTTTACAAGTAAATGAATAATACATTTAATCCCTATTCCTTAATTCATCTACTTTTTTCTAGAGTTTTTTTAATTGTTTTAATTGATTCATACATTCCATAGCTCTTGTAATTTCTCTAGAATGTCCTACAATCCTAGCAGTAGCTTAAGTAGTATAGCTTCTATACTCCTTCACAAAAATGACCCTAGATCTCATCCTTTTTTATATTCATTTCGTGAAGTCAATGCCTTCCACCATCAGCACTGGTATCAAGTCATCAAAAAATAGTTTTTTCTTTGCAGATCTGATCTTTGATAGGATAACTTGGCACTAGTTTACTTGCATTTTATTTACAACTACATATGTGGCCTATTTGACAAACTAACTTAACTCTATATCATGGCCATACCTCTAATAGACAGTTTTAATTAAAAGGTTTTCCACCATATGTGCCTTCTCTTTCAGATGCTTCATTCTATTTAGCAATGGCACATGAGAATCGATGACCAAACATTTCTTTATTTCCTACTCTGTCCATTCTATAGTAGTTGTATTCTCTAGAATTTCTGCTCATTCATTCTTCAATCCAAATAAATTGTAGAGAAGCTCGAGTGCTATCTATATATCAACTTCCTCTACATTAGAAATTAATTTTCCTTCTACTTCCCTTAGATTTGCATAAAAATTGGGTAGTAAGTTTTCATAAATTATGTATCCTTTAGTCTTTGGAATTAATTCTAGTAAGCCTTGAAATTCAAATAATTCTTAGATGTCCTCTATTCCAATCTAATTTACTAACCTACTATAAATAATATCATACCCCTTTATTTCTTGATATTTATCATATACTTCCTAACTCTAGAAATAAACAACATTCAGAACTGTTGTTTCAATCAAGTCAGGAATTTGAATTTGTTGATCTTCAAGGGTTTGTTCTTGATTCTCTTCTTTAGAATGCTAAACTTGTTGCTATTGAGAAGAAAATATATTCAGAGATTCCTACTCTTTAATTCCTAATTGTGGTAGAGAGCTTGTAAAACTTTCCACACTCTTATCTTTTAATTTCTCTAGTAATTGCTGAAGAGTTTCTCCCTCTTTAGAAGAATCTATCGAATCATTTTCATCTTGTTCTGTGCTCTTCTATTCAGCTTCTTCTCTTTCTTCTTCCTCCTCACAACCAATCTACATTGTTACTATTTTTTCTAAACCACTTGTAGATTGGGATGGAGTTTCGAGCATAGTGGATTTTGCCTTAAATTCTTTTCTAGTTTCTTTAGGCTACAGATTGATTTTAGCCTGTTTTTCTTCTCTTCTTTGCTGCTGCATTGGCTCTTCTTCTTCTAATAATAAATCTACAAAAATAGGCACTTTAGGCCCTCCTATAAATACTATAGGCTCAGATTTTATTTCTTCTTGAGTCTTAGATACTCTTTCTTTTCCTTTCTTCTTCTAATTAATTGTGTTTGTTCTTCTTCCTCCTCATCTAATATTAAGTCAACAAAACTAGGCTCTTTAGGCCCCTAAGCTACAGGTATTGTCTCTTCTTCCTTGATATCTACTAGACTTTCAAGTCCAGCCTTAGATTTTCTTGCAATTGGTGTTCCAACTACTTCTTGGTATTGTTCAACTTTAGTTTGATACTAGGCTTTCAACTTTTGTTTAGCTTGTCTTTAGAAAGGTATGCTTTTGCTATTGTCATATCTTCTAATTCTCCTTGGCTACTTCCAAATCGGACTAGTTCTTCATATTCTTTTTATTCCTCTTCAAATGTTGGGCCTTTGAATGCTACTCTTTCTATTGGTCTAGGTGATGGAACTAAAGGTCCTACTTGTTGCTCTACTGCTATTGGTGCTTTAGTTTGTTCCCTCTCTTGTTGAATAGCCACTTTGGTCACTATCTTTCTTATAAGCCATAGCCTCGACTTTTGTTTGATAAGCTCTAGGGCAACTTCATTGTTAGGTCTGATTCTACTCTCCCTATTAATGGTTGTCTTTGTTGCCACTTGTATTATTGTTTCCATTATCTCAAGTATTCTAACATTCAAATTTACAAGCCTCCTTGTAAAATGAAAAATGTCCTCCTCTACCTGTTCTAGCTCCTTCTCTCTAGTGGTATTCCAGATTTTCTTCCTTGAATGCCACTCTTTCAAGTCTTTGAGGAATCTTCTTGTGTCAATTGAATCCCAGAATTTCTGCACCATCTTGGCCATCGTGGTGTTACGGAATGGAACAAAACATGCTTGATTTATTCTGTTCCAAATATTAAATGATTTCTGTGGATAATGCCCCCCAAATCCTAAGTTTTTGTTTAAATAAATCCTAAGCTTTTGGTAGTTAATCAAGTCATTTCTTACGCAATCTTTTGCTCTCTCACTTACTTCTCTATGGAGTTATAGTTAACTCCACGGACTAAGTCAGTGGACTTATCATTAGTACTCCATTGAGTTACAGTTAACTCCACAAAGTAAGTATGTGAACATATTGTAGACTCAACGAAGTAAGTCTGTTGAGTTAAGCTTAACTCAATGGATTTCCTGTAAAGTTATATCTAATAAAAATAATTTAAATATAATAATTTTTATTTGACCAAAATCAAAAAATCTCTAGTATGACTAACTCTTGATTTTTACTCTTTTCTTAACTACGGTCAAACTATGTTCTTCCTTAGTCAAATAGACATTACATTTTATTAGACACTCGATTAAACCATTGGTATATTTCAGTTGAATCGATACTTTTACTTAACATAAAAATTCTCTTTTAGCTTCGGTCAGACTAATCGATCTTTTTAGTGCTATAAAATTATTTTTTTTTCTTTTTATACTTAGTTTTTTTTCTCTTTTTCTCTACTTCGATAAAACCATTGATTTCTCTCAGTTTTACTGGATAAATTAAAAGTTTAGATTTTCTATTTTGGTTAGACTAAAGACTATTCTTGGTTAAATCGTTAAAATAATAATAATATATATATAATCTTTTTTTTTAAAACTATTTATATCTACTTACTAGGATTTGAGTGGTCCTCTACTCTTCTTCTATCATCCTAAAGGAACTTTTTAGAAATTTCAAAATAGGTCTAAGCCTTTATCAATTAACTTTAAATATATTCTGATTTTTAGGATTTTCAATTTTAATAGCTCCATAGGAATAAATGTTTCGAATTATGTAAGGTTCTACCCATCTAGATCTTAATTTCCTTGGATGGTTATGAAGTCTAGTCATGTAAAGATATACTTCTTAGCCTATTTTAAAGGTTTTTAGAATAATTTTCTTGTCATGCCACAACTTGATCTTCTCTTTTTCTATTACAGTTTTCAAGCTTCATTCCTAAATTCTTCTAACTTAATTAATTGTATCTTTCTATTTTCAGCAGTTTGATTTAAATTAATTTTTAGAGTCTTTAATATCCAATAAGCTTTATGTTCAATTTTAACTGCTAAGTGACAACTTTTTCATGTACTATTCTAAAAGGTGACATACCTAAGCTTGTTTTATAAGCTATTCTATAAGCTTAAAGTGTATCTATTAATCTATTAGCTTAATCTTTTCTTGTAGGATTTACCATCTTTCTAAAATTAACTTAATTTGTTTGTTTGCATTTTCTACTTGTCCACTTGTTTGTAGATGATATGATGTTGCAATTTTGTGATTTACTCTATATTTCTTCATTAAGGCTTCAAAACTTCTATTATAGAAATGAGTTTCTCTATCACTAATAATAGCTCTAAGTATTCTAAATCTAGTAATTATATGAGTTCTTATAAAATGTATTATCACTTTGTTGTCATTAGCTTTTGTAGGAATAGCTTCTATCTACTTAGACACATAATCCACCCCCAACAATATATAATTAAATTGATTAGATGTAGGAAATGGACCCATAAAATCTATTCCCCACACATCAAAGATTTCAACCTTAACAATAGGATTTAAAAACATCATATTCCTCTTTGATATCCTTCCTATTTGTTAATATTGTTAGGACCCTAGTATTTTGATAATGCAAAAACCTATGTGAGGAAACAATTTGTATTTCACAGATATGATAGTTCAGCAGAAGAGCAGAAGGCAGATAAGTCATTATAGATAGTTCAGTATATGCTGCAAGAGATAAACAAGATTTCAAAAGATTACCAGGCTTAACCATCTAGAAGAGATAAATTTTCGGTGAGTTATTAGGCTTAAGTATCCGAAGAGTCAGTGTTAAGTAGCAAAAACTTTATTAAACAGTTAGAAGGTTAACTATCCAAAAATACAAGGCCTTCGGAGAGTTTGAAAGATAACTGATTGAATGATCGAAGAGTTAAGGAGTTAACTATCCAAAAGTTCAAGGAAATCGGAAAGTTAGGAAAGCTAACTATCCGAAACTTAAGTCATTCATTTACCCACATGTAGAAATCTAGACGGAAGCTTAAAAGGACTTTTCGAAGAGTTAGAAAGTTAACTATCTAAAAAACTTGAGATTTTAGAAGGTTACAGATTTAACTATCCGAAACTTAAGTTATCCTTTTATGCACGTGCAGAATTAAGAAGACAGTAGTTAGAAGCTTAAAAGCAGAATTAGAGAGTTACTGTAACTAACTATCCAAAAGTCAAGAACTTTTTGGTAAGTTAAAGTTACAAGTTTTCGAACTCATGACATCTCACGTGAACAACTTAAATTCTCACGTAACATAGACAATAGGATTTAAGTAGAGCTTTGGTGAGTTATAGATGTTCTTTGGTGAGTTATAGATGTTCTTCGGTGAGTTGCACATATAACCATCCAAAAATCAAAGGAAATCGAAATGTTACTTACTGAACATCAGACAGAATGGTAACTTACCATTTTTGGGACTGACTACATATCTAGTATAGTAGAAAACATCCGTTGGAAGAAAATATGATCGTTATACCTCTTGGTATAAATATGAGAAGTAAAGGGTAGATCAAAAAAAATGATAACGATCATCATATATTGTGAGCTACACAAAAAATTCCAAACACTCTCAAGTCTGCAACATTCAAGAATACTCTCAAACATTCACTACAGCATAAAAGCTCCCTATGCTCAAACTCTAAGAAAAAGTTCAAAGTTGTTGGTTCGTGAGTTTCAACCTGAAAACTCATCGTTGGTTTAGAGCTTGTACCTGAAAGCTCGAAGGAAGGTTGGTTGCTGAGCTTCAACCTGAAAGCTCAAGTGTTAGTTCTTGCTTCTACTTGAAAGCAAGTGTTGTAAGTTCTTAAACTTAGTGAAGCCCAAGTGAATCTTGGGGGTAGACTAGTCAAGTTGGTGAACCACCTAAAAATTGTCTTGTGTTCCTTTCTATTTACTGCTTTGCATCCATTTAATTTATTTCAACTCATAGTAAATTTGAATCTCTCGATTAAGTTTTAAAAGAAGTAAAACCTACACACCTTCACCATTCACCCCCCCTCTAGTGAGCCTATCAATCCTAATAGATATCTTAAACAACTTAAGTAGTATATGTGAGCATCTTTAAATAATGTTGGCTAGTAAAATCTACATTTCAAAATTTTGGCACAGTTTTCCCTAAACTAAAATATCTTCCACATGTTTGGTCATGGCAGAAAGATAATATGCTCTGATATTCACTTTCTGGAACACACCTCCTTATGACTAAATTAGGATATTTCGTAAATAAGTATGGGTCTTTCAATAATAATATTTGACTATTGAAAAGAACAATTTTTTATCCTATCTATTCCAATTCTTAGGTGTTAAACCTGTAATTAAGTAGTTAACTATGTCTACATACCAAGGCATTATTTTTATGGTCATTAATTATTCATCAGGAAAATGATCTTTAATTTCAATGTTTGATTTTTCTATTTGTAACCTTGATAAATGGTCATTCAAGTGAATATGCCTTGAATACACCTTTAAAAGGTAGCTAGTGTATTGTATAATCCGAATGACATCCTTTTAAAAGCGTAAGTTCCATTAGGACATGTGAAAGTTATTTTCTCTTGATCCTCTAATGCTACTAGAACTTGGTTATATTCTGAATACTCATCTAAGAAACAAAAATACTCTTGCCCTACTAACTTTTCTAACATTTGGTCTATAAAAGGTAAGGGAAAATGATCTTTCCTAGTCACAACATTTAGCTTCCTATAATCTATACACACTCTCCAACCTAATTGAATTCTAGTAAGTATCAAGTCATGACTTTCATTCTTAATTGTAGGATTGTATGGCTACACAAGAGGGGGGTGAATTGTGTTTTTCAACATTTTCGATTATAATTGAAACTTTAAAACTCAAAAACAAATCAAGACATTGTTTTCATAAAATCATTTTTATTCAAGGTTTCAATTACAATATATAATTCAATTCTCCTCAAAAATTGTAGATGCAATTATATATCAATATCATGTTTCATCTATACAATTTCATAACTACAAATAGAGAAAACTAATTTGCGGAATTTAAAACATTTCTCCCTATTTGAGATCTTTCTTCTTCTTCTTCTCTTTCTTCTTCAGCAATTCTTCAGTGACGAATATCTAGTCTTTCTCTGCTTCACTGAATTTGCTTTCTTCAGATACTTCAAATCTTCAGTGACATAAATTTTACCTTTTTCTACTTCACTGAATTTTCTTCCACCTAAGAGCTTTTCCCTGAAGAGGTATTTTTGATCCCTGAAATGATTTTTCATTTGGTGTGCAAGGATAACTAATCAACGAGAATTCTATGCCTTTTATACTATATTTTCATTTCATGCATATCCTCCACGTTTAATCACTATCAGTCTTCCACTTCTTTACATTTTTTCTTTTTCCTTCATCGAAATACACACATTCTGACCCACATTTACATTTCGAATTTTCTTTAATCATCAATCCTGGATCTCTGAAAAATTTCCTGCAAAATAAACTTTCTCATCCAAAATCTTACATCAAGTGTAATAAGAAGTCATTACTTTAATGTTAACTAAACGAGTAACACAAGTAGATATATAATTTAACGTTTCTAACTTAACGAGTTCCTCATGTGCCAACTCACGTGACAAGTATCGTAGCTAACTCAACGAACTAAGTTTGTAGTGTTACGCTAACTCAACGAACCATCTCCATGGTATTACAGATAACTCAATGAACTAGTAATAAACAAATATTTTTATAATAAGAATTTTACTACGTGCAAAAATAACAACTTAAGTTTTATAATGCTAACCTAACACGTTGCCTTAATGTTCAATATAGTAACTCAACGCATTTAGTTATGTTAACTTAACGAGTTAAACATGTGCACCTCACGTGATACAATATAACATTCGTAACTTATAACTTCACCACACGTACAACATTAACTTAATGAGTTTGTCTCTTCTTTTACTCACTAACTTAACGAGTTCTCACGTGACCTATTTTAACCTTTAAGCCTCTAACTCAACAAGTTCTCACGTGATCTCTATACAAATAACACCCTAACTTAACGAGTTGTCTAAACATGCATTGTTCATGATATAGAAAATATAACTTTAAAACATATCATGCTTTTTAATAAAAACAAAATACGTAATGAAACAACTAGTTATTTAACTTAGTATAATTTCAGATCTAATATAGACAAGTATTTATATCAGTAAACTTTTTCTGTATTAATTGATGTTTTTAATTTCTTCTCACAAGTAATAGTAATTAAGCAAATATGATTACTTTTATTCAGCACACATCATCAAAACAAAATACTCAACAATCTCCCCCTTTTTGATGATGACAAAACCATCTTAAATCAATTATGAAATATGTTTAACTCAACAAAGCACCTTTGTTGGGTTAACTTTTAATTCAACAAACAAGTTTGTTGACTTAAGTTCACTTAAGCTTATTTCTATTGTTTGTGTAAATTTCACATCTTAGAAATAAAACTTTCAAATGTCAATAATTACATAAGTCTTTCAGATTTTAATAACTACATAATTATCTTTTAGATTACATTATCATTTGTCAGATTACAATAACCACTTAAATATCATCTCCTTTTATAATATATGCAATTAATATCATAATCATCTTCTTCTTTTGAATTTTTAACATTTAACATTTCTCCCCCTTTTTGTCATTAATCAAAAAGATGATTACACAGTATATAAAGCAAGAGACATATTTACAACAAAGCTTTCTTTAAACAATAATAAGAATTGTAAACATTTACAGAATAAAATGTATTGTTCAATGTATCAAACAATGAATACAAACATTACATTTTGTATTCAGATACAAGCAAATAGATAGTTATCTATTCCTCCTAAGTATATCACTTATAGCATTACATATTTTATCTCCTAGATGCCTAATATAATTTTTGATGTCGTTAAGCACGTCATCTAGGTTAGGAGGTATCTAGGGTTACTGCTCTGCTTGAACTAAATAACTTGGTTGTTGTGGTGGAATCTGTTCTGTACATTCTATTGGTTGTTGTTGTTGTTGTTGTTGTGATTGATGCAAGGCTTGGAATCGTTGCAAATCTTTTACACTAAAAGCACTCATGCCTTTATTTCAGAGGGCCAATCAGATAAATTCAATTGGCTTGCAAGGAGTCTACATATAGTATCACCAAAAAATAACTTTGAACTCATATGCTATAGTTGAGAAGTAAAAACATCGAACCAATTGATTTGAATTCTATTCAGTAGACCATAAGTTGCATATAAATAGCTTCTATTGAGTTCCATGTTATGTCCGACTCTCTAAAATAAATTGGCATGCAATATATTTGCAATAAATCTTGCCTCTGCATTTAGATTTTCCATGAGTCTCATTTTAGTATATACATCTGGAATTTTTGATAAAGACTAAATGTTCCATTCTAGTTGTCTAATCATGTCAAATCTGTTTGTAACAACAACACCTTCATTCTTTAATCCCAAAACTTCAAAAATTAATTCAGGAGACAATATGAACTCCTATTTATTTATTTGAGTTTTCAGTATATTTTCATTCTTGACCAGATTGCTATAAAAAGCTGCAATAAGCTCTTTGTATTGCTTCCATTTCGTTCCAACTAGCAAGAATTGAATGAGGCCTTGATACTCAAATAGATCTTTTATATCAATCAAATTTCTAAATTTTATTGGTCAAGCATGCAGAATCTGACATGTAATCAGATTATTGTATTTCTACACTACTTCCTTAGATCTAAAATAAATTGAATTACCTTGAATTTGTAATACTATACACAAAGAAGGTGATATCTGAAGCCTTGATTCAGAGTTCAATTCATCTTTAGGAACCTCTTCTTCAAAATGAATGTCATGTTGTTCTTTTGTGAAAATATTTTCTTGAAGCTATGTATGTAAGCTTCATTCTTCAGCTTCAACAGTGTAAGGAACATTTTCAATATCCTCTACATTCATTTGTTTAGTCTCTATAGAATGATCAGAGTTCAATTTTTCCACAAATCTATAGCCGGTGTATCTGTTTCTAATTGTTCATTTTGTTCAATAGATATCTCCATTGATACATGCTGTGAATTCTCAGACTCTGCTTCTATAGATTTTGAAGAAGGCTGGTTGACATTTAGCTCTTTTGGAGTCTTAACTTTTTCAATATCTACTACTCTAGACAATTCAACTTGTGAACTAGTTACTGCCTCAACATTGTCAATTATATCTGCAATAACTTATTCAATGTCAGTTGCCTGATGCTCTGATTTTTCAATTTCTGCATCATTAGGACTTGAACTAATAGAAAAACTTGAGCTCATATTTGACTTGGATTTCTTCTCAAGTTTTCTAGCAAGGGAAAATAAAGTCTCATTATCTTCATCAGTTTTAGTATGCTCGGAACTAATGAGTTTATCAGATGCACTATAAGGTACAACGTCTAGACATACATTGTCCTTTGGAAATAAATGCTCATCTAATTTTCCTTTTCTAGTAGACTTTGTTTCCTTAGACATAAATTTTCTGATTTTTCTTCTTCTATAACACTATTGTTTCTCCTCTTCAAGTATTACTGTTTTCTTTTGAAATTGTTCCATAAAAGTTTTCTGCTTTAATTATTCGAAGGCACTTTCTATTGTTACGGCCTTTCGAAGTTCTTCAACTTTTCTTTTATCTATAGCAATATTTGATTCTACTTCTTTTGAATAAAAAGGAGTAGGTATAGCAGATTCATGTTCTTGCTCAAATACATGTAGTCGTGTACCACTCAGAATAGTTTGAGGAATTCTATTTGATGAACCTACACCTTTTTCCAAATATTTTGCATATTGTTCGAGAAATGCAATCTCAACACATTTCATTCTGTATTCCCTATCAAACTTGCTTCGAATACCCATGTATGTAATACTTGCATCAGTATTATGAAGCTCTAATCTAATTTCATTCAGTATTCCTTTAGGAAAGAAGTATTCATTATAAATTTTTGCTAACCTTTTGTCCACTTGAAGTATTTTCTTAAACCAAGTGCATGGAACTTCATTAGTATCTATTTCTTTTCCTTTTGCATCTCCTCTACCTTTGCCTTTTCCTCTACCACGACCCTTATAGAACTTGGAGACCATCATCACAGGTTGTAACAACAACAAGCGGGAAAAATTTTCAGACAAAGGTTTACGAATAACCTAAGTGTTTAAATAGGGTTTTAGGCGAATAACTCAATGTATATAGAAGTCGAGTTTGGATTTTAAATAAATATTGAATAAAGTTTATTCAATCAAGGTACCCGAAATATTCAAGTATAACTCGTTGAGTTAACTAACCTAACAAGTAAAATGCTGTCTAGAGGCAGTTTTACACATTACCTTACATAACATAACATTTAGTTAGTACATTTTACTAAAACCAAGTTTCGGATGTTTTCAATTGAAACCTTCTGAAGACAACACACATGCTACACTTAATATTATCTTGAGAACATTGTAAACTATTCTAACATTCTCTTCTTGTGAATCTACAAAAGTTTGTTTGTCTTTTAAATTGTTTCATCAAGATCTTAAGGGATCTAAACTCAGATTAACCACATATATTTGAACAACAATCTAATCTTTACCATCTAATATCATCCACATATATTTGAACAACAATCTGATCTTTACCATCCCTCTTGATAAATAGAGTATGATCTACTTTTCCCATGATATAATCTTATTCTACTAAAAAAGTAGATAACCTTTCATACCATGATCTAAGTGCTTGCTTCAAACCATATAAGGCTTTCTTCAATTTATACACAAAGTCAGGATTTTTAATATCTTCAAATCCAAGTGGTTATTTTACATAAACTTTTTCATTAATTAAACCATTTAGAAATGCACTCTTTACATCCATTTGATATAATTTAAAATCCATATAACAAGCATAGGCCAATAATATTCTAATACTTTCTAACATAGCCACAAGAGCAAATGTTTCATCATAATCTAGTCCTTCTTCCTATGTATACCCTTGTGCAACTAATCTAGCTTTGTTCCTTAAAACTTGACTAGTCTCATTAGTTTTCTTTCTAAAGATCCACTTTGTACTTATTATGGACTGATTTTCTAGTGGAGAGACTAATTCCCAAACATCATTTCTGATGAATTGATTTAGTTCTTCTTGCATTGCCACTATCCAATTTTCATCAAATAATGCTTTTTCTATATTCCTTGATTCTACCATAGAAACAAACATACACATACTACTTAAATTTACTGAAGCTCTAGTTTTAACTCCCTCATTAATATTACCAATGACTTGAGTAATGGGATGTGATGAAGAATAACGCCAATTTCTCTGATTTTCCTCAATATTCTCATCAACATCTGAAGGTCCATCACTTTCATCATTAATTTGATCATTTAAGTTCATATTTTCGATTTTCTCAGATAAATCATCAATCTCTCTATTGATCTCTAACTCTTTTGGGAAATTGATCATATCATCATTATTAGCTTTAGATTGAGATTCTCTAAAAGAATTTTCCTTGAAGCTTACATGGAGGGTTTCTTCAATAATTCTAGAAGTCTTGTTATATACTCTATAGGCTTTACTTCTAGTAGAGTAACCTACAAAAATTCCTTCATCCTCTTTGGCTTGAAATTTATCCCTTTTACCCTTAGTATTAAGAATAAAACACTTGCATCCAAATGGTTTCATATAGGAAATTTTTGGAACCCAATTAAACATAATTTCGAAAGGAGTTTTATTAGCACAAGGTCTTAAGTGACTTCTGTTAATAACATAACAAACTATATTCACTACTTCAGCCCAAAGATTTTGAGGTAACTTATGTTCATTCAACATAGTTCTAGCCATTTCCTAAAGTGATCTATTCTTTCTCTCAACAACACCATTTTGAGACAGTGCTCTTGGAAAAGAAAAACGGTGATCAATGCCATGATCTTTATAATAATTATCCATTTGATCATTATCAAATTCCGTACCAAGATCACTCCTACGTTTTTGAACAGAGATACTTTGTTCATTTTGAACAAGATTGCAAAACATTTTAAACTTTTCAAAAACTTCTATATTAGATATTAGAAAATATACCCAAGTGTATCTAAAGAAGTCATCTATTAAAACAAATACATACTGTTTACCACCAAGACTCATGATTCTTGTTGGTCTAAATAGATCCATATGTATAAGTTCTAAAACTCTCTTGCTTGAAATATCAGTTTTGGATTTAAAAGAGTTTTTGTGAAGTTTACCTAACTCACATGTATCACACATAAAGTTCTTTGAGTATTTAATCTTTGGTAAACCTCTCACTAAATGTTTTCTAGATAGTTTATGTAATAGTTTCATATTTATATGCCTAATCCTTCTATGCCACAAATATGCATCACTAGTTTCAGTTAGCAAACATGAATTTAAATCAACTACACTAGAAGGTAAAGATAAAATACATATAGAACCTTTTCTTTTAGCAATAAACTTAAGTTCATTTGTATTTTTATCAATAATTTTGCATACATTATCTTCAAACACTACATAATATCCATTCTTAGTTAGTTTTATAACACTCAGCAAATTAAATCCTAGGTTTTCTACATATAGTACATTCGAAATAACACAAGTCGGAGTTATTTGAACATTGCCCATACCTATGATTTTATCCTTACTTTTGTTTCCAAATGTTACACTTCCTTTTGTGGTATTTGTAAAATTTTTTAGTAGACTTTTTTGTCCAGTCATGTGACTTGATGCTTGTTTAGAATGAAAAAGTGCATAATATTAATGGTTAAATGATGGTTAATTGCATAATATTTAGCTTATCATATGAGAATTAAGCCATTATGTTATAATTGCACTATTATAAGCTTTAATTAAAGAAACTGCTTAATTTCAGGGAATTAATGTTAATTTAGTACATTTTTGAACTATCGATAAATTGCAGGCTATGAAATTCTTAAGTATCCAAATTTTCTGTTATTTCGGACAGTTATGTTTAGCGTACCGAACATGTACCAGACAGCTATGTTTAAATTGCCGAACAATTATGTTTTAAAAGAATATTTTATTATTTCCTGAAGTACACGTGTCGAAACCATAATGCATGACTTAAGTGAACTTTCGGTGAGTTATCTATAACTATTCGAAATTGTAGCTGGGCATCGGATAGTTATATGTGTAACACTTCAAAATCTCCTTTTATTTTATAAAGTAGCTGCTGACACGTGTCAGGTTCTGGGAGAATGACTTAAGTAGATTTTTAGTGAGTTATCTCTAACTATCCGAAATGCATTTAGGCATCGGATAGTTAGACCAGTAACTCTCCGAAATATTTCTTTTATTATAAAACTGCTGATGACACATGTCGTGATCTGGAAGATTGACTTAAGTTATATATCGGTGAGTTATCTGTAACTATTCGAAATGCATCTAAGCATCGGATAGCTAAGTCTGTAACTATCCGAAATGCACCTAAGCATTGGATAGTTAAATTTATGCACGTGTTTTATAGTTAAATCAACGAAGTAAGTCCGTTGAGTTATCTGTAACTCCACGGACTATTTATTTTCTAATATGCCATTGTAGCGGTTGTAGAAACAGGACAGTTGGAAGGAAAAAACTACGATCGCACGTATCGCGCAAGGAGAAGAAATCATCGTCGTTGATATGAATGAAAGAAATCCAACTGATCATTCAAGCAAAAGCAGTTACCACTAAAGAAATATAAAAGAAAAGAAGAAAAATAAGTGAAGTGTGTGATCGATGGGTGTGGCCAATGTGTGTAGAGGAGGATCACCGAACTTTCTGCAGGTAGCGTCAGCAATTCTCTGAAGTACCACACCAACCATCATCACCACTACCATAATCACCAACCATTGGAGGTCTGTGAGGATACTTTCCTGATGTCGGGTCAATTCCGAGCCAAACATAGTGCTTGACAACCACTGTGAGGAGTGATCGCGTCACGGTAAGGGAAGTCATTTTCACCAAGCGCTGACTCATATCTCAAGAGATCGTAAAGCTTCTAGCCTTGGCTTCAGGTTGATGCCTGTATGCTGAAGAGGAGATCATCTTGCAATTCTAGACTTGCGATTCTATAGGGAGAGGAGACAGAATTATAAGTGGTTTAATTTTCAGTTGTGTAATCGCATCGCATGTAGTGACAGAAGTATTTACTATCGACTGAGATTACTTTACATTTCACCTTTCCCCCATTTCCATGCTCATATCAAAACAAAAATACCAAAAACAACTTATCTGTGTTTATATTTTGTATTTGAGTGTTTTATTGTTTGTTTTGTATCGTGATTAATGTTATCTTTGTCAGTGTTGTGATTGTTTTATGTTTATTTTAGTTTTATAGTTTACTGAAATTGGTTCGTTCAAAAGACTTAAAAATTTTAATGGTTATTGTTTGAATTATCTGAATGTTAGTATTGCCTAATGATAAATCCAGTGTTTACTAACATTAAAGAGCTTAATTGATGTTATTTACAATCTGTGGAACTGCTCAATGGTTGGCCGAATTCCTCTGTAAATAGTAGTATTAAATAGGAAAGACAGGCTCATGGAGTTAACTTATGTCCACAAGGTCAGTCCATTGAGTTAGCCATAATTCAACGAACTTAGTCCGTTGAGTTAACAATAACTCAATGGAGAGCTTATTGAATATATAAATTTGATTGTTAAAAACAGAACAGTTCTCAATTCTTAAGCAATTCCCTATGGGATCGACCTGTACTTGCACACTAATACAATAGACACTACGTACTTGCAGTTAAAATAGAAATTGGAATTAATATCTAATTTATGTGAAAGGTTGTTTGTTTACTTCTAAAAAGGAATTCAGTGATATAGGCATAAAGATAAATTAACTAAGTAAAAACAGAAGTTAACAAATCCTAGTTTTTCTGGCTCGTTGCTAGGCAACTAATTCAAATTTTCTGGTACCGTGTTAGAGATCCAAACAAGTTTTCTAGCGCCGTTGCCGGGGAATTAATATAAGCAACTGTTAGAGCTGTTTCGTTTTAATAGCCAGAGTGTTGTGTGTTTTCTTCTGTAATTGAGAATATGGCATATGCTTATGCTCAAAGATTTTTGAAACTTGTAGTTAGCATATGTGAATTCTGCAATTCTGAAGGTCACGACATTTCTGATTGTTTGAAACTGAGACGTTTGTAGATGGCTAGATCCCATGAACAGCAAATGAATTATCCTCAATATAATAGAGCTGAGTATGAGAATCCTGTAGTTTACCCAACTGATGGTCAGTATAGAATGTGTAATATGTTAAGAGACACTGAAGTTTGGGATAGGTATGATAGACTAGAGTGTAGTATAGAGCAAAACCTAGACAAACTAGAATACTTTATGTGTTAGCAATAAGAAGTCAACCAATTAAACTATAAGGAACCTAAAATGGATATAATTTCCGAAACTGAAAAAATCATAATGAAAATTAATCAAAATTTGAATGCAATGAGATTAGATGATCTAGAAAGAAAATTAAAAGCATTGGACAAATATACAATGAAAATACAAGTTATGCAACAAAACAATGAAAATTATAATGTTATAGATCTGCATAATTTGCAAAATATACAGCAAAAAGAAAATATTAATGCAAGAGAATTTAAAGAATGCAGTTTAAAACTAAAAACAATTGAAGATCATAATCTTGAAAATGATATACAAAAACATCATGAGAGTAACGAAAATCTGGAAGATGTATGTGTAACATTAAGATCTGGAATTGATATACCACCAAGAACTCAAAATGAAAATAATATGAAGGTGGATAAGAGTAAAAATCAAAATGATAATGAAAATGTAATAACTGAAAATCTAGAAATCACTGAAGAACAATCTGAATCTGCTAATGAGGCTAAAAATGATCAAACAAATCAACTGAAAGAAAAAGAATCTTTTAAATCACAATCTTTAGCACCATATCCTAAAAGATTACAACAAACAATAACTGAAAAACAAGAAAAAATCAAAGAAATTTTTGAAAAAGTACAATTTAACATTCCTTTGTTAGATCTATTATAGAAAATGCCACCTTGTGCTAAATTTCTGAAGGATTGGTGTACTAAGAAAAGAGAGCGAAAGATTCTTAGAAAGGTCTTTTTAGCTGAGCAAAGTAGTTCCCTATTTCTGCTACAAATTCCTAAAAAGTTATCTGATCTTGGAATCCCTATTATATCATGCACCATAGGAAATACCATTCTAAAAAAAACCTTAATAGACTTAGGTGTAGGTATAAATGTTATGCCAAGTGATATATTTGCATCCTTAGGATTAGAAGGCTTAACTCCTGCTAGTACGATCATTCAATTAGCTCATAGAAGTATAAGATACCCTAGAGGAAAAATAGAGGATGTCTTAATTAAAATCAAAAACTTTATATATCCTATTGATATTGTAATTTTGGATTCCCAACAAATTAAGCATAAAAATAATGATACATCTTTAATTTTGGGAAGGCCATTTTTAGCAACATCAGAGGCTCTTATAAATTATAAAACTAGAGTAATGAAGCTAGCATATGGTAATGAGGATACTCAACTAAATATTTTCAAACCAGAAAGGTTTGAGGAGTTAGAAATGTCCTTACATACCATAGACTTTTTAGAGGATGAAGGAGATATGTTAGATGATGTGATTCAAGAAGAATTCAATAGGCAAATCAATTCTAAAACTTTAGAGGAAGTGAAAGCATAAATATAGAAGGAGATCAGGAAGAAATTATTTTAGAAAATGATGATGTCCAATTAGGAGCTCTAGCTTCTGATGGGCAACATTTAGAATTAAAACATTTACCTTCTGAATTAACCTATATATTTCAGGAAGAGAAATGAACATGTCCAATCATTATTGCTTTAGATTTAAAAGAGGATCAAATAGCTAAATTAAAAGATGTAGTAAAAAGTTATAAAGAAGCAATAGGATGGACTATGCCTGATATAAAAGGGTTAAGTTCAACTTTATGCTGTCACCACATATACTTAGAAGAGAATGCTAAACCTGTTAGAATTCCTAAGAGGAGATTAAATCCAAACCTTAAAGAAGTAGTTAGGAAGGAAATAGTGAAATGGTTAGATAATGACATAATTTATCTGATTTCTGATAGCTCGTGGGTTAGCCCAATCCATGTAGTTCCCAAGAAATCAAGATTAACAGTTATTAGGAATGAAAGTCAAGACTTGATACCTACTAGAATTCAATCAGGTTGGAGAGTATGTATAGACTATAGAAAGCTGAATGCTGTGACTAGGAAAGATCATTTTCCCTTACCTTTTATAGATCAATTGCTGGAAAGATTAGTAGGGCAAGAATATTTTTGTTTCCTAGATGGGTATTCAGGTTATAATCAAATTCCAGTAGCATTAGAGGATCAAGAGAAAACAACTTTCACATGTCCTAATGGAACTTACGCTTTTAAGAGAATGTCATTTAGATTATGCAATGCACTAGCTACCTTTCAAAGGTGTATGCAAGGCATATTTATTGGAATGACTGAAGATTTTGAAGAAATATTTATGGATGATTTCACTGTATATGGCAACTCATATGAAGTTTGTTTAAAAAATTTAGACCAAATATTAAAACGCTGTGTGAAAAAAAATCTGGTTTTAAATTGGGAAAAATGTCACTTCATGGTTAAACAAGGAATAGTCTTAGGGCATGTTGTTTCTAAGAAAGGGTTGGAAGTAGATAAAGCTAAAATAGAAGTAATTTCTAATCTACCAGAACCTAAATCAGTAAAAGATATTAGATCATTTCTAGGACATGTTGGTTTTTATAGAAGATTTATTAAAGACTTTAGCAAGATAGCTAGACCTTTAACTAATCTATTAAAAAATGTCACATTCAACTTTGATAAAAATTGCAAGGAAGCATTTTTCAGACTTAAAACTAGCTTAATTTCAACTCCTATAATTCAAGCACCTGATTGGAGCCATCCATTTGAATTAATGTGCGATGCATCTGATTTTGCTGTAGGAGTAGTGTTGGGACAAAAGATAGAAAAATCTCCTATAGTGATTCATTATGCAAGCAAAACCTTAAATGATGCTCAAGTTAATTACACAACTACTGAAAAAGAACTATTAGCTGTTGTGTTTGCCTTGGAAAAGTTTAGATCATATCTGATTGGAGCTAAAATAATAGTATACATGGATCATTCAACTTTAAAGCATCTAATAGCAAAAAAAGAGACTAAGCCTAGATTGATCCGATGGATATTATTATTACAAGAATTTGATTTAGAAATTAAAGATAAAAAAGGTTTTGAGAATGTAGTAGCAGATCATTTATCAAGATTACAAATAGAAAAATCAAATATTAAAATTAAGGATAATTTTCCTAATGAACAATTAATGACCATCAACACAATACCTTGGTATGCAGACAGTTAATTACTTAGTTACTAGTTTAACACCTAAGGATTGGAATAGACAGGATAAGAAATTGTTTTTCTCAAGAGTAAAATATTACTATTGGGAAGACCCATACTTATTTAAGAAATGTCCTGATCTGGTTTTAAGGAGGTGTGTTCTAGAAACTGAATATCAGAGTATATTATCTTTCTGTTATGACCAAGCTTGTGGAGGACATTTTGGTTCAGGGAAAACTGCTGCAAAAATTCTACAATATGGATTTTATTGGCCAACACTATTCAAAGATGCTCATAAATATTGCTTAAGTTGTTTAAGATGTCAACAAATAGGAAGAATATCAATGAGGAATATGATGCCTCTTAATCCTATTGTTGAGGTTGAAATCTTTGATGTGTAGGGAATAGATTTTATGGGTCCATTTCCTATGTCTAATCAATTTAATTACATATTGTTGGGGGTGGATTATGTATCTAAATGGATAAAAGCTATTCCTACAAAAACTAATGACAACAAAGTGGTAAAACAATTTATAAGAACCAATATATTTGCTAGATTTGGAATACCTAAAGCTATTATCAATGATAGAGGAACTCATTTTTGTAATAGAAGTTTTGAAGCCTTAATGAAGAAATATGGAGTAATCCACAGAATTGCAACATCATGTCATCCGCAAACAAGTGGACAAGTAGAAAGTGCTAACAAATAAATTAAGTTAATCTTAGAAAAAGTAGTAAATCCTACTAGAACAGATTGGGCTAATAGATTGATAGATGCACTTTAGGCTTATAGAAATGCTTATAAGACAAGCTTAAGTATGTCACCTTTTAGGCTAGTATATAGAAAAAGTTGTCATTTACCAACTGAAATAGAACATAAAGCTTATTGGGCATTAAAAACTCTAAACACTAATTTAAATCAAGCTGCTGAAAATAGAAAAATGCAATTAATTGAATTAGAAGAATTTAGGAATGAAGCTTATTCGAAGACTATAAGAGAAAAAGAGAATGAAATTCTGGCATGATAGGAAAATTATTCCAAAAAGCTTTGAAATAGGACAAGAAGTATATCTTTACATGGCTAGACTCCATAACCATTCAGGAAAATTAAGATCTAGATGGGTAGGACCTTACATAGTTTGAAATATTTATCCCTATGGAGCTATTGAGATTGAAAATCCTAAAAATCAGAATATCTTTAAAGTAAATGGACAAAGACTTAAACCTATTCTAAAAATACCAAAAAGCTCCTTTGGAATTATAGAAGAAGAGTAGAGGACTACTCGAGCTTTACTTAGTAAGAAATTAGTTTTTATTTTATTTTCAAAAAAAAAATTATAAAATATAAAAAATCGTTGCGGTTTAACCGACTGGATCCATCGGTATGACCAGAACATAAAAAATCTATATTAATTTTTACTAAAAAAAATGCTTTGGTTTTATCGAAACATAGTATCGGTTCAACTGAAAAATAGTCGGTCTGACCGAAACATAGTATTGGTTAAAACGATAAAAAAAAAAACCTATTTTCTTAAGTATTTTTTTATTATTATTTTTTTATATCTATTTGTACGGGAAGTCTGTTGAGTTAGGCTTAACTCAACGAACTTACTCTGTTGAGTCTTGTGTTAGTCAACAAGCTTATTCCGTTGAGTTAATTGTAACTTAACGGAGTACTATAGCTAAGACCACGAATAAGAGAGCAAGAGTTGGTTCGGGAAATAACCCGATTACCCACCTAAACTTAGGGCTTATTTAAACTAAAAACTAGGGTTTTGGGGGCATTATTTGGCAAACCATTTAGAATTTAGAACATTAGAGATCAGAGCGATTCTGTGCTGTTGTGTAACCCCATGATGAGGAAGATGACACTCGAGTTCTAGGAAGATGCAGTGGACACAACACAGTTTCTGAAAGAGTCAGAGGAATGACACACACGGTAGAAGATTCAGAACACGACAAGAGAGAAAGAGCTACAAAAGGTAGAATTAGAACTTTTCAACTTGAGAAGATTTTTAGTAAATTTGGGTATACAAATACCCTAGATAGTGGAAACAAGAATCAGAGTAGCAACAAAAATTGTTGTAAGTAAAGAGAGAAAAATCATGCCGAACAATGAAGTAGCCCTAGAGCTAATCCAGCGCAAAGCCAGATTATGGTTCAAAAAGTGCATTGCTGGTCGTGGAAGAGGTGCAATAAGGCGGCAGCAACAAGTAGAAGAAGAACAAGAGGAGCCGATTGCTGAAAGACCTGTTCCTGAGGAACAGTAGCTAGGACCTTCAATTCCACCATTCAGGCCGTTGGCACGAGTAGAAATGTTGGGGCATTCAACTGAAGAGGAATTAAAAGAATTTCAAGGAGTTGTTCAAGTTGGGAAAAACCAAAGAGAACCAGAAGATTTAGCAATAGTCAAAGCACGTCTGGTATTTGATGCACTTCGCAAGAAGAGGGTTGTAGAAAGGTTGAAAGCCCAATATAAAATCAAAGTAGAACAGCATCTAGAAACCACTGTCAAATTTGCTGCAAGAGGAGAAGTTGAAGCTGGTCCTTTGAGACCAGCAAATATTGAAAAAATTAAATAGGAAGAGCTAGTACTTGTGGCTCAAAGGCGTGCAGAGCCTTTGTTTTTAGATTTAATCTCAAAAGTAGAAGAGGAAGACCAGGCACAATTAATCAGACGAAGGAAAGGAAAAGAGATAGTGCCTGAATGTCAAAAGGAGATTAAATCTGAAGTACCAATATCAAAAGGGCTTGTAGAGCCAATTTTTGTAAACTTGCTATTCGATTCTGAGGATGAGCAGGAGCAGCAGCAGCAAAAGCAAAGAGAAGAAGAAAAATAGGCTGAAATTAGTCTACAGCTTGTACAAGAAGAAGAAATAGAAATTAGGGTAGAAACTGAATTGCCCGTTACTCCATCCCAATCTACCATAGAATTAGAAAGAATAGTGATAATGTAGATTGGTAGTCAAGAGGAAGAAGAACGAATAGAAAATGAACAAAGCCATTTGGACAAAAATGACTTTGCAGATTCGACTAAATTAAATAAAACAATTCAAGATAGAGTGGAGAGTTCTGCCAGCTCACCACCACAAACAAAAGCAGAAGCAAAAAGTCAGGAATCTACAAAACATTTTCAGCAAGTTCAAGTTCAGCCTATGGTAGAGAAAGATCAAGAACAAACCCCTCTAGAACAACAAAGTCGCATTCCTGACCTGACTGAAGCAATAGTTCTGAATGAAGTACATTTTTGGAGTCAGGAAGCTTATAATAAATACCAAAAGATTAGGGGTTATGATATTATATACAGTAGACCAGTAAATTGGGACGGAATGCAAGAAATTAAGGAATTATTTGAGTTCCAAGGTCTACTGCAAATTATTTCTCAACAGAAAGGGCATGCAATATATGAAAATCTAGTGCCCTGCTTTTATGCAAACTTAAGAGAAGAAGAAGGACAATTAGTTTCCAACGTGGAGGAAGCTGATGTATAGATAACACCAGAGCTTCTCCACAACATTTTTGGATTGAAGAATGAAGGAAAGGAAATTTTGGAAAGCACAACTACCATTGAATGGATAGAACAGGAAATCAAGGACAGTTTGGCTATCAATCCTAGTGTGCCATTATTAAATAAACTAAAGCATTTAAATGGTAATGCACACATGATAGCCAACATTTTGATTAAGAATGTCTATAAACGACAAGGCCATGACATAGAACTGAGTCAATTTGTCAAATGGGCCATGTATGCAGTTGTAAATAGAATTCAAATAAATTGGTCTGTAGTTTTTATCTCCAAGCTGAGAACAGTAAAGAAGAAATTGTTTTATGGAGATTTGATTCCACTGTTGATGGTGGATTGTATCGATTTCACTAAATGGGCATAAAAAAGGATCAGATCAAGAAACATTTCAATGAAAGAGTATAGAAATTTTGTAGCTATAGAGATTGCTGCACCTTCTAGAGGCATTACAAGAGCTGTAGAGAGAATTAACCAATTAGAGCAACAATTAGAAAAACTCTAGAAGGAAGTAGAGAGACTAAATTATATTGTTCGTCTACTTTTATATATTTGTATGAAAAAAGTCTGATTTGATTGTAATGTAAATTGATTCATATGAATGAATATAATTTTTCAGATATACTTTTCATGTGTGTTTTGAATGTGACATGAATGGACTATATTGAATGTTATATAATTTGCAGAACATTATGAATGAATGTTTAACAAATTTACAGTTTGCTGAATGATAGGATTAAAAAAAATAGAATCTTGAAAATATCTACATGTTGCAAGGTAAAATGTAAATTCTGCATAACATGAAATGACCTGCAAGTTAAATATTTATATAATGTTCAGATTTAAATGAATTTTGATTAGAATGTTGCATTAATGACATGTATTTAACTTTATTTTAGTTAGCAAAATGAAGGAGAAAAAAAAAACAGAGGTACTTACGAGGAGTATACTTAGAGGTTGCTAAGTGTTAACTCAACGAAGTAAGTTCGTTAAGTTAAACTTAACTCCACGAGGTCAGTAATATAATATAAGGTCACTCTGTTGAGTTATCTGTAACTCAACGAAGTTAGTCCGTGGAATTAGCAATAGTAACCAACATTGTTCCGTTAAGTTATCTGTAACTCAACGAGGTTAGTTCGTGGATTAAGTAGATTAGTTATTCTTTTAACCTCGAACGAAACTTCATCAATTTAGCGGTTACCAAAAATTTGAAATTAGTAGTGGTACACGTACCCCTAAAAACAGGAACCACGATGCATGTTGCAAGACACATTCTTACAATGAGATTTATTCACTTTATGGATGTGCATTATATATATAAAATAGAATATTATTTACGAGTTACCAGCACTTTTAAAAGAAAAGAGAATGCGTTGGGGGAATTGGAAGGAGAAGCAGTTGATTCGAGTTCATCCGTCAACAAATATTTACTGAATGGAAAGCTTCAGATTGGTATGTAATTAATCTTCTGTTATTTATTTATGAGCACATGGACTCGTTCTCTAAGCACTAAACGATTAGTAAGAACACCTACCTAGGAATATTCAACACAGAGGCGTATTAAAACATTTTTTGAACTGGACTTTAACGAAATCCTTTGGGGTGTAGCTAACCTTTCTTTAAAAGAGAACGTAGATATGACTGCTCTAGTAGAAAAACCATTAGGAGAAATTCTATATCTTGAATTAGTTGATGAACCTTCATGTATTCGATTGCCAAACTTTGAGGAAGATAGGTTTGAACTGAAATCTAATTATATTAGTCAATTGCCACATTTTCATAGATTAGAAAGAGAAGATGCCTATTATTTCCTTAGAGAATTTAACGAAGTTTGTCAAATGATGAAAATGCCGAACATGAGTATAGATGCTATTAAACTTAGATATATCCCTTTTGCTTTAAAAGACACAGCTAAGAGATGGTTATATGCTCTATCGCCTGATTCAATTTCTGCATGGACTGAATTTTGCTCTGTTTTTCTAGAAAAATATTATCCAACACATCAAACGGTTAAAAAGAAAAAAGAAATATTAATGTGCAGCCAAAAACAGGGTGAATCATTTTGGAAATATTTTGAAAGATTTAAAGATTTACTGACTCAATGTCCACATCATGCAATGAGTAAAGCACAATTAATAGGTATAATTTATGAAGGCATAGATGTTTCAACGAAATCTTTATTAGAATCTACTTGTCAAAATGGATTTCTAAAACTATGTAGTGAAGAAGCATGGGCATATTTAGAAAACTTTGCAAAAAGAACTGCATAGTGGGAAAACTCGGTTGAAGCTATAGCAGATAAAAGAATATTGCCAAGAGGAATGTATGAAATAGATTCAAGTACTATGCTTGAAGTGAAATTAACTAAATTAACAAAGAAAATAGAAGAGTTATCATTAAATCAAAAGCTAGCAGAAAAGAATGCAAACATTAATGATCTAGATATTATTTATGCTAGAAACTAGAAAGATAACTTTGGAAATTCTTATAATCCTAATTGGAGAAATCACCCAAATTTATCTTGGAGAAACAACAATTTCCAGGGAGGAGAAAATATAAATGAGAAGAATATAAGTTATGAAGCATTACTTGAACAAGGATCTAGAATAGAGAAATTAGAAAAGATAATCCAACAATTAAACAATCGGTTGGATTTTGTATTTGGAAATGCTGCAATTCAAAATCAGAATAGAAATATACCACTTAGACAGAAGGAATCAATGGAAGTTAGACCTATTAGAGGATTGCCAGTACAAGCAATACCTAACCTTGTCAATAGAACTATTAATGAAATTGATACCTCTTTTGGGAGGATAGCTGAATGAAGCAGTATAACTAAAGTAACAATATATATATATAAGTTTATTTATAGTTAATAGTATCGTAGACTTAATCCTTAACTCAACGAACTTAGTCCGTTGAGTTATGCCCTAACTCCATGAGGGTGTGTAGTAGTTATGTTAATTTTTGTCTCTGCTAAAATTTTTGTTTGTGTTATATAGAATCAACAAATGGAATTGATGCAATTACCGCTAGATGCACTAAGGGAAGTACTAAGTAACTTGTCAGCTAAAATCTATGCAGGTTGTGTTGTGTATCAAAGGAAATTAAAGACTATATTGAAGAAAAATATTTTCAGGGACTACAAGCTGCAAAAATGACTAAGATTAGAGATGGATTCATATGGAAGTCATTTAATCATAGTTCAATTACCCATGAATATCTGAATATGGAAGAAACTACTAGAATTCCACCCAATACATTAGAAGGAATAGATCATATTATGGGAATGGATGAAGGATTAATCATATACAGGACTAGACCAAGGTATGCAAGTCTATTACTTGATATTTTGATAAGAAATCCTATCACAAGAGAAGAATGGAATATAGGAAGAACTAATAGATATGAAGTACCAATTGTAAATTGTGGGTCGGCCTTAATATTTTCTAATAAAAATTCTACCATTCCTGAAAAATTATATTATTGGAGACCTACAGGAAATTGGGATGAAGATTTATGCTTAAGTGTGTATAATTTTCTAAATAAATCTTGGACTGAAAACACTATGATATATCTAGGATAGAAATCATTAATTAACAGCATGCATGTCAAACTTGATGAATATATATATCTAGTCATAGATATATCAGTTGCATTTAGATCTGATTTATACATAGTAAGCATAGATAGTTATGATGAATATATAGAAATTTTGCCTATACCGAGAGAAATAGCTAAACCACCATCTGTAGAATTTGATAAAATTCAAATAGGGATGTGTTATAATGAATATGATGATCCTACTTTATGTCTTATAAGATGGTGGGATGAATTGATGAAATTTCAAATATGGATTATGAAAGACATAAATGAGTGGAAATGGGAAGAGGAATATATTGAAATAGATGTAGAAATAGAAACTGCTACATTATCATGGAACCGAAAAGGATCCCTTTTTGCATTTCATTTCATTAATGCTAATACACTTGTATTTAGCATTGATAATATATTACAAGTTTACAAATTAAGAAGGAACAAGAACTACATTAAAACAGAATTAATAGCAAGAAGAATTATGCTTAAAAAGTTTGCTTGGACTAACACGTTTATTCCATTTGTTTCTACTTTTCAATCATGTTCTTAAGCTGTGATTTTGTGTTTTTAATGTTGTGTGTTTTCTGCATTTACTTTTAGAAAAATTTTAGTTTTAGTTTATTTTATAAAAAAAACAAAAACAAAATATCAATCCAATTTGTTGGTATCTATTTTGGAAAACCAACTAGCTTGCTTGTGAGCCACCAAAGGCGTAGGAGCCTAGGTTCCACACAAGACAATGATTTATAAATATCTGTTAACTGTTATTTTGTTATATATTCTGCTTTTATCTATGAATAAAAAGTTTTTCAGAATCAAAAATCGGAATATGCAGAAGGACATACAAATGAAACAAGGTATGTAACTGATTACTTATCTTGAATTTAGATTTAAACCCATTCATTGAGTTAGGTGCTAAATCAATGAAACTGTATTCATGCTTGCTACAATTACCGTATTTATTGTCAAATCTTTTACATTGAGGACAATGCAAAATGTAGGTATGGGGGGGAGGTAATTAAAGTAACAGTCATGTAAGTTTGTTAATTAAAGGAATTAAAATGGTACTGAAAAGTTTGCGGAAATTGAAATTATTTTTTATGAACTTGCTGTAACTATCCGATAATTGAGACTGTAAAATTTTTATAAACTGTAACTACTTGAATGTTATATTTAGAAGGCTATATAAGATGCTATAGAATTTATTATTTATGCAAATCTAGATATAGTATCTTATGTTTTTTCTGAATTTCATGAGTTTAATAGTTTCATGATTTTAAAATGAAATCAGAATGCTTAATGAAAAATCAGTAAATTATCTAAAGTCCTAAAAGAGCTGAGATGGGAATTCTAGATTAAATGAAACACATATGATTAAAGATACATTTAATTTGACTAATTAAACTTGTAGAATGATTTATGTGTAGATTTTATTAAACTACAGAAAAAGTATGAGCTTATTGTTATGGATTCATATTTTCAGAAAATGATAGAAGTAGGATTATATGAGATTGGTGTTTTATTGCATCTGTATTAATGAAATACGTACATATATAGTATGTGATTAATGTTTTTTGTTTTGTAAAAAAAAAAGAAAGACAAAAAAAAAAAAAAAAAAAAACTTTGAGAGTTTATCGACTTGTTTGATCATGAGCCATTTGTACTTGAGCAGATAAGTATGTAAAGATTGTTGACTTGAAAAAGGACTCTTGAAATCTAGCAACCTAAGATCCTGATCAGATATGAGATTGTTGACTGAAAGCTCATTACATGGGTACATTAGAAAGCTCTTGTATGATTCAAGCTTGTCAAATTAACTTTTGAAGTACAAAAATACATATACTGTTCTGAAAAGATATAAGTGTTTTGTGAAATACAGATATCTTATGAATCAAGTATATTTTCTGTTATCTAGAATTGCTGAAATATGAATCTAAAATTGACTTTTGAAGTTGTTTTATGGAGATACAATTCTTTATTCTACTTGTCTTAATCAGATTGAATTGGATTGTACTTTGATTCGTATGTTGTTGAAATTTCTTCTAGAAATCTTATTGGAAAATTCAAGATGACAGATGATGAAAAGAAGAACAAACGATAATATAATTAACACCTATGTGATGATGATATACTTTGTATGTAATTTGCATATATTCTAAGTATATTTGTAGGCTGATTACTAAAACATATAGAATATCTATATAATAATACAAGTTCTTATGTTGAACATAAGAAAAAAGGAAGAATTAATTCTAGCACTTTTAGAAAGACCAATTAATTAGATCTTAGTTTGCTAAGGGACTAGCAAAATTTAGGTATGGGGGAAGTGTTTAGAATGAAAAAGTGCATAATATTAACGATTAAATGATGGTTAATTGCATAATATTTAGCTTATCATATGAGAATTAAGCCATTATGTTATAATTGCACTGTTATAAGCTTTAATTAAAAAATCTACTTAATTTCAAGGAATTAATGTTAATTTAGTACATTTCTGAACTATTGGTAAATTGCAAGCTATGAAATTCTTAAGTATCCGAATTTTCTATTATTTCAGATAGTTATGTTTAACGTATCGAACATGTACCAGACAGTTATGTTTAAATTACCGAATAGTTATGTTTTAAAAGAATATTTTATTATTTCCTAAAGTACACGTGTCGAAACCATAATGCATGACTTAAGTGAACTTCGGTGAGTTATCTATAACTATTCAAAATTGCAGCTGAGCATCAGATAGTTATATGTGTAACTCTCCGAAATCTCCTTTTATTTTATAAAGTAGCTGTTGACATGTGTTAGGTTCTGGGAGAATGACTTAAGTGGATTTTCAATGAGTTATCTCTAACTATCCGAAATGTATCTAGGCATCGGATAGTTAGACTAGTAACTCTCTGAAATGTTTCTTTTATTATAAAACTACAGATGACACGTGTCGTGATCTGGAAAATTAACTTAAGTTATATATTGGTGAGTTATCTGTAACTATCTGAAATGCATCTGAGCATCGAATAGTTAAGTCAATAACTAACCGAAATGCACCTGAGCATCGGATAGTTAAATTTATGCACGTGTTTTATAGTTAAATCAACGAAGCAAGTCCGTTGAGTTATCTGTAACTCCACGAACTATTTATTTTCTAATATGCCATTGTAGCGGTTGTAGAAACAAGACAGTTGGAAGAAAAAAACCACAATCGCACGTATCGCATAGGGAGAAGAAATCATCGTCGTTGATATGAATGAAGGAAATCCAACCGATCATTCAAGCAGAAGTAGTTACCACTGAAGAAATATAAAAGAAAAGAAGAAAAAGAAGTGAAGTGTGTGATTGATGGGTGTGGCTAGTGTGTGTAGAGGAGGATCACCGAACTTTCTGCAGGCAGCGTCGGCAATTCTCTGAAGTACCACACCAACCATCATCACCACCACCATAACCACCATCATCACCACCACCATAATCACCAACCATTGGAGGTCTGTGAGGATACTTTCCTGATGTCTGGTCGATTCCAAGCCAAACACAGTGCCTGACAACCACTGTGAGGAGTGATCGCGTCACGGGAAGGGAAGTCATTTTCACCAAGCGCCGACTCATATCTCAAGAGATCGTAAAGCTTTTATCCTTGGCTTCGGGTTGATGCCTATATGCTGAAGAGGAGATCATCTTGCAATTCTGGACTTGCGATTCTATAGGGAGAGGAGACAGAATTGTAAGTGGTTTACTTTTCAGTGGTGTAATCGCGTCGCATGTAGTGACAGAAGTATTTATTATCAACTAATATTAGTTTACATTTCACCTTTTGCCTATTTCCATGCTCATATCAAAACAAAAATACCAAAAATAACTTATCTGTGTTTATATTTTGTATTTGAGTGTTGTATTGTTTGTTTTGTATCGTGATTAATGTTATCTTTGTCAGTGTTGTGATTGTTTTATGTTTGTTTCAGTTTTACAGTTTACAAAAATTGGTTCATTCAAAAGACTTAAAAATTTTAATAGTTATTGTGTGAATTATCTGAATGTTAGTATTGCCTAATGATAAATCCAATGTTTACTAACATTAAATAACTTAATTGATGTTATTTACAATCTGTGGAACCGCCCAATGGTTGGTCGAATTCCTCTATAAATAGTAGTATTAAATAGGAAAGACAAGCTCGTGGAGTTAACTTAAGTCCACGAGGTTAGTCCGTTGAGTTAGCCATAATTCAACGAGCTTAGTCCGTTAAGTTAACTATAACTCAACGGAGAGCTTATTGAATATATAAATTTGATTGTTAAAAATGAAACAGTTCTCAATTCTTAAGCAATTCCCTATGGGATCGACCTGTACTTGCACACTAATACAATAGACACTGTGCACTTGTAGTTAAAATACAAATTGGAATTAATATCTAATTTGTGTGAGAGGTTGTTTGCTTACTTCTAAAAGGGAATTTAGTGATATAGGCATAAAGATAAATTAACTAAGTAAAAATAGAAGTTAACAAATCCTAGTTTTTCTAGCTCGTTGCTGGTTAACTAGTTCAAGTTTTCTGGTGTCGTGTTGGAGATCCAAACAATGCTCCACTGTCCAAGATCCATTTTGATGTTGTTTCCTTTTGCAAAACAAATTAAGAAAAACTTTTTCTTGGTACCCAATGTTGTTGAGGACCAAGTTCATTAAACACATATTTCTTCTTTTGTTTAAAATAGTTTAACATTATCATTTACATTCTTATTATTTGTAAGTACTATTGATTTATCATTTACATCATACTTATAGCATAATTGCTCTTATAATCATTCTTTTTGTTTTCAGATATGGTACAACCAAGACCAAACCGATTTTTATAAGATGTTAATTTATTTTGGTCATGCTCATACATTTCAGTAAGTTCATACCAAGATTTTGTACTTGTATTTGAATTTTCAGTACATACAAAATCTTTTTCTACACAAGAATTTTCAGATAAAGAACATGCAAAACCAGTAATTGGTCTAATACCAATGTTTTGAATTACATGCTTAGGTTTTTGACTTTTCAGTTTACTACAATTGTCTAATATTTTTGAAACATTAGAAACTGAATTTCTAGAACAAGAAACAAAATTTTTAGAAACATTAATAGTCAAGTTAGAAGTATATTTAGACAATTCACATTGATTTATATTATTACTGCATGATTCATCCCTTGAAGTACCTACTTCTACATATTTATTACCTTGTTCATGACAAAAGGAATTTTAGTCTTAGATTTACTTGAACTGCAACTAATAAATCCTTTATTGGCTTGAGATTCAGGATATTTAGGATAATCACATCCTAAGCCAAATTTATATGACATCATAGGGGTACTAGTTAGTTTGTCTAACTTAGTTTGACTTAAATTCCATTTCTCAATGGTAGAATTTAAATCTAGCTCTCTCATTTTTAATTTATCAATCTCTACCTCAAGATCATTTATATTGTTTCTCAACATTTCATTTTCAGATTCTATCTTTAATTTTTCAGCATTTGTATTCTGTATTTGTTCATGCAAGACACATTCAATAAATCTAAATTTATGCAAATCTCTAGCATGATTTTCATTATCACATTTAAACTTTTCTAAAGTAGTAGACAGGAAACAATTTTCTTTTTCCACAATGGATAAAGATTTTTTAATATTCTTATTTTCCAGTTTAAAAACTTTAAGTTTTTGTAATAATGCATGATAAGCACATAATGATTCATCAAAGTTAAAATCTAAATGACTTTTAGGATCAGATATTACCTCAAACTCATCTGCCATGAAGCACACATGAGCAACATCTTCTAACTCTTATTCTTCTTTTGAATATGAACATCTTGTAAAACTTTTTCTAAGTTTTCTAAGTCGTCTTCTTATGATTTGTCCTACTATGCTTTTCATTTTTCCTTATAGGACAATCTAGAGAAAGATGTCCAGGTTTCTTACAGTTGTAACATACATACTTTCTAGATGAAGAATTCTTGTTATTTAGTGATTTTGACGTTGAGGGTTTATCATTTTTGTTCCTTTCTTGTTTCCTAGCTTTCCATGCTTTCTTGAATTTTCTAGTCAGCAAAATCAAATCCTCATTAGAATTAGTAGATATATCAGAATCTGAATTAATTTCGAAGGCTATTTCTTTCTTCATTTTTAGTTTGTTGTGACTTAGTGATTCATTTAATTGAACTTCATAAGCTATTAAATTTCCTACAAGTTCGTTCATTCATGGTATAAACATTTAAATCTCATGATTCCTCAATTGATGTTACTTTCTGAGACCATTTAGAACTTAGGGATCTGAGAATTTTCCTCACCAAATTCTTCTGTTCAAAATTCTTTCCTAAGCATTTTAAAGAGTTTATGATATTAAGAAATCTAGAAAACATCTCAGAAATACTTTCGTCTTCATGCATCTTAAAGAGTTCATACTTATGAATTAACATGTTTATCTTAGTCTCTTTAACTTCAAAAGTACCTTCATGTGAAACTTCTAATGCATGCCACACCTGATAAGCAAATTTATATGCCGACACTTTACTGAACTATTCATAACTCAATGCACAAAATAAAATATTTAAGCCCTTAGCATTCAAAGTTTCATTTTCTTTTTCAGTAATTGTCCAAGTATTATAAGGAGTAGTTAACGGAGTATATGGTTTAGAAATCATGAATCACAACTTATGATCTATACTTTGAAGAAAAACTGTCATCCTATATTTCCAATATTCAAAATATATTCCATCAAATAAAGGAGGACCATTAAGATTTTAGCCTTCATACAAAGAAAAATTACCATTTCTAGTAGCCATCTTACCTTAGATTTTTCAACCTATTTGATTTTAAATAGTTTAAAACTTTAAAACAACTCGAGCCTTAAATCAAGAAAGTTAAACGTATGCTCAGATATTAATTTCTGTTTAAAAACAAGGAAGGTAAAATAAGTAATGATATTAAATAAGTTGGTATTGATTTTATATCAAAGATTATTAACAAAGCTCTGATACCACTTGTAGGATCATATGGCTACACAAGAGGGGGGTGAATTGTGTTTTTCAACATTTTTGATTATAATTGAAACTTTAAAACTCAAAAACAAGTTGAAACACTATTTTCATAAAATCATTTTTATTCAAGCTTTCAATTGCAATATACAATTCAATTCTCCTTAGAAATTGTAGATGCAATTATATATCGATACCATGTTTCATCTATACAATTTCATAACTACAAACAGAGAAAACTAATTTGTGGAATTTAAAACATTTCTCCCTATTTGAGATCTTTCTTCTTTTTCTTCTCTTTCTTCTTCAGTAATTCTTCAGTGACGAATATCTAGTCTTTCTCTACTTCACCGAATTTGCTTTCTTCTGATACTTCAAATCTTCAATGACATAAATCTTACCTTTTTCTACTTCACTAAATTTTCTTCCACCTAAGAGCTTTTCCCCAAAGAGGTGTTTTTTGTTAGGACCTTATGGCTTACTAGAGGGGGGGTGAATTGTAATAATTTGTTTCTTAGCTATTTAATGACAGATTGATATAGAAAAATAGTAAGCACACGATAACAAGAATACACAGAGATTTTAGGTGGTTCACCACTAACGGCTAGTCCACCCCCAAGGGATACTTGGGCTTCACTAAACTTTCACAAACTTACAATCACTTGCTTTAAGGTTAAAGCAAGAACCAACCATTCACTTGAGCTTTCTGGTCGTAGCTCCAACCAATCTTTCTCTAAAGTTTTTGATATGTGTACTTCAGTAAAACACTTGCTTGAAAGTATCAAAGTTGAGTGCGTGATGAGCTTCTAAAATTGAATCTGTAAATGCTGAAGGTGATTTGATCTCTAAGGCTTTCTTTTGTTGAGCTTGGTGTAAATATGTGTATGAGCAAAAAGCTATCTAATTATGTTGTCCATTGCTTGTATATATACTGAACATGTGTAATGATCATATTTTTCTTCCAACGGATGTATTCTGCTGTACTTGGTAAGATTTCAGTCACAAATATGGTAAGTTACCATTCAGGGAGGTATTTCAAGATACCTGTCCGATTTCCTAGGTTTTTCAGAGACTTAGTCATGTAACTCTCCGAAGAATACTTGTAACTTACCAAAAAGTCACTTAAGTCTTTCTACCATGTAGGATTTCAGATCGTACATAAGAGCTGTCATTCAATCAGATACTTGCAGTTGTAACTTACCGAACTATTATTTAACTATCGGATAGTTAGCTACAGTAACCCTTCAAAATCCTTCGTTAAGTTTCTAACTACTTTATCTAATTCAGCACGTACATAATAGACTAACTTAAGTTTCGGATGGTTATACCTGTAACTCACCGAAACTCTTCAAGATTTCAGATAGTTAGCTCTAGTAGCTTTCCGATTCTTCTTTTAAGCTTCTATTTGGATTTCTACATGTGGGAAATTCAATGACTCAAGTTTCAGATGGTTATACCTGTAACTCATCGAAACTCTTTAAGATTTCAGATAGTTAGCTCTAGTAACTTTTCGATTCTTCATACATCCATCTCCCTAACTTTCTAAAAGCCTTCTAACTATCGGATACTTAATCTTCTAACTGTCCGATAGTATTGCTACTGCTTTATACTGCCTTTCGGATACTTAGACTATTAACTCACCGAAAATATTTCTCTTTCGGATAGTTAAACCTGGTAACCTTCTGAAAATCCTTTTTATCACTTGCAGTATACTTTGAACTGTCTGTATCAACTTCTGCTCTCTTGCTGACTGTTAAGCCTGAGAAATACAATTTAAATCCTCACATTGATTTTTGCATTATCAAAATCTAGAGGTCATTTCAATCTCCCCCTTTTTGATAATGGCAAAAACCTTACAATATATTACATGTATTTCTCTCCCTATATATCTATACATAAAAGGCACACAAGGAATTACAGAATAATGAGATTTAGAAACTCCCCCTATTTTTCTAAGATTACTCCCCTTGAGTTTCTCCCCCCACTTTACTACAGCTTGCTTACCAAAGTATGGTCTTTCTCCCCCTTTTTTGCCAATTTTCAAAAGAAGTGAGAAGTAAGATATTGACTTAGTGGAGCAATTATAGCTGGGTATCAAAAATGGCTAAGTTGCTGCAAAGCAGAGATGTCAGTAGAACAAGCTCCTAGTTGTGAGCTTGGAGAGTAGAGAGATATGAAATTATAAATCATATAAAGAGGAAATCCCTAAATTTTGTCTAGTATGATTAAATGCAAATTTAGATAATGGTTTGGTGAAGATATCTGCAAGTTGTTCTTTAGTAGAGACATATTCTAAGGAAATATGACATTTTTCAACATGGTCTCTTAGAAAGTGGTGCCTAATTTTGATATGTTTTTCTCTAGAGTGTAGAACTGTATTTTTGGAGAGATTGATGGCACTACTACTGTCATAGTAAATAATGGTATTTTGAAATTTAAGCTTATAATTTGCCAAGGTTTGTTGCATCCATAAAATCTGTGCACAACATAGACCTGTTGCCATGTATTAAGCTTCAGTGGTGGATAGAGCTATAGAGTTTTGTTTCCTACTGAACCAAGAAACAAGTGAGTGACCAAGCAACTGACATGTCCCACTAGTGCTTTTTTGATCTGATTTGCATCCTACATAATCTGCATCACTATATCCTGCTAACATCAAATGATTCTATGAAGAATAAAGTAAGCCAAAATCTTTGGTACCTTGTAGATATTTAAATATACGTTTAATTACTTTTAAATGTGATGCTTTTGGAGAGGCTTGATATCTTGCACAAGCACAAACACTGAACATTATGTCTGGTCTATTGGCTATTAGATATAGAAGTGATCCAATCATACCTTTGTATTTCTTTTGATCTACTGAAATGCTAGAGATGTCCTTATCAAGTTTTTCATTTGAGTTCATAGGTATACTTGCTGCTTTGGATTTATCCATACCAAATTTCAAGAGAATCTCTTTGCAAAATTTTTCTTGATTCAGGAAGATGCCATGTTGAAGTTGATGAATTTGTAATCCTAGAAAGAATTTTAATTCTCCCATAAGACTCATCTCAAATTCATTCTTCATTAAGATTTGAAAATCATGACATAGTTTCTCATGTGTAGCACCAAAAATGATATCATCCACGTAGATCTTAATAATCAACATATGAGAACTTTTTGATTTGATAAATAAAGTGTTGTCTGTAGTTCCTATGTTAAACTGATTCTCAAGAAGGAAACTCTTTAGTTTATCATACCATGCACGTGGTGCTTGCTTCAGACCATAGAGAGCTTTATTCAGTTTGTACACATGGTTTGGTCTTTCTTCATCTTCAAAACCTGGTGGCTCTTCTACATATACTTCTTCTTGCAGAATGCCATTAAGAAATGCACTTTTAACATCCATCTGATAAAGCTTGATTTTCATACTGCTTGCAAAGGTAAGCAACATTCTAATTGCTTCAAGTCTTGCAACAGGTGCAAAAGTTTCTTCATAATCGATTCCTTCCTGCTGGTTGTATCCTTGAGCAACAAATCTAGCTTTATTTTTTATAATGCTGCCATTATTATCAAGTTTGTTCTTAAACACCCATCTAGTTCTAATAATTGATTTTTTGATGGGCCTTTCAATTAAATTCCAGACATCATTTTTCTTGAACTGATTTAGTTCCTCTTGCATGGCCATAATCCAGTATTCATCATTGTAGGCTTCTTCAACTATTGAAGGTTCAATTTCAGACACAAAAGCACAATAACTACAAATATTTTGAATTTTGCTTCTTGTTTGAACACCTTGATTTATATTCCCAATAATTTGTCCAATAGGATGTCCAGACTTTGTCTTCCATGCTTTTTCTATCACAATAGGTGCAAGCAATGTTGAATTATACTTTTTTTGAGGAATTTTTTGATTTATTAATTCACTTTCACTTTCACTATCTATTTTTAGCTTCTTCAATTTTCCTACTATGTCTTCATCGAAGGATACATTCATTAACTCTTCTACTCTTCTTTCATGTTCAAAATAGACCTATAAGCCTTGCTTCTCGAAGAGTATCCAACAAGTAGAGCAGGATCAGACTTTGCATCAAATTTGTCCTTTTGATCCTTAGTATTAAGCACCAAACATCTTGATCCAAAGACTTTGAAGTATCCAACATTTGGTGTTTTACCATACCATAATTCAAAGGGTGCCTTATGCAGAATAGGCCTAAGATGAGTTCTGTTTATGGAGTAACATGTAGTATTTACAGCTTTAGCCCATAAAGACTTTGGTAGATCAGATGCATTAAGAATTGTCCTTGCCATTTCTTGTACTGATCTATTTTTCCTTTCTACAACTCCATTCTGTGCAGGAGTTCTTGGACATGAAAATTCATGTAGTATGCCAAAGGAATTGCATAATTCTTCAAATTTAGAATTTTCAAATTCACCTCCATGATCACTTCTGATCCTCTTCACAATCGATTCTTTTTCATTTTGAATTCTAATACAGAGATGTTTAAATTCATAGCAGGCTTCATTCTTGTGTGTTAAGAAAATAACCCAAGTGAATCTTGTATAATCATCAACTACCACTAAGGTATATTTTCTTCCTCCTAAACTGGCTGTCTGTGTAGGACCAAATAGGTCCATATGCAGTAGATCTAAATGCTGACTTGTGGCAATGTCTTCAATACTCTTGTGTACTGATTTCTTTTGTTTTCCAATTGCACAGTCACTACATAATTTATCTCTCTTGAATTTGAGTTTAGGCACACCTCTAACAAGATCATGTTTGGTCAATTTTCTTAAGAGTCTCATGTTCGCATGATTTAATCTTTTATGCCATAACCATTCGTCTTCATTAGAAGTAACTAAACATGCATCACTAGATATATTATCAAATGGAAATTCCAATGCATAAATTGAATTATCCCTATGTCTAGTAAACATGATTTCATGTGTATCTTGTTGTAATATAAAATAGTTTTCAATAGTAAAAGTATATTGTAACTTTTATCACATAATTGACCTACACTTAGCAGATTTTGTTTTAAACCATTTACATGTAAAACATTCTCTATTTTTCCATTTTTAGATGCAACATTTCCTACAATAGTAATTCTACATTTTTCATTATTACCAAACTTAACCGATCTTGAATTTATTGATTTAACAGATTGCAGAAATTTTTTCTTACCTGTCATATGCTTTGAGCATCCACTCTCAATAATCCACTTGGATGTTTGAGCTTCCTTGTTCATGCAGTCCTACAAATCATGTTGAAATTAAGACTTTTGGTACCCATATTTTCTTGCGTCCATCAGTGTTAGTCCTTTGTATATTGAACCTGTTGCCTTTTGGTAGCCATATAGAAGTAGATCTCCTCTTAATGACAAAAACAATCATGCCATCTCTATAAAATCTAATTTTTCCACCACAGTAGGGAGTTTCCAATGGTACAGCATACCCTAGGCCAAATTTACTTATTCCTATTCTTTGGGATCCTATGATTTTGTTTAAACTGTTTTCACCTTTAGTAAATTTACATATAGTTTTCTTTAAATTAGTAACTTCAGATAACAGATTCTTATTTTCTTCTTTCAGATCAAAATTTTTACAACTATAACTATCCATTTTAGTTTTTAATTCCCTATTATCAACTAGGGCTTTTTCTAATTTAGCAAAGACATCTTCTAGATAGGAATTTAAACTCTTTAATTCTTTCTTATAATTCTTACATTTTACATATAAGTTATCTACTGTATAGAGAAGACTATCTATATCTACATCATCATTTTCCTTTTCTAAGCAATAAGGAGATGTAGAGCATACCTCTTGTGCAACAAAGCACACGTTTGCAGATGCCTCTTCATCTGATTTTGATGAGCTGTTGTCATCCCATGTGGCTTTCAAAGCCATCATCTTTTTATTCTTCTTCTTCCATTTTTGTTTGTCCTCCTCTTGTTGGAAATGACAGTAAAGTGGAATGTGTCCCAATTTTTTGCACTTGTAGCATGTAGGGACTTTCGATCTTGAGGAGCTAGCTTTGCCTCATTGTCTCATCATTTTTCTAAAGTTTCTAGCTCTTGTAGGATCGTATGGCTACACAAGAGGGGGGTGAATTATGTATTTTTAATATTTTCTGAAATATAATTGAAACTTTAAAACTCAAAAACAAGTCGAGACATTGTTTTTATAAAATCATTTTTATTCAAGGTTTCAATTACAATATACAATTCAATTCTCCTTAGAAATTGTAGATGCAATTATAACTCGATACCATGTATCATCTAAACAATTTCATAACTACAAATAGAGAAAACTAATTTGTGGAATTTAAAACTTTTCTCCCTGTTTGAGATCTTTCTTCTTCTTCTTTTCCTTCTTCAGCAATTCTTCAATGACGAATATCTTGTCTTTTCATGCTTCACCGAATTTGCTTTCTTCTAATACTTCAACTCTTCAGCGACATAAATCTGACCTTTTCTGCTTCATTGAATTTTCTTCCACTTGAGAGATTTTCCCTGAGAAGGTGTTTTCGATCCCTGAAAAAGATTTTTCTTTTAGTGTGCAGGGATGGTTTGATCTTTGAAAATATTTTTCTTTTTGTGTGTAAGGATGGTTTGATCAACGAGAACTCTATGCATTTTATACTGTATCTTCATTTCATGCATATCTTCCACGTTTAATCACTACCAATTTTCCACTTCTCCACGTCTTTTCTTTTTCCTTCATCGAAACACACACGTTCCAACCCACGTTTATATTTCGAATTTCCTTTAATCATCAGTCTTGGATTTCTGAAAAATTTCCTGCAAAATAAACTTTCTCGTCCAAAAGCTTTTCATGTGTAATAAGAAGTCGTTACTTTAATGTTAACTAAATGAGTAACACAAGTATATATATATAACTTAACGAGTTCACCATGTGCCATTTCACGTGACAAGTACTGTAGCTAACTCAACGAACTAAGTCCGTGGTGTTATGCTATCTCAACGAACCATCTCCGTTGTGTTATGATAACTCAACGAACCAGCTTAACCTTTCTTTCGGAAGGTTAAATGATAACTCACCGAAATCAGTTTAAGTTTCAAATAGTTACGAATGTAAGTCACCGAAAAACTCTTTATATGATAAAACTAGTGAGACACGTGTCAAGACCTGAAAACATGACTTAAGTTACCTTTCGGATAGTTACGACTATAAGTCTACGAAAAACTTTAACTCACCGATTCAGTAATAAATAAATGTTTTTATAATAAGAATTTTACCACGTGCAAAAATAACAACTTAAGTTTATAACGCTAACCTAACGCGTTGCCTTAGTGTTCAATATAGCAACTCAACGCGTTTAGTTATGTTAAGTTAACGAGTTAAACATGTGCACCTCACGTGATACAATACAATATTCGTAACTTATAATTTCACCACGTGTATAACACTAACTTAACGAGTTCGTCTCTTTTTTTACTCACTAACTTAACGAGTTATCACGTGACCTATTTTAACCTTTAAGCCTCTAACTTAACGAGTTCTCACGTGACCTCTATACAAACAAAACTCTAACTTAACGAGTTGTCTAAACGTGCACTATTCATGATACAAAAGATATAACTTTAAAACAAATCATGCTTTTCAATAAAAACACACGTTAACTTAACATTTAGCTAAATGAGAAATTAATGCAACGAAACGACTAGTTATTAACTTCAGATCCAATACAGACAAGTATTTATATCAGTAAGCTTTTTCTGTATTAATTGATGATTTTAATTTCTTTTCACAAGCAATAGTAATTGAGCAAATATGATTATTTTCATTCAGCACACATCATCAAAACAAAAATACTCAACACTAGCTAGTAGTACTACTTCATCCTCATCCGAGCTTGATTGGTCTTCTATTGAGGGAAAGGCTAGTTCTTTCTTTTTCTCAGCCTTTCTTTCAATGGCTCCTTCTTCTTCTTTCCATTCCTTCATTTGAACTTCACAAGCCAGAAGATTTCCCAACAGATCTTCAACTGAATAGTTGTTTAGATCCTTTGAATCTTGTGTGGAACTGGACTTCTACTTCCATTCGACTGTCAAGCTCCTTAAGATCTTCTGTACCTGTTCACGATTAGAAAAACACCTTCCAAGGCCTCTTAGTTCATTTAAAATTTCTATGAATCTAGAAAACATTTCAGTAATTCTTTTTTTATCAAGCATTTTGAATAATTCATATTTTCTTAACAAAATGCTGATCTTTGTATCTTGTACTTGGCTGGTTCCTTCATATGTGATTTGAAGAGTTTTCCAAGCCTCATGAGAAGATTTACAAGCAGATATTTTGTTATACTGTTCACTAGTCAGTGCATAGTAGATTGAGTTTAGACCACGAGCATCCATCTAGATGATTCTTTCATCCTCCTCAAACAAGTCACTTTCATAACTGATTGGGAGTGGTGTACCACGTACAACCATTCTCTAGAGTTTTACATCAGTACTCTTGAGAAAACACTCCATCCTATTTTTCCAATAGCTATAATTGCTACCATCAAATAGGGGAGATCGATGGATATTCTGACCCTCTGTAGTGTGAAAAGCCATGATCTCAAATGGTTAAATATATTAATGAGATCAACCTTGCTCTGATACCAATTGTTAGGACATTATGACTTACCAAAGGGGGGGTGAATGGTAATAATTTGTTTCTTAGCTATTTAATGATAAATTGATATAGAAAAATAGCAAGCACACGATAATAAGAATACACATAGAGATTTTAGGTGGTTCACCACTAATGGCTAGTCCACCCCCAAGGGATACTTAGGCTTCACTAAACTTTCACAAACCTACAATCACTTGCTTTAAGGTTAAAGCAAGAACCAACCATTCACTTGAGCTTTCTAGTCGTAGCTCCAACCAATCTTTCTCTGAAGTTTTTGATCGGTATACTTCAGTAAAACACTTGCTTGAAAGTATCAAAGTTGAGTGTGTGATGAGCTTCTAAAATTGAATCTGTAAATGCAAAAGGTGATTTGATCTCTAAGGCTTTCTTCTATTGAGCTTGGTGTAAATATGTATATGATTAAAAAGCTATCTGATTATGTTGTCCGTTGCTTGTATATATACTGAACATGTATAATGATCATATTTTTCTTCCAACAGATGTATTTTGCTGTACTTGGTAAGATTTCAGTCCCAAATATGGTAAGTTACCGTTTAGGGAGGTATTTCAAGATACTTGTCCGATTTCCTAGGTTTTTTAGAGACTTAGTCAGGTAACTCTTTGAAGAATACTTGTAACTTACTGAAAAGTCATTTAAGTCTTTCTGCCATGTAGGATTTTAGATCGTACATAAGAGCTGTCATTCAATCGGATACTTGCACCTATAACTTACCGAACTATTATTTAACTGTCAGATAGCTAGCTATAGTAACCCTCCGAAATCCTTCGTTAAGTTTCTGACTACTTTATCTAATTCAGCACGTGCATAATAGACTAACTTAAGTTTTGGATGGTTATACTTGTAACTCACCGAAATTCTTCAAGATTTCGAATAGTTAGCTCTAGTAACTTTTTGATTCTTCTTTTAAGCTTCTGCTTGGATTTCTGCACATGGGAAATTCAATGACTTAAGTTTCAGATGGTTATACCTGTAACTCACCAAAACTCTTTAAGATTTCGGATGGTTAGCTCTAGTAACTTTCTGATTCTTCATACATCCATCTTCCTAACTTTCTGAAAGCCTTCTAACTATCGGATACTTAATCTTTTAACTGTCCGATAGTATTGCTACTACTTTATACTGCCTTTCGGATACTTAGACTGTTAACTCACCAAAAATATTTCTCTTTTGGATAGTTAAGCCTGGTAACTTTTCGAAAATACTTTTTATCACTTATAGCATACTTTGAACTATCTGTATCAACTTTTGCTCTCTTGCTAACTGTTAAGCCTAAGAAATACAATTTAAATCCTCACATTGATTTTTGCATTATCAAAATCTAGAGGTCCCTTCATTTTTGATCCCTGAAATGATTTTTCGTTTGGTGTGTAGGGATAATTGATCAATGAGAATTCTATGCCTTTTATACTGTATCTTCATTTCATGCATATCCTCCACGTTTAATCACTATCAGTCTTCCACTTCTTCACATCTTTTCTTTTTCCTTCATCGAAATACACACGTTCTGACCCACATTTACATTTCAAATTTTCTTTAATCATCAATCCTGGATCTTTGAAAAATTTCCTGCAAATTAAGCTTTCTCGTCCAAAATCTTTCATCAAGTGTAATAAGAAGTCGTTACTTTAATGTTAACTAAACGAGTAACATAAGTAAATATATAACTTAATGTTTCAATCTTAACGAGTTCCCCATGTGCCAACTCACGTGACAAGTACTATAACTAACTCAACGAACTAAGTCTGTGGTGTTACACTAACTCAACGAACCATCTTCGTGGTATTACAAATAACTCAACGAACCAGTAATAAACAAATATTTTTATAATAAGAATTTTACCACGTGCAAGAATAACAACTTAAGTTTTATAACACTAACCTAACGTGTTGCCTTAGTGTTAAATATAGCAACTCAACACATTTAGTTATGTTAACTTAACGAGTTAAATATGTGCACCTCACGTGATACAATATAACATTCGTAACTTATAATTTCACCACACGTACAACACTAACTTAACGAGTTTGTCTCTTCTTTTACTCACTAACTTAACGAGTTCTCACGTGACCTATTTTAACCTTTAAGCCTCTAACTTAACGAGTTCTCACGTGATCTCTATACAAATAACACTCTAACTTAACGAGTTGTTTAAACGTGCACTATTCATGATATAGAAAATATAACTTTAAAACATATCATGCTTTTCAATAAAAACACATGTTAACTTAACGTTTAGTTAAATGAGAAATTAACGCAATGAAACAACTAGTTATTTAACTTATATAATTTCAGATCCAATACAGACAAATATTTATATCAGTAAACTTTTTCTGTATTAATTGATGTTTTTAATTTCTTTTCACAAGCAATAGTAATTGAGAAAATATGATTACTTTCATTCAGCACACATCATCAAAATAAAATACTCAACACTAATAACAGTTAATCCTGATTTCTTGGGAACTACATGGATTGGACTAACCTATGAGCTGTCAGAAATCAGATATATTATGTCATTATCTAACCATTTCACTATTTCCTTCCTAACCACTTCTTTAAGGTTTGGATTTAATCTCCTTTTAGGTATTCTAACTGGTTTAGCATTCTCTTCTAAATGTATATGATGAAGGCATAAAGTAGAGTTTAACCCTTTTATGTCAGCCATAGTCTAACCTTTTGCTTCTTTATATTTCTCGACTACATCTTTTAATTTAGATATTTGATCCTCTTTTAAATTTGATGCTACAATGATTGGACAAGTGTATTCTTCTTCTAGAAATATATAGGTCAATTCAGGAGGTAAATGTTTTAAATCTAGGTGTTGACCATTAGAAGCTAGAGCTCCTAATTTAACATTTTTAACTTCAATATTAAACTCATCTTGGTTTCCTTCTACGTCTATGTTTAAGTCTCCATCTGTATTTTCACTTCTAAATTTTCAATATTTATTTGTCTATTTAGTTCTTCTTGAATCACCTCTTCTAGCATATCTCCTTCATTCTCTAAAAAGTCTATAGTATGTAAGAACATTTCTAACTCCTCATCCTCTTCTAGTTTGAAAATATTTAATTAAGTATCCTCGTTACCATATGCTAATTTCATCATTCCATTTTTATAGTTTATAATAGCCCCTGACGTTGCTAGAAATGGCCTTCCCAAAATTAAAGATGTATCATGATTCTAATACTTAATTTGTTGGGAGTCCAAGACAACAATATCGATAAGATAGATGAAGTTCTTTACTTTAATTAGGACATCTTCTATTTTTCTTCTAGGGTATCTTATACTTCTATCTGCTAATTGAATAATAGTCCTAGTAGGGATTAAGCCTTCTAATCCTAGGGATGCAAATATAAGATTATTGAAGTATGAATCTAGAGTAGACTTTTGAAGTTGTTTATTTGAGATACAATTCATTATTCTACTTGTTTTAATCACATTGAGTTGGATTGTGTTTTGATTCATATGTAGTTGAAATTTATTCTAAAAATCATATTGGAAAATTCAGGATAACAGATGTTGAAAAAAAGAAAAGATGATAATATAATTACTATCTATGTGTTGCTAATATATTTTGTATGTAATTTACATATGTTTTAAATATATTTGCAGGTTGAAGAGGAGAAAACAATGTTAAAATAGATTAATGAAAAAAATATAGAATATCTTTATAGTAATCTAATTTATGTATTCTAAAGAAAAAAAAAAGGAAGAATTAATTCTAGCACTTTAGAAAGACCAACTAGTTAGATCTTAGTAGTTTGCTAAGGGATAAGTAAAATTTAAGTATAGGGGAATTGTTCAAAATGAAAAAGTGCATAATATTAACGGTTAAATGATGGTTAATTGCATAATATTTAGCTTATCATATGAGAATTAAGCCATTATGTTATAATTGCACTATTATATGCTTTAATGAAAGAATCTACATAATTTCAGGGAATTAGTGTTAATTAAGTACATTTCTGAATTATTGGTAAGTTGCAGGTTTTTAATTCTTAAGTATCTAAATTTTGTATTATTTCGGAGAGTTATATTGCATGTACCGGATAGTTATGTTTTAAATACTTAAAGAATATTTTATTATTTCCTAGAGTACACGTGTTGTAACCATAATATATGATGTTAGGTATTTAATTTTGATGATATATGCTTTATTAACGTATTTAAATAAGTCTACATAATATTCTCTAAGTATAATAGCTAACAGATTATCAGAAAGTTTCATTTTTATGTCGGATAAATTAAAGATTTCTGAAGAGTTAGATTTGCAATAGTTAAACTTTCGGATAGTTAATGTTTCGATTTTGTCGAATACTTTATGTTAAAAACTTGTATAGTTAAGGTTATCTGCACATGTGTTTTTAATGTTTTAAGTTGTCACGTGTTTTCCATGTACGTTCGTTAATGAAAAAATCGAATAGTTAGATAATTGTTCGAGTTTTTATACGCATGGATAGATAACTGTTCGAGTTTTATAAAAGGACTAACGAACAAATAAGTTTCTTTATTTAGTCACGTGTTTTGCAGGTGCAAAAACTTGAAGAGTTAAAGGATAAGTGTTCAAGTTTTACAAGACTTAAATGATAAATGTTCGACTAAATCGAAGACTTAGAAGATATTCTACAAGACTCTAGGAAGATAAAGTTTCAGTGAATCTACGAAGTGGAGATTGTGGAAATTCAAAATGTTAGTGGAGAAAGTGGAAATTAAAATAGAAAGTAATTTGGATTAAAGAGAAAATTAGTACGTGGATTATGGATTATGGATTGTGGATTGTGGATCAAGTGGATGAACATGTTGAACGTAAAAGACAACAGAGTTCAACTACTAATAGAGAGTACGAGCTACATTACAACAGAGGATCCCAATCTCAAAAACCAAATCTGAATATTCAATCCGGATCCCTAACTGAAAAGTTAAGTTTGAATATTCATATTCTGAAAAATTCTCCAACATCAAAAGAAGTTTGAAATTTCAAGCAATTTTAGAAAAGGAGCTGCAAACGTAAGAAGTCTGGAAATTCGACAACTGGAGAAGAAGAGATACAGAAGTTGAGCAAAGAGAAAGAAAGAAGTTGTGTGCATAAAGATCAGGTTATATATAATTCAAAATTAGTTTTGAAGAATTAGACATAGATCATAGGTACTCATTTCCAAGAGCTCCTTCACAAAATGGGTTAGTAGAACGTAAAAGCAGATCACTTCAGGAAATGTCCAGAACCATGTTAAATGAGAATAAGTTACCTCTACTTCTCTAGGTAGAAGCAGTTCATACAGCATGCTATGTTATAAATAGAGTACATCTAAGACCAATTTTAGATAAAACTCCTTATGAGATATGGTATAATAGGGTTCCCAAAATAAGTTATTTAAAATCCTTTAGCTGTAAGTGTTTTATTTTAAACACTAAGGAACGAAGAGACAAATTTAAAGCCAAATCAGATGAAGGTATATTTGTTGGTTGTTCCATTAGAAGTAAAGCATATAGAGTTTATAATAAATCAACAAAAACCATTGAGGAAACCTTGCATGTGAAATTTCATGAAAATTCTCATTTGGATTTAAGACATGCTGAAAACTTTGATTTAGAAATTCTCCCAGAAATAGTACCAAATGATGTTGACAGAGAAATTGATAGATTATCTGACGGAATAAGAAATCTAAGTTTGAATGATGAAAATTTAGAAGAAAATAATGTCATACCTATAGAAAATGTGGAGCAACATAGAAATTGACATTATGCTTCATCTCATCCTATTGATCAGATAATAGGTGATCCTAATCAAGGAGTTAGGACTCAATCATCAGTAGTCAACATCTGTGGTGCTTATTCATTTGTTTCTTTGCTAGAACCTAAAAAAATTGAAGATGCCTTAGAAGATGAATTTTGGTATTTAGCTATGCAAGATGAGCTAAATCAATTTATAAGAAATGAGGTATGGGATCTAGTTTCACCACCTGAAAATTAGTCCATAATAGGAACAAGGTGGGTATTTAGAAACAAAGTAGATCAAGATGGACATATAGTTAAAAATAAAGCTAGATTAGTTGCTCAAGGTTACAAGCAAGAGGAAGGAATTGACTATGATGAAACATTTGCTCCTGTTGTTAGACTAGAATCAATACGAATTTTGTTAGCTTATGCTTGTTATATGGATTTCAAATTATATCAAATGGATGTTAAGACTGCTTTTTTAAATGGATATATAAAAGAAGAAGTGTATGTAAAACAACCTCCAAGTTTTGAAGATTCAAAACATCCTGAGTATGTTTACAAGCTTAAGAAGGCACTTTATGGCCTTAAACAAGCTCCTAGGTCTTGGTATGAAAGATTATCTAAATTTCTTATGGAAAAAGGGTATTCTATGGGAAAGGCAGATCACACTCTTTTTATCAAGTAGATCGAAAAAGATATATTAGTAGTTCAAATCTATGTAGATGACATCATATTTGGAGCAACAAATGATAAATTAGTTGAGTCCTTTTTGAAAGACATGACTAATCAATTTGAAATGAGTATGATGAGTGAACTATCATTTTTCCTAGGCTTACAAATTAAGCAATTAGATCAGGGTACTTTTATTTCACAGGAAAAATATACTCAAGATTTATTAAAGAGGTTTGGTTTAAACAACACTAAAACAAAGAATACACCAATGAGTACTATCACCAAGTTGGATAAAGATGACTTTGGAAAAACTGTAGATGTAAAACAATATAGAAGTATGATTGGTTCAGTACTCTATTTAACAGTTAGCCGACCAGATATTATGTTTAGTGTGTGTACTTGTGCTAGATATCAATCTAATCCTAAGGAATCACACCTACTTGCTGTTAAACGAATTTTTAAATATCTATTAGGAACCATCAATTTCGGACTGTTTTACTTTAAACATAGTTCTTTAAACTTAGTAGGTTATAGTGATGCTGATTTCGCAGGATGTAAGTCTGAAAGAAAAAACACCAGTGGTAGTTGTCAATTGTTAGGTAATTCTTTAGTGTTATGGTTCAGCAAAAAGAAAAATTGTGTAGCATTATCTACAACTAAAGCTGAATATATAGCTACTGCACTTTGCTGTGCTCAAATCCTGTGGATCAGACAAACCTTAAAAGATTTTAATTTAGACTATGAACCAACTAAGATTTTCTGTGATAGTAGTTCTACAATAAGTTTATCTCAAAATCCTATGTTACATTCACGAGTAAAACATATAGAAGTTCGACATTATTTTCTAAGGGATAATGTTATAAAAGGAAAAATAGTATTAAATTTTGTTCCTACCATAGAACAATTAGCAGATCTATTTACAAAACCCTTAGATGAAAATACTTTCTCAAAATTACGATTAGAACTTGGTATCTATAGGTTATCTGATATTTAAATGGTCTTATTCATTGTATTTTGGTTTGTTACAAGGTAGTTTTAGAATTTAATGTCTTCATCATTAAAAAAAGAAAAAAAACAAAATATTTATTTTCTAATTACAGTTTTCTAGTAGTTAAGAATTTATGAAATTCTAATTTTTATTGAAGTCAATTTATTTAAGAAAAATTTAGAAAAGATTACTTAAGGATAGTTAAATTGATTCAATATGAGTGTCAACTATATTTTTGTTACTTATATATATGCTATTACAGAGACTTTAACAGGAAAATACATAGAAAGTATGTACTTTTTATTAAAGGAAAGTTATTAACATTCTGTTAAAAAAATTAAGTCTTGCGGTTGCCTCTAATTTAATTTACTGTCTTATTTTATTTTTTGTTTGTTTTTGTCTGTAATTACTTGAGTAATTAAGTCCGTTAGGGGATCTTAAACCCTAGTCACTTAAAACAACTGGTTTGGGATGTGCTGACTGAAAAATCATTTTGCAAGTAATTTAGATTATATTTTTAAAAAAATAAAATAAATTTTTTTTACCTGTTCTCACTTGTCATTGAGTAACTGGTTATCTTTCCCCTAAGCAAGGGATTGTGATCACATAAAAAGATGATATTGTTGGAGATAATACATAATATATATATATATGAATATAAACAAAAAAAAAGGGGCGATGTACTCAAGCTTAATTTATCTTTCAAAGTGTTATAACAATCCTACCATAATTTATGCATATAATCCTTGTTATTTTTTGTTATTATCTACTCTTTACACATAATGTATGATAGTTATTGTCTTAAGTTTGTGTACTCATTATTGAATTCTTTTTAAGTTTCTGAAGGTAAATCTTTATGAGTTATCTTTTGTAAACTGAATAAGATAAAAGCTAGAAAGTCTAAATTGTTAACTCTACTACTTATTTCTGTATTTCATTCAAATTAAAAAGAGAGACTTATTTCTATTACAGTATATAGTATACTTGTTGATAAATGTATATAATCAACAAAATACACAGTTACAAATAGAATATGATACTACCAATGTCTCACATATACAAATTTCAGAAATACAGGATGATTCTATTCCACAAACAGATATAGAACATTCTTTCATACAAAGACAGTTAAATAGATCAAATATAGATATACATGTTGCTGATATGCAGATTGCTACAAAGACTATTGTTACTAAAATGTTTCCAGAAGAACAAACAGAAGAAATTCAATAGATTATTGATACGACAATAACAGATATTTCAGACATTTATACTAGTTTTGATGGCAATTCCACCAGTTCTAAAAGATCTGAAAATATAGATGTTGCTGATAATATTGAAACAAGCCCCAGATCAGAACATCATGACAGGAAAATACCTAATCATGGACAGAGTTTAGATGAAAATACACTATTATGGTTCAGAAATAATTCCTGTTATGACAAATTTCAGACATATAAAACTTTTACAGTTTTATATTCAAGACCAGTTAAGTTTGAAGGGATGGCACACATATGAGAACTGTTTGAATTTCAAGGCTTGTTGACTCTACTTCCACAACAGCTAGACCATCTTGCTATACCAAAACTTATCAATTGTTTTTACTCAAATTTAACAGTGGAAGAAGGTATTCCTGTTTCTAATATACAAGACAATGACATATATTTAACTCCAGATTTACTTCATCAGGTACTTGGTCTAAAAAATAGAGTTAAATTATCAGAAAGAAAATAGGTTTATCGATTGGGATGGGATATTACAAGTTTAGTCAAAGATCCAACTACCAACAAACCATTGAGATTACTAAATGACTTAAATGGCCAAGCACATTTTATTGCAAAAATATTGCATGCTACATTGTTTCAGAGGTTTGGTCATGGGGCAGAAGTTGGCAAATGTTGTCTTTATGCTACATACGCATTAATAAACCATATACAGGTGAACTGGTATGATATTTTTGTTTCTCATATCTTACATTTGTAGAGTAAATTATTTTATGGTGATACGATTTTGAGAATTGTGGCAAGTCAAACAGATATTACACCTTGGCCACAAAAAAGATTAAAGTCAAGATCTTTCTCTGCAAAGGAACTCCAAAAATACTAGGAAGTAGATACACCTATCCTCAGACAACAACAACAACAAGATCGGCAAACACAGTCACAACCACAACAGCAACAATCCACACAATTTACAGAAACACAGCAACATACAGATATACAACAAGGTATACATATAGAAATACATACAGGTATAGATACAGACAAACATACTGAATTTTTACAGCAACCATCACAAGTTTCTCAAAATGATTTAGATCAAGCATTACTTGATCAGATAAATAGAGTTAGTATAGATATTGCAAAGAAAATTTCAGATACTCTGATTGATATTTTTCAAAGACAAAGAGGCTTGTGATTATACAAATTATGTATTACATGATTTATTTTTTGTAATTTGTAACCAAAACTATTATGTAAACTATTTACTGATTTTAATGTTACGTGATTATTTTTCACAGTTTATGATATTAAATAGTTTATGCTTAATCCATAAATCCTATGTATGTTTGAAACTATCGTTTTGATTAATATATACTTAGTAATATTTCCTTGCTTACATTTAACTTGCTTAACTTCCTAAAGGGGGAGAAAATAGTTTGTTTACTTTTTTATAATGCCAAAAAGGGGGAGATATAAATTATGTGACTTATTAGGTTTTGACATCATCAAAACGGGGGAGATTGTTAGGTATTTAATTTTGAAAATATATGCTTTATTAACGTATTTAAATAAGTCTACATAATATTCTCTAAGTATATTTCTCTAAGTATAATAGTTAACAAATTATTGGAAAGTTTCATTTTTATGTTGGATAAATTAAAGATTTCCGAAGAGTTAGATTTGCAATAGTTAAACTTTCAGATAGTTAACGTTTCATTTTTATCGAATACTTTATGTTAAAAACTCGTATAGTTAAGGTTATCTGCACTTGTGTTTTTAATGTTTTAAGTTGTCACGTGTTTTCCATGTGCGTTCGGTAATGAAAAAATCGAATAGTTAGATAACTGTTCGAGTTTTTATATGCATGGATAGATAACTGTTCGAGTTTTTATATGCATGGATAGATAATTGTTCGAGTTTTATAAAAGGACTAACAAACAGATAAGTTTCTTTGTTTAATCATGTGTTTTCCAGGTGCAAAAACTCAAAGAGTTAAAGGATAAGTGTTCAAGTTTTTACAGGACTTAAAGGATAAATGTTCGACTAAATCAAAGACTTAGAAGATATTCTACAAGACTCCAGGAAGATAAAGTTTCAGTGAATCTATGAAGTGGAGATTGTGGAAATTCAAAATGTTAGTGGAGAAAGTGGAAATTAAAATAGAAAGTAATTTGGATTAAAGAGAAAATTAGTACGTGGATTATGGATTATGGATTATGGATTGTGGATCAAGTGGATGAACATGTTGAACGTGAAAGACAATAGAGTTCGACTACTACTAGAGAGTATGAGCTACATTACAATAGAGGATCCCAATCTCAAAAACCAAATCTGAATATTCAATCCGGATCCCTAACTGAAAAGTTAAGTTTGAATATTCATATTCTGAAAAATTCTCCAATATCAGAAGAAGTTCGAAATTCTAAGCAATTTTAGAAAAGGAGCTACAAACATAAGAAGTTTGGAAATTCGACAATTGGAGAAGAAGAGATACAGAAGCTGAGCAAAGAGAAAGAAAGAAGCTGTGTGCATAAAGATCAGGTTATATATAATTCAAAATTAGTTTTGAATAAGAGCTTTGTTTTCCTATTTGAATTGTATATCAAACATTACTGTATCAAAACCGTCAAGAAAGGAATTGAGCTGAAAAGATATTGTAAATTCTATCTTGAAATAAAAGAATAGAATTTCATTTACGAGTGTTTTGTGCTCTTATTTTATCCACTAGTATTTAATTACTAAAGACACAATTCACCCCCCCTCTTGTGATACAGACAATCCTACACATGACTTAAGTGAATTTTTGGTAAGTTATCTGGTAATTATCTGAAATGCATCTGAGCATCGGATAGTTAGGTTTGCAAGTATTCAAAATATCTTTTTATCATAAAACTTACTAAGGACACATGTCGTTATTTGAAAACCTGATTTAAGTGTGGTTTTATAGTTTTAAGCATGATCTATTTTATTTGCATATATTTATATCATGTACAGGTGCACAGTAACAACTCGTTGAGTTAGTGTTATTTTTGTTGAAAGATCACGTGCCAACTCATTGAGTTATAGGTTTAAAGGTATAAAAAGATCACGTGAATACTCATTGAGTTATTGAGTAAAAATCGTAAGTTATATATCTGAACTTGTTAAGTTAGAATTATGCACGTGTTGAATTTAAATGCTTTATTATGTCACGTGAGTTGCACATGTATAACTCGTTAAGTTAGCATAACTATACGCGTAGAGTTACTTGAATATACACTAAGGTAACGTGTTGTATTAGTAGCTTATAAGTTATTTCTTTATTGCATGTGTTTTATAGTTAAATCAATGAAGTAACTCTGTTGAGTTATCTGTAACTCCATGGACCATTTATTTTCTAATATGCCACTATAGCAATTGCAGAAACAGGACATTCGAAGAAAAACCACGATTATACATATCACGTAAAAATTCACTCGTGGAATGAAGAAGAAATCACCATTATTGATATGAATGAAGGAAATCCAACCAATCATCTAAGTAGAAGCAGTTACTACAAAAATAAATATAAAAGAAGAGGAGAAAGATGAACAAAAAGTGTGTGTGTGTAGAGGTGGAGAATCGCGCTAACTGTAAGAAGCGTCAGAAGTTCCCTGAAGCTCCACACCACCACCAAAATCACCAACCATCGGAGGTCTATGAGGTTACTTTCTTGATATCGAGTCGATTTTGAGCCAAACATGGTAACTAACAACCATTGTGAAGAGTGATCACATCGTGGGAAGGGAAGCCATTTTCACCAAGCACCGACTCATATCTCAAGAGATCGTAAAGCTTTTAGCCTTGGTTTCGGGTTGATGCAAATATGCTGAAGAGGAGATCATCTTACAATTCTTGGTTCGCAATTCTATAGGGAGAGGAGGCAAGATTGTAAGTGATTAAGTTTTCAATGGTGTAATTGCATCGCATGTAGTGACGTAAGTTTTTACTATTGATAGAGATTTTTACATTTCACCTTTCATTCATCTTTAAGAACATATCAAAACAAAAATACCAAAAACAACAAATTATCTATGTTTACATTTAGTATTAAAGTGTTGTATTGTTTGTTTTGTATCATGATTAATGTTATCAATATCAATATTGTGAATGTTTTATGTTTGTTTGATTTAGAAAATAGAAAATAGTTTTATTATTTACTGAAATTGATTTGTTCCAAATACTTAAAGATTTTAATGGTTACTGTTTGAAATATCTGAATGTTAGTGTTGTTTAATGATAAATCTAATATTAACTAACATTAAAGAGCTTAATTGATGTTATTTACATTCTATGGAATCGCCCAATAGTTGACCAAATTCCTCTATAAATAATAGTATATAATTGGAAAGGTAGGCTCATAGAGTTAACTTAAGTCCACAAGGATAGTCCATTGAGTTAGCCATAATTCCACGAACTAAGTCTGTTGTGTTAATTGTAACTCAATAGAGTGTTTAACTGAACACATATAAACTCCAATATAAAAATCAGAACAATACACAATTCTTACTCAATCTCTGTGGGATCAACTTGTACTTGCACACAAATACAATATACACTATACACTTGCAATTAAAAATACAAATTAGATTTAATATCTAATTTGTGTGAAAGGTTGTTTGTTTACTTCTAAAAGTAATTATTGATATAAGCATAAAAACACAATCAAACAAGTTTTTTTGTTACCGCTGTATAAACAAGTTTATAATTTAACTTTTCACAACAATACAAGATATATTTCATTATTCTCCTTGTTTTAATCATATTAAGTTTAAAGTTGTGTTTTGATTCATATATAGTTGGAATTTATTTTGGAAATCATCTTTGAAAAATTTAGGATAACAGATGTTTCTGAAAAATTTAAAGTATAGTTATAATTAACACCTATCTTATACAAGTATATTTTGTATGTTATTGAATATATTTGAAGTATATTTATAGGGGGAGAAATAAAACTTTCTAAAATAGATTAATATAATTCAAAATGTAAATTTTAGTTAATCTAAGTTTAGTCCCCTTAAAATCTTGAAGAAATTGTTTAAAGACAAACTATTTGGTGTTATAGATGATATCTTAGAATAGTTTACTAAGTCTTAAAGTTAGATAAGTTTGATGAGGCTAGTAATACTTTAATTGGAAATCTTCCAATTTGTTGTGATTTTTGAAGACTTTTAGTTGAAACCATCTAAAATTTTAAGGTAGTTCCATTAGTTAAGTATGCTAACTAGTCGTTATGTTATTTAAGGTAACATGTAAAATTGTCTCTAGACAACGTTTTACTCATTAGGTTAGGTAACTTAATGAGTTATACTTTATATTCGAACACTTTGATTGAATAAGTTTATTCAATATGGATTTAAAACCCAAACCCGACTAAAGACTTATTAAGTTATAATTTCGAAAACCCTATTTAAACACTTATTACATGGAAACTTAGGTTATCTCAAAAAATATTTCTTACTTGTTTGTGCTTATAAACCACCTGCAACAATGTATTCAAAATTCTACAAAGGCCGTGACAGAAGTAGAGGAAGAGATAGAGGTAAGCAGATAGATAAAGTTGAAGTTCCATGTTCTTAGTTTAAAAAAATACTTTAGGTTGATAAAATGTTAGCAAAAATTTATAGTTACTTTAGGTTAATTGTTTCTAAGGAAATAAATTTATCTGAGACAAAAAAATCAGAAGAGGATTCAATTTTAAAGGACAATGTATGTCTAGACATTATACCTTACACTATATCTGAGAAGATAGTTAAGAACATATTGAAACTGATTGTGATAATGAAATGTTATTATCGTTTACTAGAAACTTAAAATAAGAAAAAGCAACAAATTAGTTCAAATTTTTCTATAGAATCAAGCCTTGATGATAAGGAAATTGAATAATCAAAGCATTGGGCAAATGATATTGAGTAGATTATTATAGACGATCTTGAAAATATAGATGCAATAACCAATTTAGAGGTTGGACTGTTTGGAGTAGAAGCCATTGAAAAAGCAAAGACTTTAGAAGATTTTAATGTTAATCAGCCTATCTCAGAATCTACAGATATAGAAATAAGAAATTCACAACAAGAAGAAATGCAAATATCTATTGAAGAGAATGATGATATACGGATAGATACTAGGGTTGTTGAATTTGAGGAACATATAAATTCTAAACATTCTATAGAGACTAAGTTAATGGATATTGTGAATATTGAAAATGTTCCTTATATAGTTGAAGCTGAAGAATCAAGCTTACTAGAGTAGCTTCAAGAAAATATTATGACAAAGGAACAATAAGACATTTATCTTGAAGAAGAGATTCCTAAAGAAGAATTAAATTCAGAATCTAGGCTTTAGGTATCACCTTCTAAATATCAAACAATAAACATTCAAGGTAATTTGTTATATTTTAGATTTGATGTAACATTGCAGAAATATAATAGTTTGATTTCATGTCAAATTTTGCATGTTAGACCAATTAAATTCTGAAATTTAATGGACATTAGAGATATGTTTGAATATCAAAGTTTAATATAATTCTTACCAGTTGGAACTAGATGGAAACAATATAAAGAGCTTATTATAGTTTTTTACAATAATTTGGTAAAGAATGAAAATATGTTGCAAACTCAAAGTGGTCAACATGAGTTAACTTTATCTCTTGAATTGATTTTTGAAGTTTTGAGATTAAGAAATGAAGGTATTATTGTTACAAATTGATTTGACATAATTAGACAGCTGGAATGGGATATTCAGTCTTTATCTAAGATTCTAGATGTATATTCAGAAATGAGATTAATGGAAAATCTGAATGTAGAAGCTTAGTTTATTGCAAACATATTACATGTAAATTTATTTCAAAGAGTTGGACATAATCTAAAAGTAAGCAGAAGTTGTTTATATGCAACTTATGGCATACTTAATAGAATTTAGATAAATTGGTTTGATGTTTTCACATGTAAATTATAGCATATGAGTTCAAAGTTATTTATAGTGATACTATATGTCAAATAATTGCAAACCAGTTAAATTTATCTGAATGACCATCTAAAGTAAAGGGCATGAGAGCTTTCACTATGAAAGATTTGCAAAAATACTAGCTATAGCTGGTGCAACAATAGTAACAACCACCTGAACAATAACAACAAACTAATTCAGATCAAGTACAACAACAATCTGAGCTACCTCCTAACTTAAATGTAGTATTGAATGACATCAAAAAGGATATTAGGCATCTAAAAGATAAAATTTGTAATACTATAGGAGATATTCTTAGGAGGAATAAGTGAATGTAATGTCATTTATTTATTTTACTTGTTTTCTAAATACAAATGTAATGTTTGAATAATACATTTCCTGTAAATGTGTTTCATGATTGATCCAAGTTTATAGAGAGTTAAGCTGTAAAATATTTTGTCTCTCATACTTACATTGTAATCATCTTTTTGATAAATGACAAAAAGAGGGAGATGATTACAAATTTAAAGTTTATGATTAAGGGAGAGATGAAGTTTTGTTTGTTGTTGAAAGTTTTAACATTGTTACTTCTAAGAGATGATTTTTAAAAATATAGATACAAACAACAAAAATAAGCGTAAGTGAACTTAAGTCAACAAACCTGTTTGTTGAATTAAAACTTAAGCCAACAGAGGTGTTTCGTTGAGTTAAACATATTTCATAATTGATTTGATATAGTTTTGTCATCATCAAAAAGGAGGACATTATTGAGTATTATGTTTTAATAATATGTGCAAAACGTCAATAATCATATTTGAATAATTGATTTTATTGTTTGTGAAACTAAATTAAGAACATTGAGTAATACAGAAAAAGTTTAATGTTATATACTTGTCTGTAATAGATCTGAAATTATGCTAAGTTACATAACTAGTCGTTAAGTTATACTAACTTTTCATATAACTAAATGTTAAGTTAACATGTGTTTTTATTGTATAGCATGATATATTGTTTATTGCATATTTATGTATCATATATAGTGCACATTAAAGCAACTCGTTGAGTTAACATTCTTTTTGTAAAAAGATTACGTGAGAACTTGTTGAGGTTTAAAGGTTAAAAGAGGTCTTGTGAGAACTCGTTGAGTTAGTGAACGAAACGTTAAGTTTTATGAACAAACTTGTTAAATTAGTTTTATGTATATGTTGAATTTAAAGTTTATGAATGTTATATTATATCACGTAAGTTACACATGTTTAACTTGTTAACATAACTGCACACATTGAGTTACTAAATTATATACTAAGGCAACGTGTTAGGTTAGTGTTATAAACTTATAAAGTTATTATTCTTGTATGTGATAAATACATTATTGTTTAACATTTATTTATACTAGTTCGTTGAGTTATCAATAATACAATAGAGTTAGTTCGTTATCACCTTACCCAACGAAGCATGTCATGTGTATGGCACATGCTAAACTTGTTGAGTTAGACGTATTGAATTATAAGTCTATTCTATTTTATGCATTTAGTTAGTATTAACATGTCTTGTTATTAAATTTGATGAAAAATTTTGGATGAGAAAGTTTATTTTGCAAGAAATTTTTAAAAAGATCTAGGATCGATGATTCATGAAATTCGAGAGGAAAATGTGGACCAAAATGTGTGTATTTCAAAATTTGAATTTGAAAGTAAAATAGAAGTCATGAAGAGTGGAGGTGAATGAAGGTGGAGTATATGCATGAAATGGAAATCGCTAATAAAAGACATAGAATTCTCATTGATCAAAAGATTCCTACACACTTAAAGAAATATACTTACACAGACACATCTCTTATGAGAAAAACTCTTAGAAGGAAGCAACTTCGATGAAGAGGAAAATGTCATATATTTGTCACTAAAGATTTGTAAAAGAAGAAGGAAAGGAAAATCTCAAATAGGGAGAAATATTTTTAATTCTGTAATTTAGTTTTCACTATTTGTAATTATGAAATTGATTAGATAAAACATTGTATCATTATATCATTACATTTAAAATATTTAAAAAGAATTGAATTGTATATTGTAATTGAAATCTTGAATAAAAAGAATTGAATAAAACAATGTTTCAAATTATTTTAATTTTGAAGTTTCAATTATATATGACAATGTTGAAAAACTCAATTCACCCTCTTTTCGTATAGCCTTTTGGTCCTACATGATATTTCGATATGTTGAATCAAATGTGAAATGACTTCTAGTTTTTTGTTTGGAAATGAAATGTGGAATGAATTTGTGTGTGATATTTTGTTATGTTCAATTAGATGTAGAACGACTTTTACTTATTTATTTGGTATTGAAATGATAATTTATTAATTTTCTTATTACTTTGTAGGTGACAATGAATCCTAGCAAAATGTTACCCACTATAGTTGATAATGTCCTAATGTTAATTAAAGAAGAGGCTAGAAAAAGGAAGACATCTACTTGCTTGCTTCATGGAATATTTTGACAAGTATGTCAACACTACTTTTAAATAACACAAGTTATATTTCTAGTAAAGGAGTAGATTATATAAAAAGATTATTAGATTTTTTATAACCACATCAAGATTATAATTATCAAAAGATTTGTAGAATGAGCCAAAGTATTTTTCATAGTTTTTGTAATTTAATGAGAAATGAAGGAGTCATTGGAGATACTAATAATATCAATGTAGAGGAGAAACTTGCCATATTCTTTGTCATAATTGGGAAAAATCAATAGTATGGAGTAACTATAGAGTGATTTAATCATTCAAGTTAGACAATTAGTAAATAATTTAATAAAATATTGAACGTTATATTACGACTAAATCATGTGCTTATAGCAAGACCTTCGTCCTCAACTCCAAGTCAAATTCAAAATGATCCAAATGTCTACCCATATTTTAAGGTACTTATTCACTTTTGTAATTTCCTTACTTTTAATGTTATTCTTATCAATCTGTTAATTTTATTTAATGTTTATAGGATTGCATTAGTATTATTGATAGTACTCATATCAAAGCAACCATTTATGGACAAAAATAATAAGATTTAAGTATAGGAAAGGCGAATTATCTCAAAATATTATGGCAAAATGTAATTTTAATATAGAATTTACATATATTTTAGTTGGTTAGGAAGGATCAACAATTGATGCTCATATCTTCTAAAACACAATAAGTAAACCTAATGACTTTCAAATTTCACTAGGTAAATGTATTAAGTATATTTTGAAGTTATAGTTACATTAGTATACTAATATCTTTTTATATATATGTAAATTTTACTTAGTAGTGAATGGACCTCTGAATTTTGATAATGTAAAAACCTATGTGAGAAGCTTATGTATTTCATAGGTTGGAAGATAAATAAATACAGATGAAAGAATCAAAGCAAATAGCGGTCAAATAGACCAGACTATTGTTGCATAAGAAATCCAAAAGAAATCAAGTTGTAAAGTCGCAAGTCAATAGCTAGATAGAAGAAAGAACAATCAGAAGGTTTCACAGTTGATCAGACAATTTCAAAGCTAATCAAAAAGTTCCAGGAGAAATAGTCCAAAGGGAAAGGATTTTCAGAAAGTTTTAAGATTAACCATCTAGAAGTTAAATTAAAATAGCTACAAGTCAAAGAGGCAGATGTTAGGGATAATGTTCTTATCTATTAATATATTTATATTTTGATGATTAACAAAATGATTTATACTTCACTTATGTAAAAATGATGAACTTCAAAATAGTATCAACTCCATAAATTTACAGATTGTCGTAAAAGTTATATAGTTAACTTTATTTACAATCGTAAACTTATCTGTTTCATAACACTAGTTTAAAACTTTAGAATTTATCTAAGTATAAAATTTTATGGAGACTCGTAAAGTTATAAGGATAACTTTATGGACATTTGTAAAGTTATAAAGTTACATACATACATATATATAAATTAAAAATTTTAATCTCGTAAAGTTATGACTTTAACGTTACAGATCTTCGTTAACTTATGATATATAGAATCTGTAAAGTTATAAGGATAATTTGATGGATCTCAATAAGGTTATCTCTTAAGGGATTCATAAAGTTATAAGCCTAATATACAAAGTTTGTTAAAAATAAATCAATTATGCTTTAGACATGTCAGCTTGTAAGAATCCATAAAGTTATGACGATAAGTTTACGAATGTTCGTAATGTTCTGCTATGCATAAGTTCATAAAGTTATGGGTATAACTTTACGAGTTATGGGCATAACTTTACGAAGGGTCATAATGTTTTCACTTTGATAAATCAATAATTGCTTCTTTTATTTAATCAAAGTTTGTTGCAAGATTATTTATTTTGCAGATAACACATGACACACACATGTTCTACCATATTTCTAAAGACTTGGTCAAATATTTACAGATGGCAATCAGAGATTGATTTGACAAAGTCAAGATTGAAGATTGTGGTTCAAAAAAGTCTAGAAACTAAACAAGTCCGTTGAGTAAAGCTTAACTCAACAAAGTAAATCCATTAAGTTACAATAAGTCCACGAGGTAGGTCTATTGAGTTATAGTTAAGTCCATGGAGTAAGTCTATTGAGTTTCACTAACTCCACGAGCCAGTTATTTTTCTATTATTCATGTAGTGAGTAGTTGTAGGAAATTTGAAAGAGAAAAAACATTGTGTAATCAGTTAGAGTGCTTTATGTAATATAAATTGAGTTAAATCAAAGTTAGAAGTGAGTTCCCTTTCGGTAGTAACTCTAGAGAGAAAACTTTGAGAAGTCTTGAAGATACTTGGAGAATGAGAGTTGAAAGTCATTCAAAGGAACTCCCATAACAACAAAGCTATTACTTGAAGATTTAATGTTGTCATATCTACAAGAGTAAAGTTTTTGTTATGTTTATGCTTTCATGATTAATTCCTCTTTGCATTACATCATAAATTGAAAAAGAGAACCTATCCATAAGGGGTGTTGTGGAAGAAACTCTGAAAGGTGTTCTTTCAGAAAAGTTTCATGTAACTTTATGGGAGTCCATAAGGTTGGGTAGATAGCTATACAAGGGTTCATATAGTTAGCATGGTAACTATACAAGAGTTCATACAGTTAGAGGGAGAACTTGACGAAGGATTGGTGCCTTGTCAAGTTGAATTTGCTTTGAGTAAAGTTGTAGTACACTAGGTTTTGAGTAAACCAAAAACTCCTGAGGATAGTGAATTCTTGAATAGGGACTCAAGGAGTAGACATACCTTGATTGAGGGAAACCACTATAAATTATCTATGTGAATTAATCTCTATTTAATTTTTGCATTTACTAGATTTAAAAAGGGACCAAAAATACTACAAAATCTACAGTATACTTAATTCACCTCCTCACTTAAGTATAAACCTTTCCTACAATCTAGTATTAGAGTAGGGTTGGAAAATCAACCAGATTGTATTCCTATACAATCTGGTATTAGAGGGGCGTTGGTAGATTATTTTTCTACTAGGAAAGGTATTTTAAATCTAGATTTCTAAGATTAAAATGGCAAGTTTTGGAAGTGAAGGACATAGTTTTCATAGGCCATCCTTGTTCGATAGAACAAAGTACACTTATTGGAAACAGAGAATGACTATTTTTATCTAGTCAATAGATTTTGAACTATAGAATGCATTTATCGAAAAATTCCTAAATTAAATAGGCCATATAATCTTTAGATAAACAAAAAAAAGAAACTACACTAATTAAATGTTAAAGGCATGAATATTCTATTTTATGCATTATCATATGAGTAGTTTAATAAAGTTTCATCATATACATCTACATTTGAAATAGGACATACTTTAGAAATCACACATGAGGGGACAAATCAAGTTAAGGAATCGAAAATAAAATTACTTGTACATCAATATGAACTATTTATGATGCATGAGAATGAAATTATTTCTAATATGTTTACTAAATTTCTTACCATAGTTAATGGTTTAAAAGCACTTGGTCGAAAATATGCAGGAGAAGATCTTGTGAGGAAAATTTTGAGATTCTTGACTTTAGAGTGGAAATGGAAAGCAACGACAATTGAAGAAGCGAATGATCTGTCATCGTATACCATGGATGAACTGATTGAAAACCTCACTACTTATGAGGTTAAACTTAAAGCTGAACATGTCTTCAGGGAAAAGAATCAAAGGAAGAAAGAGATTGCATTTCAAGTATCTTCTTATACAAAAAGTAATTCTAATTTTGATTCAAATATTGTTCTTTTATTTAGCTAGGAAATTCAAGAAAGCCTAGAGAAAAAGAAAGGGCTTGAAGAAAACTAGATCTTCAAGAAAGGAAAAAGTTGAAGTTCCCATTTGTTATCACTGTAACTGTTTAGAAATTGATGTTCAATTACTTTTAAATGTATATTTATAAGTTATGCTAGTAATAACAAACAATTTTTGCAAATCAAATATTAAATCTAACTTGTTTTAATTACAAGTGCACAATATTTATTGTATAAGTTGCAAATATAGGTCGATCCCATAGAAATTGAATTAAAACATTATACTATTTTGCTTTTCACAACTAGAGTTTTATGTGTTAAATTATGTACTCCGTTGACTTACCACTAACTCAATAGACTTTGTTCGTTGAGTTATAGCTAACGCAACGGACTAACCTCATGAACTTAAGTTAACTCTACAAGCCTAACTAGTAACCTCCAATTAAATTTGCTTACAAAGAAATTTGATCATCCATTGAGCGGTTCCACAGATTATAAACAACATCAATTAAACTTTTAATGTTAGTTTATCTAGTATTTATCATTAATCAATACTAACATTCAAATTTTGAAACAGTAACCATTAAGATTTTGGGTATTTCATACGAACCAATTTTAGTAATCAATAATATGATTTTTTATTTTCTAAATCAAATGAACATAAAACATTCACAATACTGATAATAATAACATTACTCACAGTACAACACATAATACTAACTATAAAAATAGATAGTTTTTTTTGTTTTGATATTTTTCCTAAAGATGAAGCAGGAGATGAAATGCAAAATTCTCTATTGACAGTAATAACTTTCGTCACTATATATAACGCAATTACACCCTTGAAAACTTAATCACTTAAAGTCACGCCTCCTCTCCCTATAGAATCGCAAACCGAGACTTGTAAGTTAATTTCCTCTTTAGTATATTGACATCAACCTGAAACCAAGGCTAGAAGCTTTACGATCTCTTGAGAGATGATTCGATGTTTGGTGAAAATGGCTTCCCTTCCTACAATGCGATCACTCTTCATAGTGGTTGTCAATCACCGTGTTTAGCTCAAAATCGACCCAACATCTAGAAAGTATCTTCACAAACCTCCAATAGTTGGTGATTGTGGTGGTTTGGTGTTGGTTTGGTATGGTGGTACTTCAAGAAACTACCGATGCTTTCTATAGATATCGTAGTTCTCCACACACCACTTTCTTCATTCTTCTTCTCTTCTTTTTATATTTCTTTCAGTAGTAACTGCCTCCGACAAAATGGCTGGTTGGATTTTCTTCCTTCAATTCTACGATGGCGATTTTTTCTTCATTCCACAGTTTAAATCCTATGTGATACATGCAATCATGGTTTTTCTTCTAAATTTTCTTGTTCCTACAACTGCTCACAATGATATATTAGAAAATAACTAATCCATGGAGTTAGTATAACTTAACAGACTTACGTCGTTGACTTAACTATGACTCAACGAACTTATCTCATTGAGTAAAGCTTAACTCAACGGACTTGATATAAAATAATAATATAATATATCACGTGCAATAAAGAAATAACTTATAAGCTTATAACACTAACATAAGATGTTACCTTAGTATTTAATCAACTCAACGCGTATAGTTATACTAACTTAACGAGTTAAACATGTACAACTCACGTGACATCGTATAATATTTAAATTCAATACGTGCATAATGCTAACTTAACGAGTTCAGATATACAACTTATAGTTTCTCGTTAACTCAATGAGTTCTCACATGACCATTTTATACCTTTAAACTTGTAACTCAATGAGTTGGCATGCGATCTTTTTACAAGAGGAACACTAACTCAACGAGTTGTTACCGTGCACTATACATGATATAAATATATGCAAATAAAATATATCATGCTTAATACTATAAAACCACACTTAAATCAAGTTTTCAATCTTTCAGAAATAATATTTAATTAACGTTAATTCCTTGAAATTATGCACATTCTATAATTAAGGCATGTAATTGTATAATTATCACATAATGGCTTAATTCTCATATGATAAGCTAAATATAATACAATTAACCATTAATATTATGCACTTTTTCATTCTAAACACTTCTACCATACTTACTTTTTGCTAGTCCCTTAGCAAAGTAATAAGGTCTAATTAATTGGTCTTTCTAAAGTGTTAGAACTATTTCTTTTCTTCATAAATCCATATTCCTTATAAAAATATTTCATCTTGTATCTTCAAAATACTAAGATTATATTAATATAAAGTTATTCTCTACAAATCAGTAATCTAATTTAACATTATTCTTTCTCCTCTACCTGCAAATATATTTCAAAAATACTCAAATTACATACAAAATATACTTACATAAAGTAGGTAGTAATTATATTATCAATCTTTTTCAAACATCTGTTATCTTGAATTTTTCAATATGATTTCTATAATAAATTTCAACTATATACAAATGAAAATACAACTCTACTTGATATGATTAAAATAAGAAGAATCATGAAGTGTATTTCAAATAAACAACTTCAAAAGTCTAATTTAGATTCACATTTCAGTAGTCATAAAGAATAGAGAACATACTCGATTCAAAGATATCTGTACTTTTAATAAAACACTTTCATCTTTTTAGAACAATATATGCATATTTTTACTTTAAAAGTTAATTTGAAAAGCTAAAATCATATAAGAGCTTTCTAGTGTACCCATGTATCAAACTTTCACTCAACAATCCTAGATCTGATTAGGACCTTAGATTGTCAGATTTAAAAAGTCTTTTTTCTGGTTAACAATCCTTACATACCTTTATGCTCAAGTATAAAAGGCTCATGATCAAACAAATCAATAAACTCTCTTTATCCTCATTTTTTTTCTTGTTAACATAGTATATATATGTATTTCATTAATACAAATGCAATAAAGCACAAATCACATATAATCCTGCTTCTATGATCTACTAAAAATATGAATCTATATCAATAAGCTTATACTTTTTACTAAAGTTTAATATGATTTACACATAAATCATTCTAGAAGTATAATCACTCAACTTAAATGTATCCTTGATCATATGCATTTCATTCAATCCAAAAATCGACAAATCAACTTTTCAGGATTTTAGACAAATTTCTGAGTTTCAGTTAAGCATTCTGATTTCCCTTTAAAATCGTGAAACTGTTAAACTCATAAAATTCAATAAAAACGTAAGATAATCTTTTCATAAATACAAATCCAAAATATCATATCTTATGAAGATCCTAAATATACCTTTAGGTAGTTACAGTTATCAAAAAAAAAAATTTACAGTTTCAGTTATCGAAAGGTTTCAAAAAAATTTCAAATAGTTACCATGATATTTCAAAAAGTTATAGAGAAATTTTGAAAAGTTACAGAAAAATTCATAAAAAATTTCTCACATTTTTCAAAAATTTGCAACACAATCTTAATTCCTACAATTAACAAGATTACTTAGATTTCAATCTAATTACCTCTCCCCCATACCTACATTTTGCATTGTCCTCAATGTAAAAGATTTAGAGAAAATATAATATATGTTAGTAGGCATGATATTATATTTCGTTAACTAAGCACATAAATCAACAAACTTAATTCATTGAGTTAATGAATAACTCCATGAACTACGTATAAATATAAATTCAGGATGGGTAATTAATCTCATACCTTATTTGTTTGTATCTCCATTATTATCTCTCGACTTTTAATTCTGAAAAAAAATTTAGTTACAAATAAAAGTAAAGCATATAACAAAATAACAACTAATAATAAAACATATATTGTTAAATATGTGCCTTGTGTGGAACCTAGACTCCTTTACCTTTGATGGCTCACAAGCAAGCCAGTTGGTTTCTCAGAACAAATACCAACAAACTGGATTGATATTTTATTTTTCTTATAAGATAAATAAAACATAAACTAAAGTTTTTCCTTTCTTTTCTTTTCTTAAAATAAATGTAGAATACACAAAACATTAAAAATACAAAATCACAGTTTAAGAACATGAATGAAAAGTAGTGACAAATGGGATCGTAAGTTCCACTTTCATTCACTCAGGTTTTTCATAATCTATATTTGAAATTTCATCAATTCATCCCACCATCTTACTAGACATAAATAAGATCATCAGATTCATTATACCATACTTCCAATTGAATTTTATTGTATTCTACCGATAGTGGTTCAGCTATAGCTTGAGGTATAGGTAGTATTTCTATAAATTCATCATAACTATCTAAGCTTACTATGTATAAATTAGATCTAAATGTAATTGATATATCCATGACTAGATATATATATCCATCAAATATTACATGAGTGTTGTTAACTAGTTTTTTCTCTCCTAGATATACCATATCATTTTCATTCCATGATCTATTCATAAAATTGTAAACACCTTCATCCCAATTTCCTGTTGGTCTCTAATAAAATAAATTTTCAAGAATAGTTGAATTTCTATCAAAAAATGTTAGTGTTGTCCCATAATTTTTAATTGATAATTCAAACATATTAGGTCTTCCTATATTCCATTCTTCTCCAATGATAGGATTTCTAATAAAAATATTAGGTAATAGAATAGCATACATTGGTTTAATTCTATATATGCATATACTAGCCTAAAAGGTGACATACCTAAGCTTGTCTTATAAGCAATTCTATAAGCCTAAAGTGCATCTATTAATCTATTAGCCCAATCTTTTCTAGTAAGATTTACTACTTTTCTAAGATTAACTTAATTTTTTTGTTTGCACTTTCTACTTGTCCACTTGTTTGCGGATGATATGATGTTGTAATTTTGTGATTTACTCCATATTTCCTCATTAAGGCTTTAAAACTTCTATTACAGAAATGAATTCCTCTATCACTAATAATAGTTTTAGGTATTCCAAATCTGGCAATTATATTGGTTCTTATAAAATGTATTACCAAACATTTCACCTTTCATTCATCTTCAAGAACATATCAAAACAAAAATACCAAAAACAACAAATTATCAGTGTTTACATTTAATATTAGAGTGTTGTATTGGGATTAATGTTATCATTGTGAATGTTTTATGTTTGTTTGATTCAAAAAATAGAAAATAGTTTTATTATTTACTGAAATTGATTCGTTCCAGATACTTAAAGATTTTAATGGTTACTGTTTGAAATATCTGAAATTTAGTCTTGCTTAATGACAAATCTAATATTAACTAACATTAAAGAGCTTAATTGATGTTATTTACATTTTGTGGAATTGCCCAATGGTTGGCCGAATTCCTTTGTAAATAGCAGTATTTAATTGGAAAGGTAGGCTCGTGGAGTTAACTTAAGTCCACGAGGTCAGTCCGTTGAGTTAGCCATAACTTCACGAACTAAGTCCGTTGTGTTAACTATAATTCAATGGAGTGCTTAACTAAACACATAAACCCCAATATAAAAATCAAAATAGTACACAATTCTTACTCAATCTCTGTGGGATTGACCTGTACTTACACACAAATACAATATACATTGTGCACTTGCAGTTAAAATACAAATTGGAATTAATATCTAATTTATGTGAAATGTTGTTTATTTACTTCTAAAAGTAATTATTTATATAAGCATAAAAGCAAATTAAACAAGTTTAAGAATTAACTTAACAACCCTAAACAAGTTTTCTGGCACCGTTACCGGGGAACTATCAAGTTCTCCGATGTCGCCTAACAAACAGAAGTTAACAAATCAATACAAGTTTTCTTAACTTGGAAGTTCGAATTTTATAGTTCCCCAGCAATGGTGCCAAAAAACTTGTTTGGGGTTGTTAAGTTAATTCTTAAACTTGATTAATTTGCTTTTATGCTTATATAAATAATTACTTTTAGAAGTAAACAAATAATCTTTTAGACAAATTAGATATTAATTTCAATTTTAATTTTAACTGCAAGTGCACAATGTATATTGTATTTATATGAAAGTATAGGTCGATCCCATAGAGATTGAGTAAGAATTGTGTATTGTTTCGATTTTTATATTAGAGTTTATATGTGTTCAGTTAAGTACTCCATTGAGTTACAGTTAACACAATAGACCTAGTTCATGGAGTTATGGCTAACTCAACGGACTGACCTCGTGGACTTAAGTTAACTCTATGAGCCTACCTTTCTAGTTAAATACTACTATTTATAGAGGAATTCGGCCAACCATTGGGCGGTTCCACAAAATGTAAATAACATCAATTAAGCTCTTTAATGTTAGTTAATATTAGATTTGTCATTAAGCAACACTAACATTCAAATATTTCAAACAATAACCATTAAAATCTTTAAGTATCTAGAATGAATCAATTTCAGTAAACAATAAAACTATTTTCTATTTTCTAAATTAAACAAACATAAAACATTCACAATATTGACAATGATAACATTAATCATGATACAAAACAAACAATACAACACTCTAATACTAAATGTAAACACAGATAATTTGTTGTTTTTGGTAATTTTGTTTTGATATGTTTCTAAAGATGAATGAAATGTGAAATGTAAAAATCTCTATTGATAGTAAAAACTTCCGTCACTACATGCGACGCGATTACACCACAAAAAAGTTAATCACTTACAATCTTGCCTCCTCTCCCTATAGAATCACGAATTAAGAATTATAAGATGATCTCTTCTTCAGCATACTAGCATCAACTTGAAACCAAGGCTAGAAGTTTTATGATCTCCTGAGATATGAGTCGGTGCTTGGTGAAAATGGCTTCCCTTCCCGTAGTATGATCACTCCTCACAGTGGTTGTCAGTCACCGTGTTTAGCTCGAAATCGACTCGACATCAAGAAATTATCCTCATAGACCTTCGATGGTTGGTGATTTTAGTGGTGGTGTGGAGCTTTAGGGAACTTCCGATGCTTCCTGTAGTTGGCGTGGTTCTCCACCTCTACACACACACTTTCTTCATCTTTCTCCTCTTCTTTTATATTTCTTTTAGTAGTAACTGCTTCTACTTAATTGATCGATTGGATTTTTTTTATTCATATCAATGATGGTGATTTCTTCTTCATTCCACAAATGAATTCCTACGTGATACTTATAATCGTGGTTTTCCTTCGAATGTCCTATTTCTACAACTGCTATAGTGGCATATTAGAAAATAAATGGTCCATGGAGTTACAGATAACTCAACGAACTTACTTCATTGATTTAACTACAAAACACGTGCAATAAAGAAATAACTAGTTCAGAATATTCGGATACTTAGGAATTTCAAACCTGCAACTTACCAATAGTTCAGAAATATACTTAATTAATGTTAATTCCTTTAAATTATGTAGATTCCTTCATTAAAGCATATAACAATGTAATTATAACATAATGGCTTAATTCTCATATGATAAGCTAAATATTATGCAATTAACCATCATTTAACCCTTAATATTATGTAGTTTTTCATTCTAAACACTTCTCCTATACTTAAATTATGCTAGTCCCTTAGCAAACTAAGATCTAACTAGTTGGTCTTTTTAAAGTTGCTAGAATTAATTCTTCATTTTGTTCTTCAAAACACATAAATTAGATTACTTGTATTGATTTGTTTACTTCTATTTGTTAGGCGGCACCAGAGAACTTGATTAGTTCCCTAGCAACAGCATCAAAAAACTTGTTTGGGGTTGTTAAGTTAATTCTTTAACTTGCTCAATTTACTTTTTAGGCTTATATAAATAATTACTTTTAGAAGTAAACAAACAACCTTTCACAAAAATTAGATATTAATTTCAATTTGTATTTTAACTACAAGTGCACAATGTATATTGTATTGGTATGCAAGTACAGGTCGATCCCATAGAGATTGAGTAAGAATTGTGTACTGTTCTGATTTTTATATTAGAGTTTATATGTGTTCAGTTAAGCACTCTATTGAGTTATAGTTAACACAAAGGACCTAGTTCATGGAGTTATGGCTAACTCAACGGATTAACCTCGTGGACTTAAGTTAACTCCACGAGCCTACCTTTCCAGTTAAATACTACTATTTACAAAGGAATTCGGCCAACCATTGGGCAATTCCACAAAATGTAAATAACATCAATTAAGCTCTTTAATGTTAGTTAATATTAGATTTGTCATTAAGCAACACTAACATTCAGATATTTCAAACAGTAACCATTAAAATCTTTAAGTATTTGGAACAAATCAATTTTAGTAAATAATAAAACTATTTTCTATTTTCTGAATCAAACAAACATAAAACATTCACAATACTGACAATGATAACATTAATCATGATACAAAACAAACAATACAACACTCTAATATTAAATGTAAACAAATAATTTGTTGTTTTTGGTATTTTTGTTTTGATATGTTTCTGAAGATGAATGAAAGGTGAAATGTAAAAATCTCTATCGATAGTAAAAACTTCTGTCACTACATGTGACGTGATTACACCAATGAAAACTTAATTACTTACAATCTTGCCTCCTCTCCCTATAGAATCGCGAATCAAGAATTGTAAGATGATCTCCTCTTCAGCATGCTGGCATCAACTCAAAACCAAGGCTAGAAGCTTTACGATCTCCTGAGATATAAGTTGGTGCTTGGTGAAAATGACTTCCCTTCCTGCAACATGATCACTCCTCATAGTGGTTGTCAATCACCGTGTTTAGCTCGGAATCGACCTGACATCAAGAAAGTATCCTCACAAACCTCTGATGGTTGGTGATTTTAGTGGTGGTGTGGAGCTTTAGGGAACTTCCGACGCTTCCTATAGTTAGCGCGGTTCTCCACCTCTACATACACACTTTCTTCATCTTTCTCTTCTTCTTTTATATTTCTTTCAGTAGTAATTGCTTCTGCTTAATTGATCGGTTGGATTTCTTTCATTCACATCAACAATTGGTGATTTCTTCTTCATTCCACAAGTGAATTCCTATGTGATACGTGTAATCGTGGTTTTCCTTCAAATGTCCTGTTTCTGCAACTACTATAGTGGCATATTAGAAAATAAATGGTCTATGAAGTTACAGATAACTCAACAGACTTACTTCGTTGATTTAATTATAAAACACGTGCAATAAAGAAATAACTAGTTCAGAATATTCAGATACTTAGGAATTTCAAACCTACAACTTACCAATAGTTTAGAAATATACTTAATTAACGTTAATTCCTTTAAATTATGTAGATTCCTTCATTAAAGCATTTAACAGTGCAATTATAACATAATGGCTTAATTCTCATATGATAAGCTAAATATTATGCAATTAACCATCATTTAACCCTTAATATTATGTACTTTTTCATTCTAAATAGCTACATATGCAGTTGTCAACAAAATTCAAGTGAATTGGTGCAAAGTAATAATCTCCAAGCTCAAAGCAGTAAAGAAGAAGTTATTTTATGGAGATTTGATTCCACTACTGATGGTGGAAGTTATTGACTTCACGAAATAGACATCAAAAATGATAAAATATAGAACTATTTCTGTAAAAGAATATAGATATTATGCTATTGCTGCTACTACTGAAATTTCTTTAGCAGGATCTTTTGGAGAATCTACTAGAGCATTAGAACGGATAAACCAATTAGAAAAGTTCCAAAAGGAGGTAGATGAACTAAGAAAAAGAGATTAAATGTATTATTCATTTACTTGTATTGAAAAATATCTAATTGAATGTAATGTAAACACTATGTATATATATATGAATATTTAAAAACCTATTTGATGCTAAATTTGTATCTTTGAGAATGAATGATTTAATTCAGAGTTGTATTGAAGAAAAATTATGAATATATCTATATTTGGTTGAAGCATTACAAACTATTTTAAAAATTATATGAATGATGTGCTTAAAGACACAATGACTTAAAAATACCTGAATATGTTTACAAATTGAAGAAATTCTATTTTCTACATAACAGGAAATGAATTATGAGTTAAATATACATATATGTTTGGATTTAAATGAATTTGAATTTGAACATTGCATTAATTCTATGTATTTAACTATATTTAAGTTGATAATATGTAGGAAAAGAAATTTAGAAGTTAAGTTAAGAAGTAGGTTTTTTTTTTAGAAAATTTGCCTAAGTGTTAACGAAGTTAGTTCATGGAGTTAACCTTAACTCTATGAAGGAAGAAATAGAATATAAGGTCACTCTGTTGAGTTATTTATAACTCAATGAAGTTAGTCCATTGAGTTAGGAATAGTAACTAAGGCTAGTCCATTGAGTTATTTGTAACTCAATCAAGTTAATTCGTTAAAGTTAGGAACAGTAACTAAGGTTACTTTGTTGAGTTAGTTGTAACTCAATGAAGTTAGTCCATGAAGTTAAACAATTATTCTTTTCTTTATAAGTGAGATTTCATAGGTTTAACGGTTACTAGAATTTAAAAATTAGAAGTGGAATATGTATCCATAAAAGTAGGAACCATACCGAATGTTACAAGACATGTTCTTGCAACAAGATTCATTTGCAATATAGATGTGCATTATAAATACAGAATAGAATGTTATTTACTGATTACCAGTAATTGAGTAATGACAAGAGAACTCGTTAGGGGAACTAGAAGGAGAAGCAACTGATTCAACTTCATCCATCAACAACTATTTATTCAAAGCAAAACACCAAACTAGTATGTAATTAATTTTCTACAATTTACTATATGTTAAGAGTTTATGAGCAATGGACTCATTCTCTTAGCACTAAACAATTAGTTAGAATACCTACACAGGATTATTCAACATAGAGGCATACTGAAATATTTTCTGAAATTGACTTTAACAAAATCCTTAGAGGTGTAGCTAACCTTTCTTTAAAGGAGAATGAAGATATGTCTGCTCCAATACAAAAACCATTAGGGAAAATTCTGTATCTTGAATTAGTTGTTGAACCTTTATGTATTCGAATACCAAACTTTGAGGGAGATAGGTTTGAACTGAAATCTAATTATATTAGTCAACTACTACACTTTCATAGATTAGAAAAAGAAGATGCCTATTATTTCCTTAGAGAATTTAATGAAGTTTGTCAAATGATGAAAATGGCGAACATGAGTATTGATGCTATCAAACTTAAATATATTCCTTTTACTTTAAAAGACAGTTAAGAGATGATTATATATTCTATCGCCTGATTTAATTTTTACATAGACTGAATTTTGTTCTTTTATTTGAAAAAATATTATCCAACACATCAAACGATTAAAAAGAAAAAGGAAATATTATTATGTAGTCAAAAATAGGGAGAATCATTTTGAAAATATTTTGAACGATTTGAAGATTTATTAACTCAATGTCCACATCATGTAATGAGTAAGACAATTAATAGGTGTAATCATAAGGGCATAGATGTTTCAACTAAATCTTTATTAGAATCTACTTGTCAGAATGAATTTCTAAAAATGTGTAGTAAGGAAGCATGGGCTTATTTAGAAAACTTTGCAAAAAGAACTACTTAGTGGAAAAACTCAATGGAAGCTATTATAGAGAAGAAAATATTGCCAAGAGGAATGCATGAAATAGAAAAGTTATCATTAAACACTATGCTTGAAGTTAAGTTAACTAAGTTAACAAGGAAAATAGAAAAGTTATCATTAAATCAAAAACTAGCAAAAAAGAATGCAACTATGAATGAATTAGATGTTATATATGCTAGGAACCAGAAAGATAACTTTGGTAATTCTTATAGCCCTAATTAGATAAATCACCCAAATTTATCTTCGAAAAATAACAATTTCCAAAGAGGAGAAAACATAAATGATAGAAATTCAAGTTATGAAGCATTAATTGAACAATGATCTACATTAGAGAAATTAGAAAAAATAATTCAATAGTTAAACAATCGTCTAGATCATGTGTTTGGGAATGCTACCATTTAAAATTAAAACATGAATAGAAATATACCCTTGATTGAAGGAATCAATAGAAGTTAGACATGTAGGAGGACTACTAAATCAAGCAGTACCAAACCCTATGAACAGAACTGTTAATGAAATTGATACCTCTTATAGGAGGGAAGCTAAATGAGGTGGCACAATTATTAGCAATTATGTATATTATAGTAAGTAGAAAAAAAATCCATAAAAGAAAATATAATAGAGAAATATAGAAAAGAAAACATAAAAAAAATGGAAATTTTAGTTATAGTTAGTAGTTTCATAGAGTTATTAATTAACTCAATGAACTTAATTCATTGAGTTATGACCTAATTCTATGGAGGTATCTATAAGTAGCTGTTAAATTTTATCTCTTTTAATTTTTGTTTTTGTTGAATACAAAATCATAGTAGATGAAATTGATGGAATTACTACTAGATGTAGTAAGAGAAGTATTAAGTAATCTATCGACTAAAGATCTATGCAAATTGTGTTGTGTGTCAAGACAAATTAGAGAATGTGTTAGAGAAAGATATTTTCATGGACTATAAGTTGTGAAGATGACTAACATTAGAGATGAAGTTTTATCGACGTCATTCAATCGTAGTTCAATCAGTTACGAATACCTAAATATAGAAGAAACTACTGAAATCCTAATACATTAGAAGGAATAGATCATATTATGGGAATAGATGAATGCTTTTGCTTAATTGATCGATTGGATTTCCTTCATTCATATCAACGATGGTGATTTCTTCTTCATTCCACAAGTGAATTCCGACATGATATGTGTAATCGTGGTTTTCCTTTGAATGTCCTGTTTCTGCAACTGCTACAATGGCATATTAGAAAATAAATGGTCCATGGAGTTATAGATAACTCACAGACTTACTTCGTTAGTTTAACTATAAAACATGTGCAATAAAGAAATATGCTGCCTCTTAATCCTATTGTTGAGGTTGAAATCTTTGATGTGTGGGAAATAGATTTTATGGGTCAATTTCCTACGTCTAATCAATTTAATTATATATTGTTGGGGGTGGATTATGTATCTAAATGGATAGAAGCTATTCCTACAAAAACTAATGGCAACAAAGTGGTAATATAATTTATAAGAACCAATATAATTACCAGATTTAGGATACCTAAAGCTATTATCAAAGGAACTCATTTCTATAATAGAAGTTTTGAAGCCTTAATAAAGAAATATGGAGTAAACCACAAAATTGCAACATCATATCATCTGCAAACTAGTGGACAAGTAGAAAGTGCAAACAAACAAATTAAGTTAATCTTAAAAAAAGTAGTAAATCCTACTAGAACAGATTGGGCTAATAGATTGATAGATGCAATTTGGGCTTACAAAACTACTTATAAGACAAGCTTAGGTATGTCACCCTTTAGGCTAGTATATGGAAAAAGTTGTCATTTACTAGCTGAAATTGAACATAAAGCTTATTGGGCATTAAAAACTCTGAATACTAATTTAAATCAAGTTGCTGAAAATAGGAAAATACAATTAATTGAATTAGAAGAATTTAGGAGTGAAGCTTATTCCAAAATTGTAAGAGAAAAAGAGAAAATGAAGTTTTGGCATGACAAGAAAATTATTCCAAAAACCTTTGAAATAGTACAAGAAGTATATCTTTACATGACTAGACTCTATAACCATTTAGGAAAATTAAGATCTAGATGGGTAGGACCTTACATAGTTCGAAATATTTATCCCTATGGAGTTATTGAAATTGAAAATCCTAAGAATCAGAATATATTTAAAGTAAATGGACAAAGACTTAGGCTTATTTTGAAAATACCAAAAAGTTCCTTTGGAATTATAGAAGTAAGAGTAGACGACTACTCGAGCTTTACTTAGAAAATTTCTAAAATTATAAAAAATACATATATATATATATATAAAAGAAAAAAAAACCTTATTTCAATTTAATCACGTTAAATCGAAAGGAATTATCGATTTTATTGAAATATATTTTAAAAAGAAAAAATTGTTGCGGTTTAACTGACAAGATCCATTGGTCTAACCGAAACACAAATATATATATATATATATATATATATATATATATATAATATATTATATTTAGTTTAATGTTAGTGTTACCGAAGTATAGTATCAGTTCAACTGATAGAAAAAAAAAACAGAAAAAAAGAGAAAAATATGTAATTTAGGTTCAACTGAGGAAAACAACAGTTTGATCGAAAAATTTTAAACTATTGAAAAAGTGGCATCAGCTAGACCAGAAATTCTTCGATGTTGACCGAAGTAAAAATTATTATTATATGCATTTTATTAGATATAACTTTACGGGAAGTCCATTGAGTTACACGATAAGTTAACGAACTTACCTTGTTGAGTTAACTTTAACTCAACGAAGTACTATAGTTAAGTCCACGGACTAAGTCCGTGGAGTTAACCGTAATTCCACGGATGAGAGAGCAAGAGTTTTGCGTGGGAAGTGACTTGATTACCCACCTAAATTTAGGGCTTATTTATACTAAACTTAGGATTTGGGGGCATTATCCACAAAATCATTTAGAACTTAGAATAGTAAAGATCAGAGTGATTCCATTCCATTGTGTAACTCCACGATGAGGAAGATGACACCTGAGTTCTGGGAAGATGCAGTTGACGCGTCAGACTTTCTCAAAGATTCAGAGGAATGGCACACGAGGCAGAAAATCAGGAATACGATGAGGGAAAAGGAGCTACTAAAGGTAGAATCTGACCTTTTCTATTGGAGGAAAGTGTTAGTAGATTTGGGTATACAAATACCTTAGATAATGGAAACTAGAATCAAGGTTGCTATGGAAATTGCTGTAAGCAGACAAAGAAGAATTAGGCCAAACAACGAAGTTGCCCTAGAACTAATCCAATGTAAGTCCCACCTCTAATTCAAAAGACGCATAGGTAGACAGGCTCAGTGGGCAATCTAGGAGCAACAAAGGAAAGAAAATGAAGAAGAGGCAACAGAGGAACAAGAGGAATCGACTGCTGAAAGACCTGTTCCTAAGGAATAGCAGCTAGGACCTTCAGTTCCACCACCAAGGCTATTAACCAAGTTAAAAACAGAAGTTAACAAATACAAGTTATTTGGTGTTGTTGCCTGGGAACCAAACAAGTTCTCTAGTGCTGACTAAAGCAACCGAACAAGTTTTTCTAGTGCCGTTGCTGGGGAACAACTTGTTCGGTTGCTTTAGTCAGCACTAGAGAACTTGTTTAGTTCCCAGGCAACAATACCAAATAACTTGTATTTGTTAACTTCTGTTTTTAACTTGGTTAATTTGTCTTTATGCTTTTATCAATAATTTCTTTTTAGAAGTAAACAAACAACCTTTCATACAAATCAAATATTAATTCCAATTTGTATTTTAACTACAAGTGCACAATGTATATTGTATTTGTGTGCAAGTACAGGTCGATCTCATAGAGAATTGAGTAAGAATTGTGTACTATTCTGTTTTTAATATTATAAAACTTTATGTGTTTGGTAATCACTCTGTTCAGTTACAGTTAACACAACGAACTAACTTCGTGGAGTTATGGCTAACTCAACGGACTAATCTCATGGACTTAAGTTAACTCCATGAGCCTATCTTTTCAGTTTAATACTGCTATTTACAGAGGAATTCGGCCAACCATTGGGCGGTTCTACAGATTGTAAATAACATCAATTAAGCTCTTTAATGCTAGTGAACATTAGATTTATCATTAAGCAACACTAATATTCAAATATTTCAAACAATAACCATTAAAACTATAATACTATTTTCTATTTTCTAAATCAAACAACATAAAACAATCACAATACTAGCAATGATAACTATAATCACAATACAAAACAAACAATACAACACTTAAATACTAAATATAAACATAGATAAGTTATTTTTTTGGTATTTTTGTTTTGAGATGTTCATGAAAATGGGCGAAAGGTGAAATGTAAAAATCTCTATCGACAGTAAATACTTCCGTCACTACATGCTATGCGATTACACCACTTAAAATTTAATCACTTATAATTATGCCTCCTCTCCCTATAGAATCACGAGTCCAGAATTGCAAGATGATCTCCTCTTTAGCATACTCGCATCAACTCGAAACCAACGCTAGAAGATTTACGATCTCTTGAGATATGAGTCGGTGCTTGGTGAAAATGGCTTTCCTTCCCGCGATGCGGTCACTCCTCACAATGGTTGTCAAGCACTATGTTTGGCTCAGAATCGACCCGACATCAGGAAAGTATCCTCATAGACCTCCGATGGTTGGTGATTATGATAATGTTGGTGAATTGTTGGTGATGGTGTGGATGATTCAGTGAACTTCCGACGCTACTTGCAGTTAGCGTGGTCCTCCACCTTTACACACATTGCCACACACCTCCAACCACACATTCTTCATTTTTTCTCCTCTCTTTTTATACTTCTTCAGTAGTAACTACTTCTACTTTAAATGATCGGTTGGATTTCCTTCATTCAGATCAATGATGGTGATTTCTTCTCCCTTCCACGAGTGAATTCCTGCGTGATACGTGCAATCTAGCTTTCCTTCGAATGTCCTATTTCTGTAATCGCTATAGTGGCATATTAGAAAATAAATGGTCCATGGAGTTACAAATAACTCAATGGACTTACTTCGTTGATTTAACTATAAAACACGTGCAATAAAGAAATAAGCTGCTAACATAACGTGTTACCTTAGTGTGTATTCATGTAACTCAACACGTATAGTTATGCTAACTTAACGAGTTAAACATGTGCATCTCACGTGATATAATAAAGCATTTAAATTCAACACGTGCATCTTTCTAACTTAACGAGTTCAGATATTTCAGATAGTTACAAACCTAACTATCTGATTCCTAGATGCATTTCGAATAATTAATAGATAACTTACCGAAAATCCACTTAAGTCATGCATTATGGTTTCAACACATGTACTTTAGGAAATAATAAAATATTCTTTAAAACATAATTGTCTAGTACATTAAACATAACTCTCTAACATAACAAAAAATTCAAATACTTAAGAATTAAAAACCAGCAACTTACTAACAGTTCAGAAATGCACTAAATTAACATTAATTCCCTGAAATTAAGTAGATTCTTTCATTAACGCTTATAACAATGCAATTATAACAAAATGGCTTAATTCTCATATGATAAGCTAAATATTATGCAATTAACCATCATTTAACCGTTAATATTATGCACTTTTTCATTTTGAACTGTTAGTAGTTAAATGATGGTTAATTGCATAATATTTAGCTTATCATATGAGAATTAAGCCATTTTGTTATAATTGCACTGTTATAAGCGTTAATGAAAGAATCTCGTTAATTTCAGGGAATTAATGTTAATTTAGTGTATTTCTGAACTGTCGATAAATTGCAAGCTGTGAAATTCTTAAGTATCCGAATTTTCTATTATTTTAGATAGTTATGTTTAAATTGCCAAACAGTTATGTTTTAAAAGAATATTTTATTATTTTCTGAAACACACGTGTCGAAACCATAATGCATGACTTAAGTGAACTTTCGGTGAGTTATCTATAACTATCCAAAATTGCAACTAGGCATCGGATAATTATATGTGTAACTCTCCGAAATCTCCTTTTATTATAAAATAGTTGTGGACACGTGTCATGTTCTAGAAGAATGACTTAAGTGAATTTTCGGTGAGTTATCTCTAACTATCCGAAATGCATCTAGGCATCGGATAGTTGAGTTTGTAAGTATCTGAAACGCATTGGATAGTCTGAGCATTAGATAGTTAAATTTATGCACGTGTTTTATAGTTAACTCAACAAAGCAAGTCCGTTGAGTTATCTGTAACTCCACGGACCATTTATTTTCTAATATGTCACTATAGCGGTTGCAGAAACAAGACAGTTGGAAGAAAAAATCCACGATCGCACGTATCATGCAGGAATTCACTTGTTGAAGGGAGAAGAAATCATCGTTGTTGATATGAATGAAGGAAATCCAATCGACCATTCAAGCAGAAGCAATTACCACTGAAGAAATATAAAAGAAAAGAAGAAAAAGAAGTAAAGTGGTGGCCGATGGGTGTGGCCAGTGTGTGCAGAGGAGGATCACCGAGCTTTCTGCAGGCAGCATCGGTAATTCTCTAAAGTACCACACCAACCATCTCTACCACCACCATAATCACTAACCATCAGAGGTTTGTGAGGATACTTTCCTAATGTCGGGTCGATTCTGAGACAAACACAATGCTTGACAACCATTGTGAGGAGTGATCGCGTCGCGGGAAGGGAAGCCATTTTCACCAAACGTTGACTCATATCTCAAAAGATCGTAAAGCTTTTAGCCTTGGCTTCGGGTTGATGCCTGTATGTTGAAGAAGAGATCATCTTGCAATTCTGGACTCGCAATTCTATAGGGAGAGGAGATAGAATTGTAAGTGGTTTAATTTTCAATAGTGTAATTGCATTGCATGTAGTGACAAAAGTATTTACTATCGACTAAGATTACTTTACATTTCACCTTTCGCCCATTTCCATGCTCATATCAAAACAAAAATACCAAAAACAACTTATCTGTGTTTATATTTTGTATTTGAGTGTTGTATTGTTTGTTTTGTATCGTGATTAATGTTATCTTTGTCAGTGTTGTGATTGTTTTATGTTTGTTTTAGTTTTACAGTTTACTGAAATTGGTTCGTTCAAAAGACTTAAAGATTTTAATGGTTATTGTTTAAATTATCTGAATGTTAGTATTGCCTAATGATAAATCCAATGTTTACTAAAATTAAAGAACTTAATTGATGTTATTTACAATCTGTGGAACCGCCCAATGGTTGGTTGAATTCCTCTGTAAATAGCAGTATTAAATAGGAAAGACAAGCTCGTGGAGTTAACTTAAGTCCACGAGGTTAGTCCGTTAAGTTATCCATAACTCAATGAACTTAGTCCGTTGAGTTAACTATAACTCAATGAAGAGCTTATTGAATATATAAATTTGATTGTTAAAAATGAAACAGTTCGCAATTCTTAAGCAATTCCTTATGGGATAGACCTATACTTGCACACTAATACAATAGACATTGTGCACTTGTAGTTAAAATACAAATTGGAATTAATATCTAATTTGTGTGAAAGGTTGTTTGTTTACTTCTAAAAAAGAATAGGCATAAAGATAAATTAACTAAGTAAAAATAGAAGTTAACAAATCCAAGTTTTTCTAGCGCGTTGCTGGGTAACCAATCAAGTTTTTCTAGTGCCGTGCTAGAGATCCAAACAAGTTTTCTGGCACCATTGTCGAGGAATTCATATAAGCAACTATTAGAGCTATTTTGTTTTAATAGCTAGAGTGTTGTTTGTTTTCTTCTGTAATTGAGAATATGGCATATGCTTATGCTCAAAGATTTTTGAAACCTGTAGTTAGCATATGTGAATTCTGCAATTTTGAAGGTCACGACATTTCTAACTGTTTGAAACTGAGACGTTTGCAGATGGCTAGATTCCATGAACAACAAATGAATTATCCTCAATATAATAGAGCTGAGTATGAGAATCCTATAGTTTACCCAACTGATGGTCAGTATAGAATGTGTAATATGTTGAGAGACACAGAAGTTTGGGATAGGTATGACAGACTAGAGCATAGTATAGAGCAAAACCTAGACAAACTAGAATACTTTATGTGTCAGCAACAAGAAGTCAACCAATTAAACTATAAGGAAGCATATTCAGAACCTAAAATGGATATAATTTACGAAATTGAAAAAACCATAATGAAAATTGATCAAAAATTGAATGCAATGAGATTAGATGATCTGCAAAGAAAACTAAAAGCATTGGACGAATATACAATGAAAATACAAGTTATGCAACAGGACAATGAAAATTATAATGTTATAGATCTGCATAATTTGCAAAATACACAACCAAAATAAAATACTTATGCAAGAGAATTTAAAGAATGCACTTTAAAACTAAAAACAATTGAAGATTATAATCACGAAAATGATATACAAAAACATCATGAGAGTAAAGAAAATCCGGAAGATGTATGTGTAACATTAAGATCTAGAATTGATATACCACCAAGAACTCAAAATGAAAATAATATGAAGGTGGATAAGAGTAAAAATCAAAATGATAATGAAAATATAATAGTTGAAAATCTAGAAATCACTAAAGAACAATCTGAATCTGCTAATGAGGCTAAAAATGATCAAACAAATCAAACGAAAGAAAAAGAATCTTTTAAATCACAATCTTTAGTACCCTATCTTGAAATATTACAACAAACAATACCTGAAAAACAAGAAAAAATCAGAGAAATTTTTGAAAAAGTACAACATTCCTTTGTTAGATCTATTGCAGAAAATGCCACCTTGTGCTAAATTTCTGAAGGATTGGTGTACTAAGAAAAAAGATCGAAAGGTTCTTAGAAATGTCTTTTTAGTTGAGCAAAGTAGTTCCCTATTTTTGCCACAAATTCCTAAAAAGTTATCTGATCCTGGAATCCCTATTATATCATGCACCATAGGCAATACCATTCTAGAAAGAACCTTAATAGACTTAGGTGTAGGTATAAATGTTATGCCAAGTGATATATCTGCATCCTTAGGATTAGAAGGCTTAACTCCTATTAGTACGGTTATTCAATTAGCTGATAGAAGTATAAGATACCTTAGAGGAAAAATAGAGGATGTCTTAATTAAAATCAAAAACTTTATATATCCTATTGATATTGTAATTTTGGATTCCCAACAAATTTAGCATAAAAATAGTGATACATCTTTAATTTTGGGAAGGCCATTTTTAGCAACATCAGGGGCTGTTATAAATTGTAAAACTAGAGTAATGAAATTAGCATATGGTAATGAGGATACTCAATTAAATATTTTTAAACCAGAAATGTTTGAGGAGATAGAAATGTCCTTAAATACCATAGACTTTTTAGAGGATGAAGGAGATATGTTAGATGATGTGATTCAAGAAGAATTAAATAGGCAAATCAATTCTGAAACTTTAAAGGAAAGTGAAAGCATACATATAGAAAGAGATCTAGAAGAAATTAATTTAGAAAATGATGATGTTCAATTAGGAGCTCTAGCTTCTGATGGGCAACATTTAGAATTAAAACATTTACCTCCTGAATTAACCTATATATTTCTGGAAGAGAAACGAATCTGTCCAATCATTATTGCTTCAGATTTAAAAGAAGATCAAATAGCTAAATTAAAAGATGTAGTAAAAAGTTATAAAGAAGCAATAGGATGGACTATGACTGATATAAAAGGGTTAAGTTCAACTTTATGCTGTCACCACATATATTTAGAAAAGAATGCTAAACCTGTTAGAATTCCTGAGAGGAGATTAAATCCAAACCTTAAAGAAGTAGTCAGGAAAGAAATAGTGAAATGGTTAGATAATGACATAATTTATCCGATTTCTAATAGCTCATGGGTTAGCCCAATTCATGTAGTTCCCAAGAAATCAGGATTAACAGTTATTAGGAATGAAAGTCAAGACTTGATACCTACTAGAATTCAATCAGGTTGGAGAGTATGTATAGACTATAGAAAGTTGAATGCTATGACTAGGAAAGATCATTTTCCCTTACCTTTTATAGATCAAATGCTGGAAAGATTAGCAGGGCAAGAATATTTTTGTTTCCTAGACGAGTATTCAGGTTATAATCAAATTCCAGTAGCATTAGAGGATCAAGAGAAAACAACTTTCACCTGTCCTAATGGAACTTATGCTTTTAAAAAAATGCCATTCGAATTATGCAATGCACCAACTACCTTTCAAAGGTGTATGTAGGGCATATTTACTAGAATGATTGAAGATTTTTTAGAAATATTTATGGATGATTTTACTGTATATGGCAACTCATATGAAGTTTGTTTAAAAAATTTAGACCAAATATTAAAACGCTGTGTGGAAAAAAATCTAGTTTTAAATTAGGAAAAATGTCACTTCATGGTTAAACAAGGAATAGTCTTAGGGCATGTTGTTTCTCAGAAAGGGTTGGAAGTAGATAAAGCTAAAATAGAAGTAATTTCTAATCTACTAGAACCTAAATCGGTAAAAGATATTAGATCATTTCTAGGACATGTTGGTTTTTATAGAAGATTTATTAAAGACTTTAGCAAAATAGCTAGACCTTTAACTAATCTATTAAAAGATGTCCCATTTAACTTTGATAAAAATTGCAAGGAAGCATTTTTCAGACTTAAAACTAGCTTAATTTCAACTCCTATAATTCAAGCACCTGATTGGAGTCATACATTTGAATTAACGTGTGATGCATCTGATTTTGCTGTAGGAGTAGTGTTGGGACAGAAGATATAAAAATCTCCTAGAGTGATTCATTATGCAAGCAAAACTTTAAATGATGCTCAAGTTAATTACACAACTACTGAAAAAGAACTATTAGCTATTGTGTTTGCCTTGGAAAAGTTTAGATCATATCTGATTGGAGCTAAAGTAATAGTATACACAGATCATTCAGCTTTAAAACACCTAATAGTAAAAAAAGAGACTAAGCCAAGATTGATCTGATGGATATTATTATTACAAGAATTTGATCTAGAAATTAAATATAAAAAGGTTGTGAGAATGTAGTAGCAGATCATTTATCAATATTACAAATAGAAAAATCAAATATTGAAATTAAGGATAATTTTCTTGATGAACAATTAATGACCATCAACATAATACCTTGGTATACAGACATAGTTAATTACATAGTTACTGGTTTAATACCTAAGGATTGGAATAGACAGGATAAGAAATTGTTTTTCTCAAGAGTAAAATACTACTATTGGGAAGACTCATACTTATTTAAGAAATGTCCTGATCTAGTTTTAAGGAGGTGTGTTCCAGAAACTGAATATCAGAGCATATTGTCTTTCTGTCATGACCAAGCTTGTGGAGGGCGTTTTAGCTTAGGGAAAACTACTGCAAAAATTCTACAATGTGGGTTTTATTGGCCAACACTATTCAAAGATGCTCATAAATATTGCTTAAGTTGTTTAAGATGTCAACAAATAGGAAGAATATCAAAGAGGAATATGATGCCTCTTAATCCTATTGTTGAGGTTGAAATCTTTGATGTGTGGGGAATAGATTTTATGGGTCCATTTCCTATGTCTAATCAATTTAATTACATATTGTTGGGGGTGGATTATGTATCTAAATGGATAGAAGCTATTCCTACAAAAACTAATGACAACAAAGTGGTAATACAATTTATAAGAACCAATATATTTGCCAGATTTGGAATACCTAAAGCTATTATCAGTGATAGAGGAACTCATTTCTATAAGAGAAGTTTTGAAGCCTTAATGAAGAAATATGGAGTAAACCACAAAATTGCATCATATCATCCGCAAACAAGTGTACAAGTAGAAAGTGCTAACAAACAAATTAAGTTAATCTTAGAAAAAGTAGTAAATCCTACTAGAACAATTGGGCTAATAGATTGATAGATGCACTTTGGGCTTATAGAATTGCTTATAAGACAAACTTAGATATGTCACCTTTTAGGCTAATATATGGAAAAAGTTGTCATTTACCAGCTGAAATAGAATATAAAGCTTATTGGGCATTAAAAACTCTGAAGACTAATCTAAATCAAGCTGTTGAAAATAGGAAAATGCAGTTAATTGAATTAGAAGAATTTAGAAATGAAGCTTATTCGAAGACTATAAGAGAAAAAGAAAAAATGAAATTCTAGCATTATAGGAAAATTATTCCAAAAAGCTTTGAAATAGGACAAGAAGTATATCTTTACATGGCTAGACTCCATAACCATCCTAGGAAATTAAGATATAGATGGACAGGACTTTACATAATTCGAAATATTTATCCCTATGGAGCTATTGAGATTGAAAATCCTAAAAATCAGAATATCATTAAAGTAAATGGACAAAGACTTAGACCTATTTTGAAAATACCAAAAAGTTCCTTTAGAATTATAGAAGAAGTCAGAGTAGAAGACTACTTGGGCTTTACTTAGTAAGAAATCAGTTTTTATTTTATTTTCATATATAAAAAACAAAAAAAAATTTAAAAAAAATTATAAAATATAAAAAATCATTCCTATTCAACCGACTAGATCCATCGGTATGACCAGAACATAAAAAAATCTATATTAATTATTAGTAAAAAAAAAAACTTTTGGTTTTACCGAAACATAGTATCGGTTCAATTGGAAAAAAAATTCGGTCTGACCGAAACATAGTATCGGTTAAACCAATAAAAACCAAAGAAAAAAACTATTATCTTAAGTAGTTTTTTATTATTTTTATATATTTGTTTGTACGAGAGGTCCGTTGAGTTATGCTTAACTCAACAAACTTACTCCGTTGAGTCTTGAGTTAGTCAACGAGCTTATTCTGTTGAGTTAACTGTAACTCAACGGAGTACTGTAGTTAAAGACCACGGATGAGAGAGCAAGAGTTTTGTTTGGGAAATGACCCGATTACCCGCCTAAACTTAGGGTTTTGGGGGCATTATCTGGAAAATATTGAAAAAATTAAACAAGAAGAGCTAGTACTTGTGGCTCAAAGGCGTGCAAAGCTTATGTTTATAGATTTAATCTTAGAAGTAGAAGAGGAAGAGTAGACACAATTAATCAAACGAAGGAAAGGAAAAGAGATAGTGCCTAAATGTTGGAAGGAGATTAAATCTGAAGTACCAACATCAACAAGGCCTGTAGAGCCAATTTTTGTAAACTTGTTATCCGATTCTGAGGAGTAGGAGCAACAGCAAAAGCAAAGAGAAGAAGAAAAATAGGCTGAAATTAGTCTATAGCCTATATAAGAAGAAGAAATAGAAATTAGGGCAGAAGCTAATTTGCCCATGACTCCATCCCAATTTGCCACAGAATCAGAAAGAACAGTGACAATGCAGATTGGTAGTCAGGAGGAAGAAGAAAGAACAGATAATGAACAAGAAGCTGAACAAAGCCATATGGACAAAAATGACTTTGCAGATTCGACTGAATTTAATGAAACACTTCAAGACAGAGTGGAGAGTTCTGCCAGCTCACCACCATAGACAAAAGTAGAAGCAAATGTTCAGGAATCTGCAGAACATTTTCAGCAAGTTCAAGTTCAGCCTATGGAAGAGGAAGATCAAGAACAAACCCCTCTAGAACAACACAATCACATTCCTGACCTGACTGAAGCAACAGTTCTGAATGAAGTACACTTTTGGAGTCAAGAAGCTTATAATAAATACCAAAAGATTAGGGGTTATGATATCATATACAGTAGACCAGTAAATTGGGACGGAATGCAAGAAATTAAGGAATTATTTGAGTTCCAAGGTCTACTACAATTTATTTCTCAACAGAAAGGGCATGCAATATATGAAAATCTAGTGCCCTACTTCTATACTAATTTAAGAGAAAAGGAAAGACAATTAATTTCCAACGTGAAGGAAGCTGATGTACAGATAACACCAGAGCTTCTCCATAACATTTTTGGATTGAAGAATGAAGGAAAAGAAATTTTGGAAAGCACAATTGTCGTTGAATGGACAGAGCAGGAAATCAAGGACAGTTTGGCTATCAATCCTGGTGTGCCATTTTAAATAGACTGAAGCATTTAAATGGTAAAGCACACATGATAGCTAACATTTTGATTAAAAATGTCTACCAACGACAGGGCCATGACATTGAACTGAGTCAATTTGTCAAGTGGGCCACTTATGCAATTGTGAATAGAATTCAAGTTAATTAGTGTCAAGTCTTCCTATCCAAAATGAAGTCTCCAAAGAAGAAATTATTTTATGGAGATTTGATACCTATATTGATGGTAGACTGTATTGATTTCACGAAATGGACATCCAAAAGGATAAGATCAAGAACCATTGTAGTGAAAGAATATAGAAGTATTTGTACCTTCTAGAGGCATTATTAGAGCTGTAGAAAGGATAGAGCAATTAGAGCAACAATTAAAAAAACTCCAGAAGGAAGTAGATGAACTTAGGAATAGAGGCTAATTGTATAGTTTGTCTACTTGTACTTGTATATATTTGTATGAAAAATATCTGATTTGATTGTACTGTAATTGATTCATATGAATGAATATATGTTTTTCAGATATATTTTTCATGTGTGTTTAGAATGATGAAATGGATGAACTATATTGAATGTTATATAATTTGTGGAACATTATGCATGAATGTTTAAAAAGATTTACAGCTTGCTAAATGACAGGATTAAATAATAGATGCTTGAAAATATCTGCATGCTGCAAGATAAAATGTAAATTCTGCATAACATGAAATGAACTGCAAGTTAAATATTTATATAATGTTCAGATTTAAACAAATTTTGATTAGAATGTTGCATTAATGACATGTATTTAACTTTATTTTAGTTAGTAGAATGCAGGAAAATAAAAAATAAAAAAAAGAGAGGTACTTACGAGGAGTAAACTTAGAGGTTGCCAAGTGTTAACTCAACGAAGTAAGTTCGTTAAGTTAAACTTAACTCCACGAGGTCAGTAATATAATATAAAGTCACTCCGTTGAGTTATCTGTAACTCAATGAAGTTAGTCTGTGGAGTTAGCAATGGTAACTGACAATGTTCTTTGAGTTATCTATAACTCAACAAGGTTATTCCATGGATTAAGTAGAATGGTTATTTTTTTAACCACGAACGAAACTTTGGCAGTTTAGCGATTACCAAAATTTGAAATTAGTAGTGGTACACGCACCCATAAAAATAGGAACCATGCTGCACGTTGCAAGAACGTGTCTTGCAACGAGATTTATTTACTTTATGGATGTGCATTATATATATAAAACAGAATGTTATTTATGAGTTACCAACACTTTTGAAAGAAAGGAGAATGCGTTGGGGGAACTGGAAGGAGAAGCAGCTGATTCAACTTCATCCGTTAATAAATATTTACTGAATGGAAAGCTTCAAACTGGTATGTAATTAATTGTCTACTATTTTATTTATGAGCACAAGAACTCGTTCTCCTAGCACTAAACGATTAGTAAGAACACCTACCTAGGAATATTCAACATAGAGGCGTACTGAAACATTTTCTGAACTAGACTTTAACAAAATCCTTTGGGGTGTAGCTAACCTTTCTTTAAAAGAGAATGTAGATATGGCTACTCCAGTAGAAAAACCACTAGGAGAAATTCTGTATCCTGAATTAGTTGATGAACCTTCATGTATTCGATTGCCAAACTTTGAGGGAGATAGGTTTGAACTGAAATCTAATTATATTAGTCAATTGCCACATTTTCATGGATTAGAAAGAGAGAATGCCTATTATTTCCTTAGATAATTTAACGAAGTTTGTCAAATGATGAAAATGCCGAACATGAGTATAGATGCTATTAAACTTAGATATATCCCTTTTGCTTTAAAAGACACAGCTAAGAGATGGTTATATACTCTATCGCCTGATTCAATTTCTACATGGACTGAATTTTGCTCTGTTTTTCTGGAAAAATATTATCCAACACATCAAATGATTAAAAAGAAAAAAGAAATATTAATGTGTAGCCAAAAACAGGGTGAATCATTTTGGAAATATTTTGAAAGATTTAAAGATTTACTAACTCAATGTCCACATCATGCAATGAGTAAAGCACAATTAATAGGTATAATTTATGAAGGCATAGATGTTTCAACAAAATCCTTATTAGAATTTACTTGTCAAAATGGATTTCTGAAACTATGTAGTGAAGAAGCATGGGCATATTTAGAAAACTTTGCAAAAAGAACTGCACAGTGGGAAAACTCGGCTGAAGCTATTGCAGATAAAAGAATATTACCAAGAGGAATGCATGAAATAGATTCAAGTACTATGCTTGAAGTGAAATTAACTAAATTAACAAAGAAAATAGAAGAGTTATCATTAAATCAAAAGCTAGTAGAAAAGAATGCAAACATTAATGATCTAGATATTATTTATGCTAGAAACTAGAAAGATAACTTTGGAAATTCTTATAATCCTAATTGGAGAAATCATCCGAATTTATCTTGGAGAAACAATAATTTTCAAGGAGGAGAAAATATAAATGAGAAGAATATAAGTTATGAAGCATTACTTGAACAAGGATCTAGAATAGAGAAATTAGAAAAGATAATCCAATAATTAAACAATCGTCTAGATTTTGTATTTGGAAATGCTGCAATTCAAAATCAGAATAGAAACATACCGCTTAGACAGAAGGAATCAATGGAAGTTAGACCTACTGGAGGATTGCCAATACAAGCAGTACCTAACCCTGTCAATAGAACTGTTAATGAAATTGATACCTCTTCTAGGAGGGTAGCTGAATGAAGTAGTATAACTAAAGTAACTATATATATATATAAGTTTATTTATAGTTAATAGTATCATAGAGTTAGTCCTTAACTCAATGAACTTAGTCCGTTGAGTTATGCCCTAACTCTACGAGGGTGTGTAGTAGTTATGTAAATTTTTGTCTATACTAAAATTTTTGTTTGTGATATACAGAATCAACAAATGGAATTGATGCAATTACTACTGGATGCACTAAGGGAAGTACTGAGTAACTTGTCAGCTAAAGATCTGTGCAGGCTATGTTGTGTATCAAAGGAAATTAAAGACTATGTTAGAGAAAAATATTTTCATGGACTACAAGCTACAAAAATGACTAAGATTAGAGATGGATTCATATGGAAGTCATTTAATCGTAGTTCAATTAGCCATGAATATCTGAATATAGAAGAAACTACTGGAATTCCACCCAATACATTAGAAGGAATAGATCATATTATGGGGATGGATGAAGATTAATTATATACAAGACCAAACCAAGGTATGCAATTCTATTACCTGATATTTTGATCAGAAATCCTATCACAAGAGAAGAATGTAATATAGGAAAACCTAATAGATATGAAGTACCAACTGAAAATTGTGGATTGGCTTTAATATTTTCTGATAAAATTCGACCATTCCTGAAAAATTATATTATTGGAGACCTACAAGAAAATAGGATGAAGATTTATGCTTAAGTGTGTATAACTTTCTAAAAAGATCTTGGACTGAAAACACTACTGTAGGATCGTATGGCTACACAAGAGGGGGGTTGAATTGTGTATTTTTAATATTTTCTGAAATATAATTGAAACTTTAAAACACAAAAACAAGTCGAGACATTATTTTCATAAAATCATTTTTATTCAAGGTTTCAATTACAATATACAATTCAATTCTCCTTAGAAATTGTAGATGCGATTATAACTCGATACCATGTATCATCTAAATAATTTCATAACTACAAATAGAGAAAACTAATTTGCAGAATTTAAAACATTTCTCCTTGTTTGAGATCTTTCTTCTTCTTCTTTTTCTTCTTCAACAATTCTTCAATGACGAATATCTTGTCTTTCTCTGCTTCACCAAATTTGCTTTCTTCTGATACTTTAAATCTTCAGTGACATAAATAATACCTTGTTCTGCTTCACTGAATTTTCTTCCACTTGATACTTCAAATCTTCAGCGACATAAATTTAACATTTTCTGCTTCATTGAATTTTCTTCCACCTGAGAGATTTTCCCTGAAGAGGTTTTTGATCCCTGAAAAAGATTTTTCTTTTGGTGTGCAATGATAGTTTGATCCTTGAAAAGATTTTTCTTTTTGTGTGCAAGGATAGTTTGATCAACGAGAATTGTATGCCTTTTATACTGTATCTTCATTTCATGCATATCCATCATGTTTAATCACTACTAGTTTTCCACTTCTCCATGTCTTTTCTTTTTCCTTCATCGAAACACACACGTTCTGACCCACGTTTATATTTTGAATTTTCTTTAATCATCAGTCCTGAATCTCTGAAAAATTTCCTGCAAAATAAACTTTCTCGTCCAAAGAATTTTCCATCAAGTGTAATAATAAGTCGTTACTTTAATGTTAACTAAACGAGTAACACAAGTATATATAACTTAACGTTTCTAACTTAACGAGTTCCTCATGTGCTATTTCACGTGACAATTACTATAGCTAACTCAATGAACTAAGTCTGTGGTGTTATGCTAACTCAACGAACCAGCTTAACCTTTCTTTCGGAAGGTTAAACGATAACTCACCGAAAACAGTTTAAGTTTTAGATAGTTACGGTTGTAAGTCACCGAAAAACTCTTTATACCATAAAACTAGTAAGACACGTGTCAAGACCTGAAAGCATGACTTAAGTTACCTTTCGGATAGTTATGACTGTAAGTCTTCGAAAAAACTTTAACTCATCGATTCAGTAATAAACAAATGTTTTTATAATAGAATTTTACCACGTGCAAAAATAACAACTTAAGTTTATAACGCTAACCTAACGCGTTGCCTTAGTGTTCAATATAGCAACTTAACGTGTTTAGTTATGTTAACTTAACGAGTTAAACATGTGCACTTCACGTGATACAATACAACATTTGTAACTTATAATTTCACCACGTGTATAACACTAACTTAACGAGTTCGTCTCTTCTTTTACTCACTAACTTAACGAGTTATCGCGTGACCTATTTTAACCTTTAAGCCTCTAACTTAACGAGTTCTCATGTGACCTCTATACAAACAAAACTCTAACTTAACGAGTTGTCTAAACATGCACTGTTCATGATACAGAAGATATAACTTTAAAATATATCATGCTTTTCAATAAAAACACACGTTAACTTAACGTTTAGTTAAATGAGAAATTAATGCAACGAAACGACTAGTTATTAACTATAGATCCAATACAGACAAGTATTTATGCTAGTAAGCTTGTTCTGTATTAATTGATGATTTTAATTTCTTTTCACAAGCAATAGTAATTGAGCAAATATGATTATTTTTCATTCAGCACACATCATCAAAACAAAATACTCAACAATCTCCCCCTTCTTGATGATGACAAAACCATATTAAATCAATTATGAAATATGTTTAACTCAACAAAGCACCTTTGTTGGGTTAACTTTTAATTCAACAAACTTGTTTGTTGACTTAAGTTCACTTAAGCTTATTTCTATTGTTTGTGTAAATTTTACCTCTCAGAACTAAAACTCTCAGATGTCAATAATTATATAAGTATCAGTTTTCTAATTATCATCTGTCAGATTACAATAACTATTTAAATATCATCTCCTTTTATAATATATATGCAATTAAGATCATAATCATATTTTTATAATATTTCTCCCCCTTTTTGTCATTAATCAAAAAGATAATTACAGAGAATATATATATATAAGAGATATATTTACAATAACTCTTTCTGTAAACAAGAATAATAATTGAACACATTTACAGAAAAATGTATTACTCAATGAATCAAACAATAATACAAACATTACATTTTGTATTCAGAAATAAACAAAAACAGCTATCGACCCCTCCTAAGTATATCACTAATAGCATTACATATTTTATCTCCTAGATGCCTAATATCATTTTTGATGTCGTTAAGCACTGCATCTAAGTTAGGAGGTAGCTGGGTTTGTTGTTCTACTTGAACTGAATAACTTTATTGTTGTTGTTGTATATGGTCTGTATAATCAGGTTGTTGTTGTTGTCGTTGAGGTTTATGCATGGCCTAGAATTTTTGCAAATCTTTAACACTAAATGCTCTCATGCCTTTAGTTTTAGAGGGCCAGTCGGATAAAGTCAATTGACTTGCAAGGATTCTACAAACAGCATCACCATAAAATAACTTTGAACTCATATGCTGTAGTTGAGAAGTAAAAACATCAAACCAATTGATTTGAATTCTATTCAGCAAGCCATAAGTTGCATATAAATAGCTTTTGCTGACTTCCAAATTGTGTCCAACTCTCTAAAATAAAGTTGCATGCAATATATTTGCAATAAACCTTGCCTCTGCATTTAGATTTTCCATTAACCTCATTTCAGAATATACATCTAGAATTTTTGATAAAGACTGAATGTTCCATTCCAGTTGTCTAATCATGTCAAATCTATTTGTAACAACAACACCTTCATTCTTTAATCCTAAAACTTCAAAAATTAACTCAAGAGACAATATAAACTCCTATTGATTTATTTGAGTTTTCAGAAAATTTCCATTCTTGACCAGATTGCTATAAAAAGCTGCAATAAGCTCTATGTATTGCTTCCATTTCATTCCTACTAGCAAGAATTGAATAAGGCATTGAAACTCAAATAGATCTCTTATTTCCATCAAATTTCTGAACTTTATTGGACGAGCATGCAGAATCTGACATGTAATCAAATTATTGTATTTCTGCAATGCTTCTTCAGATCTAAAATAAATTGAATTACCTTGAATTCGTAATACTGTACACAAAGAAGGTGATACTTGAAGCCATGATTCAGAGTTTAATTCATCTTCAGGAACCTCTTCTTCAAAATGAATGTCATGTTGTTCCTCTTCCAAAATATTATCTTGAAGCTGCTCAGGTAAGCTTGATTCATCAGCCTCACCAATGTTAGGAATGTCTTCAATATGCTCAACATTCATCTTTTCAGTCTCTATAGAATGATTAGAGTTCAATGTTTCCATAAATTCTACAGCCGGTGTATCTATCTGTAATTGTTCATTTTGTTCAACAGATATTTCCATTGAGTCATGTTGTGAAATCTCAGACTCTGCTTTTATAGATTTTGAAGAAGGCTGGTTAACTTTTAGCTCTTCTGGAGTTTTAACATTTTCATTATCTGCTACTCCAGACAATTCAGCCTGTGAACTAGTTACTACCTCAACATTGTCAATTATATCTGAAATAACTTGTTCAATGTTAGGTGCCTGATGCTCTGATTTGTCAATTTTTGCATCATTAGGACTTGTACTAATAGAAAAACTTGAGCTCATATTTGACTTGTATTTCTTCTCAAGCTTTCTAGCAAGGGAAAATAAAGTCTCATTATCTTCATTAGTTTCAGCGTGTTCGGAACTGATGAGTTTATCAAATGCACAATAAGGTACAATGTCTAGACATACATTGTCCTTTGGAAATAAATTTTCATCTGATTTTCCTTTTTCAATAGACTTTGTTTACTTAGACATAATTTTTCTGATTTTTTTTATTCTATAACATTTTTGTTTCTCCTCTTCAAGTATTGTTGTTTTCTTTTCAACTTGCTACATAAAAGTTTTCTGCTTTAATTCTTCTAAGGCACTTTCTATTGCAATGGCCTTTCGAAGACTGTCAACTTTTGTTTTGTCTACAGCAATATTTGATTCTACTTGTTTTGAATATAAAGGGGTAGGCTCTTCCTCAAATGCATGTAGTCTAGTATCGTTTATTGGTATTTGAGGAGTTCTAGTTGAAGAACCTACACATTTTTCCAAATAATTTGCATACTGCTCAAGAAATGCAATCTCAGCACATTTCATTCTATATTCTCCATCAATTTTACTACGAATACCCATGTATGTAATATTTTCATTAGTATTTTGGAGTTCTTGTCTAACTTCATTCAGTATAACTTCAGGAAAGAAATATTCACTATAAATTTCTGCTAACCTTTTGTCCACTCGAAATATTTTCTTGAACCAAGTGCGTGGAACTTCATCATTCTCTATTTCTTTTCCTATTGCATCTCCTCTACTTTTGCTTTTTCCTTTGCCACGACATTTGTTGAACTTGGAGACCATTGTTGCAGGTTGTAACAGCAACAAGCGAGAAAGATTTTCTTGACAAAGTTTACAAATAACCTAAGTGCCCGTGTAATAAGTGTTTAAAAAGGGTTTTAGGTGAATAACTCAACGTGAAGAGAAGTCGGGTTTAGATATTAAATAAATATTGAATAAGGTTTATTCAATCAAGGTACCCAAAATATTCAAGTATAACTCGTTGAGTTAACTAACCTAACGAGTAAAACGCTATCTAGAGGTAGTTTTACACGTTACCTTATCTAACATAACGTCTAGTTAGTACACTTAAAACAAGTTTCGGATGCTTCCAACTGAAACGTTCTGAAAACAACACACATGCTAAACTTAACATTATCTTGAGAACATTTTAAACTATTCGAACATTTTTGTCCTTTGAATCTAAAATAGTTTGTTTGTCTTTTTAAATTATTTCATCAAGATTTTAAGAGGACATTAATTCAGATTAACCAAGATTTGTATTTTGAATTATATTAATCTGTTTTCGACATTGGTAATCCTCCCCCTACAAATATACTTCAAATATATTCAATCAAAATACAAATTATACTTGTAGAGACAATAGATGTTAAACATAACTATACTTTTAAATTTTCTTTTTAGAAACTTCCGTTATTCTGACATCATCAAAAATGATTTCCAGAATCAATTCCTACTATATATGAATCAAAACACAACTTTGAACTCAATGTGATTAATTCAAGGAGAATAAAAGAATGTATCTCAAATAAACATTTTCAAAAGTACTAATGTTGATTCAATAAATCAGTAGTCATATTGGTAGAAACTATATGTAATTCAAAGATATCTGTAATTAATGAAACAACATTTTTTTTTTCTTTCAAAATAGTAAATATTGATAATTTTCTTTAAAAGTTAGTTTGAAAAGCTTAAATCATACAAGAGCTTTCTAATGTACCCGTGTAATGAGCTTTCAGTCAACAATCCTAGATCTCATTAGGACCTTAGGTTGCCAGATTTAAAGAATCCTTTTTCAGGACAACAATCCTTACATACCTATCTACTCAAGTACAAAAGGCTCGTGATCAAACCGATCAATAAACTCTCAAAGATTTTCACTTTGTAAGTACTTTTCATTTTAAGCATAGTATATATGTATTCCATTAATACAGATGCAATAAAACACAAATCTCATACAATTTTTACTTCTATGATTGTACTGAGAATATGAATCAGTTTCAATAAGCTTATACTTTTGATTAACAGTTTAAGATGAGTTACATATAACTTATTCTACAAGTTTAATCAATTAAGTCAAATTTATGCATGATCATATGCATTTTCCTTGATTCAAAGAAAACATTTAATCAAAATTTCAGAATGTTAGAAGTATTTAATGTTTTTCATTTACACTTCCACTTAAAATCGTAAAAACCATTAAAATTGATATACTTAAAATCAATAAGATACTACTATGATTTTACAATAAATACATAGTGTCTTAAGTAGCAGTTTAGATATTACTTTAGATATTTATAATAAGTATATAATATCTACGAGGTGAACAACATCATTAATAATATTTATCTTTTTATGCGGAGTTTAAGTATTTTACACATCACATAGCCTACAAATACCTAAATTTAATCTAATGTTGCAGAATGTATAGAGGTTTTATCTTTCGTCAAGAGGTTTTGTAAATATATCAGCTAATTAAATTTTACTAAACACAAATTCTAATTTAATTTTTCCTTTAATTATGTTATCTCTTAGAAAATGATGTCTAACCTCTATATGCTTTGCTCTTGAATGTAATACAGGATTTTTGGAAAGATTTATTGCAGAACTGCTATCACAATAAATCTAAGTTGTATCATAAGATAATCCAAAATCTTCTAAAGTTTGCCTTATCCACAGAATCTGAGTGCAACACAGTGCAGCAGCAACATATTCAGCTTCTATAGTAGAAAGTGCTACACAGTTTTACTTTTTACTAAACCATGACACCAAATTATTTCCCAATAATTGACATGTGCCACTGGTACTCTTTCTATCAAATTTAGATCCTACATAATCAGCATCAGTATATCCTATAAGATCTATTGAACTATCCTTAGAATAATACAGTCCGAAATTTTTAGTTCCTTGTATATATCTAAATATTCTTTTAACTACAATTAAGTGTGATTCTTTAGGATTAGATTGAAATCTAGCACAAACACACACAGCAAACATAATATCAGGTCTACTAATAGTCAAATAAAGTAAAGAACCAATCATACTTCTGTATTTTCTTTGATCTATAGATTTTCCTATGTCATCAATATCTAACTTTAAAGAAGTACTCATAGGAGTTCCTCGAATCTTTGTATCATTAAAATTAAATTTCCTAAGCATTTCATTTGCATATTTTTCCTAATTTAAAAATATACCTTTATCCATTTGCTTAATTTGAAGTCCTAGAAAATATGAAAGTTCTCCTATCATACTCATTTCAAATTGATTAGTCATCTCTTCGGAGAATATTTTTATCAACTTATCAGAGGTTACTCCAAAGATTATATCATCCACGTATATTTGAACAACAATCTGATCTTTACCATCTCTCTTAATAAATAGAGTATGATCCACTTTTCCCATGATATAGCCTTTTTCTATTAAAAAAGTAGACAATCTTTCTTACCATGATCTAGGTGCTTGCTTCAAACCATATAAGGTTTTCTTCAATTTATACACAAAGTCAAGATTTTTAATATCTTCAAATCCATGTGGTTGTTTTACATAGACTTCTTCATTAATTAAACCATTTAGAAACGCACTCTTTACATCCATTTGATATAATTTAAAATCCATATAACAAACATAGGCCAATAATATTCTAATACTTTCTAACTTATCCACAGGAGCAAATGTTTCATCATAATCTAGTCCTTCTTCCTATGTATACCCTTATGCAACTAATTTAACTTTATTCCTTATAACTTGACCAGTTTCATTAGTTTTGTTTCTAAAGATCCACTTTGTACCTATTATGGACTGATTGTCTAGTGGAGAGACTAATTCTGATACATCATTTCTGATGAATTGATTTAGTTCTTCTTGCATTGCCACTATCCAATTTTCATCAGATAATGCTTCTTGTATATTACTTGGTTCCACCATAGAAACAAACATACACATACTATTTAAATTTACTGAAGCTCTAGTTTTAACTCCCTCATTAATATTACCAATGACTTGAGTAATGGGATGTGATGAAGAATAACGCCAATTTCTCTGATTTTCCTCAATATTCTCATCAACATCTGAAAGTCCATCACTTTCATCATTAGTTTGATCATTTAAGTTCATATTTTTGATTTTCTCAGATAAATCATCAATCTCTCTATTGATCTCTAACTCTTTTGGAAGATTGATCAAATAATCATTATCAACTTTAGATTGAGATTCTCTAAAAGAATTTTCATTGAAGCTTACATGGAGGGTTTCTTCAATAGTCCTAGAAGTCTTGTTATATACTCTCTAGGCTTTACTTCTAGTAGAGTAACCTACAAAAATTCCTTCATCCGATTTGGCTTGAAATTTATCTCTTTTATCCTTAGTATTAAGAATAAAACACTTGCAGCCAAATGGTTTCATATAGGAAATTTTTGGAACCCTATTAAACATAATTTCAAAAGGAGTTTTATTAACATGAGGTCTTAAATGACTTCTATTAATAACATAACAAGCTGTATTAATTGCTTCAGCCCAAAGATTTTGAGGTAACTTATGTTCATTCAACATAGTTCTGGTCATTTCTTGAAGTGATCTATTCTTTCTCTCAACAACACCATTTTGACATGGTGCTCTTGGAAAAGAAAATCTGTGATCAATGTCATGCTCATTACAATAATTATCCATTTGATCATTATCAAATTAAGTTCCATGATCACTCCTAAGTTTTTGAATAGAGACACTCTGTTCATTTTGAACAAAATTGCAAAACATTTTAAACTTTTCAAAAACTTCTGTCTTAGATGCTAGAATATATACCCAAGTGTATCTAGAGAAGTTATCTACTAAAACAAATACATACCGTTTACCACCAAGACTCATGATTCTTGTTGGTCCAAATAGATCCATATGTATAAGTTCTAAGACTCTTTTGCTTGAAATATCAGTTTTCGATTTAAAAGAGTTTTTATGAAGTTTACCTAACTCACATGCATCACACATAAAGGCCTTTGAGTATTTAATCTTTGGTAAACATCTCACTAAATGTTTTTTTGATAGATTATATAACAGTTTCATATTTATATGCCCAATCCTTCTATGCCATAGATATACATCACTAGTTTCGACTAGCAAATATGAATTTAAATCAACTGCACCAAAAGGTAAAGATAAAATACATACAGAACCTTTTCTTTTAGCAATAAACTTAATTTCATTTGTATTTTTATCAATTATTTTGCATACATTATCTTCAAACACTACATAATATCCATTTTCAATTAGTTTTATGACACTCATCAAATTAAATCGTAGGTTTTCTACATATAGTACATTCGAAATAACACAAATAGGAGTTATTTGAACATTGCCCATACCTATGATTTTATCTTTGCTTTTGTTTCCAAATGTTACACTTCCTTTCATCGTATTTGTAAAATTTTGTAGTAGACTTTTTTGTCTGGTCATGTGAGTTGACGCTCCACTGTCCAAGATCCATTTTGATGTTGTTTCCTCCTACAACACAAATTAAGAAAAACCTTTTCTTGGTACCCAATGTTGTTGAGGACCAAGTTCATTAAACGCATATTTCTTCCTTTTTGTTTAAAAATAGTTTAACATTATCATTTGAATTCTTATTAGTTGTAAGTACTATTGATTATATTTAGCTTCATACTCACATATAGCATTATTGCTTTTACAATCATTCTTTTTGTTTTTAGATGTAGTATAATCAAGACCAAACAGATTTTTATCAGATGTTAATTTATTTTGGTCATACTCATACATTTCAGTAAGTTCATACAAAGATTTTGTACTTGTATTTGAATTTTTAGTGTATACAAAATCTTTTTCCGCACAAAAATTTTCAGATTTATCACATGTAGAATGAGTAATTGGTCCAATACTAGTGTATTGAATTACATGCTCAGGTTTTTGAATTTTCAGTTTACTACAATTGTTTGAAATTTTAGAAACATTAGAAACTAAATTTCTAGAACAAGAAATAAAATTTTTAGAAACATTTATAGTCATGTTAGAAGTACAATTTGACAAATCACATTGATTTATATTATTACTACATGATTCATCCCTTGAAGTACCTACTTCTACATATTTATTACCTTGTTTCATAATAAAAGGAATTTTAGTCTTAGATTTACTTGAACTGCAACTAATAAATCCTTTATTGGCTTGAGATTCAGGATATTCAGGATAATCAAATCCTAAGCCAAATTTATAAGACACCGCAGGGGTACTAGTTAGTTTGTCTAACTTAGTTTGACTTAAATTCCATTTCTCAATGGTAGAATTTAAATCTTGCTCTCTCAGTTTTAATTTATCTATCTCTAATTCAAGTTCATTTATATTGTTTCTCAACACTTCATTTTTAGATTTTATCTTTAATTTTTCAGCATTTATATTTTGTATTTGTTCATGCAAGATACATTCATTAAATCTAAATTTTTGCAAATCTCTAACATGATTTTCATTATCACATTTAAACTTTTCTAAAGTAGTAGACAAGAAACAATTTTCTTCTTCCATAATGGATGAAGATTTTCTAATATTCTTATTTTCCAGTTTACATACTTTAAGTTTTTGTAATAATGCATGATAAGCACATAATAATTCATCAAAGTTGAAATCTAAATGACTTTCAAGATCAGATATTACCTCAAACTCATCTGCCATGAAGCACACATGAGCAACGTCTTCTAACTCTTGTTCTCCTTCTGAATGTGAAGATTTTGATGCTGATTCCTTAGATTCAAACTCTTCAGACGTGTCATCCCAAGTGACCTTCAAAGCTTTTTTCTTGTAAAACTTTTTCTGAGTTTTTTGAGCTGTCTTCTTATTATTTGTCCTACTTTGCTTTTCATTTTTCCTCATAGGACAGTCTAGAGAAAGATGTCTAGGTTTCTTACAATTGTAACATACATACTTTCTGAATGAAGAATTCTTGTCATTCAGTGATTTTGACGTTGAAGGTTTATCATTTTTGTTCCTTTACTGTTTCCTAGCTTTCCATGCTTTCTTGAATTTCCTAGTCAGCAAAATCAAGTCCTCGTCAGAATCTGAATTAATTTCGAAGGCTATTTCTTTCTTCATTTTTAGTTTGTTATGACTCAGTGATTCATTTAATTGAACTTCATAAGCTGTTAAATTTCCTCTAAGTTCATTCATAGTATAAACATTTAAATCTCGAGATTCCTCAATTGATGTTACCTTTTGTGACCATTTAGAACTTAGGGATCTGAGAATTTTCCTCACAAAATCCTTTTGTTCAAAATTATTTCCTAAGCATTTTAAAGAGTTTATGATATCAAGAAATCTGGAAAACATCTTAGAAATACTTTCGTCTTCATGCATCTTAAAGAGTTCATACTTATGAATCAACATGTTTATTTTAGTCTCTTTAACTTGAGAAGTACCTTCATGTGAAACTTCTAATGCATGCCACACCTCATAAGCAGATTTATATGTCGACACTTTACTGAACTGTTCATAACTTAATGCACAAAATAAAATATTTAAGCCATTAGCATTCAGAGTTTCATTTTCTTTTTTAGTAATTGTCTAAGTATTATAAAGAGTAGTTAACAGAGTATATGGTTTAGAAATCATGAACCACAACTTATGATCTATACTTTGAAGAAAAATAGTCATCCTATATTTCCAATATTCAAAATGTATTCCATTAAATAAAGGCAGACGATTAAGATTTTGGCCTTCATATAAAGAAAAATTACCATTTCTAGTAGCCATCTTACCTTAGATTTTTCAACCTATTTGATTTTAAACAATCTAAAAACGTTAAAATAACTTGAGCCTTAAATCAAAAAAGTTAAACGTATGCTCAGATATTAATTTCTGTTTAAAAACAAAGAAGGTAGAATAAGTAATGATATTAAATAAGTTGGTATCAAGTTTATATCAAAGATTATTAACAAAGCTCTAATACCACTTGTAGGATCGTATGGCTACACAAGAGGGGGGTGAATTGTGTATTTTTAATCTTTTTTGAAATATAATTGAAACTTTAAAACACAAAACAAGTCGAGACATTGTTTTCATAAAATCATTTTTATTCAAGGTTTCAATTACAATATACAATTCAATTCTCCTTAGAAATTGTAGATGCAATTATAACTTGATACTATGTATCATCTAAACAATTTCATAACTGCAAACAGAGAAAACTAATTTACGTAATTTAAACCATTTCTCCTTGTTTGAGATCTTTCTCCTTCTTTTTCTTCTTCAGCAATTCTTCAGTGACAAATATCTTGTCTTTCTCTGCTTCACCGAATTTGCTTTCTTCTAATACTTTAAATCTTCAGTGACATAAATAATACCTTGTTTTGCTTCACTAAATTTTCTTTCACCTGATACTTCAAATCTTCAACGACATAAATTTAACATTTTCTTCTTCACTGAATTTTCTTCCACTTGAGAGATTTTCCCCAAAGAGGTGTTTTTGATCCCTGACAAAAATTTTTTTTTGGGTGTGCAGGGATAGTTTGATCCTTGAAAAGATTTTTCTTTTTGTGTGCAAGGATAGTTTGTTCAACGAGAATTCTATGCCTTTTATTCTGTATCTTCATTTCATGCATATCCTTCACGTTTAATCACTACCAGTTTTCCACTTCTCCATGTCTTTTCTTTTTCCTTCAACGAAACACACATTCTGACCCATGTTTATATTTCAAATTTTCTTTAATCATCAGTCCTAGATCTCTGAAAAATTTCCTACAAAATAAACTTTCTCATCCAAAGAATTTTCTATCAAGTGTAATAATAAGTCGTTACTTTAATGTTAACTAAACAAGTAATACAAGTATATATAACTTAACGTTTCTAACTTAATGAGTTCCTCATGTGCCATTTCACGTGACAATTATTGTAGCTAACTCAACAAACTAAGTCTGTGGTGTTATGCTAACTCAACGAACCAGCTTAACCTTTCTTTCGGAAGGTTAAACGATAACTCACCGAAAATAGTTTAAGTTTCGGATAATTATGATTGTAGGTCACCAAAAAACTCTTTATACCATAAAACTAGTGAGACACATGTCAAGACCTGAAAACATGACTTAAGTTACCTTTCAGATAGTTACGACTGTAAGTCTCTGAAAAAACTTTAACTCACCGATTCAGTAATAAACAAATGTTTTTATAATAAGAATTTTATCACGTGCAAAAATAACAACTTAAGTTTATAACGCTAACCTAACGCGTTGCCTTAGTGTTCAATATTGCAACTCAATGCATTTAGTTATGTTAACTTAACAAGTTAAACATGTGCACCTCACATGATACAATACAACATTCGTAACTTATAATTTCACCACGTGTATAACACTAACTTAACGAGTTCGTCTCTTCTTTTACTCACTAACTTAACGAAGAGGAAATCAACTTACAAGTCTTGGTTCACGATTCTACAGGGAGAGAAGGTGTGATTATAAGTGATTAGGTTTTCAGTGGTGTAATCACGTCACATGCAGTGACAAAAGTTCTTACTATCGATAGAGAATTTTTACATTTCACCTTTCATTCATCTTTAGGAACATATCAAAACAAAAATACTAAAAACTAATTATCTGTATTTATAGTTAGTATTTATGTGTTCTATTGTTTGTTTTGTATCGTGATTAATGTTATCATTGTCAATATTATAAATGTTTTGTATTTATTTGATTCAAAAATAGAAAATAGTTTTATTGACTACTGAAATTGATTCGTATAGAATACTCAAAAATCTTAATGGTTACTATTCAAAATATCTAAATGTTAGTGTTGATTAATGATAAATCTCTGATTAATTAACATTAAAAAGCTTAATTGATGTTATTTACATTCTGTGGAATCACCCAATGGTTGGCCGAATTCCTCTATGAATAGCAAATCTTAATTGGAAATTACTAGTTCGTGGAGTTAACTTAAGTCCACAAGGATAGTTCGTTGAGTTAACTATAACTCAACGAACTAAGTCTATTGAATTAATTGTAAATTAACGAAGAGCTTTGTTGAACGCATATAAAACTTTGGTTATAAAAATCAAAATAGCAGAGGGAGTCTTGTATATTTTTATAATTGAGAATATGACATATGCTTATGCTCAAAAATTTCTGAAACTTATAGTTAGCATATGTGAATTCTGCAATTTGAAAGGTCATGACATTGCTGATTGTTTGAAACTGAGACGACTGTAGACGATTAGATCACATGAACAACAAATGAATTATCTCCAATATAATAGAATTGAGTATGAGAATCCTATAGTTTACCCAACTAATAGTCAGTTTAGAACAAGTAATATGTTGAGAGATAAGGAAGTTTGGGATAGGTATGACAAATTTGAGCGTAATTTAGAGTAAAACTTAGATAAACTGGAATAATTCATGTATCATTAATAAGAAGTCAACCAAATAAATTATAAGGAAGATTATTTAGAACCTAAAATCAATATCATCTATGAAACTAAGAAAACCATAATGAAAATTGATCAAAAATTGAAAGTAATGAGATTAGATGATCTAGAAAGAAAGCTAAAAGTACTAGATGAATTTACAATGAAATTACAAGTTATGCAAAAGGAGAATACAAATGAAAATTTTAATGTTGAAGATCTACATAATTTGTAAAACATATAGACAAAAGAAAATACCAATGAAATAGGAGTTAAGGAATGTAATTTAAAATTGGAAACAATAGAAAGTCAAAATCATAAAAATGAAATACAAGAACATCATGAAAGTAATGAAAATCTAAAAGATATGTGTATAACATTAAGATCTGGAATGGATGTACCACCAAGAATTCAAAATGAAAGCAAAGTGGAGGTATGTAAAGTATCAATTTGTGCATTTTATATATGTTAATTCATGCATATTAAGGATCATAAGTCATCATTATATATGTTTTTATAAAGGATTACATGAAAATCATATTTTTAGACATATGCATGAATTAGGGATTAAATAGTTGATAATGTACAAATTTATCCTTTATCAATTAAACGCCTAGTCAATAGCCCTTGTTTTAGACATGATTTTTATAATTCTTCAATATATGACTTTATATACATTGTATTATTGCCAAATCACTTAAATATGATGTTAAACTAAAGAACTTTAAGTAATTCATGTATGCACATGTGAAAAAGTTGTGGACCAAAACCTTCCTAATTTGGCAACTTTCCATATATGGCAACTCATGCATGCATGTATACTATATTTACATCATATGATTTATATTCAATGTATATGTGCATCCAACTTGGTTTTGAGTTTTATAGGTCAACAAATCATGAAATCAAGATGAATTAAAGAGGAAAAAACGTGGGCCATTGGATGCAACTTATTAGAGATCAAGCTACAAAAGCCTAGACTATTTAAAGTATTTGACTACTCAATTCTAGGTTATCTCCTCCTCTTCCAACACATTGTAGCCGGCGGTTCCAGCCATTCTAGCATCTCCATCCGGAAAGTCCCATCTTCCCCTTGATCTTAAACAAGCTCCCTTCAAGAATGGTGAGCCTTGGCGTCTTCCCCTCTTCCTAGAAGACACCTTCTCTTCAATTCAGACGGTCATACGTTAGGATCTCCTTGGGCATTGATCTTGGTGGATGGGAGGCTCATGTGACTGATTTGGAGTGGAGCAAAAGGTTAGGATCTTTAGGGTTGAGTCATCAGAAGCACCATTCTTATATGTGGAAGCCAAAGTTGTGGGTCTTGGAGGCAAGATCTTGAGGACGTACACTATTCTTCTTCAAAGCAACCCTAGAAGTTTCACTTGGACATGCTACAGGTGGTGACAGCCCTATGGAGCATCGATTTCAAGGACTTTGGGGAGTTCTTGCTTGAAGAAACGTGGAACATTAAAAGGTATGATGGAAAGGAGAGATCCTCATACCAGTTTTCATGTTTAGCAATTCTATATGTATGAGTATTGTTTGAGTATGTGAAAGAACGAAATTCTATGCACAAATCTTTGTTTCAAATGTTCTAAATTAAAGATCATATATTGTTTTGATGTTAATTGATATCAGGATTGAGTTCATATTATATGTATTGTGTGAATGATTGTGATGGTGTAAATTGTGAAGGCAATTTTTTGTTCTTAGATGGCCAGATTATTAGTAGTTTTTCTTCGAGTTGTATCCACTTGTTCGTCATCTCTAAATTCCTTTTTTGTTTTATTTGTAAGTATAATGAGTGTAGAACAAGTTTACAAAGTTTTAGAATTTTTTAGATTGTTTTCCTAAGATTTTCGATTTTATTTTGTAAAGGTATCAGCAGTTTTGAGTCTTTGTCGAGTGCTAGTTTTGAGCTCGACGCCTATGCTGTGTTTGCATCATGTATTTTGTGGAATTCAGTTCTATAAATTTTCCTTGTTAGTGTAATGGATCTACTTTCAAGGTGCACTTATTTCATAGCATTTCATGAAGATTTGATGGAGATTTGATTTTTGAACCAAAGGTGTGTTTTTGGAAAGTTTCCATAGCCATCTGCGCCCCTTTCTTAAATAAGATATTGCCAGCATTTTAATCTGAGTTAATCCACGAAATCATTGCCATTTTAAAGATATTTCGAGGATCTTTCCAACCGTTATTTATTCTGGATTTTTAAACATTCAAGTTGGAAGTTATTAGAGTTAAAATTTGAGCTTAAATTATGTGATTCCAGGATTAATACTCATTGATTTCTTGAATATCTTATCATAACTTAAGAATTAATTGAACTTTGGGGTAATCTTATAAACCTTAATTATGCTACGAATTTTTTATATTAATATCAAGTAATTAGAGTTTAATTATGAGTTAATTTAGTGTGGGTATTTAATCGGATAATCATTTTAATAAAATTAATTAAGACAAACTCCTTGTGGATTCGACCCGTACTTGCACATGCTTATTACAATGGGCACTGTACGCTTGCAGTTATAAATGTAAAATTTGCACTTTTGCCGTTAATTTAACAACACATAAAAGCGTTACAAGGTAAGTAAAAATGAAAATCCACTTGAAACAAAACGTGTAATATCTAAAACCTTAGAAATCAATGAAAAAAAATTTGAATCTGAAAATGAGATTAAAATGGATCAAAAGAATGAAACGAAAGAAAAAGAATCTTGTAAATCATAATCATTAGTACCCTATCTTGAAAGATTAAAACAAAAATTTCCTGAAAAATAAGAAAAAATTAGAGAAATTTTTGAAAAAGTACAAGTTAATATTCCTTTATTAGACTTATTACAAAAATACCACATTGTGCTAAATTTCTTAAGGATTGGTATACTAAAAAAAGGGAGCGAAAATTTTTAAGAAAAGTTTTTTTTGTTGAGTAAAATAGTTCTCTATTTATGCTACAAATTCCTAAAAAGTTATCTGATTTAGGAATCTCTGTTATATCATGCACTATAGGAAATACTATTTTGGAAAGAACTTTAATAGACCTAGGTACAGGTATAAATGTTATGCCCAATGATATATTTGCATCCTTAGGATTAGCGGGCTTAATCCTTAGTAGTATTGTCATTCAATTAGTAGAAAGAAGTATAAGATACCCTAGATGAAAAATAGCAGATGTCCTAATTAAAGTAAACAAATTCATATATCCTATTGATATTGTTATTTTGGATTCTCAACATATTAAGCATTAGAATCATGATACATCTTTAATTTTGGGAAGACCATTTCTAGCAACATTAGGGGCTATTATAAACTATAAAAATGGAATGATGAAATTAGCATATGGTAATGAGGATACTCAATTAAATATTTTTAAACTAGAAAGAGATGAAGAGTTAGAAATGTCCTTACATATTGTAGACTTTCTAGACGATGAGGGAGATATGCTAGATGATATAATTCAAGAAGAATTAAATAAGCAATTAGATACTAAAACTTTAGAAGTAAATGAAAACATAGATGTAGAAGGAGATCAAGAAGAGTTTAATATTGAAGATGAAAATGTTAAATTAGGAGCTCTAGCTTCTAATGGTCAACACTTAGATTTAAAACCTTTACCTCCTGTATTAACCTACATATTTTTAGAAGAAGAACAAACTTGTCCAATCATTATTGCATGAGATTTAAAAGATGATCAAATATCTAAATTAAAAGATGTTGTAAAGTCATATAAAGAAGTAATAGGATGGACTATGGCTGACATAAAAGGGTTAAGTACAACTTTATGCTGTCACCATATATTTTTAGAATAGAATGCTAAACCAATTAGAATTCCTGAGAGGAGATTAAATTCAAACCTTAAAGAAATAGTCAAGAAGGAAATAGTGAAATGGTTAGATAATGACATAATTTATCTGATTTCTAATAGCTTGTAGGTTAGCCCAATCCATGTAGTTCTTAAGAAATTAGGGTTAACTATTATTAGGAATGAAAGTTAAGACTTGATACCTACTAGAATTCAATCAGGCTGGAGAGTGTGTATAGATTATAAAAAGTTGAATGTTGTGACTAGGAAAGATCATTTTTCCTTACCTTTTATAGATCAAATGTTAGAGAAATTAGCAGGGTAAGAATATTTTTATTCCCTAGAGTGGTATTCAGGATATAACTAAGTCTTAGTAGCATTAGAAGATCAACAGAAAACAACTGTCATATGTCCTAATGGAACTTTTGCTTTTAAGAGGATGTCATTCAGATTATGCAATGCACCAACTACCTTTCAAAGGTCTATGCGAGGCATATTCACTAGAATGACTAAAGATTTTTTAGAAATATTTATGGATGATTTTACTATATATGAAACTCCACATGAAGTATGTTTAAATAATTTAGACCAAGTATTAAAATGTTGTGTAGAAAAGAATCTAGTTCTAAATTGAGAAAAATATCACTTCATGGTAAAACAAAGAATAGTCTTGGGACATGTTTCAATGAAAGGGTTGAAAGTAAATAAAGCAAAGATAGAAGTAATTTCTAATCTACCAGAACCTAAATCAATAAAAAACATTAGATCATTTCTAGGATATGTAGGATTTTATAAGAGATTTATTAAAGACTTTAGCAAAATAGCTAGACCTTTAACTAATCTATTAAAAGATTCATTTAACTTTGATACAAATTGCAAAGAAGCCTTTTTCAAGCTTAAAACTGGCTTAAGTTCAATTCCTATAATACAAGCACCTAATTGGAGTCATCCATTTGAGTTAATGTGTGATACATTTGATTTTGCTGTAGGAGTAGTGTTGGGATAGAAGATAGAAAAATCTCCTAGAATAATTCATTATGCAAGTAAAACCTTAAACAATACTCAAGTTAATTATACAACTACTGAAAAAGAATTATTAGTTGTTGTGTTTAGCTTAAAAAAGTTTAGATCATATCTGATAGGAGCTAAAGTAATAGTATACATAGATCATTCAGCTTTAAAACACTTAATAGTAAATAAAGAAATTAAACGTAGACTGATCTAGTGGATATTATTACTGTAAGAATTTGATCTAAAAATTAAAGATAAAAAAGGATGTGAAAATGTAGTAGCAAACCATTTATTAAGATTACAAATAGAAAAATCAAATATTGAAATTAAAGATCATTTTCCTGATGAACAATTAATGATCATAAACACAATGCCTTAGTATATAGACATAGTTAACTACTTAGTTACTAGTTTAACACCTAAGGATTGGAATAGACAAGATAAGAAATTATTCTTTTTGTAGGATCGTATGGCAACACAAGAGGGGGGGTGAATTATGTATTTTTAATATTTTCTAAAATATAATTGAAACTTTAAAACTCAAAAACAAGTCGAGACATTGTTTTCATAAAATCATTTTTATTCAAGGTTTCAATTACAATATACAATTCAATTCTCCTCAGAAATTGTAGATGCAATTATATTTCGATACCATATATCATCTAAACAATTTCATAACTACAAACAGAGAAAACTAATTTACGGAATTTAAAACTTTTCTCCCTGTTTGAGATCTTTCTTCTTCTTCTTTTTCTTCTTCAGCAATTCTTCAGTGACGAATATCTTGTCTTTTCATGCTTCACCGAATTTGCTTTCTTTTGATACTTCAAATCTTCAGTGACGAAAATCTTACCTTTTTATGCTTCACTAAACTTTCTTCCACTTGAGAGATTTTTCCCGAAGAGGTGTTTTTGATCCCTGAAAAAGATTTTTCTTTTGGTGTGCAGGGATGGTTTGATCCTTGAAAAGATTTTTTTTTTTGTGTGCAAGGATAAATTGATCAACGAGAATTCTATACCTTTTATACTGTATCTTCATTTCATGCATATCCTTCACGTTTAACCACTACCAGTTTTCCACTTCTCCACATCTTTTCTTTTTCCTTCATCGAAACACACACGTTCTAACCCACGTTTATATTTCGAATTTTCTTTAATCATCAGTCCTGGATCTTTGAAAAATTTCCTAAAAATAAACTTTCTCGTCCAAAAATTTTTCATCAGTGTAATAAGAAGTCGTTACTTTAATGTTAACTAAACGAGTAACACAAGTATATATATATAACTTAACGTTTCTAACTTAACGAGTTCACCATGTGCTATTTCACGTGACAAGTACTGTAGCTAACTCAACGAACTAAGTCTGTGGTGTTATGCTATCTCAACGAACCATCTCCGTTGTGTTATGATATCTCAACGAACCAGTAATAAACAAATGTTTTTATAATAAGAATTTTACCACGTGCAAAAATAACAACTTAAGTTTATAACGCTAACCTAACGCGTTGCCTTAGTGTTCAATATAGCAACTCAACACGTTTAGTTATGTTAACTTATCGAGTTAAACATGTGCACCTCACGTGATACAATACAACATTCGTAACATATAATTTCACCACGTGTATAACACTAACTTAACGAGTTATCACGTGACCTATTTTAACCTTTAAGCCTCTAACTTAACGAGTTCTCACGTGACCTCTATACAAACAAAACTCTAACTTAACGAGTTGTCTAAACGTGCACTGTTCATGATACAAAAGATATAACATTAAAACATATCATGTTTTTCAATAAAAACACACGTTAACTTAACGTTTAGCTAAATGAGAAATTAATGCAACGAAACGACTAGTTATTAACATTAGATCCAATACAGACAAGTATTTATATCAGTAACCTTTTTCTGTATTAATTGATGATTTTAATTTCCTTTCACAAGCAATAGTAATTGAGCAAATATGATTATTTTCATTCAGCACACATCATCAAAACAAAAATACTCAACACTTTTCAAGAGTGAAATATTACTATTGGGAAGACCCATACTTATTTAAGAAATGTCCTAATTAGTTATAAGGAGGTGTGTTCCAGAAACTGAATATCAAAACATATTGTCTTTTTGTCATGACCAAGCATATGGAAGACAATTTGGTTCAGGGAAAACTACTACTAAAATTCTGCAATGTGAATTTTATTGGCCAACATTATTTAAAGATACTCATAAAGATAAGAAATTGTTTTAGATATCAACAAATAGGAATGATATCAAAGAGGAATAGGACGCTTCTGAATCCTATTGTTGAGGTTGAAATCTTTGATATGTGAGGAATAGATTTTATGGGTCTGTTTCTTATGTCTAATCAATTTAATTATATATTGTTGAGGATGGATTATGTATCTAAGTAGATAGAAGCTATTCCTACAAAAACTAATGACAACAAAGTGGTAATATATTTTATAGGAACTCATGTAATTGCTAAATTTGGAATACCTAAAGCTATTATTAGTGATAGAGGAACTCATTTCTGTAATAGTAGTTTTGAACCCTTAATGAGGAAATATGAAGTAAATCACAAAATTGCAACATCATATCATCTACAAACAAGTGGACAAATAAAAAGTGCAAACAAATAAATTAAGTTAATTTTAGAAAAAGTAGTAAATACTAGTAGAAAAGATTGAACTAATAGACTAATAGATGCACTCTAGGCCTATAGAACTACTTATAAAACAAGCCTAGATATGTCACCTTTTAGGATAGTATATGGAAAAAGTTGTCATTTACCAACTGAAATTGAACATAAAGCTTATTGGTCGTTAAAAAATCCAAACACTAATTTAAATCAAGTTGTTGAAAATAGAAAAATACAATTAATTGAGTTAGAAGAATTTAGGAATGAATCTTATTCGAAAACTATAATAGAAAATGAGAAAATGAAGTTTTAGCATGACAAGAAAATTATTCTAAAAACTTTTAAAATAGTCCAAGAAGTATATTTTTACATGACTAAACTTCATAACCATCTATGAAAATTAAGATCTAAATAGGCAGGACCATACATAATTTGAAATATTTTTTCCTATGAGCTATTGAAATTGAAGAACCTAAAAATCAAAATTTATTTAAAGTAAACAGACAAAGACTGACCTATTCTGGAATTTCCAAAAAGTTCCTTTGAGATTATAGAAGAAGTAAGAGTAGAGGACTATTCAAGTCCTATTAAGTAAAAATATATATAATAAAAATAAAAAATAGAAATATTTATTATTATTTTAACATAGTAACAATCTAACTGAAAGAAATTATTGATTCCACTAAAGTAGGAAATTAAAAGAAAAATTCTGTAATGGTCACACCAAAAGGTTATTTCAAATGTAGCATAAAACTTGTTAATTCCTAAAGCTAATAGCTAGAAAACTCAAGAAAATCTTAAGTTCACATTTCTGGAATCACAGAAATTAGTCCAAATTCTAACTCTTCTTCCTTCCAACCTGGACATTGAAAAATCTAGAGAAAATATTGGTTGGAAAGGTCATCAAGTTATCTTTAAAATGGCAGTGATTTCCAGGACTAATTCACTCAAGGTTGCTACCAAAGTCGGATATACAAACAGTGCGCAAAACGATTCTGAAAACTTTCCAAAAACGCGTCGTTGGTATAAAAATCAGAACTCAATCAAATCTTCATGAAACACCACGAAATCACCGCGCCTTGAAAGATAATTCATTTTTCTAATCAGTAAAATTTACAAAAAAATATTTTGAAATGCAAAAAAGCAAGGCAATATGAAGGCGTCGAGCACAATTTCTGTCACTCGACCAGTAAAATAGAGCAGATGGTACCTTTGAAAGAATAATCGAAAAACCAAAGAAATACATTCTAAAAAATTCCAACAACACTACATACGTATTGTACACTTAAAGTACTTACAAAAAAAGCTATAACACGACATATAACTCTAAGAAATCAAATCGTACAACATATAACAAAATGGAACATGCATTGGAATTTACAGCAAATAGGATATATATGCATTTACAAGGGTTAAGAGTTAATTTTATGCACAACATTCACATATTCACATGAAGCAACTATATTCCATGAGATCTAATCTAAAATAACTATTTAAATTAAAGAAATAAATATTTAACAAAGATCCTAAATGTGTATACATTTATAAATTTAAAATACTTAAATACTCATACACATTTGATATGAAAATATGTTTACAAGTATGAGGATCTCTCCCTTCTCTTTTACCTTTAATTCATCCACTTCTCTTCAAGCATTTGATCTCTATTTGATGATGAACCACTTTGTCCGCTCCTCTACAAGGCTGTCACTACTTGCAAATCACGTCCAAAGGGGAACCACCTATGATTGCTTTGGAGAAAATGGGTTGCACGTCCTCAATCCACTTCCAAGATACATGGATTTGTTGGCTTGCCTCTTCAACTTTGATGTTTCCTAATTACCTCACCTTGAAGATCATGTCCCAAGCACTTCCAATGCTACACACGTATAACTGTGATAGTTACGACTGTAAGTCTCCGAAAAAACTTTAACTCACCGATTCAATAATAAACAAATGTTTTTATAATAAGAATTTTACCACGTGCAAAAATAACAACTTAAGTTTATAACGCTAACCTAACACGTTGCTGTTTGTCTTTTCCCAGCATTACACTAGAAAAACTTGGATTTATTACTTTTGTTTTTACTTAGTTAATTTATCTTTATGCCTATTCTTTCTTTTAGAAGTAAACAAACAACCTTTAATATAATTTAGATATTAATTCCAATTTGTACTTTAACTGCAAGTGCACAGTGTCTATTGTATCAATGTGCAAGTACAGGTAGATCCCACAGGGAATTGCTGAAGAATTTGAGAACTGTTCGTTTGTTAACAATCAAATTTATATATTCAATAAGCTCTCCGTTGAATTATAGTTAACTCAACGGACAAAGTTCGTTGAGTTATGACTAACTCAACGGACTAACCTCGTGGACTTAAGTTAACTCTACGAGCCTGTCTTTTCTTTTTAATATTGCTATTTACAGAGGAATTCGGCCAACCATTGGGCGATTCCACAAATTGTAAATAACATCAATTAAGCTCTTTAATGTTAGTTAACATTGGATTTATCATTAAGCAATATTAACATTCAGATAATTCAAACAGTAACCATTAAAATCTTTAGGTCTTTTGAACGAACCAATTTTAGTAAACTGTAAAACTAAAACAACATAAAACAATCACAGCACTGACAAAGATAACATTAATCACGATACAACACTCAAATACAACATACAAACATAGATAAATTGTTTTTGGTATTTTTGTTTTAACATGAACATGGAAATGGGCGAAAGGTGAAATGTAAAGTAATATCACTTGACAATAAATACTTCCGACACTACTTGCAACGCGATTACACTACTGAAAATTAAACCACTTACAATTCTGTCTCCTCTCCCTATAGAATCGCGAGTCCAAAATTGCAAGATAATCTTCTCTTCAGCATACAGGCATCAACCCGAAGCCAAGGCTAAAAGCTTTACGATCTCCTAAAATATGAGTCGGCACTTGGTGAAAATGACTTCCCTTCCCGCAACGCGATCACTCCTCACAGTGGTTGTCAAGATTGTGTTTGGCTTGGAATCGACCCGACATCAAGAAAGTATTCTCACAGACTTCCGATGGTTGGTGATTGTGGTGGTGGTAACGATGGTTGGTGTGATACTTTGGAGAATCGCCGATACTGTCTACAGAAACACATAGAAGGCGAAAACTCAAACTAAGCTTAGAATTGAAATACATTGAAACTAACACAAGAATTCAACAATATACTAAGGGGAAATCACGTGAACCACACAAACAACAACAATTAACAAACATATACTACTGAAATTTACATTACAACTCCAACTCCATCTCCACTCAAATGTCTACTCCTATTACCTTAAGATCACACCTCCAATGGCTTGAGCACAAGGGACGTCACCTCCTCGCTTCACACCACTTGAGATGGCTACCTTCTCCAGCAATTCTCCACGTCCAAAGCTGCTTGTTCCCTCCACGGATTGGAGGTCCAACACCAAAGGGAGTACAACAACGTGTAGAACAATTGAAGAGCTCTCTTGGATGCAAGTTTCTACACCTTCAAGTGTATCTCCAATGGAGCTTCATCCATGGATTCAGCACCAACAAGAGGGGATTTGCAGCAACAATTCACCTCCTCAAGATGTAGAATTCCAGATGAAGTATTGGAGAAGACAAGAAGAAGAAGAACCTTACCTTCAAGAGAAGTTTGGAGGAGAAGACACCAAGAGGGGAGCTCTTACTTCACCTAGCTTGGAGCACCAAGATGTATTCCAAAAATTGGAGTTGGGAGAGGGCTGAACTCGTGGGATACAAGGCCTATTTATAGAGAGTTAGATCACCAAGGATTGATGATCCCAAAGCTTGATCCAAGGGCCAACATTCACCTATAACACATTCCATTTAACTCATGCATGTAATGTTAGTAATACATGCCAAAATAACTCTAGTTATGAACTTGAAATATATTTATTTCTAAGGTATGTAATATTCATTTTAACATGTTTACCAATGTGAAATGTAAGTTCATCCATGAATGAATCAATTAGTAACATGTATTTAAAATTATTCATAACCAATGTCACATTATTGCATTTAATGTCCACAAGTTCATAACCATAGTGTATAAAATATATGTGGCCATATCAAATTATTTCAATACCTTGATGACCTTTAAAATCTCTTTCTTGGCCTAAGAATTATTAAATCATACATTCAAGCATATGAACATATAGTATGTTTCGTGAAAATTGCAATAAAGGGGTGCATTTGTGCACATATTCATGAAATGTCATAAAAATGTGATTAACATGTATTTTCTTGTATAAGTGCATATAACTTAAGTTTCAAGACATAAAATGCATGAATTATCATATAAAAATGTGCACAAATATCATCTATACACTAAAAACCAGAAAGATAACTTTGGAAATTCTTATAACCCTAATTGGAGAAATCACCCAAATCTACCTTAGAGAAGTAATAATTTCTAAGGAGGAGAAAATATAAATGATAATAATATAAGTTATGAAGCATTAATTGAACAAGGATCTAGAATAGAGAAGTTAGAAAAGATAATTCAACAATTAAACAATCATCTAGATCTTGTATTTGGAAATGCTGCCATTCAAAATCAAAATATGAATAGAAATATACCCCCTAGATAGAAGGAATCAATAGAAGTTAGACCTATAGGAGGATTGCCAATGCAAACAGTACCTAACACTATTAATAGAACTGTTAATGAAATTGATACCTCCTATGAGAGGAAAGCTGAATGAAGTAGTATAACTGAAGCAATTATGTATAATATAGTAAGTAGAAAAATATTAAAAAAAAATGTAAGTTTAATTATAGTTAGTAATATCATAGAGTTATTACTTAACTCAATGAACTTAGTCCGTTGAGTTATGACCTAACTCCACGAGGGTAAGTAAGTAGCTATGTTGATTTTGTCTCTATTAAATCTTTGTTTATGTTATACAGAATCTCAACAGATGGAATTGATGAAATTACCGCTAGATGCACTAAGGGAAGTATTGAGTAACTTATTAGCTAAAGATCTATGCAGATTGTGTTCTGTATCAAAGGAAATTAAAGAATGTGTTAGAGAAAAATATTTTCATGGACTACAAGCTACAAAAATGACTAAGATTAGATATGGATTTTTATGGAAGTCATTTATAGTTCAATTAGCTATGAATATCTGAATATGAAAGAAACTGCTGGAATTCCACCCAATACATTAAAAAGAATAGATCATATTATGGGGATAGATGAAGGATTAATTATTTATAGAACCAAACCAAGGTATGCAATTCTATTACCCAATATTTTGATTAGAAATCCTAACACTAGAGAAGAATGGAATATAGTAAGGCCTAATAGATTTGAAGTACCAATTGAAAATTGTGGGTCGGCATTAATATTTTCTGATAAAATTCAACCATTCTTGAAAAATTGTATTACTGGAGACCCACTGGAAATTGGGATGAAGATTTATGTTTAAGTGTATATAATTTTCTAAATAAATCTTAGACTGAAAATACTATGATATATCTAGGACAGAAAACATTAATTAACAACATACATGTCATACTTGATGGATATATATATCTAGTCATAGATATATCAGTTGCATCTAGATATGATTTATACATAGCAAGCATAGACAGTTATGATAATGATTTTATAAAAATATTGCCTATACCTAGTGATATAGTTGAACCACCATCTACGAAACATGATAAAATTTAATTAGGAATGTGGTATAATGAATATGATGATCCTACTTTATGTTTGATAAGATGGTGGGATGAATTGATGAAATTTCAAATATAGATTATAAAAGACCTAAATGAATGGAAGTGGGAAGAGGAATATATTGAAATATATGTAGAAATAGAAACAACTAGATTATCTTGGAACAGAAAATGATCTCTTTTTGCATTTCAATTCATTAATGGAAATACACTTATATTTAGTATTGATAACATATTACAAGTTTACGAGTTAAAAAGGAAAGCGGACTACATTAAAAAAAAATTAATAGCAAGGAGAATTATGCCTAAAAAGTTTGCTTGGACTAACACGTTTATTCCATTTGTTACTACTGTATTGGATGTTAACTTCTATTTTTATGCTTATATCAATAATTACTTTTAGAAGTAAACAAACAACCTTTCACACAAATTAGATATTAATTTCAATTTGTATTTTAACTTCAAGTGCACAATATATATTGTATTTGTGTGTAAGTACAGGTCGATCCCACAAAGATTAAGTAAGAATTGTGTACTGTTTCGATTTTTTATATTGGAGTTTATATGTGTTCAGTTAAGCACTCCATTAAGTTACAATTAACTCAACGGACTTAGTTCGTGGAGTTATGGTTAACTCAACGGACTAACCTCGTGGACTTAAGTTAACTCCACAAGCCTATTTTTTCAGTTAATTACTATTATTTACAAAGGAATTCGGCCAACCATTGGACAGTTCCATAGAATGTAAATAATATCAATTAAGCTCTTTAATGTTATTTAATATTAAATTTCTCATTAAGAAACACTAACATTCAGATATTTCAAATAGTAACCATTAAAATCTTTAAGTATCTGGAATGAATCAATTTCAGTAAACAATAAAACTATTTTCTATTTTTTAAATCAAACAAACATAAAACATTTACAATATTGATAATGATAACATTAATCATGATATAAAACAAACAATACAACACTTTAATACTAAATGTAAACATAGATAATTTGTTGTTTTTGGTATTTTTGTTTTGATATGTTCTTGAAGATGAATGAAAGGTGAAATGTAAAAATCTCTATCAATAGTAAAAACTTCTATCACTACATGCGACGCGATTACACCACTGAAAACTTAATCACTTACAATCTTGCCTCCTCTCCCTATAAAATCGTGAATCAAGAATTGTAAGATGATCTCTTCTTCAACATACTAGCATCAACCCGAAACCAAGGCTAGAAACTTTACGATCTCTTGAGATATGAGTTGGTGCTTGGTGAAAATGGCTTCCCTTCTCGCGACGTGATCACTCCTCACAATGGTTGTCAGTCACTATGTTTGGCTCAAAATCGACCTGACATCCAGAAAGTATCCTCACAAACCTCCAATGGTTGGTGATTTTGGTGGTGGTGTAGAGCTTTAGGGAACTTCCAACGCTTCCTATAGTTATATTTCTTCGTCTTTCTCCTCCTACACACTTTCTTCGTCTTTCTCCTTGTTTGGGTTTTCCCAACACTACACTAGAAAAACTTGGATTTGTTACTTCTGTTTTTACTTAGTTAATTTATCTTTATGCCTATTCTTTCTTTTAGAAGTAAACAAACAACCTTTAATACAATTTAGATATTAATTCCAATTTGTACTTTAACTGCAAGTTCACAATGTCTATTGTATCATTGTGCAAGTACAAGTCAATCCCACAGGGAATTGCTGACGAACTTGAGAACTGTTCATTTGTTAAAAATCAAATTTATATATTCAATAAGCTCTCCATTGACTTACAGTTAACTCAACGGACAAAGTTCGTTGAGTTATGGATAACTCAACGGACTAACCTCGTGGACTTAAGTTAACTCTACGAGCCTGACTTTTCTTTTTAATACTGCTATTTACAAAGGAATTCGGACAATCATTGGGCAATTCCACAGATTGTAAATAACATCAATTAAGCTCTTTAATGTTAGTTAACATTGGATTTATCATTGAGCAATACTAACATTCAGATAACTCAAACAATAACCATTAAAATCTTTAAGTCTTTTGAACCAATCAATTTCAGTAAACTGTAAAACTAAAATAAACATAAAACAATCACAACACTGACAAAGGTAACATTAATCACGATACAACACAAACAATACAACACTCAAATACAACATACAAACATAGATAAATTGCTTTTGGTATTTTTGTTTTAATATGAATATGGAAATGGGCGAAAGGTGAAATGTAAAGTAATCTCACTTGACAGTAAATACTTCCGACACTACTTGCAACACGATTACACCACTAAAAATTAAACCACTTACAATCATGTCTCCTCTCCCTATAGAATTGCAAGTCCAGAATTGCAAGATGATCTCCTCTTCAGGATATAGGCATCAACTCGAAGCCAAGGCTAAAAGCTTTACGATCTCCTGAATATGAGTCGGTGCTTGGTGAAAATGGCTTCCCTTCCTGCAACGTGATCACTCCTCACAATGGTTGTTCGGCACTATGTTTGGCTCAGAATCGACCCGACATCAGGCAAGTATCCTCACAGACCTCCGATGATTGGTGATTATGGTGGTGATGATGATGGTTGGTGTGGTACTTCAAAGAATTGCGACGCTCGTCCTCCTCTACACACACTGTCTATCCATCGATCACACACTTTCTTCTTTTTTTCTTCTTTTCTTTTATATTTCTTCAGTAGTAACTACTTCTGCTTGAATGGTCGGTTGGATTTCCTTCATTCATATCAACAGCGATGCTCTCTTCTCCCTACGCGATTGAATTCCTGCGTGATACGTGCAAATGTGATTTTTCTCTTCCAACTGTCTGTTCCTACAACCGCTATAGTGGCATATTAGAAAATATAAATATATAAGCTACTAACATAACACGTTACCCTAGTCCAATATTCATGTAACTCAATGCGTATAGTTATGCTAACTTAACGAGTTAAACATGTGCATCTCACGTGATATTCTAAAGCATTTAAATTCAACACGTGCATAAATTTAACTATCCGATGCTTAGGTGCATTTCATATACTTATAAACTTAACTATCTGATGCTCAGATGCATTTCGGATAGTTACAAATAACTCACCGATATATAACTTAAGTAAATCTACTAGATCTCGACACGTGTCAGTAGTAGTTTAATCATAAAATAACATTTCAGAGAGTTACAGGTCTAACTATCCGATGCTTAGATGCATTTCGGATAGTTACAGCTAACTCACCGAAAATCCACTTAAGTCACTTTCCTAGAACATGACACGTGTCCTCAGCTATTTTATAAATAAAAAGAGATTTCGGAGAGTTACAGGGATAACTATCCGATGCTTAGCTACAATTTCAGATAGTTATAGATAACTCACTAAAAGTTCACTTAAGTCATTCAATATGGTTTCAACACGTGTACTTCAGGAAATAATAAAATATTCTCTCAAAACATAACTATTCGGTAATTTAAACATAACTATCTGATACATGTCTGGTCTGTTAAACATAACTGTCCGAATATGTTTGGTATGTTAAACATAACTGTCCGAATATGTTCGGTATGTTAAGCATAACTGTCCGAAATATCAGAAAATTTGGATACTTAAGAATTTCACAGCTTGCAACTTACCGACAATTCATAAATGTACTAAATTAACATTAATTCCCCCAAATTAAGCAAATTCTTCAATTAAAGCATATAACAGTGCAATTATAACATAATGGCTTAATTCTTATATGATAAGCTAAATATTATACAATTAACCATCATTTAACCGTTAATAATATGCACTTTTTCATTCTAAACACTTCCCCCATACCTAAATTTTGCTTGTCCCTTAGCAAACTAAGATCTAATTAATTGGTCTTTAAAAGTGCTAGAATTAATTCTTCCCCTTTTGTTTTTCTTCTGTTTAGCATAAAAATATATTCTGTATGTTTCAGTAATCAACCTGCAAATATACTTAGAATATATGTAAATTACATACCAAGTAAATCATCATCATATAGGTGTTAATTATATTATCGTTTGTTATTCTTTTCATCATCTGTCATCTTGAATTTTCCAATAAGATTTCTAGAAGAAATTTCAACAACATACGAATCAGAGTACAATCCAATTCAATCTGATTAAGACAAGTAGAATAAAGAATTGTATCTCCATTAAACAACTTCAAAAGTCAATTCCAAATTCATATTTCAGCAATTCTAAATAACAGAAAATATACTCGATTCATAAGATATCTATATTTCACAAAACACTTGTATCTTTTCAGAATAGTATATGTATATATATATATATATATATATATATATTTGTACTTTAAAAGTTAATTTGAACAGCTTGAATCATATAAGAGCTTTCAGTCAACAATCTCAGATCTGATCAGGATCTTAGGTTGCCAGATTTTAAGAGTCTTTTTTAAGGTCAACAATCCTTATATACCTATCTGCTCAAGTACAAAAGGCTCGTGATCAAACAAGTCAATAAACTCTCAAAACTTTCCCTTTTTTTCTTTTCTTTTTGTTTTTTTTTTTGTTTTTTTTTTACAACATAACTACAAAAACAAAACAAAACATTAATCACATACTATATATGTATGTATTTCATTAATATAGATGTAGTAAAACACCAATCTCATATAGTTCTGCTTCTATCATTTACTGAAAATATGAATCCATCTCTATAAGCTCATGCTTTTTTTGTAGTTTAATAAGATCTACACATAAATCATTCTACAAGTTCAATTAGTCAAATTAAATGTATCTTTAATCATATGTGTTTCGTTTAATCTAGAATTCATATCTTAGCTCTTTCAAGACTTCAGATAATTTAATGATTTTTCATTAAGCATTCTGATTTCATTTTAAAATCGTGAAAATGTTAAACTCATGAAATTCAGAAAAGCATAAGATACTATATCTAGATTTGCATAACTAGTAAATTCAATAGCATCTTATATAGCCTTCTAAATATAACATTCAAGCAGTTTATAAAAATTTTACAGTCTCAATTATCAGATAGTTACAGCAAGTTCATAAAAATTTTCAATTTCCACAACTTTGCAATACCATTTTAATTTCTTTAATTAACAAACTTACATTGGTGTTACAATTACATGGCTGTTACTTTAATTACCTCCCCCCTATACCAACATTTTGCATTATTCTCAATGTAAAAGATTTGACAATAAGTACATTAATTGTAGCAGGCATGAATACAGTTTTGCTTGATTTAAAATTCAGGATGAGTAATTAGTTACATACCTTGTTTCATTTGTATCTTCTTCTGCATATTCCGATTTTTGATTCTGAAAAACTTTTCATTCACAGATAAAAGCAAAATATAAAACAAAATAACATTTAACAGATATTAATAAATCAGTGTCTTGTGTGGAACCCAGGCTCCTATGCCTTTGGTGGCTCACAAGCAAGCTAGTTGGTTTCCCAGAGTAGATACCAACAAATTGGATTGATATTTTGTTTTTTTTGTTTTTTTTTTTATAAAAATGAACATGAAAACTTCAAAATTTCTTTTCTTTTTTTTTAAAAAATAAATGCAGAATACACAATATTAAACACACAAAATCACAACTTAAGAACATGATTGAAAAGTAGAAACAAATGGAATAAATGTATTAGTCCAAGCAAACTTTTTAGGCATAGTTCTTGCTATTAATTCTGTTTTAATGCAATTCTTGTTCCTTCTTAATTTGTAAACATGTAATATATTATAAATTCCAAATACGAGTGTATTACCATTAATGATATGTAATGCAAAAAGGGATCCTTTTTGGTTCCAGGGTAATGTAGCAGTTTCTATTTCTACATCTATTTCAATATATTCTTCTTCCTACTTCCATCTATTCATGTCTTCCATAATCCATATTTGAAATTTCATCAGTTCATCCCACCATCTTATCAGACATAAAGTAGGATCATCTTCTTCATTATACCACATTCCTATTTGAATTTCATTAAATTCTGTAGATGGTGATTTAGCTTTTTCACTCGGTACAAGTAAAATTTCTATATATTCATTATAACTGTCTATGCTCACTATGTATAAATCAGATTTATATGCTATTGATATCTCTGTGACTAAATAGATATATCCATCAAGTATGACATGTGTTTGGTTAATTAATGATTTCTGTCCTAGATATATCATAATATTTTCATTCCAAGATCTGTTTAGAAAATTATACACACTTAAGCGTAAATCTTCACCCCAATTTCCTGTAGGTCTCCAATAATATAATTTTTCAAGAATTACAGAATTTTTATTAGAAAATATTAAAGCTGACCCACAATTTATAGTTGGTGTTTCAAATCTATTAGGTCTTCCTATATTCCATTCTTCTCCTATTATAGGATTTCTTATCGAAATATCAGGTAATAATAAACTTGCATACCTTGATCTCATCTTGTATATGATTAATCATTCATATATCCCCATAATATGATTTATTCCTTCTAATGCATTGGGTGGAATTCTAGTAGTTTCTTCCATAGCCAGATATTCATGGGTATTTGAACTACGATTAAATGACCTCCATATGAATCCATCTCTAATCTTAGTCATTTTTGCTGCTTGTAGTCCTTGAAAATATTTTTCTTCAATACAGTCTTTAATTTCCTTTGATACACAACACAATCTGGACAGATCTTTAGCTGACAAATTACTTAGTACTTCCCTTAGTGCATCCAACGGTAATTGCATCAATTCCATTTGTCGATTCTGTAAAACACAAACAAAAATTTAGCAAAGACAAAAATTAACATAACTACTGCACACCCTCGTGGAGTTAAGGCATAACTCAACGGACTAAGTTCGTTGAGTTAAAAATTAAGTCTATGATACTATTAACTAAAACTAAAAAACATATATACATACAGATAGTTGCTTCAGATATGCTGCTTCATTCAGCTACCCTCCCAAAAGAGGTATCAATTTCATTAACCGTTCTATTGACAGGATTATGTATAGCTTGTATTGGCAATCCTTAAGTAGGTCTAACTTCCATTGGTTCCTTCTATCTAAGTGATATATTTCTATTCTGATTTTGAATTGCAACATTTCCAAATATAAATTCTAGTTGATTGTTTACTTGTTGGATTATCTTTTCTAATTTCTCTATTCTAGCTCCTTGTTCAATTAATACTTCAAAACTTATGTTCTTCTCATTTATATTTTCTCCTCCCTAGAAATTGTTGTTTCTCTAAGATAAATTTGGGTGATTTCTCCAATTAGAATGATAAGAATTTCCTAAGTTATCTCTCTAGTTTCTAGCATAAATAATATCTAAGTCATTTATGTTTGCATTCTTTTCTACTAGCTTTTGATTTAATGATAACTCTTCTATTTTCTTTGTTAATTCATTTAATTTCACCTCAAGCATAGTATTCGAATCTATTTCATGCATTCCTCTTGGCAATATTCTTTTATCTGCAATAGCTTCAACCGAATTTTATTATTTCCTAGAGTAGACATGTTGAAACCATAATGCATGACTTAAGTGAATGTTCGGTAAGTTATCTGGTAGCTATCCAAAATGCATCTGAGCATCAGATAGTTAGATTTTTAAGTATCTGAAATAGCTTTTTATCATAAAACTGTTTGAGGACACGTCACGTTTTGGAAACTTGACTTAAGTTATCTTTCGGAAGGTTAGGTGCTAACTATCCGAAATGCATATAAGTTTCGGATAGTTAAGGTTTGTAAGTATCTGAAACATCTGAACTAATTATTTCTTTATTGCACGTGTTTTATAGTTAGATCAACGAAGTAAGTCCGTTGAGTTATCATTAACTCCACAGACTATTTATTTTCTAATATGCCATTGTAGTAGTTGAAGAAAAAGGACATTCGAAGGAAAACCACGATTATACATATCACGTAGGAATTCACTTGTAGAATGAAGAAGAAATCACCATCATTGATATGAATGAAGGAAATCCAACCGATCAATTAAGTAGAAGCAGTTACTATAGAAAGAAATATAAAAGAAGAGGAGAAAGACAGAAAGTGTGTGTGCAGAGGTGGAGGACTACACTAACTGCAAGAAGCGTCGGAAGTTCCCTAAAGCTCCACATTACAACCAAAATCACCAACCATCAAAGGTCTGTGAGGATACTTTCCTGATGTCGGGTTGATTTTGAGTCAAACACGGTGACTAACAACCACTATGAGGAGTGATCACGTCGCGGGAAGGGAAGTCATTTTCACCAAGCATCAACTCATATCTCAAGAGATCGTAAAGCTTCTAGTCTTGGTTTCGGGTTGATGCTAATATGCTAAAGAGGAGATCATCTTACATTTTTGGATTCGTGATTCTATAGGAAGAGGAGGTAGGATTGTAAGTGATTAAGTTTTCAGTGGTGTAATCGCGTCGCATGTAGTGACGGAAGTTTTTACTATCGATATAGATTTTTACATTTCACCTTTCATTCATCTTCAGGAACATATCAAAATAAAAATACCAAAAACAACAAATTATCTATGTTTACATTTAGCATTTAAGTGTTGTATTGTTTATTTTGTATCATGATTAATGTTATCATTGTCAGTATTGTGAATGTTTTATGTTTGTTTGATTTAGAAAATAGAAAATAGTTTTATTGTTTACTGAAATTGATTTGTTTCAGAAACTTAAAGATTTTAATGGTTACTGTTTGAAATATCTGAATGTTAGTGTTGCTTAATGATAAATCTAATATTAACTAAAATTAAAGAGCTTAATTGATGTTATTTACAATCTATGGAACCACCCAATGGTTGGCCGAATTCCTTTGTAAATAGTAGTATTTAACTGGAAAGATAGGCTCGTGGAGTTAACCTAAGTCCACGAGGTTAGTCCGTTGAGTTAACCATAACTCCACGAACTAAGTTCATTGTGTCAACCTTAACTCAACAGAGTGCTTAAACTGAACGCATATAAACTCCAATATAAAAATCAAAACAGTACACAATTCTTACTCAATCTCTATGGGATCGACTTGTACTTGCACACAAATACAATATACATTGTGTACTTGTAGTTAAAAATACAAATTGGAATTAATCTCTAATTTGTGTGAAAGGTTGTTTGTTTACTTCTAAAAGGAATTATTGATATAAGCATAAAAACAAATTAAACAAGGTTTCTAGTGTAGCTTAACAAACAGAAGTTAACAAATCCAAGACAAAGTTTTCTGGCGTTGTTGCCGAGGATTGAAAAACTAAGCAATTATGAGTGTTGTTTGATTTTAATATTAGGAGTGTTGTGTGTTTTATTTTTTTGAGAATATGGTATATGCTTATGTTCAAAGATTTCTGAAACCTATAGTTAGCATATGTGAATTCTGCAATTTGGAAGGTCACAACATCTTTGATTGTTTGAAACTGAGATGATTGCATATGGTTAAATCACATGACTAACAAATGAATTATATTCAATATAATAGAGCTGAGTATGAGAATCCTATAGTTTACCCAACTAATGGTCAGTTTAGAATATGTAATATGTTGAGAGACAAGGAAGTTTGAGATAGGTATGACAAACTAGAGCGTAGCTTAGAGCAAAACATGGACAAACTGGAACAATATGTGTCAGCAACAAGAAGTCAACCAATTAAACTATAGGGAAGAATATACAGAACCTAAAATTGATATCATATACGAAACTGAAAAAACCATGACAAAAATTGATCAAAAATTGAATACAATAAGTTTAGATGATCTGGAAAGAAAACTAAAACATTGGATGAATATACAATGAAATTACAAGTTATGCAACAAGAAAACACAAATGAAAACTTTAATGTTACAAATTTACATAATTTACAAGATATAGAGACAAAGAAAATACCAATGCAATAGAATTTAAAGAATGCAATTTAAAACTAAAAACAATTGAAGATCATAATCATGAAAATGAAATACAAGAACATCATGAAAGTAATGAAAATCTAGAAGATGTATGTATAACATTAAGATCTGGAACTGATATATCACCAAGAATTCAAAAAGAAAATAACATGAAGGTAGATAAGAACAAAATTCAAAAAGATAATGAAAATGTAATATCTGAAAACTTAGAAATCAATGAAGACAAATCTGAATATGAAAATGAAACTAAAAATGATCAAACAAATGAAATGAAAGAAAAAGAATCTCTTAAATCACAATCATTAGCACCCTATCCTGAAAGATTACAACAAATATTTCCTAAAAAACAAGAAAAAATTAGAGAAACTTTTGAAAAAGTACAAGTTAACATTCCTTTGTTAGACTTATTGCATAAAATGTCACCTTGTGCTAAGTTTCTTAAGGATTGGTGTACTAAGAAAAGAGAGCGAAAAGTTTTAAGGAAAGTCTTTTTAGCTGAGCAAAGTAGTTCCCTATTTCTGCCACAAATTACTAAAAAGTTTTCTGATCCTGGAATCCCAGTTATATCATGCACCATAGGAAATATCATTCTAGAAAGAACCTTAATAGACCTAGGTGCAAGTATAAATGTTATGTCGAGTGATATATTTGCATCCTTAAGATTAGAAGGCTTAATCCCTACTAGGACTATTATTCAATTATGTAGGATCGTATGGTTACACAAGAGGGGGCTGAATTGTATTTTTCAACATTTTCGATTATAATTGAAACTTCAAAACTCAAAAACAAGTCGATACACTATTTTCAAAAAATCATTTTATTCAATGTTTCAATTACAATATACAATTCAATTCTCCTTAGAAATTGTAGATGCAATTATATATCGATACCATGTTTCATCTATACAATTTCATAACTACAAATAGAGAAAACTAATTTGTGGAATTTAAAGCATTTCTCCCTATTTGAGATCTTTCTTCTTCTTCTTCTTTTTCTTCTTTAGCAATTCTTTAGTGACAAATATCTGACTTTCTCTGCTTCACCGAATTTGCTTTCTTCTGATACTTCAAATCTTCAATGACATAAATGTTACCTTTTTCTACTTCACTGAATTTTCTTCCACCTGAGAGCTTTTCTTCGAAAAGTGTTTTTGATCCCTGAAAAGATTTTTCTTTTGGTGTGCAGGGATAACTGATCAACAAGAATTCTATGCCTTTTATACTATATCTTCATTTCATGCATGTCCTCCACGTTTAATCACTACCAGTTTTCCACTTCTTCACGTCTTCTCTTTTTCCTTCATCGAAATACACACGTTCTAACCCACATTTACATTTCAAATTTTCTTTAATCATCAATCCTGGATCTTTGAAAAATTTCATGCAAAATAAACTTTCTCGTCCAAAACTTTTTCATCAGGTGTAATAAGTAGTTGTTTTAATGTTAACTAAACGAGTAAAACAAGTATATATATAACTTAACATTTCTAACTTAACGAGTTCCTCATGTGCCAACTCACGTGACAAGTACTGTAGCTAACTCAACGAACTAAGTCTGTGGTGTTATGATAACTCAACAAACCAACTTAACCTTTCTTTCAGAAGGTTAAATGCTAACTCACCGATAATAGTTTAAGTTTCGGATAATTATGACTGTAAGTCTCCGAAAAATTCTTTTTACCATAAAACTAATGAGACACGTGTCGTGACCTAAAACCATGACTTAAGTTACCTTTCGGATAGTTACGACTGTAAGTCTCTGAAAAACTTTAACTCACCGATTCAACAATAAACAAATATTTTTATAATAAGAATTTTACCACGTGCAAAAATAATAACTTAAGTTTATAATGCGTTGCCTTAGTGTTCAATATAGCAACTCAACGTGTTTAGTTATGTTAACTTAACGAGTTAAACATGTGCACCTCCGTTAAATGAGAATTTAATGCAACAAAATGACTAGTTATTAACTTAGTATAATTTCAAATCCAATACAGACAAGTATTTATATCAGTAAGCTTTTTCTGTATTAATTGATGTTTTTAATTTCTTTTCACAAGCAATAGTAATTGAGTAAATATGATTACTTTCATTCAACACACATCATCAAAACAAAATACTCAACAATCTCCCCCTTTTTAATGATGACAAAACCATATTAAATCAATTATGAAATATATTTAACTCAACAAAGCACCTTCGTTGGGTTAACTTTTATTTCAACAAACAAGTTTGTTGACTTAAGTTCACTTAAGCTTATTTCTATTGTTTGTGTAAATTTCACCTTTCAGAAATAAAACTTTCAGATGTCAATAATTACATAAGTATCTTTCAGATTTTAATAACCACATAATTATCTTTCAGATTACATTATCATCTGTCATAACCAATTAAATATTATCTCTCTTTATCATATATGCAATTAAAATCATAATCATCTTCTACATTTGAATTTTTAACATTTAACATTTCTCCCCTTTTTTGTCATTAATCAAAAAGAGATTACACTATATATAAACCAAGAGACATATTTACAGCTAAACTTTCTGTAAACATAAATAAGAATTGAACCATTTACAGAAAAATGTATTGTTCAATGAATCAAACAATAAATACAAACATTACATTTTGTATTCAAATACAAGCAAACAAACATTTATCTATCCCTCCGAAGTATATTACTTATAGCATTACATATTTTATCTCCTAGATGCCTAATATCATTTCTGATTTCGTTAAGCACATCATCTAGGTTAGGAGGTAGCTAGGGTTGCTATTCTACTTGAACTAAATAACTTGGCTGTTGTGGTTGTATCTGTTCTGTACATTCTATTGGTTGTTGTTGTTGTCGTTGAGGTTGACGCATGGCTTGGAATCTTTTACACGAAAAGCTCTCATGCCTTTAGTTTCAGAGGGCCAGTTGGATAAATTCAATTGGCTTGCAAGGAGTCTACATACAGTATCACCAAAAAATAACTTTGAACTCATATGTTGTAGTTGAGAAGTGAAAACATCAAACCAATTGATTTGAATTCTATTCAACAGACCATAAGTTGCATATAAACAGCTTCTACTGACTTCCATATTATGTCTGACTCTCTAAAATAAATTAGCATGCAATATATTTGCAATAAACCTTACCTCTACATTCAGATTTTCCATTAATCTCATTTCAATATATACATCTAGAATTTTTGATAGCGAGTGAATGTCCCATTCTAGTTATCTAATCATGTTAAATCTGTTAGTGACAACAACACCTTCATTCTTCAATCCCAAAACTTCAAAAATTAATTCAGAAGACAATGTGAACTCCTATTGATTTATTTGAGTTTTCAGTATGTTGTCATTCTTGACCAGATTGCTATAGAAAGCTGTAATAAGCTCTTTGTATTTTTCCATTTTGTTCCAACTGACAAGAATTGAATGAGGCCTTGAAACTCAAATAGATCTCTTATTTCCATTAAATTCCTGAATTTTATTAGTCGAGCATGCAAAATCTGACATACAATCAAATTATTGTATTTTTACACTACTTCCTCAGATCTAAAATGAATTGAATTTCCTTGAATTTGTAATACTTTACACAAAGAAGGTGATACCTGAAGCCTTGATTCAGAGTTTAATTCATCTTCAGGAATCTCTTTTGCAAAATGAATGTCATGTTGTTCCTCTATGAAAATATTTTCTTGAAGCTATGTATGTAAGCTTGATTCTCTAGCTTCAACATTGTAAGGAACATCTTCAATATGCTCTGCATTCATTTGTTCAATCTCTATAGAATATTTAGAGTTCAATTTTTCCACAAATTCTACAACTGGTGTATCTATCTGTAATTGTTCATTTTGTTCAACAGATATTTCCATTGATACATGTTGTGAATTCTCAGACTCTGCTTCTATAGATTCTAAACAAGGCTGTTTCACATTAAGCTCTTCTGGAGTCTTAACTTTTTCAATATCCACTACTCCAGACAATTCAGCCTGTGAACTAGTTACTACCTGAGCATTGTCAATTATATCTACAATAACTTATTCTATGTCAGTTTCCTAATACTCTGATTTTTCAATTTCTACATCATTAGGACTTGAACTAATAGAAAAACTTGAGCTCATATTTGACTTGGATTTCTTCCCAAGTTTTCTAGTAAGGGAAAATAAAGTCTCATTATCTTCATCAGTTTCAATATGCTCGAAATTGATGAGTTTAACAAATGCACTAAAAGGCACAATGTCTAAACATACATTGTCCTTTGGAAATAAATGCTCATCTGATCTTTCTTTTCCAGTAGACTTTGTTTCCTTAGACATAATTTTTCTAATTTTTCTTCTTTTATAACACTTCTGTTTCTCCTCTTCAAGTATTGCTATTTTCTTTTGAAATTGTTCCATAAAAGTTTTCTAGTTTGATTCTTCTAAGGCACTTTCTACTACTATTGCATTTCGAAGACCTTCAACTTTTCTTTGATCCACAGTAATAGTTGATTGTTTTTCTTTTGAATATAAACGAGTAGGAATAGTAGATTCATGTTCTTCCTCAAATGGTTGTAGACATGTACCACTAATAGGAGTTTGAGGAATTCTAGTTGATGTACCTACACCTTTTTCCATATATTTTGCATACAGTTCTAGAAATGCAATTTCAGCATACTTCATTCTATATTCTCTATCATATTTACTTCGAATCCTGTTTAGAATGAAAAAGTGCATAATATTAACGGTTAAATGATAGTTAATTGCATAATATTTAGCTTATCATATGAGAATTAAGCTATTTTGTTATAAGTGCACTGTTATATGCTTTAATGAAAGAATCTACTTAATTTCGGGGAATTAATGTTAATTTAGTGCATTTCTGAACTGTCGGTAAATTACAGGCTGTGAAATTCTTAAGTATCCAAATTTTCTATTATTTCGAACAGTTATGCTTAATGTACCGAAGAGTTATGTTTAAATTACCGAACAGTTATGTTTTAAAAGAATATTTTATTATTTCTTGAAGTACACATGTTGAAACCATAATGCATGACTTAAGTAAACTTTCGATGAGTTATCTCTAAGTATCTTAAATTACAGCTGGGCATCAAATAGTTATATGTGTAACTCTCCGAAATCTCCTTTTATTATAAAATAGCTGTGGACACGTGTCATGTTCTAGGAGAATGACTTAAATGGATTTTCGGTGAGTTATCTGTAACTATCTGAAATGCATCTGGGCATCGAATAGTTAGACTTGTAACACTCAGAAATATTTCTTTATTATAAAACTACTGATGACACGTGTTGTGATCTGGAAGATTGACTTAAGTTATATATCAATGAGTTATCTGTAACTATCTGAAATGCATCTAAGCATCAGATAGTTAAGTCTGTAACTATCTGAAATGCATCTAGGCATCAGATAGTTAAGTTTGTAAGTATCCGAAATGCACCTAAGCATCAGATAGTTAAATTTATGCACGTGTTTTATAGTTAAATCAATGAAGCAAGTTCGTTGAGTTATCTATAACTCCACGGACCATTTATTTTCTACTATGCCACTGTAGCAGTTGTAGAAACAAGATAGTTGGAAGAAAAAAACCACGATCACATGTATCACACAAAAATTCACTCGTCGAAGGGAGAAGAAATCATCGTTGTTGATATGAATGAAGGAAATCCAACTGACCATACAAGTAGAAACAGTTACCATTGAAGAAATATAAAAGAAAAGAAGAAAAAGAAGTAAAGGGTGTAACTTGTTAGGATCGGTAGACTCACTAGAGGGGGGGTGAATGGTGAATGTGTGTAATTTTTTTATATTCTTTCGATTGTTGAATCGAATGATTCAACAGAAATGAAATAAGATAAAACTAAACGAATGCAAAGCAGTAAAGAAAGATAACACACAACAAGTTTTAGGTGGTTCACAAACTTGGCTAGTCCATCCCCAATATTCACTTGGGCTTCACTAAGTGTTTCAACACTTACACACTTGCTTTCAGGACAAAGCAAGAACCAACAACACAGAAGTTTTCAGGTATAAACTTCAGTAAACCAACCTCTAGAGTTTTTAGGTCAAAACTCAAACCAACAACTGAATGTAGCTTTCAGGTTGAAGCCATGAACCAACAGTTTGAGTCTTTCAATCAGAGCTTTTTCTGTAGTAGATCTTTAGAATATGCTTCACTATTAGCAGACTTGAGTGTATTTGGAATTGGAGTGTAGCTCACTGTATGTGGTATATACATTATCTCTGTTTATTCCTCTCTTAAACACCTCATATTTATACCAAATGTATAACGATCATATTTTTTCTTTCAACGGATGTATTCTACTGTACTTGGTAAATAATCAAACCTAAATATGGTAAGTTACCGTTCTGTCTGATGTTCAGTAAGTAACCTTCCAAAAATCTCAAGCTTTCGGATGGTTATAAAAATAACTTACCGAAAAGCATTCATAACTTACCGATTCATCACTCATATTCTGTTATCTGAGTCACGTGAGGATTTTAAGTTGCTCACGTGTAATGTCAAGTGATCGGAGTCTTGTATTTAACTTACCGAAAAGAGCTCCTAACTTTCAAATAGTTAACTACTGTAACTCTCCAATCTTTCATTTAAGTCTCCGACAATTGTCCCTTCAAATCTACACGTGCATAAAATCATAACTTAAGTTTCGGATAGTTAATAATTTAGCTCACCGAAACCTTCCCATTTTCAGATAGTTATCTTTCTAACTCTCCAAAAACCTATTTGAACATCTGTCTGGAATTCTGCACGTGGGAAATTCACTGACTTAAGTTTCGGATGGTTAAATTATAACTCATCGAAACTCTCTTGAGATTTTGGATAGTTATCTTTCTAACTCTCCGAAAACTTAAATGATTTTCTTTTTGGAATTCTGCATGTGGCAATTTCAATAACCTAAGTTTCAGATAGTTAAACTGTAACTTACCAAAACTCTCTTTGAAAATACAGATAGTTATCTAACTCTCCGATTTTCCCTTTTAAGCTTTCAACTACTGGCTTCTCCATTCTGCACATGCCTAATAAGATGACTTAAGTTCCGAAAAGTTATACCTATAACTCTCTAAAAAACTCGAATAGTTATCTAACTTTTCAAAAGAAAACTCAGATAGTTATCTAACTCTCCGAAAAACTCTTTTAAGATTCTGTTTTGTATTTCTACACGTGGTTAATTGAATGACTTAAGTTTCGGATAGTTAGCCTTTCTAACTTTCCAATTTTTCTTTTTCTTTCGGATAGTTAACTCCATAACTCTCCGATCATTCAACCAACTTAACTGTTTGATTAAATAACTCTCCGAAGACTTTGTAAAATCGGATAGTTATCCTTCTAACTGTCCGATGGACTTGCTACTGTTTTACTCTTCGGATACTTGGACTTGTAACTTGAAGGTAGTATCATCTAAAACCTTATCCATCTGTTCGTCTGTTTGGAATTTGTTCTATCTGCCTTCTGATCTAATGCTGCACTGACTTAATTGTGAAATACAATATGTTTCCTCACATAGGTTTTGCATTATCAAAATACTCAAGTTCTAACAATCTCCCCCTTTTTGATAATGACAAAAAACTTTACAATTATTTACATGTATTTCACTCCCTAGTGTATTTCTATACATTCAGTCACACAGAGAACTAAATAAAATAGGAATTTAACAAGACTATACTGACGTGGAGGGATTCCTCCCCCTAACTTTGTGCTATCTTCTCCCCCTATCTATGTGCTGAGTTTTTCTTCACCTTTTAATAATTCTCTTTCAGTTCTTGCTAGAAATACTGTAAGTGACCATATACTTCACAAATTTCCAAATTCTTCTCCCCCTTTTTGTCATTATATAAAAAGGTGAGGACTGTAAAACTGATATTGAATATATCCTGCACGAGTAAGTTAGCAGAAAACAAGCTCCCATATGGTGAGCTTGATGAAAAAAAATATTTAAAGGTCTAGTAAAGAACATATGCCTAGATTTCTTCTAATATGATTAAAAGTTGATTCATTTAAAGGTTTGGTGAAAATATCTGCAAGTTGATTTTTTGTTGGCACAAACTTGAGATGTTCCCTTTTTCCACATGATCTCTCAGAAAGTGATGTCTGATCTCGATATGCTTGGCTCTAGAATGAAGTACTGTATTCTTAGATAGACTGATTGCACTGCTGTTATCACAAAAAGTGATTGAATTTTAAATTTTCAGTGTGTAATCTGCTAGAGTTTGCTGCATCTAAAAGATTTGAGCACAGCACAATCCTACTGCAATATACTCGGCTTCAGTAGTAGATAAAGCTATACAATTTTGTTTCTTACTGAACCAAGAGATTAAAGAATTTCCAAGTAATTGACAAGTACCACTAGTGCTTTTTTTGTCAGATCTACTACCTGCATAATCTACATCACTATAGCCTGTTAAAATCAAATTACTGTCAACTGAGTAGAATAGTCTGAAATCTTTTGTTCCTTGTAGATATCTGAAAATCCTTTTGACTGATTTCAAGTGTGATTCCTTTGGTGATGCTTGAAATCTAACACACAAGCATACACTGAACATAATATCTGGCCTGCTAGCTGAAAGGTATAATAGAGATCCAATCATACCTCTATATTGCTTTTGATCCACTGCAACACTTGAATCATCCATTTCCAGTTTAATGCTTGAACTCATTGGAGTATTTGCAGGTTTGATGTTTTCATAACCAAATTTCTTCAACATCTCTTTGCAGTATTTTTCTTGATTGACAAAAATGCCATTATGCACTTGATGAATCTGCAATCCCAAGAAAAACTTCAATTCTCCCATCATGCTCATTTCGAATTTATTTTTCATCAAAATCTGAAATTCATGACAGAGATCTTCTAAAGTGTCTCCAAAGACTATATCATCAACATATATCTGTACAATCAAAATATGTACATCAAAAGCTTTGATAAACAAAGTGTTGTCCACTTTGCCTATAGAAAAATTGTTTTCAGTTAAAAACTTTTTCAATTTCTCATACCAAGCTCTAGGTGCCTGTTTCAAGCCATATAGAGCCTTTCTTAGTTTGTAGACATGATCCGGCTTGAATTCATCTTCAAATCCAGGAGGTTGTCTAACAAACACTTCTTCCTGAATTTCTCCATTTAAGAAGGCACTTTTCACATCCATCTAAAACAATCTTATCTTCATACTACTTGCAAAAACAAGCAACATTCTAATAGCTTCAATCCTAGCTACAGGAGCAAAAGTTTCTTCATAGTCAATACCTTCTTGCTGATTGTAGCCTTGTGCAACTAATCGAGCCTTATTTCTGAGAATGTTACCTTCTTCATCTAATTTATTTTTGAAAATCTATTTAGTTCCAATGATGGATTTTCCTACAGGTTTTTCTACTAGTTCCCAAACATTATTTTTCTAGAATTGATTTAATTCTTCCAGCATAGCCATTGTCTAGTAGGTATCATTACATGCTTCATCTACTGATTTTAGCTCTATTCCTGACACAAATGCACAAAAATTATAGATATCTTGTGTTTTGCTTCTAGTTTGTACCCCTTTATATATATTTCCAATAATTTGTTCTTGGGGATGATCAAATCTAAACTTCCAACTGTTATGATTCTGATACCTATTGTTGAGATTCTGATCTGACACTTGTGAAATGAGTTTCTGCTTGTAGTTATCATCTTCAAAGTATTCATTTTCACTATCATTTTTAATCTCCAAATTTTTGAAATTCTGGATCATATCTTCATCAAATTGAACATTTATACTCTCCTCTACTCTTCTATCTTTAGCAAAATATACCTTGTAAGCTTTGCTTCTAGAAGAATAACCAACAAGTATGGCAGTTTCAGACTTTGCATCAAACTTGTCTTTAGCATTTCCTGTATTTAAGACAAAGCATTTGCATCCAAATGTCTTAAAATAGCAAACATTTGGAGTCTTATTAAACCAAATTTCAAATGGTGTCTTATTCAATATAGATCTAATGTGAGTTCTATTGGAAATGTGACAAGTTGTTCCTACAGCTTCTGCCTAGAGAAATTTAGGTAGATCCGTGGCATTTAACATAGTTCTACCCATTTCTTGCAGTGTCCCATTTTTCCTTTCCACAACTCCATTTTGAGCAGGAGTTCTAGGATAGGAGAATTCATGCAGAATTCCAAATGAATTGCAAAGATTTTCAAAATCATAGTTTTCAAATTCTCCTCCATGATCACTTTTGATTTTCTTCACTGTTAGATCCTTTTGATTCTGAACTCTTATGCAAAAATTCCTGAACTCATTACACGTTTCATTTTTATGTGTCAAAAATATTACCCAAGTTAATCTAGAGAAATCATCAACAATAACAAAGGTATATTTTCGACCCCCAAGACTTGATACTTGAGAAGGACCAAACAAATCTAGATGTAGTAGTTCTAATGGCCTTTTAGTGGACACAACATTTTTGGTGTGAAGAGCAGTTCTCTTCTGCTTCCCTAGCATACACTCACTACACACTCTATCTTTCTTAAAAGTGAGTTTAGGTAGACCCCTGACAAGATCACCCATGGATAGTTTTCTGATATTCTTCATACTGATGTGGCCAAGTCTTCTATGTCACACCCAATCATCATCACCAGTTGCTACCAAACAAGAATTGCTTGCAGAATTTTCACATGGAAAATTTAATGTATATATTGAGCAATTTCTAATACCAGTAAATTTTGTATCATTCGTGGCTGGATCAATAATGTAGCAATTTTCAGCATTAAAAGAAACAGTATAACCTTTATCACATAATTGTCCTACACTTAACAAATTTTGTTTTAATCCATTTACATGCAAGACATTCTCAATTATACAATTTTTAGATGTAATATTTCCTATTGCAGTTATTTTACATTTTTCATTATTTCCAAACTTAACAGATCCTGAACTTAAGTTTTTAACAAAGTCAAGAAAACTTTTCTTACCTGTCATGTGCTTTGAGCATCCACTGTCCACGATCCATTTAGTTGAACGTGCTTGAAACTCCTTGTCACCCTACAAATAATACTGAAATTAAAGCTTTTGGTACCCAAATCTTCTTGGATCCAGTAGAGTTAGTCCTTAAAACATTAAATCTATTGCCTCTTGGTAGCCACATATGACCTGATCTTCGTTTGATGTCAAACACAGTGGTGCCATCTCTATAAGATCGAATCACTCCACCACAATAAGGTATTTCCTATGGTGTAGCATACCCTAGGCCATATTTATTCCCATTTGATCGTTGAGATCCTATTATTTTATTTAATCCTTTTTGACCTTGAGTAAATTTACATATGGTATCTCTCAAATCTGATATAGTGGTTAATAGATTTTTATTTTCTTCTTTTAATTCACAATTAACACAACTATACTTATCTAAATTTGATTTTAGATTTCTATTTTCAACTATAGTTGATTCTAATTCAGCAAATGAATTTTCTAAGTAATGATTTAACCTTTTAATTTCTTTCTTAAATTCTCTACACTTCACATATAAATTATCTACAGTAGATAGAAGACTGTTTATGTCTAAATCATCATGCTCATTTTCTGAACTAGAGGAAGAAGAGCATACCTCTTGTGCTGCAAAACACATGTTGGTTGTAACTTCATCTTCAGAATCTGATGAATAGCTTGAAGAGCTACTATCATCCCATGTAGCTTTGAGAGTCATCTTCTTTTTGTCCTTCAATCTCTTCTTCTTATCTCCTTAATCCTCTTCTGTCTGAAATGGACAGAAGGTCTGTATGTGCCCTTGTCTTTTACATTTGAAACATGTAGGGACAGTTCTTTTAGAGGAGCTGGGCTTATTCTTTTTCCTCATGAACTTTCTGAAGTTCCTTGCCAATAACATGATCTCATCATCGTCTGAGCTTGGAGCTTCTTCTGTAGATGGAAATGCTATTTCCTTTTTCTTTTCAGCTTTCTTTTCAACAGCTCCTTCTTGCTCTTTCTAATCCTTCATCTGAACTTCGTAGGCCAAAAGATTGTCCAATAGTTCTTCAACTGTGTAGTTGAGATCCTTGGAATCTTGAATAGATGTGGACTTCTGTTTCCACTCAACAGTTAAGCTCCTCAAGATCTTCTATACTTGTTCACATGAAGAGAATTCCTTTCCCAAGCCTTTCAAACTATTAATGATTTCAGTAAATCTTGAAAATATTTCAATTATGTTTTCATTATCATTCATTTTAAACAATTCTAGTTTTCTCAACAAGATACTGATTTTTGTATCCTTAACTTGGCTTGTACCTTCGTGAGTAACTTGAAGGATTTTCCAAGCCTCATAAGCAGACCTACATGGAGATACTTTATTATATTGATCAGCAATTAGTGGACAATAAATGGCATTCAGCCCTCTAGCATCCAACTAGATGAGTTTCTCATCCTCCTCAAACCAATTCATAACATCACTGGTTGGAAGTGTAGTTCCAAGAACAACAATCTTCCAGAGTTTAACATCAGAACTCCTAAGGAAGCACTCCATTCTATTCTTCTAATAGTTATAATTGGAACCATCGAATAGAGGAGGTCTGTGAATGTTTTGTCCCTCAACAAATTGAGCCATAAATCCAAATGGTTAAATCTTATGAAGGATTAACTTGGCTTTGATACCAATTGTTAGGATTGGTAGACTCACCAGAGGGGGGGTGAATGGTGAATGTGTGTAATTTTTTTATATTCTTTCGATTGTTGAATCGAATGATTCAACAGAAATGAAATGAGATGAAACTAAACGAATGCAAAGCAGTAAAGAAAGATAACACACAGCAAGTTTTAGGTGGTTCACCAACTTGGCTAGTCCACCCCCAATATTCATTTGGGCTTCACTAAGTGTTTCAACACTTACACACTTGCTTTCAGGACAAAGCAAGAACCAACAACACAGAAGTTTTCAGGTATAAACTTCAGTAAACCAACCTTTAGAGTTCTCAAGTCGAAACTCAAACCTACAACTGAATGTAGCATTTAGGTTGAAGCCACGAACCAACAGCTTGAGTCTTTCAATCAGAGTTTTGGCGCATAGAGCTTTTTCTATAGTAGATCTTTAGAATATGCTTCACTGTTTGCAGACTTGAGTATATTTGAAATTGGAGTATAGATCATTGTATGTGGTATATACGTTATCTCTGTCTATTCCTCTCTTAAACTCTTCATATTTATACCAAATGTATAACGATCATATTTTTTCTTTCAACGGATGTATTCTGCTGTACTTGGTAAATAATCAGACCTAAATATGGTAAGTTACCGTTCTGTATGATGTTCAATAAGTAACCTTCCAAAAATCTCAAGCTTTCGGATGGTTATAAAAATAACTTATCGAAAAGCATTCATAACTTACCGATTCATCACTCATTCTATTATCTGAGTCACGTGAGGATTTTAAGTTGCTCACGTGTAATGTCAAGTGATCGGAGTCTTGTATTTAACTTACCGAAAAGAGCTCCTGACTTTCAGATAGTTAACTACTATAACTCTCCGATCTTTCATTTAAGTCTCCAACAGTTGTCCCTTCAAATCTGCACGTGCATAAAATCATAACTTAAGTTTCGGATAGTTAATAATTTAACTCACCGAAACCTTCCCATTTTTCGGATAGTTATCTTTCTAACTCTCCAAAAACCTATTTGAACATCTATTTGAAATTCTGCACGTGGGAAGTTCACTAACTTAAGTTTCGGATGGTTAAACCGTAACTCATCGAAACTCTCTTGAGATTTTGGATAGTTATCTTTCTAACTCTCCGAAAACTTAAATGATCTTCTTTCTGGAATTCTGCACGTGGCAATTTCAATAACTTAAGTTTCAGATAGTTAAACTGTAACTTACCGAAACTCTCTTTGAAAATTCGGATAGTTATTTAACTCTCCGATTTTCCCTTTTAAGCTTTCAACTACCGGCTTCTCCATTCTGCACGTGCGTAATAAGATGACTTAAGTTCCGGAAAGTTATACCTATAACTCTTCGAAAAACTCGAATAGTTATCTAACTTTTCAAAAGAAAACTTGGATAGTTATCTAACTCTCCGAAAAACTCCTTTAAGATTCTATTTTGTATTTCTACACGTGGTTAATTGAATGACTTAAGTTTCGGATAGTTAGCCTTTTTAACTTTTTTATTTTCCTTTTTCTTTCGAATAGTTAACTCCATAACTCTCTAATTATTCAACTAACTTAACTGTCTAATTAAATAACTCTCCGAAGACTTTGTAAAATCGGATAGTTATCCTTCTAACTGTCCGATGAACTTGCTGCTGTTTTACTCTTCGCATACTTGGACCTGTAACTGTCCGATTTTCCTGTAACTTGAAGGTAGTATCATCTAAAACCTTCTCCATCTGTTCATCTGCTTGGAATTTGTTCTATCTGACTTCTGATCTAATGCTGCACTGACTTAACTATGAAATACAATATGTTTCCTCAAATAGGTTTTGCATTATCAAAATACTCAGGTTCTAACATGATTGATGGGTGTGGCCAATGTATGTAGAGGAGGATCACCAAGCTTTCTACAGGTAGCGTCGGCAATTCTCTGAAGTACCACACCAACCATCATCACCACCACCATAATCACCAACCATTGGAGGTCTGTGAGGATACTTTCCTGATATCAGGTCGATTCCGAGCCAAACATAGTGATTGACAACCACTGTGAGGAGTGATTGCGTCATGGGAAGGGAAGCCATTTTCACCAAGCGCCGATTCATATCTCAAGAGATCGTAAAGCTTCTAGCCTTGGCTTCGGGTTGATGTCTGTATGCTGAAGAGGAGATCATTTTGCAATTCTAAACTCGCAATTCTATAGGGAGAGGAGATAGAATTGTAAGTGGTTTAATTTTCAATGGTGTAATCATGTCGCATGTAGTGACCGAAGTATTTATTGTCGACTAAGATTACTTTACATTTCACCTTTCGCCCATTTCTATGCTCATATCAAAACAAAAATTCCAAAAACAACTTATCTGTGTTTATATTTTGTATTTGAGTGTTGTATTGTTTGTTTTGTATCGTGATTAATGTTATCTTTGTCAGTGTTGTATTTGTTTTATGTTTGTTTTAATTTTACAGTTCACTGAAAGTGGTTCGTTCAAAAGACTTAAAGATTTTAATGGTTATTGTTTGAATTATCTGAATGTTAGTATTGCCTAATGATAAATCCAATGTTTACTAACATTAAAGAGCTTAATTGATGTTATTTACAATCTGTGGAACCACCCAATGGTTGGCCGAATTCCTCTATAAATAACAATATTAAATAGGAAAGGCAGGCTCGTGGAGTTAACTTTAGTCCACGAGGTTAGTCCATTGAGTTAGCCATAATTCAACGAACTTTGTCCGTTGAGTTAACTGTAACTCAACGGAGAGCTTATTGAATATATAAATTTGATTGTTAAAAACGGAACAGTTCGCAATTCTTAAGCAATTCCCTATGGGATCGACCTGTACTTGCATATTAATACAATATACACTGTGCACTTACAGTTAAAATACAAATTGGTATTAATATCTAATTTGTGTGAAAGGTTGTTTGTTTACTTCTAAAAGGAATAGGCATAAAGATAAATTAACTAAGTAAAAATCGAAGTTAACAAATCCAAGTTTTTTGGGCGTGTTGCTGGAGATCCAAACAAGTTTTATGGCGCCGTTGCCGGGGAATTCATATAAGCAACTGTTATAGCTGTTTTGTTTTAATAGCCAAAGTGTTGTGTGTTTTCTTCTCTAATTGAGAATATGACATATGCTTATGCTCAAAGATTTCTGAAACCAGTAGTTAGCATATGTGAATTCTGCAATTCTGAAGATCACGACATTTCTGACCGTTTGAAACTGAGACGTTTGTAAATGGCTAGATCCCATGAACAACAAATGAATTATCCTCAATATGATAGAGCTGAGTATAAGATTCCTATAGTTTACCTAACTGATGGTCAGTATAGAATGTGTAATATGTTGAGAGACGTGGAAGTTTGGGATAGGTATGACAGACTAGAGCGTAGTATAGAGCAAAACTTGGACAAACTAGAATACTTTATGTGTCAGCAACAAGAAGTCAACCAATTAAACTATAAGGAAGCATATTCAGAACCTAAATTGGATATCATTTACGAAACTAAAAAACCATAATGAAAATTGATCAAAAATTGAATGTAATGAGATTAGATGATTTGGAAAGAAAACTAAAAGCATTGGACAATATATAATGAAAATACAAGTTATGCAATAGGACAATGGAAATTATAATGTTATAGATCTACATAATTTGCAAAATACACAACCAAAAGAAAATACTAATGCAAGAGAATTTAAAGAATGCACTTTAAAACAAAAAACAATTGAAGATCATAATCACGAAAATGATATACAAAATCATCATGAGAGTAACGAAAATCTGGAAGATGTATGTGTAACATTAAGATCTAGAACTGATATACCACCAAGAACTCAAAATAAAACTAATATAAAGGTGGATAAGAGTAAAAATCAAAATGATAATGAAAATGTAATAGCTGAAAATCTAGAAATCACTAAAGAACAATTTGAATCTGCTAATGAGGCTAAAAATGATCAAATAAATCAACTAAAAGAAAAAGAATCTTTTAAATCACAATATTTAGTACCTTATCCTGAAAGATTACAACAAACAATACCTGAAAAACAAGAAAAAATCAGAGAAATTTTTGAAAAAGTACAAGTTAACAGTCCTTTGTTCTATTGTAGAAAATGCCACCTTATGCTAAATTTCTGAAGGATTAGTGTACTAAGAAAAGAGAGCGAAAGGTTCTTAGAAATGTCCTTTTAGATAAGCAAAGTAGTTCCCTATTTTTGTCACAAATTCCTAAAAAGTTATCTGATCCTAGAATCCCTGTTATATCATGCACCATAGGAATTACCATTCTAGAAAGAACCTTAATAGACTTAAGTGCAGGTATAAATGTTATGCCAAGTGATATATTTGCATCCTTAGGATTAGAAGGCTTAACTCCTACTAGTACGGTTATTCAATTAGCTGATAGAAGTATAAGATACCCTAGAGGAAAAATAGAGGATGTCTTAATTAAAATCAAAAATTTTATATATCCTATTGATATTGTAATTTTGGATTCCCAACAAATTAAGCATAAAAATAGTGATACATCTTTAATTTTGGGAAGGCCATTTTTAGCAACATCAATGGCTGTTATAAATTGTAAAACTGGAGTAATGAAGTTAGCATATGGTAATGAGGATACTCAATTAAATATTTTCAAACCAAAAAGGTTTTAGGAATTAGAAATGTACTTACATACCATAGACTTTTTAGAGGATGAAGGAGATATGTTAGATGATGTGATTCAAGAAGAATTAAATAGGCATATCAATTCTGAAATTTTAGAAGAAAGTGAAAGCATAAATATAGAAGGAGATCTGGAAGAAATTAATTTAGAAAATGATGATGTTCAATTAGGAGCTCTAGCTTCTGATAGACAGCATTTAGAATTAAAACCTTTACCTCTTGAATTAACCTATATATTTTTGGAAGATAAATGAACCTGTCCAATCATTATTGCTTCAGATTTAAAAGAAGATCAAATAGCTAAATTAAAAGATGTAGTAAAAAGTTATAAAGAAGCAATATGATGGATTATGACTGATATAAAAGGGTTAAGTTCAACTTTATGTTGTCACCACATATATTTAGAAGAGAATGCTAAACCTGTTAGAATTCCTGAGAGGAGATTAAATCCAAACCTTAAAGAAGTAGTCAAGAAAGAAATAGTGAAATGGTTAGATAACGACATAATTTATCCAATTTCTGATAGCTCATGGGTTAGCCCAATCCATGTAGTTCCCAAGAAATCAGGATTAACAGTTATTAGGAATGAAAGTCAAGACTTGATACCTACTAGAATTCAATCAGGCTGGAGAGTATGCATAGACTATAGAAAGTTGAATGCTGTGACTAGGAAAGATCATTTTCCCTTACCTTTTATAGATCAAATGCTGGAAAGATTAGCAGGGCAAGAATATTTTTGTTTCCTAGTCGGATATTCAGGTTATAATCAAATTCCAGTAGTATTAGAGGATCAAGAGAAAACAACTTTCACCTGTCCTAATGGAACTTATGCTTTTAAGAGAATGCCATTCGGATTATGTAATGCACCAACTACCTTTCAAAGGTGTATGCATGGCATATTTACTAGAATGACTAAAGATTTTTTTTAAATATTTATGGATGATTTTACTATATATGGCAACTCATATGAAGTTTATTTAAGCAATTTAGACAAAATATTAAAACGCTGTGTAGAAAAAAATCTAGTTTTAAATTGGGAAAAATGTCACTTCATGGTTAAACAAGGAATAGGCTTAGGGCATGTTGTTTCTAAGAAAGGGTTGGAAGAAGATAAAACTTTAAATAGAATTAATTTCTAATCTACCGGAACCTAAATCAGTAAAAGATATTAGATCATTTCTAGGACATGTTGGTTTTTATAGAAGATTTATTAAAGACTTTAGCAAAACAGCTAGACCTTTAACTAATCTATTAAAAGATGTCCCATTTAACTTTGATAAAAATTGCAAGGAAGCATTTTTCAGACTTAAAACTAGCTTAATTTCAACTCCTATAATTCAAACACCTGATTGAAGCCATCCATTTGAATTAATGTGTGATGCATCTGATTTTGCTATAGGAGTAGTGTTGGGACAGAAGATAGAAAAATCTTCTAAAGTGATTCATTATGCAAGAAAAACCTTAAATGTTGCTCAAGTTAATTACACAACTATTGAAAAAGAACTATTAGCTATTGTGTTTGCCTTGGAAAAGTTTAGATCATATCTGATTGGAGCTAAAGTAATAGTATACGCAGATCATATAGCTTTAAAACACCTAATAGCAAAAAAAGAAACTAAGCCTAAATTGATCTGATGGATATTATTATTACAAGAATTTGATCTAGAAATTAAAGATAAAAAAGGTTGTGAGAATGTAGTAGCAGATCATTTATCAAGATTACAAATAGAAAAATCAAATATTAAAATTAAGGATAATTTTCCTGATGAACAATTAATGACCATCAACACAATACCTTGGTATGCAGACATAGTTAATTACTTAGTTACTGGTTTAACACCTAAGGATTGGAATAGACAGGATAAGAAATTGTTTTTCTGAAGAGTAAATATTACTATTGGGAATACCCATAACTATTTAAGAAATGTCCTGATCTAGTTTTAAGGAGGTGTGTTCTAGAAATTGAATATCAGAGCATATTGTCTTTCTGTCATGACCAAGCTTGTGGAGGGCATTTTGGCTCAAGGAAAACTACTGCAAAAATTCTACAATGTGGATTTTATTGGCCAACACTATTCAAAGATGCTCATAAATATTGCTTAAATTGTTTAAGATGTCAACAAATAGGAAGAATATCAAAGAGGAATATGATGCCTTTTAATCCTATTGTTGAGGTTGAAATCTTTGATGTGTGGGGAATAGATTTTATGGGTCCATTTCTTATGTCTAATCAATTTAATTACATATTGTTGGGGGTGGATTATGTATCTAAATGGATAGAAGCTATTCCTACAAAAACTAATGACAACAAAGTGGTAAGACAATTTATAAGAACCAATATATTTGCCAGATTTGGAATACCTAAAGCTATTATTAGTGATAGAGGAACTCATTTCTATAATAGAAGTTTTGAAGCCTTAATGAAGAAATATGGAGTAAACCACAAAATTGCAACATCATATCATCTGCAAACAAGTGGACAAGTAGAAAATGCTAACAAACAAATTAAGTTAATCTTAGAAAAAGTAGTAAATCCTATTAGAACAGATTGGGCTAATAGATTGATAGATGCACTTTGGGCTTATAGAACTGCTTATAAGACAAGCTTAGGTATGTCACCTTTTAAGCTAGTATATGGAAAAAGTTGTCATTTACCAGCTGAAATAGAACATAAAGTTTATTGGGCATTAAAAGCTCTGAACACTAATTTAAATCAAGCCGCTGAAAATAGGAAAATGCAATTAATTGAATTAGAAGAATTTAGAAATGAAGCTTATTCAAAGACTGTAATAGGAAAAGAGAAAATGAAATTCTGGCATGATAGGAAAATTATTCCAAAAAACTTTGAAATAGGACAAGAAGTATATCTTTACATGGCTAAACTCCATAACCATTCAGAAAAATTAAGATCTAGATGGGTAGGACCTTACATAGTACAAAATATTTATCCTTATGGAGCTATTGAGATTTAAAATCCTAAAAATCAGAATATCTTTAAAGTAAATGGACAAAGACTTAAACCTATTCTGAAAATACCAAAAAGCTCCTATGGAATTATAGAAGAAGTTAGAGTAGAGGACTACTCGAGCTTTACTTAGTAAGAAATCAGTTTTTATTTTATTCTCATATAAATATATATATATATATATATTTTTTAAAAAAACTATAAAATATAAAAAATCATTGCGGTTCAACCGACTGGATCCATCGGTATGACCGGAACATAAAAAATCTATATTAATTTTTAGTAAAAAAACTTTTGGTTTTACCGAAACATAGTATCGGTTCAACCAGAACAAAAATTTGGTCTGACTGAAACATAGTATTAGTTAAACCAGTAAAAACTGAAAAAAAAAAAAAAAACTATTATCTTAAGTATTTTTTTATATCTATCTGTACAGGAGGTCCGTTGAGTTACACTTAACTCAACGAACTTACTCCGTTGAATCTTGAGTTAGTCAACGAGCTTATTCCATTGAGTTAACTGTAACTCAACAGAGTACTGTAGTTAAGACCACGGATGAGAGAGCGAGAGTTTTGTTTGGGAAATGACCCGATTACCCGCCTAAACTTAGGGTTTATTTAGACTAAAACTTAGGGTTTTGGGGGCATTACCCAGCAAATCATTTAGAACTTAGAACAGAAGAGATCAGAGCAATTCTGTACCGTTGTGTAATTCCATGATGAGAAAGATGACACCTGAGTTCTGGGAAGATGCAGTTGACACATCACAATTTCTGAAAGAGTAAGAGGAATGGCACACGCGATAGAAAATTCAGAATACGACAAGAGAAAAAGAGCTACAGAAGGTAGAATCCGAACTTTTCAACTTGAGAAGATTTTTAGTAGATTTGGGTATACAAATACCCCAGATAGTGGAAACAAGAATCAGAGTAGCAACAGAAATTGCTGTCAGTAAAGAGAGAAAAATCAGGCCAAACAATGATGTAGCCCTAGAGCTAATCCAGCGCAAGGCTAGATTATAGTTCAAAAAGCGCATTGCTGGTCGTGCAAGGGGTGCAATAAGGTGGCAGCAACAAGTAGAAGAAGAACAAGAGGAGCTGACTGCTGAAAGACCTGTTCCTAAGGAACAGCAGCTAGGACCTTCAGTTCCACCATTCAAGCCGTTGGCACAAGCAACAATGTTGGGGCCTTCAACTAAAGAGGAATTAAGAGAATTCCAAGGACTGATTCAAGTTGGGAAAAACCAAGGAGAATCAGAAGATGTGGCAGTAGCTAAAGCACACCTGGTATTTGATGCACTTTGCAAGAAGAGGGCTGCAGAAAAATTGAAAGTCCAATACAAAATTAAAGTTGAACAGCATCAAAGAACCACTGTCAAATTTGCTGCAAGAGGAGAAGCTGAAGTTGGTCCTTCAAGACCTGCAAATATTGAAAAAATTAAATAGGAAGAGCTAGTACCTGTGGCTCAAAGGCGGGCAGAGCCTTTGTTTATGGATTTAATCTCAAAAGTAGAAGAGGAAGACCAGGCATACTTAATCAGAAGAAGGAAAGGAAAAGAGATAGTGCCTGAATGTCAAAAGGAGATTAAATCTGAAGTACCAACAATAACAAGGCTTGTAGAGCCAAGTTTTGTGAACCTGCTATCCGATTTTGAGGAGGAGCAGGAGCAGTAGCAGCAAAAGCAAAGAGAAGAAGAAAAGCAGGCTGAAACTAGTCTGCAGCCTGTACAAGAAGAAGAAACAGAAATTAGGGTAGAAGCTAATTTGCCCATGACTCCATCCCAATCTGCCATAGAATCAGAAAGAACAATGACAATGTAGATTGGTAGTTAGGAGGAAGAAGAAAGAACAGATAATGAACGAGAAGCTGAACAAAGCCATATGCACAAAAATAACTTTGCAGATTTGACTAAATTTAATGAAACAATTCAAGACAGAGTGGAGAGTTCTACCGACTCACCACCACAGACAAAAGCAAAAGCAAATGTTCAGGAATCTGTGGAACATTTTTAGCAAGTTCAAGTTCAGCCTATGGAAGAGGAAGATAAAGAACAAACCCCTCTAGAACAACAAAGTCACATTCCTGACCCAACTGAAACAACAGTTCTCAATGAAGTACACTTTTGGAGTCAATAAGCTTATAATAAATACCAAGAGATTAGGGGTTATGATATCATATACAGTAGACTAGTAAATTGGGACGGAATGCAAGAAATTAAGGAATTATTTGAGTTCTAGGGTTTACTACAATTTATTTCTCAGTAGAAAGGGCATGCAATATATGAAAATCTAGTGCCCTGCTTTTATGCTAATTTAAGAGAAGAAGAACAATTAATTTCCAACATGGAGGAAGCTGATGTACAGATAACACTAGAGCTTCTCCACAACATTTTTGGATTGAAGAATGAAGGAAAAGAAATTTTGGAAAGCACAACTACTGTTGAATGGATAAAGTAGGAAATCAAGGACAGTTTGGCTATCAATCCTGGTGTGCCATTATTAAATAGATTGAAGCATTTAAATGGTAAAGTACACATGATAGCTAACATTTTGATTAAAAATGTCTACCAACGACAGGGCCATGACATTGAACTGAGTCAATTTGTCAAGTGGGCCACTTATGCAGTTGTGAACAGAATTCAAGTTAATTGGTGTCAAGTCTTCCTATCTAAAATGAAGTCTGGAAAGAAGAAATTATTTTATGGAGATTTGATACCTATATTGATGGTAGAATGTATTGATTTCACGAAATGGACATCCAAAAGGATAAGATCAAGAACCATTGCAGTGAAAGAATACAGAAATTATGTTGCAGTTGAAGTATCTGTACCTTCTAGAGGCATTATTGGAGCTGTAGAAAGGATATAACATTTGGAGCAGCAATTAGAAAAACTCTAGAAGGAAGTAGATGAACTTAGGAATAGAGGCTAATTGTATAGTTTGTCTACTTGTACTTGTATATATTTGTACGAAAAATATCTGATTTGATTGTACTGTAATTGATTCATATGAATGAATATATGTTTTTCAGATATATTTTTCATGCGTGTTTAGAATGATGAAATGGATGAACTATATTGAATGTTATATAAATTGTGAAACATTATGCATGAATGTTTAAAAAGATTTACAATTTGCTGAATGACAGGATTAAATAATAGATGCTTGAAAATATCTGCATGCTGAAAGGTAAAATGTAAATTCTACATAATATAAAATGAACTGCAAGTTAAATATTTATATAACGTTCAGATTTAAACGAATTTTGATTAGAATGTTGCATTAATGACATATATTTAACTTTATTTCAATTAGCAGAATGCAGGAAAAAAAAATAGAGGTACTTACGAGGAGTAAACTCAGAGGTTGCTAAGTGTTAACTCAATGAAATAAGTTCGTTGAGTTAAACTTAACTTCACAAGGTCAGTAATATAATATAAGGTCACTCCGTTGAGTTATCTGTAACTCAACGAAGTTAGTCCGTGGAGTTAGCAACAGTAACCGACATTGTTCCGTTGAGTTATCTGTAACTCAATGAGGTTAGTTCATGGATTAATCAGAACGGTTATTCTTTTAACCACGAAAGAAATTTTGTCGGCTTAGCGGTTACCAAAATTTGAAATTAGTAGTGGTACACGTACCCATAAAAACAGGAACCACGTTACACATTGCAAGAACGTGTCTTGCAACGAGATTTATTTACTTTATGGATGTGCATTATATATATAAAACAGAATGTTATTTACGAGTTACTGGAAGAAAGGAGAATGCGTTAGGGGAACTGGAAGGAGAAGCAGCTGATTCGACTTCATCCATCAACAAATATTTACTGAATGGAAAGTTTCAGACTGGTATGTAATTAATCATCTACTATTTTATTTATGAGCACATGGACTCGTTCTCCTAGCACTAAACGATTAGTAAGAACACCTACCTAGGAATATTCAACACAGAGGCATACTGAAACATTTTCTGAACTAGACTTTAACGAAATCCTTTAGGGTGTAGCTAACCTTTCTTTAAAAGAGAACGTAGAGATGGCTACTCTAGTAGAAAAACCATTAGGAGAAATTCTGTATCTTGAATTAGTTGATGAACATTCATGTATTCAATTGCCAAACTTTAAGGGAGATAGGTTTGAACTGAAATCTAATTATATTAGTCAATTGCTACATTTTCATGGATTAGAAAGAGAGGATGCCTATTATTTCCTTAGAAAATTTAACGAAGTTTGTCAAATGATGAAAATGCCGAACATGAGTATAGATGCTATTAAACTTAGATATATCTCTTTTGCTTTAAAAGACACAACTAAGAGATGGTTATATACTCTATCGCCTAATTCAATTTCTACATGGACTAAATTTTACTCTATTTTTCTAGAAAAATATTATCCAACACATCAAACGATTAAAAAGAAAAAAGAAATATTAATATGTAGCCAAAAACAGGGTGAATCATTCTGGAAATATTTTGAAAGATTTAAAGATTTACTGACTCAATGTCCATATCATGCAATGAGTAAAGCACAATTAATAGGTATAATTTATGAAGGCATAGATGTTTCAACGAAATCTTTATTAGAATCTACTTGTCAAAATGGATTTCTAAAACTATGTAGTGAAGAAGCATGGGCATATTTAGAAAACTTTGTAAAAAGAACTGCACAATGGGAAAACTCGACTAAAGCTATTGCAGATAAAAGAATATTGTTAAGAGGAATGCATGAAATAGATTCAAGTACTATGCTTGAAGTGAAATTAACTGAATTAACAAAGAAAATAGAAGAGTTATCATTAAATCAAAGGCTAGCAGAAAAGAATGCAAACATTAATGATCTAGATATTATTTATGCTAGAAACCAAAAAGATAACTTTGGAAATTCTTATAATCCTAATTGGAGAAATCACCCAAATTTATCTTGGAGAAACAACAATTTCCAGGGAGGAGAAAATATAAATGAGAAGAATATAAGTTATGAAGCATTACTTGAACAAGGATCTAGAATAGAGAAATTAGAAAAGATAATCCAACAATTAAACAATCGTCTAGATTTTGTATTTGGAAATGTTGCAATTCAAAATCAAAATAGAAACATACCACTTAAACAGAAGGAATCAATGGAAGTTAGACCCACTGGAGGATTGCCAATATAAGCAATACCTAACCCTGTCAATAGAATTGTTAATGAAATTGATACCTCTTTTGGGAGGATAGCTGAATGAAGCAGTATAACTGAAGTAACTATATATATATATAAGTTTATTTATAGTTAAAAGTATCGTAGAGTTAGTCCTTAACTCAACAAACTTAGTATGTTGAGTTATGCCCTAACTCCACGAGGGAGTACAGTAGTTATGTTAATTTTTGTCTCTGCTAAAATTTTTGTTTATGTTATACAGAATCAGCAAATGGAATTAATGCAATTACCGCTAGATGCACTAAGGGAAGTACTAAGTAACTTGTCAGCTAAAGATCTATGCAAGTTGTGTTGTGTATCAAAGGAAATTAAAGACTGTGTTAGAGAAAAATATTTTCAGGGACTACAAGCTACAAAAATGACTAAGATTAGATATGGATTCATATGGAAGTCATTTAATCGTAGTTCAATTAGCCATGAATATCTGAATATGGAAGAAACTACTAGAATTCCACCCAATACATTAGAAGGAATAGATCATATTATAGGGATGGATGAAGGATTAATTATATACAGGACCAAACCAAAGTATGCAATTCTATTACCTGATATTTTGATCAGAAATCCTATCACAAGAGAAGAATGGAATATAGGAAGACCTAATAGATATGAAGTACCAACTGAAAATTATGGGTTGGCTTTAATATTTTCTGATAAAAATTCGACCATTCCTGAAAAAATTATATTATTGGAGACCTATAGGAAATTGGGATGAAGATTTATGCTTGAGTGTGTATAATTTTCTGAATAGATCTTGGACTGAAAACACTATGATATATCTAGGACAGAAATCATTAATTAACAGCGTGCATGTCATACTTGAAGGATATATATATCTAGTCACAGATATATCAGTTGCATTTAGATCTGATTTATATATAGTAAGCATATGTAGTTATGATAATGAGTATATAGAAATTTTGCCTATACTAAGAGAAATAGCTAAACCACCATCTGCAGAATTTGATAAAATTCAAATAGGGATGTGGTATAATGAATATGATGATCCTACTTTATGTCTGATAAGATGGTGGGATGAATTGATGAAATTTCAAATATGGATCATGAAAGACATAAATGAATGGAAGTGGGAAGAGGAATATATTGAAATAGATGTAGAAATAGAAACTGCTACATTATCCTAGAACCGAAAAGGATCCCTTTCTGCATTTCATTTCATTAATGGTAATACACTTGTATTTAGCATTGATAATATATTACAAGTTTACAAATTAAGAAGGAACACGAACTGCATTAAAATAGAATTAATAGTAAGAAGAATTATGCCTAAAACATTTGCTTAGACTGACACGTTTATTCCATTTGTTTCTACTTTTCAATCATGTTCTTAAGCTGTGATTTTGTGCTTTTAATGTTGTGTGTTTTCTGCATTTACTTTTAGAAAAATTTTAGTTTTAGTTTATTTTATAAAAATAAAAACAAAAATAAAAATAAAATATCAATCCAATTTGTTGGTATCTATTCTGGGAAACCAACTAGCTTGCTTGTGAGCCACCAAAGGCATAGGAGCTTGAGTTCCACACAAGACACTATTTTATCAATATCTGTTAAATGTTATTTTGTTATATATTCTGTTTTTATCTATGAATGAAAAGTTTTTTAGAATCAAAAATCAAAATATGTAGAAGGAGATACAAACGAAACAAGGTATGTAACTGATTACTTATCCTGAATTTAGATTTAAACTCATTCTTGAGTTAGGTGCTAAATCAACAAAACTGTATTCATGCCTGCTACAATTACCGTATTTATTGTCAAATCTTTTACATTGAGGACAATGCAAAATGTACACAACAAGGGAAAAATCAAGCATTTTTATCAATACCGTATTTCTATTGTGCATTGAAAGGAGGGCACGGTACCTGTTATCTTATTGGAGAAGTCTGCCTAGCAATCTACACAACAAGGGAAAAATCAAGCATTTTTGTGTTGCGCATGGATGGAGTTCAGATCGTGTAGAAATTGGGGGAGAATCAGGGGTTCTATGATTGTTTCTATTGTCAATGTCTGAGGGAGGAGCTAAGACGAGAATCTACAAAAGAATCTACGTAATAATCAAGGTTTTTTGTGTCACACACGGATGGAGCTTGGATTGCAGAGAGGGGGAGAATTGGGGGTTCTGTTCGGGAGTTTTGGTCGGATTTCGGAGGAAGGCGGGAAAGAGAGGGTCCGAAAGGAAAGTTCAAGAATTTATATTCCGGGATTTGTAACTTTTCTTTCCCCTGTTTTCGTCTTGTAATAATTTATCTCTAATTAAAATTTACAATTTTTATTTTCCTTTCCGTAGATTCTGTCCTGTCGTATGCTAATCTTTCCTTAGGATGCGGATGTTGGGATTTCTTCTTTAGATACTAGTCCAAACCTTCTCAAAGTGTTTGGGTGACCCCTTCACCTCTTGTTGTAAGTTCTTGTTGATCGTCTCAATTTGACCTTAGAGTTCTACCCTTAGATTTTGGATAGCGTCCTCATGCAACATCTTAATCATCTCAAGTTCTTCCTACCTCATGACTTCCTTATCTAGATGTTCTAATATCAAGTTGACATGTACTTAAATGATTCCTTGTCGTCACCAACATTATTTTGTTCCTTTCTATGGGAATACACCCTCTTGGATGAAGAGTGTGAGAAAGAGAGAGGAAATTAGGAAAATCGGAGACAGTATGTATGGGAGAATGTAGGAGGCGAATAACTCAAGCTCCTGATCATCGTTGCCTTCATTCATTCAAAGCAAACATAAATACATCTAACAAAACTTGTGATACATGGTTAATGTTCACAAAAAGAGGAAAATATTTTAAATAATACATATTGTATATAAGTTAATTGACATGTTACGGTTGATATTTAATACATTGTTAATATATATTAAATTATTTAAAATATTATTTTTCAAGTTGACAATAATTTTACTTTTTACTTTTTTAACTTATTATTTAATATTTTAAAAATTATTAAAAAATATATTTCCTATCATTTTCTTTTATACGTAAACACCTCAGAATTCTTATCATTTTTCTTATTTTCAAACATGCATGATACTCAAATTTTTTTATTATGTCCTAACATTTTCCATTAATTCAAACATTTTTTATCATTTCATTTTTCAATAGAAAATATGAACAAGCATCCTTTAGAGGTAACAACTTTCCTACATACAAGGTATATTCGTTGACAATCTTCTAATATAAAATATCATTAATCAAAATTCTATTCTAGAAATGTTTTGGATTAAAAACAATTTGATTCACATGGTTCTCCTATAATTTACATTGTCAATATTAGAAAAAAGTGTCCCAATGTGTTATCGACTATTTGCATATAAAACTAAAGAACACAAAAAACTCTTGTAGATAATAATGATTTGTACGTTTATTAAAATTTGAATTTTACTAAAAAATATAAGTATGATTGATTTTTAATTAATTGAATAAGACAATATAGAAGATGTTTCATAACTAATTGTATTAATTTAAAATAAGGATACTTATAGTTGTTAGATTTCAAATTCCAAAAAATGTAAAAAATTATAAATATCAAAAACACGAAAGAATCCTTTCCTTTGATCGTAAGGCATGTTTTACCACTAGCAAAATGGCACGATAACAGGATGGGTCTATCATCGATGAGAAGATTGTTTTTTTGTCCATAATAAACTTTGCGTTTATAAAAAAAAATAACTTTTAATAAAAATTACCATCGCGTGGTTTATAGATTGTGACACGTGACATGTTAAAAGAAAGGATAAGGAAAGGCACGTGATTTGGGACCCAGGACCTTTACCGTGGGAAGCCGGCCTCATGCCCGTCTTCCACGGTTCCACCCGTGCCATCGCCAAATCGCCCGTTCGCCCGTTTTTCCGCCTCTGTTCTCGACATGGTAGCCGAAGGGGCAAGGGAGAAGAGACGATAAGGCGGGGAACAAATAGTTTCACCTGGTATCGGATATCCTACGACGAAATCAAGTTCGCACCAGACGTTGCAGCTCGCCGAAGACGAAGTTTGAGTGACGTAGATCTTCCATTTCGCAGGATAAGCCCTTGAAAATGGATTGGTAGATCTGGGAGTGAAGGGAAGAATGATGATATAACCACTCTTGGCTGCTGTTATGAGAGGCTCAGCCAACATAACTTACGAGCTGTCGGTGAGGGAGGACAAGCGACGCGTTGGAGGAGGGACGGACTGAAATTGCAGGTAAAATTCTAATTCCATCGTAAATTTCATGGAAATTACACATAGTTATGAGAAGGAAGCTTTCTTTATGTAAATCGTAATTTCTTCATCAAGGGTGCTTTTTAAATTTTGTGTGAAAAGGAATGTGTGGGAAATACTTCTTAAAAAGCAAAGAATAGATATGTTTTATATTCTCAATAAAACTTCCTCAATTCGGGATTAACTGTTTTCTATCCCAATCGATTGTCTGATCTGTCCATTTCAAATTAACCTGTCTTTGTTTTGAACGGGCAAGTTTCAAATTTCACTGCAACTTTTTCATCAAATGTTTTAAAGGAACCTTTTCACTTAGAGTTAGGATCCTCTCATAACAACAACAAAACAAATATAACAGAAGTTCAAAAAATTAAAAGAATACCTACTACATCAATAATACCTAAAATAACTAAAATTTGGAAAATCGGAAAAATTTTGAAATGGAAGAAAAAATAAATGAGGTAATCCAGGAGGAGCTATGTCAAGAATCCTCCTGTTTTTATAATGAATCTCAGATTTGATCTAGAGGTGTAGATGTCTATTTGGTAATACAAAGATATGACTGTACAATTCACTGATGTTAAGAGGAACTTACAAAAATAAAAGTCTAAATGTCTAGTCCAATAAAAATGTGGTTGTTTGGGGAATGAAGTTAAGAACCTTAGATGATTTTGTAAATGTAAAAATACTTTTGTATGATTCATTGAGGTTGGCATGCTTATTGTACTGTCGTGTTCATCATTTTGGCATCTCTTCCATCACATATTCACATTCTTGATATTTACAGATAAGCCAAGTTTTGAGGAAGAATTATTATGCAGACCATAGGAATTCCTCTTGGAATTGTCATTGGTAATTGCCAAAGTCACTATTTCAAAAGAAATCAACACCCATTTTCAAGAAAATTATGACTCTTTCTTCAAAGAAAATTTATAATTCTTTACCAGGAACCCAATCAAATCACCAACTTTCATGATGATTTCTTTTCATGAAAACCATACTTATCAAGGATTCATGATTTAGGCTTTACTTTAGGCACCATATGTTTTTGATGTTATTATTATTACCATTTACATTATGTCTTTATATATTCATTTTTAGCTCAAGTGGCAACAAAATAATATTGTAATATATACCAAAATAACATCTTCACATCAAAATAAACATGTACTAGCATTATAGATTTGTAGCATGAAGCAAGTTAAAATTAATAAGGATTTAATTGTTAACAAGTCTATCTAAACAAACACTACAAGAGAATAATAATGTATTATATGCTTAAGTTTAATTAAACAAAAAATGTAACATCTTAAATTAAACTAATCAACATATAGTAACAATGAAAAACAGGCCATAAACAAAAAAAGAGCATTTTACTGGAAAAATAAAAATGATCAAATAAAACCATAAATAAGAATAATTGAAAAATAATGTGTAGTTGTACTTATTAACTTTAAATGCAAAGGAAATACTCAATGTTCATGTCAACCAAGTGATAAGAATTGAAATGTCAAGACAGCAAATACTCTTTCAATTCTAAGAGAATTTTAGAAATGTTAAAGATAAGACTCGATTTAATAACAATCTTATTATTATTCACACTATGATTATTATGAATTGTGATATTCAAGAAATCAATTCAAATCCTTAGCTAATCTTTTTTAAGAAATAATCTAATCCGGCCTATTCCATGAAGGACATTTTTACGGAATCCTTATTCACCACAATTTCCAATGAATGAATAATCATTAGATTCTCCTCCTTCCAAATGACATAAAAAGAGATCTGCCAATAGTCAGTTTTTAATGTACATATGAAAGATAGATATTTGTGATCAGTTCCTTTCTTTTCTGTCTCCCAAATATGTCTTTTTAGGCATTAACTAGTGCAGTTATTGTATTGAAGCCAATTTAGACACAGCAGTTGGGTGCCTAATGTACCAAATATCCTAGTTAACTAATCAATGAAAAATGTGTCAATTGTCCTCAACCAGTCTCTTTCTTTTGGTTATAAAAATCAAGTCTCTTTCTTCTATTTTCAGAAGCTATTTTAACCAATTACTAGTCTGTTGTCTTGTCTTTTCTCAATCTCTATTAAATTTTTAAAAAAAATTAACTTCTGTATGGCTATTTTCCACCACTGCAGTTTAGCATTTGGTTCTCATCTTTCACACATTATTCTATTGCTTAAAATTTTCCATTTCCTATATAGAAACGAAGTGTCTTACCTTATTCACAGTCTTTTGTTCGTAATTGTATGATAAATTATATCCATTTTGAAGGAAATTTTCTGAATAACATGGATAAGATGTTCCTTTCCCATATCATTTTCTTTAATCTTAAACTCATGTAAGCAAAAAAAATTAACACCCTTACAGAACATATTTCTTCAGGAAATAGGAATTGGTTGTCAATGTTATTGTGTGGAAAATATGTATGAATAGGTTATATGCCTAACGTCTTATCTTATAAATTACAATACAAGTGATTTAAAGTGTGAAAAGGCCAAGGTAACTAAATTGTGTTCTACTCGGAAGTCATACACTCAATTTGTAAATACTTTTGTTTCTCTTCAGTGATAGCTTAAAACCATATTACATCATTTTAGCCAACTTATGCTTCAGAATCACATAATTAATATAACCTTTTATTCCAAGGAAATCCATCTTATACACTAGCAGAGCCCTGCCCATTATTTTGGGAACCCAATGTACAAATAATGATTTGTTTCAACAATGTTTATGATTCTTCATACATATTTCTCCTTTGAATAGTTAACAAGTTTCTCCGTTGAATACTGTAGGTGGTTTTGAAGTTGTAGCTTGCTACCATTTACGCTGTAAAGATGACTGAGGTTAAAATAATGGTTAGAAGATGGGAAGATATGGAGATTGATGTCTTGGTGAAAATATTCAAGGAGCTTAACATGATTGAGTTGGCTCCAGTTTCCCAAGTTTGTCGATCTTGGTGCTTGGCCTGCTCTGATCCACTCTTGTGGACTGTTTGTGATTTAGGGTTTTTAAAGTCAAACTTCATACGAACTCGAGCTTCACCATATATCTATGTTCATGAGCAATCTAATCGGAGGCTAACTCGAGTTTTAAGAACATCCATGGCCCTTAGTCGTGGAAGTGTAAGGTGTATGGTGTTTCACTTCAATTTATACATGAAAGATGATCACTTGAACTACATTGCTGAAAGGTAAACCAGACGGATTTTCAACTTTATCAATATGTATGATACATTAATTCAATTTTAGATTTACTATAGAAACTGAGTAGACAAATATTACCTGAATACCTTAGTTTTTATGCATTTTAGAGAAGCAAAACTGATTTGCTAGTTTTATGTTCACTTTTGTTGACCAGGTTGATTCTTGTTTATTAAGAAGCAGGTTTTGTTTCTGGATGAATCAAACTAATTTTTTGCACTGCCAAAGCATTATAGACCCATATTAGCATTATCCTCTTTTCTGGTGTATGTTTATCGAAGTTAAACCATGCACTAGGATGATTTTTATCTCAGATGGGTCTGATCACTAATACCAAGCATGTTCAAGTGCTGAATACAACTTTTGCAATGTTAACTCACTCGTAGTAGTCAAATTCCTGATTTTTAATGGCAAGCATACAAAAATATTGATCATTTTCCTAAGTGTATGATTGCAAACCCAAGGAATCAGTTAAGGATATTTACTGGGGTATAGCAATGAAAGTGGATGTTTGATGGTCTATCTACAATTGTCTTCCAAGGGGTATACTGTATATGTGCAATAATCCCTATTTTTCTACAGTGGATCTTGCAGCAGAAGCACTATTATCCTATTTGCATATTATCTTTTCATGCTAACATAATCTCAGTTTCCTTATAGTGGTTGAAAGTTATTGTTCCTTGATAAATATCTGTGATAGATTTTTCATTGATTATCTGAAATGACAATTTTCAAACCATCTATAATGTAGGTGCCCTAGTCTAAGACGAATTGTCTTACCAGCTTGGAATTGCTTTACAAAGAATGGAATCTGTCAAGCTATCCGCAGATGGGAAGGTTTAGAGTCAATGACCATGCCAAGTATTGCTCACCCTCCTTATGTTATGGAACAAATACGCCGGAGCTGCAAGAATTTCAGCCAACTTAAGGTTATGGGTTGCTTTGATAGAAGTTTTGCAGTTGCCATTGTCAATGGTATTCCCAAATTAAAAGTTTTAAGTGTAAGATGTTCTAGGCTGGCAAAAGAAGCTCTTTTGTACATCTTGGACCACATGCAACATCTAGAGATCCTTAATATTTCACACTGTCTCCTTATGGAGGGAACTGCCATCTCTTCTTCCACTCTGCCAAGACGAGTTATAACGGAATTGGATTCCACCATCCTGGAAAAAGCAACAAGATTACGCAAATTTTTTCACTGCCAAGATGCTGCTTGCATTACATGTCAAAGAATGTCAATAGATGATGGTTATATGAGATGGTACAGATACGAGGAGTGGTTCTGGCGGAAGGATGAGATTAGCTGCCTAGATCTTGGGGATTATGGGAAGATGTTTGATAGGTGGTGTGTGGATCTTATATCCCGAGATTAAAAGATACGTCAGAATGCTTGGGGTTTACCTTTCCACTTGACGGTTGAGCTGCAAATGCTTGTAGGACTACCCAAATGCTGTACAATATTCGGACAATCTCAAGAGCTGTAACATTATCTTTAGTTCCATCCATAGTGTATTGAATATTCGTAGTTTCTGAGCATAAAAATGTGTTGAACAGATGCAGATGTATATCGTTTTCTTCATGGGAAACCTGTAGAATATTTACTGCAAGTTATTGCTGAATAACATAGGGATCATGAGCAGGTTACGTCATGTAGTCTCACCACTGGACATGTATGCCATTTGACGGCCTCCAGCAAGCTTCTTTTGCCGACGCGAAGCATATGCGTGGTTACTAAAAACATGTTGTCGATTTTGTTATGTATCAATACATGAGACTTTTGAAATGAGCATCGGGAATACTCTAATCTCCTCTATGGTTCAGTTATATCAGCAATACACCGAAATGGCATGACAAGGGTGTCTGGAGTCCAGAGTTCAAAATAGGCTATCGTTGAAAGGGTCAACTTGAGACAGGTCAAGAATATCCAGAGCTCAAAGTAAATCATTGATGTAGACATCCGTTTTAAAAGTGTAGTAGAATACTATAGACTATAAATATAGTCTTACATCAATGGTAGAAAAATCTGAATGTGGATTTGATATGGGATTGATTCTCCCTCCTATCAAATCAATGTTTTGGAATGGATATTCTTATACCCATAATAGTGGAATACTCAATCTCCTATGTCTCAATTATGTTAGCAATACACACGAATGGCATCACAAAGTAACCCTTCGTTTTTGTTTTTCCAGGCTTCAATGAAGCAAAATGTTCTTCACGTTCATGACCGCCCTTGTTTTATTATCGGTGTATATTTTTCCAAGGAAATAATACCAGATTATTGCCTTTTCATTTGGTGAATGGGGGTACTGTAGCTGTAGAGAGTTCCATCATGACAATGCGATAATTTGATAACGCTTTCTTATCTTCTTGAAATATGTTGAAACATTGTGTCGTAATTTCATAAAATAATTCTTAGATATTGGACGTAAAGGCTTATTTTTCCCAGTTGCGGGCTACCTGATCTGATGTAAGTGATAATATGAGCTCAATTGACTTTAACATTTTTAACTTGATTAATCCTTGAATTTGTAGTTAGATTATCTAGTCAAAAATAAGACAGAAACAATACTATCGAATATTAAGATAATATTTTTAACAGCATAGCCAAAAATTTTAACTTTAATAGGAATCTTTGTCTTCCAGATCTATTTTATACATTCCAAAGTGAAGGCCACCATCAATTAAGAGCTTATAAAAGGACTTAAATGAAAGATCCCAGCGAACAAGGAGTTCACTAAAAAATACCATTGAAGTAAGATCTCAGCTAACAAGATCAGGGAGTTACTAAAAATGATTGAGTAAATGATTGATATAAGACTATCACCAAGATTGGTGAGAACAAGTATCTCCAGTTTTCTCCTTAATTAATGGGAGCTTTTTGCTTTAACCATAGTAAATTTGTGGCAATTCAACGAATTGTATAGTCTAGGGAAGTGACAAGCTAAAGACCCAAAATCTTTATTTGCTTTGCTACAAAAGGGTTGATTCTCCATTATCCACTTGGTGAGTACAAAAATTCAACATAATTGGGCAAATATTTTTTATAATTGACATAATAAGAGAGACAATGCTAGCAGTCTTAAACATAAGATAGCCTACTCCATTGTTTCTGAAGTATATGGCCTTCATTATATCAATCCAGATCTTTTTATTGCTAGTCTTCAATGTATTCTCACTTCAAACTTTTCAACAAGTCTTTTTCGATTTTCCACGGAAACGTCAAAATCAACGTAGCTCACTATTAAAAAAACATATAATAAATTAGATACTATTGTTAGTCACAGTGGTCTAAATTAAACTATTGTGAAGTTATTAACTTTAATTAGGACATCTTTTATTTTTTCTCTAAGGTATCTTATATTTCTATCTGCTAATTGAATGACAGTCCTAGTAAGGATTAAGTTTTCTAATCCTAATGATGAAATATATTACTAAGCATAACATTTATACCTACACCTAGATCTATTAAGGTTATTTCCAGAATAGTATTTCCTATGGTACATGATATAGGGATTTCTAGATCAGATAACTTTTTAGAAATTTTTGGTAGAAATAGATAACTACTTTGCTTAGTTAAAAAGACTTTTTTTAAAACTTTTACTTTCTTTTCTTAGTACACCAATCCTTAAGAAATTTAACACAATATGGCATTTTCTACAATAAGTCTAACAAAAGAATGTTAATTTGTACTTTTTCAAAAATTTCTCTTATTTTTTCTTATTTTTTAAGAAATGTTTGTTGTAATATTTTAGGATATGGTGTTAATAATTGTGACTTACAAGATTCTTTTTCTTTTATTTCATTCTTTTGATCATTTTTAGTTTCATTTTCAAATTCAAATTTTTCTTCATTGATTTCTAAGTTTTCAGATATTACATGTTCATTGTCATTTTGAATTTCTTTCTTACCTACCCTCACGTTGTTTTCTTTTTGAATTTTTGATAGCATATCAGTTCCAGATCTTAATGTTATACATACATCTTCTAGATTTTCATTACTTTCATGATGTTCTTGTATTTTATTTTCATGATTTTGATTTTCTATTGTTTCCAATTTTAAATTACATTCTTTAAATGTTATTTCATTGGTATTTTCTTTTGTCTGTATGTTTTGCAAATTATGCAGATCTTCAATATTAAAGTTTTCATTTGTATTTTCATTTTGCATAACTTGTAAATTCATCCAATACTTTTAGCTTTCTTTCCAGATCATCTAGTTTCATTACATTCAATTTTTGATCAATTTTCATTATGATTTTCTTAGTTTCATAGATGATATTGATTTTAGGTTCTGAATAATCTTTCCTATAATTTAGTTGGTTGACTTCTTATTACTAATACAAGTATTGTTCTAGTTTGTCCAAGTTTTGCTCTAAACTATGCTCAAGTCTATCATACCTATTCCAAACTTTCTTGTCTCTCAACATATTACTTGTTCTAAATTGACCATTAGTTGGATAAACTATAGGATTCTTATACTCAGTTATATTATGTTGGATATAATTCATTTGTTGTTCATATGATCTAACTATCTGTAATTATCTCAGTTTCAAATAATCAGCAATGACATGTCCTTCCCAGTTGCATAATTTATATATGCTAACTATAGGTTTCAGAAATCTTTAGCCATAAGCATATGCTAAATTCTCAATTATATAAAAAAAATACAACACTCTCTCTGATATTAAAACAAAATAGCACTCATGTTGCTTAGTTTCTCAATCCCCAACATAGTGCTAGAAAACTTGTATGGTTATGAAAAGTTAAATTAGAACTTATCTATTCAGAAAACTTGTTTGATTTGTTTTGTATGCATATATTAATAAATTCTTTTAGGGTAAACAAACAACTTTCCACACAAATTAGGTATTAAATCCAATTTGTATTTTTAATGATAAGTGCATAGTGTATATTGTATTTGTATGCAAGTACAAGTCGATCCCATAAAGATTGAGTAAGAATTATGTACTATTTTGATTTTTATATTAGAGTTTATATGTATTCAATTAAGCTCTCTATTGATTTACAGTTAACTCAACGAACTTAGTTCGTGGAGTTACAGTTAACTCAACAGACTATCATCATGGACTTAAGTTAACTCTACAAGCCTACCTAGTAACTTCTAGTTAAATGTTGCTATTCACAAAGGAATTTGACCATCCATTGGGCGGTTCCACAAAATGTAAATAACATCAATTAAGCTTTTTAATGTTAGTTAATCTAAGATTTATCATTAATCAACACTAACATTCAGATATTTCAAACAGTAACCATTAAGATTTTTTTAGTATTTTGTACGAATCAATTTTAGTAATCTATAAAACTATTTTCTATTTTTTGAATCAACTAAACATAAAACATTCACAATATTGACAATGATAACATTAATCACAATACAACACATAAATACTAAATGTAAACATAGATAATTAGTTTTTTGGTATTTTTGTTTTGATATGTTCCTAAAGTTGAACGAAAGGTGAAATGTAAAAATTCTTTATCGATAGTAAAAACTTCCGTCACTACATGTGACGTGATTACACCATTGGAAACTTAATCACTTACAATCTTACCTCCTCTCCCTATAGAATTGTGAACTAAGACTTATAAGTTGATCTCCTCTTTAGTATATTGGCATCAACCTAAAACTAAGGTTAGAAGTTTTACGATCTCTTAAGATATGAGTCGGTGCTTGGTGAAAATGGCTTCTCTTCTTACGACACAACCACTCCTCACAGTGGTTGTCAGTCACTATGTTTGGCTCGAAATCAACTTGACATCTAGAAAGTAACCTCACAAACCTTCGATGGTTGGTGATTTTGGTGGTGTTGTGGAGCTTCAAGGAACTTCTAACGCTTCCTACAGTTAGCACGGCCCTCCACCTTCACACACACTTTCTTCATCTTTCTCCTCTTTTTTTATATTTCTTTCAGTAGTAATTGATTCTGCCTAAATGATCAATTGGATTTCCTTCATTCATATCAACAATGGTGATTTCTTCTTCATTCCATGAGTTAATTCCTACATGATACGTGCAATCATGGTTTTCCTTTGAATTTCCTGTTTTTGCAACTGCTATAGTGGTATGTTAGAAAATAACTAATCCGTGGAGTTAGTGTAACTCAACAGACTTACTTTGTTGACTTAACTATAAAAACACATGCAATAAAGAAATAACTTATAAGCTTATAACACTAACATAATGCGTTACCTTAGTGTATATTCAAGTAACTCTACATGTATAGTTATGCTAATTTAATGAGGTAAACATGCGTAGCTCACATGACATGATAAAACATTTAAATTCACACGTGCAAAGTGCATTTACACTTACTACTAAGCACCTACTCTTGTAAGAACTCTGGAGTTAACTATGTTTGGGTAGGAATAGAATTAAGATGGGTGACCATTTGGGAAGTTCTTGTGTAGCCCCTATGGGCAATAGTACTAGCTCTCCTCAAGCCTTAGCAAGCTGTAGGTATGTGTACCACTTACCCAATTCATGTGCCAACATTGTGGGTCGTCTTAGTAATCTCAATCGAGTTGCTAGATGGGACCACTTAGGGTATCCTCAACTAGTTGAGAATCTCTATGGGATAAAGTGCGTAATACTTGGAGAAATCTACCATATTGCCACGAGAAAAAGTTACAAACTATAAGATAAATCTACCATTTTAATCCTTTTAAAATAAAGTTTAGAGCAAATCTACCATTTTAACATAAAGTTACTTGGAGAAATCTACCATTTTAATCCTGGAGGATCAAAAAAAAAAATTCACACGTGCATAATTCTAACTTACAAACAAAAAGATATTTCAAATAGTTACAAACTATAAGTATCCAATGCTTATATGCATTTCAGATAGTTATCACCTAATGTTTAGAATGAAAAAGTGCATAATATTAACAGTTAAATGATGGTTAATTACAGAATATTTAGCTTATTATATAAGAATTAAGCCATTATGTTATAATTGTACTGCTATATGCTTTAATGAATGAATCTGCATAATTTCAAGGAATTAACGTTAATTTAGTACATTTCTAAACTGTTGGTAAAGTGTAGGTTTTTAATTCTTAAGTATTCGAATTTTCTATATTTCAAAGAGTTATATTGCATGTACCGGGTAATTATGTTTTTAATGATAGAAGAATATTTTATTATTTCCTGGATTGCACGTGTTGAATTTAAATGCTTTATTATGTCATGTGAGTTGTACATGTTTAACTCGTTAAGTTAGCATAACTATACGCGTTGAGTTACTTGAATATACACTAAGGTAACGTGGTATGTTAGTAGCTTATTTCTTTATTACATGTGTTTTATAGTTAAATCAACAAAGTAAGTCCGTTGAGTTATCTGTAACTCCACAGACCATATATTTTCTAATATGCTACTATAGCAGTTATAGAAATAGGACATTCGAAGGAAAACCACGATCACACGTATCACGTAGGAATTTACTTGTGGAATGAAGAAGAAATCACCGTCACTGATATGAATAAAGGAAATCCAACCGATCATCTAAGTAGAAGCAGTTACTATTAGAAAGAAATATAAAAGAAGAAGAGAAAGACGAAGAAGGTGTGTGTAGAGGTGGAGAACCACGCTAACTGTAGGCAGCGTCGGAAGTTCCCTGAAGTTCCACACCACCACCAAAATCACCAACCATCGGAGGTCTGTGAGGATACTTTTCTAATATCGGGTTGATTCCAAGCCAAACATGGTGACTGACAACCACTGTGAGGAGTGATCGCGTCACGGGAAGGGAAGCCATTTTCACCAAGCACCAACTCATATCTCAGGAGATCGTAAAGCTTCTAGCCTTGGTTTCGGGTTGATGCCAATATGTTGAAAAGGAGATCATCTTACAATTCTAGATTCGCGATTCTATAGGGAGAGGAGGTAGGATTGTAAGTGATTAAGTTTTTAGTGGTGTAATTGCGTCACATATAGTGACAGAAGTTTTTACTATCGATAGAGATTTTTACATTTCACCTTTCATTCATCTTTAGAAACATATCAAAACAAAAATATCAAAAATAACAAATTATCTGTGTTTACATTTAGTATTAAAGTGTTGTATTGTTTGTTTTGTATCGTGATTAATGTTATCATTGTTAGTATTGTGAATGTTTTATGTTTATTTGATTTAGAAAATAGAAAATAGTTTTACAGTTTACTAAAATTGATTCATTCCAAATACTTAAAGATTTTAATGGTTATTGTTTGAAATATCTGAATATTAGTATTGCTTAATGATAAATCTAATATTAACTAACATTAAAGAGCTTAATTGCTGTTATTTATAATTTGTGGAACCGCCCAATGGTTGGCCGAATTCTTATGTAAATAGCAATATTTAACTGGAAAGATAGGCTCGTGGAGTTAACTGTAAGTCCACGAGGTTAGTCCGTTGAGTTAACCATAACTCCACGAACTTAGTCCGTTGTGTTAATTGTAACTCAACGGAGTGCTTACTAAACACATAAACTCCAATATAAAAATCAAAACAGTATACAATTCTTACTCAATCTCTATGGGATTGACCTGTATTTGTACACAAATATAATATATATTGTGCATTTGCAGTTACAATACAAATTGGAATTAATATCTAATTTGTGTGAAAGGTTGTTTGTTTACTTCTAAAAGAAATTATTGATATAAGCAAGTTTAAAAACAAAAGTTAACAAATCAATAAACAAGTTTTCTAGCGCCATTGCCAGGGACCAGTTTTCTAATTTAACCTTTCACATCAAACAAGTTTTCTAGCGCCGTTGCCGAGGATTGAGAAATTAAGCAACTATGAGTGCTATTTTGTTTTAAGAGCAAATGGAGTGTTGTGTGTTTTATTCTATAATTGAGAATATGACATATGCTTATGCTCAAAGATTTCTGAAACCTGTAGTTAGCATATGTGAATTCTGCAATTCGGAAGGTCACGGCATATCTGATTGTTTGAAATGGAGACGATTGTAGATGGTTAGAGCACATGAACAAGAAATGAATTATATTCAATATAATAGAGCTGAGTATGAGAATTTTATAGTTTACCCAATTGATGGTCAGTTTAGAATGTGTAATATGTTGAGAGACACTGAAGTTTGGGATAGGTATGACAGACTAGAGCGTGGCTTAGAGCAAAACATGGACAAACTGGAACAATACATGTGTCAACAAGAAGTCAACCAATTAAACTATAAGGAAGCATATACAGAACCTAAAATCGATATCATTTACGAAATTGAAAAAACCATAATGAAAATCGATCAAAAATTGAATGCAATGAGATTAGATGATCTAGAAAGAAAACTAAAAGCATTGAACGAATTTACAATGAAATTACAAGTTATGTAATAGAAAAACACAAATGAAAACTTTAATGTTATAGATTTGTATAATTTGCAAGATATACAAACAAAAGAAAATACCAATGCAATAGAATTTAAAGAATGCAATTTAAAACTAAAAATAGTTGAAGATCATAATCACAAAAATGAAATATAAGAACATCATAAAAGTAATGAAAATCTAGAAGATGTATGTATAACATTAAGATCTGAAACTGATATACCACCAAGAATTTAACAAGAAAATGACATGAAGGTGGATAAGAAAAAAATTCAAAATGATAATGATAATGTAATATCTGAAAATGTAGAAATCAATGAAGAAAAATCTGAATCTAAAGATGAGACTAAAAATGATCAAACGAATGAAATGAAAGAAAAAGAATCTTGTAAATCACAATCATTAGCACCCTATCTTGAAAGATTACAACAAACATTTCCTAAAAAATAAGAAAAAATTAGAGAAATTTTTGAAAAAGTACAAGTTAACATTCCTTTGTTAGACTTATTGTAGAAAATACCACATTGTGTAAAATTTCTTAAGGATTGGTGTACTAAGAAAAGAGAGCGAAAAGTTTTAAGAAAAGTCTTTTAAGCTGAGCAAAGTAGTTTTCTATTTCTGCCACAAATTCCTAAAAAGTTATCTAATCCTGGAATCCCTATTATATCATGCACCATAGGAAATACCATTCTAAAAAGAACCTTAATAGACCTAGGTGCAGGTATAAATGTTATGCCAAGTGATATATTTGCATCCTTAGGATTAGAAGGCTTACTCCCTACTAGGACTATTATTCAATTAGTTGATAGAAGTATAAGATACCCTAGAGGAAAAATAGAGGACGTCCTAATTAAAATCAAAAATTTCATATATCCTATTCATATTGTAATTTTGGATTCCCAACAAATTAAGCATTAAAATCATAACACATCTTTAATTTTGGGAAGACCATTCTTAGCAACATCAGGGGCTGTTATAAATTGTAAAACTAGAGTAATGAAGTTAGCATATGGTAATGAGGATACTCAATTAAACATTTTCAAACCATAAAAGTTTGAGAAGTTAGAAATGTCCTTACATACTATAGACCTTTTAGAGGATGAAGGAGATATGCTAGATGATGTGATTCAAGAAGAACTAAATAGGCAACTAAATTCTGAAACTTAGGAGAAAGTGAAAGCATAAATATAGAAGGAGATCAAGAAGAGATTAATATAGAAAATGAAAATGTTCAATTAGGAGCTCTAACTTCTAATGGTCAATATTTAGAATTAAAACCTTTACCTCCTGAATTAACCTATATATTTCTGGAAGAAAAACGAACATGTCCAATCATTATTGCTTTAGATTTAAAAGAGGATCAAATTTCTAAATTAAAAGATGTAGTAAAAACTTATAAAGAAGCAATAGGATGGACTATGACAGATATAAAAGGGTTAAGTTCAACTTTATACTGTCACCACATATATTTAGAAGAGAATGCTAAACCAGTTAGAATTCCTGAGAGGAGATTAAATCCAAACCTTAAACAAGTAGTCAAGAAGGAAATAGTGAAATGGTTAGATAATGATATAATTTATCTGATTTCTAATAGCTCATAGGTTGTCCAATCCATGTAGTTCCCAAGAAATTAGGATTAACAGTTATTAGGAATGAAAGTCAGGACTTGATACCTAATTCAATCAGGTTGGAGAGAATGTATAGACTATAGAAAGTTGAATGTTGTGACTAGGAAAGATCATTTTCCCTTACCTTTTATAGATCAAATGCTAGAGAAATTAGTAGGGTAAGAATATTTTTATTTCCTAGACGGGTATTCACGATATAATCAAGTTCCAATAGCATTAAAGGATCAAGAGAAAACAACTTTCACCTATCCTAATAGAACTTATGCTTTTAAGAGAATGCCATTCGGATTATGTAATGCACTAGCCACCTTTCAAAGGTGTATGTAGGGCATATTCACTAGAATGATTAAAGATTTCTTAGAAATATTTATGGATGATTTTACTGTTTATGGAACTTTATATGAAGTGTGTTTAAACAATTTAGACCAAGTATTAAAACGCTGTGTGGAAAAAAGTCTGGTTCTAAATTGGGAAAAATGTCACTTCATGGTTAAACAAGGAATAATCTTAGGACATGTTTCAAAGAAAGGGTTGGAAGTAGATAAAGCTAAAATAGAAGTAATTTCTAATCTACCAGAACCTAAATCGGTAAAAGATATTAGATCATTTCTAGGACATGTTGGATTTTATAGAAGATTTATTAAAGATTTTAGCAAAATAGCTAGACTTTTAACTAATCTGTTAAAAGATGTCCCATTTAACTTTGATAAAAATTGCAAGGAAGCATTTTTCAAGCTCAAAACTAGCTTAATTTCAACTCCTATAATACAAGCACCTGATTGGAGCCATTGTTTAGAATGAAAAAGTGCATAATATTAACGGTTAAATGATGGTTAATTGCATAATATTTAGCTTATCGTTTGAGAATTAAGTCATTATGTTATAATTGCACTATTATAAGCTTTAATGAAAGACTTTACATAATTTCAGGGAATTAATGTTAATTTAGTACATTTCTGGATTGTTGTTAAATTGCAGGCTATAAAATTCTTAAGTATCCGAACTTTTTGTTATTTCGGAGAGTTATAGTACATGTATTGGATAGTATGTTTTAAAAGAATATTTTATTATTTCCTAGAATGCACGTGTTGAAACCTTATGCATGACTTAAGTGGATTTTCAGTAAGTTATCTGTTAACTATCTGAAATGCATCTGAGCATCGGATAGTTAGGTTCTTAAATGTCCAAAATATTTGAATTTGTTAAGATAGAATTATGCACGTATTGAATTTATATGCTTTAGTAGATCATGTGAGATGCACATGTTTAACTCGTTAAGTTAGCATAACTGTACGCGTTGAGTTATATGAATACACACTAAGGTAACGCATTATGTCAGCAGCTTATTTCTTTATTGCACGTGTTTTATAGTTAAATCAACGAAGTAAGTCCGTTGAGTTATCTCTAACTCCACGGACCATTTATTTTCTAATATGCCATTATAGCGGTTACAGAAACAGGACATTCGAAGGAAAACCATGATTGCACGTATCATGCAGGAATTCACTCGAGGAAGGAAGAAGAAATCACCATCGTTGATATGAATGAAGGAAATCCAACTAATCATCTAAGCAGAAGTAGTTACTACTAAGAAATATAAAAGAAAAGGAGAAAAGATGAAGAAGGTGTGTGTGTAGAGGTGGAGGACCGTGCTAACTGCGGGAAGCGTCAGAAGTTCCCTGAAGCTCTACACCACCATCACCATAATCACCAACCATTAGAGGTCTGTGAGGATACTTTCCTAATGTCAGGTTGATTCTGAGCCAAATACGGTGCTTGACAACCACTGTGAGGAGTGATCACGTCGCGGAAAGAGAAGCCATTTTCACTAAGCACCGACTCATATCTCAGGAGATTGTAAAGCTTCTAGCCTTGGTTTCAGGTTCATGCCAGAATGCTAAGGAGGAGATCATCTTGCAATTCTGGACTTGCGATTCTATAGGGAGAGGAGACAGGATTGTAAGTGATTAACTTTTTAGTGGTGTAATATGTTGAGTATTTTGTTTTGATGATGTGTGCTAAATGAAAATAATCATATTTGCTCAATTACTATTGCTTGTGAAAGGAAATTAAAATCATTAATTAATACAGAAAAAGCTTACTGATATAAATACTTGTCTATATTGGATCTGAAATTATACTAAGTTAATAACTAGTCATTTCGTTGCATTAATTTCTCATTTAACTAAATGTTAAGTTAACGTGTGTTTTTATTGAAAAGCATGATATGTTTTAAACTTATATTGTTTGTATAATGTACAGTGCACGTTTGGAAAACTTGTTAAGTTAGAGTTTTAGTCGTATAGAGATCACATGAGAACTCATTAAGTTGGAGGCTTAAAGGTTAAAATATGTCATGCGAGAACTCATTAAGTTAGTGAGTAAAAGTTTAGACAACTCGTTAAGTTAGTGTGATACACGTGGTGAAATTATAAGTTACGAATGTTATATTGTATCACGTGAGGTGCACATGTTTAACTCGTTAAGTTAACATAACTAAACGCGTTGAGTTGCTATATTGAACACTAAGGAAATGCATTAGGTTAGTGTTATAAACTTAAGTTGTTATTTTTGCACGTGGTAAAATTCTTATTATAAAAAAATTTGTTTATTACTGGTTCGTTGAGTTATCGTAACACAATGAAGATGATTCGTTGAGTTATCGTAACACAACGGAGATGGTTCGCTGAGTTAGCGTAACACCACAGAGAAAGTTCATTGAGCTACTAGCTACAGTACTTGTCACGTGAATTGGCACATGAGAAACTTGTTAAGTTGAAAACGTTAAGTTATATATGTACTTGTGTTACTCGTTTAGTTAACATTAAAGTAACGACTTCTTATTATACTTGATGAAAAATTTTGGATGAGAAAGTTTATTTTGCAGGAAATTTTTCAGAGATCCAGGATTGATGATTAAAGAAAATTTGAAATGTAAACGTAGGTCAGAATGTGTGTATTTCGATGAAGGAAAAAGAAAAGACGTGAAGAAGTGGAAAACTGGTAGTGATTAAACGTGGAGGATATGCATGAAATGAAGATACAGTATAAAAGGCATAGAATTCTTGTTGATCAAACTATCCCTACACACCAAAAGAAAAATCTTTTTAGGGATAAAAAACACCTATTTAGGGAAAATCTCTCAAGTGGAAGAAAATTCAGTGAAGTAGAAAAAGGTAAGATATATGTCACTGAAGATTTGAAGTATCAGGTGGAAGAAATTCAGTGAAGCAGAAAAGGTCAGATTTACGTCATTGAAGATTTAAAGTATTAGAAGAAAGCAAATTCGGTGAAGCATAAAAAGACAAAATATTCGTTATTGAAGAATTGCTGAAGAAGAAAGATCTCAAATAGGGAGAAATGTTTTAAATTCTGTAAATTAGTTTTCTCTGTTTGTAGTTATGAAATTGTTTAGATGATACATGGTATGGAGATATAATTGCATCTACAATTTCTGAGGAGAATTGAATTATATATTGTAATTGAAACCTTGAATAAAAATGATTTTATGAAAACAGTGTCTCGACTTATTTTTGAGTTTTAAAGTTTCAATTATATTCGAAAATATTGAGAAACACAATTCACCCCCCCCTCTTGTGTAGCCATACGGTCCTACAGGTGGTATTAGAGCTTTAGTGATAATCTTTGATATAAAATCGATACCAACTTATTTAATATCATTGTTTATTCTGCCTTCCTTGTTTTTAAACAGACATTAATATCTGAGCATACGCTTAACTTTCTTGATTTAAGGCTCAAGTTATTTTAAAGTTTTTAGACTGTTTAAAATCAAATAGGTTGAAAAATCTAAGGTAAGATGGCTAAAGGAAATGGTAATTTTTCTTTATATGAAGGCCAAAATCTTAATCGTTCTCCTTTATTTGATGGAATTCATTTTGAATATTGGAAATATAGGATGACTATTTTTCTTCAAAGTATAGATCATAAGTTGTGGTTCATGATTTCTAAACCATATACTCTGTTATCTACCCCTTATAATACTTGGACAATTACTGAAAAAAAAAATGAAACTCTAAATGCTAAGGGCTTAAATATTTTATTTTGTGCATTGAGTTATGAACAGTTCACTAAAGTGTCGGCATATAAATTTGCTTATGAGGTGTGGCATGCATTAGAAGTTTCACATGAAGGTACTTCTCAAGTTAAAGAGACTAAAATAAACATGTTGATTCATAAGTATGAACTCTTTAAGATGCATGAAGACGAAAGTATTTCTAAGATGTTTTCTAAATTTCTTGATATCATAAACTCTTTAAAATGCTTAGGAAAGAATTTTGAACAGAAGGATTTGGTGAGGAAAATTCTCAGATCCCTAAGTTCTAAATGGTCTCAGAAAGTAACATCAATTGAGGAATCACGAGATTTAAATGTTTATACCATGAATGAACTTATAGGAAACTTAACAACTTATGAAGTTCAATTAAATGAATCACTGAGTCACAACAAACCAAAAATGAAGAAAAAAATAGCCTTCGAAATTAATTCAGATTCTAATATATCTACTGATTCTGATGAGGATTTGATTTTGTTGACTAGGAAATTCAAGAAAGCATGGAAAGCTAGGAAACAACAAAGGAATAGAAATGACAAACCCTCAACGTCAAAATCACTAAATGACAAGAATTCTTCATTTAGAAAGTATGTATGTTACAACTATAAGAAACTTGGACATCTTTCTCCAGATTTTCCTATAAGGAAAAATGAAAAGCAAAGTAGGACAAATCAGAAGAAGACGACTTAAAAAACTTAGAAAAAGTTTTACAAGAAAAAGACTTTGAAGGTCACTTGGGATGACACGTCTGAAGAGTCTGAATCTAAGGAATCATCATCAAAATCTTCACATTCAGAAGGAGAACAAGAGTTAGAAGATGTTGCTCATGTGTGCTTCATGGCATATGAGTCTGAGGTAATATCTGATCTTGAAAGTCATTCAAATTTTAACTTTAATGAATTATTATGTGCTTATCATGCATTATTAAAAAAACTTAAAGTTTGTAAACTGAAAAATAAGAATATTAGAAACTCTTTATCCATTGTGGAAGAAGAAAATTGTTTCCTGTCTACTACTTTAGAAAAGTTTAAATGTGATAATGAAACTCATGCTAGAGATTTGCAAAAATTTAGATTTAATGAATGTGTCTTGCATGAACAAATACAAAATACAAATGTTGAAAAATTAAAGATAGAATCTGAAAATGAAATCTTGAGAAAAAATATAAATGAACTTGAATTAGAGATAGATAAATTAAAATTTAGAGAGCTAGATTTAAATTCTACCATTGAGAAATGGAATTTAAGTCAAACTAAGTTAGACAAACTAATAGTACCCCTGCAGTGTCATATAAATTTGACCTAAGATTTGATTATCTTGAATATCCTGAATCTCAAGCCAATAAAGGATTTATTAGTTGCAGTTCAAGTAAATCTAAGACTAAAATTCCTTTTATCATGAAACAAGGTAATAAATATGTAGAAGTAGGTACTTCAAGGGATGAATTATGTAGTAATAATATAAATCAATGTGATTTGTCAAATTGTACTTCTAACATGACTATTAATGTTTCTAAAAATCTTGTTTCTTGTTCTGGAAATTCAGTTTCTAATGTCTCGAAAATTTTAGTCAATTGTAGTAAACTGAAAATTCAGAAACTCGAGCATGTAATTCAAAACACTAGTGTTAGACTAATTACTCATTCTACATGTGATAAATCTAAAAATTCTTGTGTAGAAAAAGATTTTGTATGTACAGAAAATGTTAATACTAGTACAAAATCTTGGTATGAACTTACTGAAATGTATGAACATGACCAAAATAAATTAACATCTGATAAAAATCGGTTTGGTCTTGGTTATACTACATCTGAAAATAAAAAGAACGATTATAAGAGTAATAATGCTATAAGTAAGTATGATGTTAAAGATAAGTCTATAGTACTTACAACTAATAAGAATGTAAATGATAATGTTAAACTATTTTTAAACAAAAAGAAGAAATATGCGTTTAATGAACTTGGTCCTTAACAACATTGGGTACTAAGAAAAAGTTTTTCTTAATTTGTTTTGCAAGAGGAAACAACATCAAAATGGATCTTGGATACTGGAGTGTCAAGTCACATGACAGAACAGAAAAGTCTACTACAAAATTTTATAAATACCATGAAAGGAAGTGTAACATTTGGAAACAAAAGCAAAAATAAAATCATAGGTATGGGCAATGTTCAAATAACTTCGACTTATGTCATTTTGAATGTACTATATGTAGAAAACCTAGGATTTAATTTGTTGAGTGTTATAAAACTAATTGAAAATGGATATTATGTAGTGTTTGAAGATAATGTATGCAAAATTATTGATAAAAATACAGATGAAATTAAGTTTATTACTAAAAGAAAAGGTTCTGTATGTATTTTATCTTTACCTTCTAGTGTAGTTGATTTAAATTCATATTTGCTAGTTAAAACTAGTGATGCATATCTGTGGCATAGAAGGATTGGGCATATAAATATGAAACTATTACGTAAACTATCTAGAAAACATTTAGTGAGAGGTTTACCAAAGATTAAATACTCAAAGGACTTTATATGTGATGCATGTGAGTTAAGTAAACTTCACAAAAACTCTTTTAAATCCAAAACTGATATTTCAAGCAAGAGAACCTTAGAACTTATACATATGGATCTATTTGGACCAACAAGAATCATAAGTCTTGGTGGTAAACGGTATGTATTTGTTTTAGTAGATGACTTCTCTAGATATACTTGGGTATATTTTCTAGCATCTAAGACAGAAGTTTTTGAAAAGTTTAAAATGTTTTGCAATCTTGTTCAAAATGAACAAAATGTCTCTGTTCAAAAACTTAGGAGTGATCATGGTACTGAATTTGATAATGATCAAATGGATAATTATTGTAATGAGCATGGCATTGATCACAGATTTTCTTTTCCAAGAGCACCGTCTTAAAATGGTGTTGTTGAGAGAAAGAATAGATCACTTCAAGAAATGGCTAGAACTATGTTGAATGAACATAAGTTACTTCAAAATCTTTGGGCTGAAGTAGTAAATACAGCTTGTTATGTTATTAACAGAAGTCATTTAAGACCTCGTGTTAATAAAACTCCTTTTGAAATTATGTTTAATAGGGTTCCAAAAATTTCCTATATGAAACCATTTGGCTGCAAGTGTTTTATTCTTAATACTAAGGATAAAAGGGATAAATTTCAAGCCAAAGTGGATGAAGGAATTTTTGTAGGTTACTCTACTAGAAGTAAAGCTTATAGAGTATATAACAAGACTTCTAGAACTATTGAACAAACCCTCCATGTAAGCTTCAATGAAAATTCTTTTAGAGAATCTCAATCTAAAGTTGATAATGATGATATGATCAATCTCCCAAAAGAGTTAGAGATCAATAGAGAGATTGAAAATTTATTTGAGAAAATCAAAAATATGAACTTAAATGATCAAACTAATGATGAAAGTGATGGACCTTTAGATGTTGATGAGAATATTGAGGAAAATCAGAGAAATTGGCGTTATTCTTCATCACATCCCATTACTCAAGTCATTGGTAATATTAATGAGGGAGTTAAAACTAGAGGTTCAGTAAATTTAAATAGTATGTGTATGTTTGTTTCTATGGTGGAACCAAAGAATATAGAAGAAGCATTATCTAATGAAAATTTGATAGTGGCAATGCAAGAAGAACTAAATCAATTCATCAAAAATGATGTTTGAGAATTAGTCTCTCCACTAGAAAATCAGTTCATAATAGGTATAAAGTGGATCTTTAGAAACAAAACTAACGAAACTGGTTAAGTTATAAGGAATAAAGCTAAATTAGTTGTACAAGGGTATACACAGGAAGAAGGATTAGATTATGATGAAACATTTGCTCCTATGGCTAGGTTAGAAAGTATTAGAATATTATTGGCCTATGTTTGTTATATGGATTTTAAATTATTTCAAATGGATGTAAAAAGTGAATTTCTAAATGGTTTAATTAATGAAGAAGTCTATGTAAAACAACCACCTGGATTTGAAGATATTAAAAATCCTGACTTTGTGTATAAATTGAAGAAAGCCTTATATGGTTTAAAGCAAGCACCTAGATCATGGTATGAATGATTATCTACTTTTTTAATAGAAAAAGGCTATATCATGGGAAAAGTGGATCATACTCTGTTTATTAAGAGAGATGGGAAGATCAGATTGTTGTTCAAATATACGTGTGTAGGATCGTATGGCTACACAAGAGGGGAGGTGAATTGTGTTTTTCAATATTTTCGAATATAATTGAAACTTTAAAACTCAAAAACAAGTCAAGACATTGTTTTCATAAAATCATTTTTATTCAAGGTTTCAATTACAATATACAATTCAATTCTCCTCAGAAATTGTAGATGCAATTATATCTCGATACCATGTATCATCTAAACAATTTCATAACTACAAACAAAGAAAACTAATTTACAAAATTTAAAAGATTTCTCCTTGTTTGAGATCTTTCTTTTTTTTCTTCTTCTTTCTTCTTCAGCAATTCTTTAGTGACGAATATCTTATCTTTTTATGCTTCACCGAATTTGCTTTCTTCTGATACTTCATATCTTCAATGACGTAAATCTTACCTTTTTATGCTTCACTGAATTTTCTTCCACTTGAAAGATTTTCCCGGAAGAGGTGTTTTTGATCTTTGAAAAGATTTTTCGTTTTGTGTGCAAGGATAATTTGATCAACGAGAATTTTATGCCGTTTATATTGTATCTTCATTTCATGCATATCCTCCACGTTTAATCACTACCAGTTTTCCACTTCTTCACGACTTTTCTTTTACCTTCATCAAAATACACACGTTCTGACCTACGTTTACATTTCGAATTTTCTTTAGTCATCAGTCTTGGATCTTTGAAAAATTTCCTACAAAAGAAACTTTCTCATCCAAAATTTCTCATCAGTATAATAAGAAGTCGTTACCTTAATGTTAACTAAACGAGTAACATAAGTATATATATAACTTAACGTTCCTAACTTAACGAGATCCTCATGTGCCAATTCACGTGACTAGTACTATAGCTAACACAACGAACAAAGTCCGTGGTGTTACGCTAACTCAATGAACCATCTCCGTTGTGTTACGATAACTCAACAAACTAGTAACAAACAAATGTTTTTATCACAAGAATTTTACCACGTGCAAAAAATAATAACTTAAGTTTATAACGCTAACCTAACGTGTTGCCTTAGTGTTCAATATAGCAACTCAACGCGTTTAGTTATGTTAACTTAACGAGTTAAACATGTGCACCTCACGTGATACAATATAACATTCGTAACTTATAATTGCACCACGTGTATAACACTAACTTAATGATTTCGTCTCTTCTTTTACTCACTAACTTAATGAGTTCTTACGTGACCTCTATACAAATAACACTCTAACTTAACGAGTTGTCTTAACGTGCACTATACATGATACAGAAAATATAACTTTAAAATATATCATGATTTTCAATAAAAAAACACACGTTAACTTAACATTTAGTTAAATGAGAAATTAATGCAACGAAACAACTAGTTATTAACTTAGCATAATTTCAGATCCAATACAGACAAGTATTTATATCAGTAAACTTTTTCTGTATTAATTGATGATTATAATTTCTTTTCACAAGCAATAGTAATTGAGCAAATATGATTATTTTCATTTAGCACACATCATCAAAACAAAATACTCAACAACGTGGATGATATAATCTTTGGAGCAACTTCTAATAAGCTGATAAAAATATTCTCTGAAGAGATGACTAATCAGTTTGAAATGAGTATGATAGGAGAACTTTCATATTTTCTAGGACTTCAAATTAAGCAAATGGATAAAGGTATATTTTTAAATCAGAAAAAATATGCAGACGAAATGCTTAAAAAATTTAATTTTAATGATACAAGGATTCGAGGAACTCCTATGAGTACTTCATTAAAGTTAGATATTGATGACATAGGAAAATCAATAGATTAAAGAAAATATAGAAGTATGATTGGTTCTTTACTTTATTTAACTGCTAGTAAACCTGATATTATGTTTGCTGTGTGTGTTTGTGCTAGATTTAAATCTAATCTTAAAGAATCACACTCAATTGCAGTTAAAATAATATTTAGATATATACAAGGAATTGAAAATTTCAAATTGTATTATTCTAATGATAGTCCAATAGATCTTATAGGATATACTAATGCAGATTATGCAAGATCTAAATTTGATAGAAAAAGTACAAGTGGCACATGTCAATTTTTGGGAAATAATTTGGTGTCATGGTTTAGTAAAAAGCAAAACTGTTGAGTATTTTTGTTTTGATGATGTGTGCTGAATGAAAATAATCATATTTGCTCAATTACTATTGCTTGTGAAAAGAAATTAAAATCATCAATTAATACAAAAAAAGCTTACTGATATAAATACTTGTTTGTATTGGATCTAAACTTAATAACTAGTCGTTTTGTTGCATTAATTTCTCATTTAGCTAAACGTTAAGTTAACGTGTGTTTTTATTGAAAATCATGATATGTTTTAATGTTATATCTTCTGTATCATGAACAGTGCACGTTTAGACAACTCGTTAAGTTAGAGTTTTGTTTGTATAGAGGTCACGTGAGAACTCGTTAAGTTAGAGGCTTAAAGGTTAAAATAAGTCACGTGATAACTCGTTAAGTTAGTGAGTAAAAGAAGAGACGAACTCGTTAAGTTAGTGTTATACACGTGGTGAAATTATATGTTACGAATGTTGTATTGTATCACATGAGGTGCACATGTTTAACTCGATAAGTTAACATAACTAAACACGTTGAGTTGCTATATTGAACACTAAGGCAACGCGTTAAGTTAGCGTTATAAATTTAAGTTGTTATTTTTGCACGTGGTAAAATTCTTATTATAAAAGCATTTGTTTATTACTGGTTCATTGAGTTATCATAACACAACGGAGATGGTTCGTTGAGATAGCATAACACCACAGACTTAGTTCGTTGAGTTAGCTACAGTACTTGTCACGTGAAATAGCACATGGTGAACTCGTTAAGTTAAAAACGTTAAGTTATATATATATATTTGTGTTACTCGTTTAGTTAACATTAAAGTAATGACTTCTTATTACATTGATGAAAAATTTTTGGACGAGAAAGTTTATTTTCAGGAAATTTTTCAGAGATCCAGGATTGATGATTAAAGAAAATTCGAAATATAAACGTGGGTTAGAATGTGTGTGTTTCGATGAAGGAAAAAGAAAAGACGTGGAGAAGTGGAAAACTGGTAGTGGTTAAACGTGAAGGATATGCATGAAATAAAGATACAGTATGAAAGGCATAGAATTCTCGCTGATCAATTTATCCTTGCACACAAAACGAAAAATCTTTTCAAGGATCAAACCATCCCTGCACACCTAAAGAAAAATCTTTTTTAGGGATCAAAAACACCTCTTCGGGAAAAATCTCTCAAGTGGAAGAAAGTTCAGTGAAGCATAAAAAGGTAAGGTTTTCGTCACTGAAGATTTGAAGTATTAGAAGAAAGCAAATTCGGTAAAGCATGAAAAGACAAGATATTCGTCACTGAAGAATTGCTGAAGAAGAAAAAGAAGAAGAAGAAAGATCTCAAACAGGGAGAAATGTTTTAAATTCCGCAAATTAGTTTTCTCTGTTTGTAGTTATGAAATTGTTTAGATGATACATGGTATCGAAATATAATTGCATCTACAATTTCTGAGGAGAATTGAATTGTATATTGTAATTGAAACCTTGAATAAAAATGATTTTATGAAAACAATGTCTCAACTTGTTTTTGAGTTTTAAAGTTTCAATTATATTTCAGAAAATATTAAAAATACACAATTCACCCCCCCTCTTGTGTAGCCATACGATCCTACAAGTGGTATCAGAGCTTTGTGAATAATCTTTGATATAAAATCGATATCAACTTATTTAATATCATTGCTTATTCTACCTTCCTTGTTTTTAAATGGAAATTAATATCTGAGCATACGTTTAACTCTATTGATTTAAGGCTCAAGTTGTTTTAAAGTTTTTAGATTGTTTAAAATCAAATAGGTTGAAAAATCTAAGGTAAAATAGCTACTGGAAATGGTAATTTTTCTTTATATGAAGGCCAAAATCTTAATTGTCCTCCTTTATTTGATGGAATACATTTTGAATATTGGAAATATAGGTTGACTATTTTTCTTCAAAGTATAGATCATAAATTGTTGTTCATGATTTCTAAACCATATACTCTGTTAACTACTCCTTATAATATTTGGACAATTACTGAAAAAGAAAATGAAACTCTGAATGCTAAGGGCTTAAATATTTTATTTTGTGCATTGAGTTATGAACAGTTAAGTAAAGTGTCGGCATATAAATCTGCTTATGAGGTGTGGCATGCATTAGAAGTTTCACATGAAGGTACTTCTCAAGTTAAAGAGACAAAAATAAACATGTTGATTCATAAGTGTAGGATCGTATGGCTACACAAGAGGGGGGTGAATTGTGTATCTTTAATATTTTCTGAAATATAATTGAAACTTTAAAACTCAAAAACAAGTCGAGACATTGTTTTCATAAAATCATTTTTATTCAAGGTTTCAATTACAATATACAATTCAATTCTCCTCAGAAATTGTAGATGCAATTATATTTCGATACCATGTATCATCTAAACAATTTCATAACTACAAATAGAGAAAACTAATTTGCGGAATTTAAAACTTTTCTCCCTGTTTGAGATTTTTTTTTTTTTTTCTTCTTCAGCAATTCTTCAGTAACGAATATCTTGTCTTTTCATGCTTCACCAAATTTACCTTCTTCTGATACTTCAAATCTTTAGTGACGAAAATCTTACCTTTTTATGCTTCACTGAACTTTCTTCTACTTGAGAGATTTTTCCCGAAGAGGTGTTTTTGATCCTTGAAAAAGATTTTTCTTTTGGTGTGCAGGGATGGTTTGATTCTTGAAAAGATTTTTCGTTTTGTGTGCAAGGATAAATTGATCAACGAGAATTCTATGCCTTTTGTACTGTATCTTCATTTCATGCATATCCTTCACGTTTAACCACACCAGTTTTCTCCACGTCTTTTCTTTTTCCTTCATCGAAACACACACGTTCTAACCCACGTTTATATTTCGAATTTTCTTTAATCATCAGTCCTGGATCTCTGAAAAATTTCCTGCAAAATAAACTTTTTCGTCCAAAAATTTTTCATCAGTGTAATAAGAAGTCGTTACTTTAATGTTAACTAAACGAGTAACACAAGTATATATATAACTTAACGTTTCTAACTTAACGAGTTCCTCATGTGCCATTTCACATGACAAGTAATGTAGCTAACTCAACGAACTAAGTCCGTGGTGTTATGCTATTTCAACGAACCATCTCCGTTGTGTTATGATAACTCAACAAACAATTTCCGTTGTATTATGATAACTCAATGAACCAGTAATAAACAAATGTTTTTATAATAAGAATTTTATCACGTGCAAAAATAACAACTTAAGTTTATAACACTAACCTAACATGTTGCCTTAGGGGGGGTTTGTGCACCTGGAATTTGAATTCCGTAGAATTTGAATTCTAACGGAATTTGAATTCTACAGAATTTGACGAAAAGAATTCAAAATCTAGGTGTTTGTGCACGTTCTGGAATTTGACGGAAATTGAATTCCAGGTGTTTGTGCACATGATAGAATTGGAGGGAATTGAATAAAATTGATTTTTAATAAAATTAAGTATTGACTTAAAATAATTAGTGAAAATGTAATTAATTTATTAATGAATTGTTGACATTAATAAATGAATATATTATTAAAATAAATGTTTATATATCATTTATCATTATATAAAATAAATCAAAAATTACAAAAATTGATAACTTTTTAGTTATAATACATGTTTAAAACAACAAAAGGTTAATTATAAATTTTATATTCCTTGTAATGTAATAATAAATAACTTTTATAAAAATATAATTATTATGAAGTGAATAAATGAAAGTAAATAATAAATAATTATTGAAATACTTTGATTATAAAAAAATATAATTCTAAACATTTTTTAGCCATAAATGACTTTTAAGACTTCGTTTGTGTTAGCCACAGAAAGTTAGGAAAATTATATGGTTTTTGAAAATTTGATATTATATATTAAATAATATAATATAATAAATAAAATAATAATAATAATTGAATTAAATAATATTTATGATTTTAATATTATAAAATTAAATAATATTAATAATAATAAAATAATTAATATTTTTATTTTTAATAAACAAATATTAAAATAATTAATTAAATAAAAAATATTAACAATATATACTTCAACAGGGGAGGGTAAGCGTCGAGCGATCTTTTGGAAAATGAATTCCGACCTTTTAGGTTGGGAATTCATTTTCCCAACCTTTACACATGATTGGAATTCAAATTCCTTGGGAATTTGAATTCCAAAATGCACAAACACCTCATGACTCGGAATCTGACGGAAAAAATTTTCAATTCCGTCAAATTCCGAGTGCACAAACCCCCCCTTAGTATTCAATATAGCAAGTCAACGCGTTTAGTTATGTTAACTTAACGAGTTAAACATGTGCACCTCACGTGATACAATACAACATTCGTAACTTATAATTTCACCACGTGTATAACACTAACTTAACGAGTTTGTCTCTTCTTTTACTCACTAACTTAACGAGTTATCACGTGACCTATTTTAACCTTTAAGCCTCTAACTTAGTGAGTTCTCACGTGACCTCTATACAAACAAAACTCTAACTTAACGAGTTGTCTAAACGTGCACTGTTCATGATACAGAAGATATAACATTAAAACATATCATGCTTTTCAATAAAAACACACGTTAACTTAACGTTTAGCTAAATGAGAAATTAATGCAATGAAACGACTAGTTATTAACTTTAGATCCAATACAAACAAGTATTTATATCAATAAGCTTTTTCTGTATTAATTGATGATTTTAATTTCTTTTCACAAGCAATAGTAATTGAGGAAATATGATTATTTTCATTCAGCACACATCATCAAAACAAAAATACTCAACAATCTCCCCCTTTTTGATGATGACAAAACCATATTAAATCAATTATGAAATATGTTTAACTCAACAAAACACCATCGTTGGGTTAATTTTTAATTCAACAAACTTGTTTGTTGACTTAAGTTTACTTAAGCTTATTTCTATTGTTTGTGTAAATTTTACCTCTCAGAACTAAAACTCTCAGATGTCAATAATTATATAAGTATCAGTTTTTTTTAATTATCATCTGTCAGATTACAATAACCATTTAAATAGCATCTCCTTTTATAATATATATATGCAATTAAGATCATAATCATCTTTTTATAATATTTCTCCCCCTTTTTGTCGTTAATCAAAAAGATAATTACAGAGAATATAGATATGTATATAAGAGAATTACAACAACGATTTCTGTAAACAAGAATTATAATTGAACACATTTACAGAAAAATGTATTATTCAATGAATCAAACAAGTAATACAAACATTACATTTTGTATTCATAAACAAACAAAAACAGTTATCGACCCCTCCTAAGTATATCACTTATAGCATTACATATTTTATCTCCTAGATGCCTAATATCATTTCTGATGTCGTTAAGCACTGCATCTAAGTCAAGAGGTAGCTGGGTTTGCTGTTCTACTTGAACTGAATAACTTTGTTGTTGTTGTTGTTGTCGTTAAGGTTTATGCATGGCCTGGAATTTTTACAAATCTTTGACACTAAATGCTCTCATGCCTTTAGTTTCAGAGGGCCAGTCAGATAAAGTCAATTGGCTTGCAAGGATTCTACATACAGCATCACCATAAAATAACTTTGAACTCATATGCTACAGTTGAGACATAAAAACATCAAACCAATTTATTTGAATTCTATTCAGCAGGCCATAAGTTGCAAATAAACAACTTCTGCTAACTTCCAAATTGTGTCCAACTCTCTAAAATAAATTTGCATGCAATATATTTGCAATAAATCTTGCCTCTGCATTCAGATTTTCCATTAATCTCATTTCAGAATATACATCTGGAATTTTTGATAAAGACTGAATGTTCCATTCTAGTTGTCTTATTATGTCAAATCTGATGGTAACAACAACACCTTCATTCTTTAATCCTAAAACTTCAAAAATTAACTCAGGAGACAACATAAACTCCTGTTCATTTATTTGAGTTTTCAGAAAATTTCCATTCTTGTCCAGATTGCTATAAAAAGCTGCAATAAGCTCTATGTATTGCTTCCATTTCGTTCCTACTGGCAAGAATTTAATGAGGCCTTGAAACTCAAACAGATCTCTTATTTCCATCAAATTTCTCAATTTTATTGGACAAGCATGCAGAATCTGACATGTAATCAGATTATAGTATTTCTGCAATGCTTCTTCAGATCTAAAATGAATTGCATTACCTTGAATTTTTAATATTGTACACAAAGAAGGTGATACCTGAAGCCGTGATTCAGAGTTTAATTCATCTTCAGGAACCTCTTCTGCAAAATGAATGTCATGTTGTTCCTCTTCCAAAATATTATCTTGAAGCTGCTCAGGTAAGCTTGATTCTTCAGCTTCAACAGTGTTAGGAACATTGTCAATATGCTCAACATTCATCTATTCAATCTCTATAGAATGTTCAGAGTACAATTTTTCCACAAATTCTATACCTAGTGTATCTATCTGTAATTGTTCATTTTGTTCAACATATATTTCCATTGATTCATGCTATAAATTCTCAGACTCTACTTCTATAGATTCTATAGAAGGCTGATTAACTTTTAGCTCTTCTGGAGTCTTAACATTTTCAATATCTGCTACTCCAGACAATTCAGCCTTTGAACTAGTTACTGCCTCAACATTGTCAATTATATCTATAATAACTTGTTCAATGGCAGGTGCCTGATGCTCTGATTTGTCAATTTCTACATCATCAGGACTTGTACTAATAGAAAAACTTGAGCTCATATTTGACTTAGATTTCTTCTCAAGTTTTCTAGCAAGGGAAAATAAAGTCTCATTATCTTCATCAGTTTTAGTGTGTTCAGAATTGATGAGTTTATCAGATGCACAATAAGGTACAATGTCTAGACATACATTGTCCTTTGGAAATAAATTTTCATCTGATTTTCCTTTTTCAATAGACTTTATTTCCTTAGACATAATTTTTCTGACTTTCCTTCTTCTATAACATTTTTGTTTCTCCTTTTCAAGTATTGCTGTTGTCATTTCAAATTGCTCCATAAAAGTTTTCTGCTTTAATTCTTCTAAGGCACTTTCAATTGCAACGGCCTTTCGAAGACTGTCAACTTTTGTTTTGTCTACAGCAATATCTAATTCTACTTGTTTTGAATATAAAGGAGTAGGGATAGCTGATTCATGCTCTTCCTCAAATGCATGTAGTCTTGTACCGTTTATAGGAGTTTGAGGAGTTCTATTTGATGAACCTACACCTTTTTCCAAATATTTTGCATACCGTTCCAAAAATGCAATCTCAGCACATTTCATTCTGTATTCTCTATCATATTTACTTCGAATACCCATGTATGTAATACTTGCATCAGTATGTTGAAGTTCTTGTCTAACTTCATCTAATATATCCTGAGAAAAGAAGTAATCTTTATAAAGTTCTTCTAACCTTTTGTTCACTCGAAATATTTTCTTGAACCAAGTATGTGGAACTTCATCATTCTCTATTTCTTTTCTTTTTGCATCTCTTCTACTTTTGCCTTTTCCTCTGCCACGACCTTTGTAGAACTTGGAGACCATCGTCACAGGTTGTAACAGCAACAAGCGGGAAAGATTTTCTTGACAAAGTTTACAAATAACCTAAGTCCCCGTGTAATAAGTGTTTAAATAGGGTTTTTAGGCGTATAACTCAACGTGAAGAGAAGTCGGGTTTAGAAATTAAATAAATATTGAATAAAGTTTATTCAATCAAGGTATCCGAAATATTCAAGTATAACTCGTTGAGTTAACCAACCTAACGTGTAAAACGTTGTCTAGAGGCAGTTTTACACGTTACCTTATCTAACATAACGTCTAGTTAGTACACTTAAAACAATTTTCGGATGCTTCCAACTGAAACGTTCCGAAAACAACACACATGCTAAACTTAACATTATCTTGAGAACATTGTAAACTATTTGAACATTTTGTCCTTTGAATCAAAAATAATTTATTTATCTTTTTAAATTATTTCATCAAGATTTTAAGAGGACATTGATTCAGATTAACTACGATTTGTATTCTATATTATATTAATCTGTTTTCGACATTGTTAATCCTCCCCCTACAAATATACTTCAAATATATACAATCAAAATACAAAATATACTTGTAGTGACAATAGATGTTAAGTATAACTATACTTTTTCATTTTCTTTTCAGAGACTTCCGTTATCCTGACATCATCAAAAATGATTTCCAGAATCAATTCCTACTGTATATGAATCAAAACACAACTTTGAACTCAATTCGATTAATTCAAGGAGAATAAAAGAATGTATCTCAAATAAACGTTTTCAAAAGTACTAATGTTGATTCAATAAATCAGTAGTCATATTGGTATAAACTATATGCGATTCAAAGATATCTATAATTAATGAAACAACTTTTTCTTTTCAAAACAGTAAATATTGATAATTTTCTTTAAAAGTTAGTTTGAAAAGCTTGAATCATACAAGAGATTTCTAATGTACCCGTGTAATGAGCTTTCAGTAAACAATCCCAGATCTGATCAGGACCTTAGGTTGCTAGATTTAAAGAATCCTTTTTCAGGACAACAATCCTTACATACCTATCTGCTCAAGTACAAAAGGCTCGTGATCAAACTGATCAATAAACTCTCAAAGATTTTTACTTTGTAAGCACTTTTCATTTTAAGCATAGTATATAAGTATTCCATTAATACAGATGCAATAAAACACAAATCTCATACAATTTTTACTTCTATGACTATACTGAGAATATGAATCAGTTTCAATAAGCTTATACTTTTGATTAACAGTTTAAGATGAGTTATATATAACTTATTCTACAAGTTTAATCAATTAAGTCAAATTTATGCATGATCATATGCATTTTCCTTGATTCAAAGAAAACATTTAATCAAAATTTCAGAATGTCAGAAGTATTTAATGTTTTTCATTTACACTTCCACTTAAAATCGTAAAAACCATTAAAATTGATAAACTACTTAAAATCAATAAGATACTACTATGATTTTACAATAAATACATAATATCTTAAGCACCAGTTTAGATATTATTTTAGATATTTATAATAAGTATATAATATCTATGAGGTGAACAACATCATTAATAATATTTATCTTTTTATGTGGAGTAGAAGCATTTTACACATCACATAGCCTACAAATACCTAAATTTAATCTAATGTTGCAGAATGTATTTTCGTCTAGAGGTTTTGTAAATATATCAGCTAATTGATTTTCACTAGACACAAATTCTAATTTAATTTTTCCTTTAATTACGTTATCTCTTAGAAAATGATGTCTAACCTCTATATGCTTTGCTCTTTAATGTAATACAGGATTTTTGGAAAGATTTATTGCAGAACTACTGTCACAATAAATCTCAATTGTATCATAAGATAATCCAAAATCTTCTAAAGTTTGCCTTATCCACAGAATCTGAGTGCAACACAGTGCAATAGCAACATATTCAGCTTCTGTAGTAGAAAGTGATACACAGTTTTGCTTTTTACTAAACCATGACACCAAATTATTTCCCAATAATTGACTTGTGCCACTGGTACTCTTTCTATCAGATTTAGATCTTGCATAATCAGCATCAGTATATCCTATAAGATCTATTGAACTATCCTTAGAATAATACAGTCCAAAATTTTTAGTTCCTTGTATATATCTAAATATTCTTTTAACTGCAATTAAGTGTGATTCTTTAGGATTAGATTTAAATCTAGCACAAATACACACATAAAACATAATATCAAGTCTACTAGCAGTCAAATAAAGTAAAGAACCAATGATACTTCTGCATTTTCTTTGATTTATAGATTTTCCTATGTCATCAATATCTAACTTTAAAGTAGTACTCATAGGAGTTCCTCGAATCCTTGTATCATTAAAATTAAATTTCTTAAGCATTTCATCTGCATATTTTTCCTGATTTAAAAATATACCTTTATCCATTTGCTTAATTTGAAGTCCTAGAAAATATGAAAGTTCTCCTATCATACTCATTTCAAACTGATTAGTCATCTCTTAAGAGAATATTTCTATCAACTTATTAGAGGTTGCTGCAAAGATTATATCATCCACGTATATTTGAACAACAATCTGATCTTTACCATCTCTCTTAATAAATAGAGTATGATCCACTTTTCCCATGATATAGCTTTTTTCTATTAAAAAAGTAGACAATCTTTCATACCATGATCTAGGTGCTTGCTTCAAACCATATAAGGCTTTCTTCAATTTATACACAAAGTCAGGATTTTTAATATCTTCAAATCCAGGTGGTTGTTTTACATAGACTTCTTCATTAATTAAACCATTTAGAAATGCACTCATTACATCCACTTGATATAATTTTGGACGAGAAAGTTTATTTTCAGGAAATTTTTCAGAGATCCAGGACTGATGATTAAAGAAAATTTGAAATATAAACGTGGGTTAGAACGTGTGTGTTTCGATGAAGGAAAGGAAAAGATGTGGAGAAGTGGAAAATTGGTAGTGGTTAAACGTGAAGGATATGCATGAAATGAAGATATAGTATAAAAGGCATAGAATTCTCGTTGATCAATTTATCCTTGCACACAAAATGAAAAATCTTTTCAAGAATCAAACCATCCCTGCACACCAAAAGAAAAATCCTTTTCAGAGATCAAAAACACCTCTTCGGGAAAAATCTCTCAAGTGGAAGAAAGTTCAGTGAAGCATAAAAAGGTAAGATTTTCGTCACTAAAGATTTGAAGTATCAGAAGAAGGCAAATTCGGTGAAGCATGAAAAGACAAGATATTCATCACTGAAGAATTGCTGAAGAAGAAAAAAAAGAAGAAGAAAGATCTCAAACAGGGAGAAAAGTTTTAAATTCCGGAAATTAGTTTTCTCTGTTTGTAGTTATGAAATTGTTTAGATGATACATGGTATCGAAATATAATTGCATCTACAATTTCTAAGGAGAATTGAATTGTATATTGTAATTGAAACCTTGAATAAAAATGATTTTATGAAAACAATGTCTCGACTTATTTTTGGGTATTAAAGTTTCAATTATATTTCAGAAAATATTAAAAATAGACAATTCACCCCCCTCTTGTGTAGCCATACGATCCTACAAATGTCTCGACTTGTTTTTGAGTTTTAAAGTTTCAATTATATTTCAGAAAATATTAAAAATACACAATTCACCCCCCCTCTTGTGTAGCCATACGATCCTACAAAAACTATGTAGTACTTTCTACTACAGAAGCTGAATATGTTGCTGCTGCACTATGTTGCATTCAGATTCTCTGGTTAAGGCAAACTTTAGAAGATTTTGGATTATCTTATGATACGACTGAGATTTATTGTGATAGTAGTTATGCAATAAATCTTTCCAAAAATCCTATATTACATTCTAGAGCAAAGCATATAGAGGTTAGACATCATTTTCTAAGAGATAACATAATTAAAGGAAAAATTAAATTAGAATTTGTGTCTAGTAAAAATCAATTAGCTGATATATTTACAAAACCTCTAAATGAAAATACATTCTGCAACATTAGATTAAATTTGGCTATTTGTAGGCTATGTGATGTGTAAAATGCTTAAACTCCACATAAAAAGATAAATAGTATTCATGATGTTGTTCACCTCATAGATATTATATACTTATCATAAATATCTAAAGTAATATCTAAACTACTGCTTAAGATACTATGTATTTATTGTAAAATCATAGTAGTATCTTATTGATTTTAAGTAGTTTATCAATTTTAATGGTTTTTACGATTTTAAGTGGAAGTGTAAATGAAAAACATTAAATACTTCTGAAATTCTGAAACTTTGATTAAGTGTTTTCTTTGAATCGAGGAAAATGCATATGATCATACAAAAATTTGACTTAATTGCTTAAACTTGTAGAATAATTTATATGTAACTCATATTAAACTGTTAATCAAAAGTATAAGCTTATTGAAATTGATTCATATTTTCAGTAAAATCATAGAAGTAAAAATTGTATGAGATTTGTGTTTTATTGCATCTGTATTAATGGAATACAAATATACTGTGCTTAAAATGAAAAGTGCTTACAAAGTAAAAATCTTTGAGAGTTTATTGATCAGTTTGATCACAAGCCTTTTGTACTTGAGCAGATAGGTATGTAAGTATTGTTGTCCTCAAAAAGGATTCTTTAAATCTGACAACCTAAGGTCCTGATCAGATCTGGGATTGTTGACTGAAAGCTCATTACACAGGTACATTAGAAAACTCTTATATGATTCAAGCTTTTCAAACTAACTTTTAAAGAAAATTATCAATAATTACTGTTTCGAAAAGAAAAAGTTGTTTCATTAATTATAGATATCTTTGAATCAAATATAGTTTCTACCAATATGACTACTGAGTTATTGAATCAACATTAGTACTTTTGAAAACGTTTATTTGAGATACATTCTTTTATTCTCCTTGAATTAATCATATTGAGTTCAAAGTTGTGTTTTGATTCATATACAGTTGGAATTGATTCTAGAAATCATTTTTGATGAAGTTAGAATAACGGAAGTTTTTGAAAATAAAATTTAAAAGTATAGTTATACTTAACATCTATTGTTATACAAGTATATTTTGTATTTTGATTGAATATATATATAAAGTATATTTGTAGGGGGAGGATTAACAATGTCCAAAACAGATTAATATAATTCAGAATACAAATCTTGGTTAATCTGAATTAATGTCCTCTTAAAAGCTTGATGAAATAATTTACAAAGACAAACAAACTATTTTAGATTCAAAAGACTGGAATGTTAGAATAGTTTACAATGTTCTCAAGAAAATGATAAGTTATAGCTATTGTAATGTGTTAGGAACGTTTCAGTTGGAAGCATTCGAGAATTGTTTTAAGTGTACTGACTAGACGTTATGATAGGTAAGGTAACGTGTAAAACTACCTCTAGACAGCGTTTTACTTGTTAGGTTAGTTAACTCAATGAGTTATACTTAAATATTTCGGGTATCTTGATTGAATAAACTTTATTCAATAGTCATTTAATATCTAAACCCGACTTCTCTTCACGTTGAGTTATTCGCCTAAAACCCTATTTAAACACTTATTACATGGGCACTTAGGTTATTCATAAACTTTGTCAAGAAAATCTTTCTCGCTTGTTGCTGTTACAACCTACGACGTTGGTCTCTAAGTTCTACAAAGGTCGTGGTAGAGGAAAAGGCAAAATTAGAGAAGATGCAAAAGGAATAGAAATAGAGAATGATGAAATTCTACGCACTTGGTTTAAGAAAATTTTGTAAGTTGACAAAAGGTTAGCAAAAATTTACAGTGAATACTTCTTTCCTGAAGGTATACTGAATGAAGTTAGATTAGAGCTTTATAATACTGATGATAGTATTACATACATGGGGATTTGAAGTAAATATGATAGAGAATACCGTATGAAATGTGCTGAAATTGCATTTTTGGAATAGTATGCAATATATTTGGAAAAAGGTGTAGGTTCATCAAATAGAATTCCTCAAACTCATATTAGTGGTACATGACTACAATCATTTGAGGAAGAACATGAATCTGCTATACCTACCCCTTTATATTCAAAACAAGTAGAATCAAATATTGCTGTAGATAAAAGAAAAGTTGACAGTCTTCGAAAGGCTATAGCAATAGAAAGTGCCTTTGAAGAATTAAAGCAGAAAACTTTTATGGAGCAATTGAAAAGAAAACAGTAATACTTGAAGAGGAGAAAAAGAAATTTTATAGAAGAAGGCAACTCAGAAAAATTATGTCTTCAAAGACAAAGTCTATTGAAAAAGGAAAATCAGATGAAAATTTATTTCCAAAGGACAATGTATGTCTAGACATTATACCTTATAGTGCATCTGATAAACTCATCAGTTCTGAGCATACTGACACTGATGATGATAATGAGACTTTATTTTCTCTTGCTAGAAAACTTGAGAAGAAATACAAGTCAAATATAAGCTCGAGTTTTTCTATTAGTACAAGTCCTGATGATGTAGAAATTGAAAAATCAGAGCATCAGGCACTTGACATTGAACAAGTTATTGCAGATATAATTGACAATGTTGAGGCAATAACTAGTTCACAGGCTGAATTGTCTAGAGTAGCAGATATTGAAAAAGTTAAGACTCTAGAAGAGCTAAACATTAACTAGCCTTCTTTAGTATCTATAGAAGCAGAGTCTGAGAATTCACATGTATCAATGGAGATATTTGGTTAACAAAATGCATAATTACAAACAGATACACCATACACCGGTTGTAGAATTTGTGGAAAAATTGAACTCTGATCATTCTATAGAGACTAAATAGATGAATGTTGAGCATATTGACCTTACACTATTGAAGCTGAAGAATCAAGCTTACATACGCAGCTTCAAGAAAATATTTTCATAGAGGAACAACATGACATTCATTTTGAAGAAGAGGTTCTTGAAGATGAATTAAACTCTGAATCAAGGCTTCAAGTATCACCTTCTTTGTGTACAATATTAAAAATTCAAGGTAATTCAATTCATTTTAGATTTGAAGATGTAGTGCAGAAATACAATAATCTGATTACATGTTAGATTCTGCATGCTCGACCAATAAAATTCAGAAATTTGATGGAAATAAGAGATTTATTTGAGTATCAAGGACTCATTCAATTCTTGCTAGTAGGAACGAAATGGAAGCAATACACAGAGCTTATTGCAACTTTTTATACCAATCTGGTCAAGAATGAAAATTTTCTGAAAACTTAAATAAATCAATAGGAGTTTATATTGTCTCCTGAGTTAATTTTTGAAGTTTTGGGATTAAAGAATGAAGGTGTTGTTGTTACAAACAGATTTGACATGATTAGACAATTGGAATGGAACATTCAGTCTTTATCAAAAATTCCAGATGTATATTCTGAAATGAGATTAATGGAAAATCTGAATGCAGAGGCAAGGTTCATTGCAAATATATTGCATGTAAATTTATTTCAGAGAGTTGGACACAATATGGAAGTCAACAAAAGTTGTTTATATGCAACTTATGGCCTATTGAATAGAATTCAAATCAATTGGTTTGATGTTTTCACTTTTCAACTACAGCATATGAGTTCAAAGTTATTTTATGGTGATGTTGTATGTAGAATCCTTGCAAGCCAATTGAATTTATCCGACTAGCCCTCTGAAACTAAAGGCATGAGAGCATTTAGTATAAAAGATTTGCAACAATTCTAGGCCATGCATAACCCTCAACAACAACAACAACAACCTGATTGTACAGACCATATACAACAACAACAAAGTTATTCAATTCAAGTAGAACAGCAAACCCAGATACCTCCTAACCTAGATGATGTACTTAACGACATCAGGAATGATATTAGGCATCTAGGAGATAAAATTTGTAATGCTATAAGTGATATACTTAGGAGGGGTCGATAACTGTTTTTGTTTGTATTTCAATACAAAATGTAATATTTGTATTTCTTGTTTGATTCATTGAACAATACATTTTTCTGTAAATGTATTCTATTCTTATTATTGTTTACAGAAAGAGTTGTTGTAAATATATCTCTCACTATATATATTCTCTGTAATTATGTTTTTCATTAATGACAAAAAGGGGGAGAAATGTTATAAAAAGATGATTATGATTTTAATTGCATATAATATAAAAGGGAGATGATATTTATGGTTATTGTAATTTGATAGATGATAATTAGAGAAATGATACTTATATAATTATTGACATCTGAAAATTTTATTTCTGAGAGGTGAAATTTACACAAACAATAGAAATAAGCTTAAGTGAACTTAAGTTAACAAACTTGTTTGTTGAATTAAAAGTTAACCCAACGAAGGTGCTTTGTTGAGTTAAATATATTTCATAATTGATTTAATATGGTTTTGTCATCATTAAAAAAGGGGAGATTGTTGAGTATTTTGTTTTGATGATGTGTGTTGAATGAAATTAATCATATTTGCTCAATTACTATTGCTTGTGAAAGGAAATTAAAATCATTAATTAATACAGAAAAAGCTTAATGATATAAATACTTGTCTATATTGGATATGAAATTATACTAAGTTAATAACTAATCATTTCGTTGCATTAATTTCTCATTTAACTAAACATTAAGTTAACGTGTGTTTTTATTGAAAAGCATGATATGTTTTAAAGTTATATTTTCTGTATCATGTATAGTGCACGTTTGGAAAACTCGTTAAGTTAGAGTTTTAGTCATATAGAGATCACGTGAGAACTCGTTAAGTTAGAGGCTTAAAGGTTAAAATATGTCACGTGAGAACTCGTTAAGTTAGTGAGTAAAAGTTTAGACAACTCGTTAAGTTAGTGTTATACACGTGGTGAAATTATAAGTTACAAATGTTATATTGTATCACGTGAGGTGCATATGTTTAACTTGTTAAGTTAACATAACTAAATGCATTGAGTTGCTATATTGAACACTAAGGCAACACGTTAGGTTAGTGTTGCAAACTTAAGTTGTTATTTTTGCTTGTGGTAAAATTCTTATTATAAAAACATTTGTTTATTACTAGTTCATTGAGTTATCGTAACACAACGGAGATGGTTCGTTGAGTTATCATAACACCACAGAGATAGTTCGTTGAGTTAGCTATAGTACTTGTTACGTGAATTGGCACATGAGATACTCGTTAAGTTGAAAACATTAAGTTATATATATACTTGTGTTACTCGTTTAGTTAACATTAAAGTAACGACTTCTTATTATACTTGATGAAAAATTTTGGACAAGAAAGTTTATTTTCAGGAAAATTTTTAGAGATCCAAGATTGATAATTAAAGAAAATTCAAAATGTAAACGTGGGTCAGAACGTGTGTATTTCGATGAAAGAAAAAGAAAAGACGTGAAGAAGTGGAAAATTGGTAGTGATTAAACATGGAGGATATGTATGAAATGAAGATACAGTATAAAAGGCATAGAATTCTCGTTGATCAAACTATCCCTGCACATCAAATGAAAAATCTTTTCAGGGATCAAACTATCCCTGCACACTAAAAGAAAAATCTTTTCAGGGATCAAAAACACCTCTTCGGGAAAAATCTCTCAGGTGGAAAAAAGTTCAGTGAAGCTAAAAAGGTAAGATTTATGTCACTGAAGATTTGAAGTATCAAGAGAAAGAAAATTCAGTGAAGCAGAGAAAGTATATATGTTCGTGACTGAAGAATTGCCGAAGAAGAAAAAGAAAAAGAAGAAGAAAGATCTCAAATAGGGAGAAATGTTTTAAATTCCGTAAATTAGTTTTCTCTGTTTGTAGTTATGAAATTATCTAGATGATACATGATATCGAGATATAATTGCATCTACAATTTCTGAGGAGAATTGAATTACATATTGTAATTGAAACCTTGAATAAAAATGATTTTATGAAAATAGTGTCTCGACTTGTTTTTGAGTTTTAAAGTTTCAATTATATTCGAAAATGTTGAGAAACACAATTCACCCCCCCTCTTATGTAGCCATACAGTCCTACAAAATTTGGAATACCTAAAACTATTATTAGTGATAGAGGAACTCATTTATGTAATAGAAGTTTTGAAGCCTTAATGAAGAAATATGGAGTAAATCACAAAATTGCAACATCATATCATCCGCAAACAAGTAGACAAGTAAAAAGTGCAAACAAATAAATTAAGTTAATCTTAGAAAAAGTAGTAAATCCTATTAGAAAAGATTGGGCTAATAGATTAATAGATGCACTTTGTGTTAGGACCTGATAGCTTACTAGAGGGGGGGTGAATGGTAATAAAATTTGTTTCTTAAAGATGAATGATTAATTAATAAAGCAAAATAGCAAGTACACAATAAAAGGAATGCACGCAAGTATTTTAGGTGGCTCACCACTAATAGCTAGTCCACCCCTAAGGGATACTTGGGCTTCACTAATCTTTCACAGACTTACAAACACTTGCTTTAAGGTCAAAGCAAGAACCAACCAATCTGATTGAACTTTCAGGTTGTAGCTCCAACCAACATTTCACTGAAGTTTTTAATTCGTGTACTTCAGTAAACACTTGCTTGAATGTATCAAAGTTGAGTGCATGGAGAGCTTCTAAATTTGAGTCTGTATATGTTGATGATGATTTCATCTTGAAGACTTTCTTCTATTGAGCTTGATGTATAGATTTGTATGAGCAAAAGCTGTCTGATTTCATTGTTTGGTGCTTGTATATATACCATTTTGTGTAACAATCATATTTTCTCCCAACGGATGTATTCTACTGTACTTGGTAAAGTTTCAGACCCAAATTTGGTAAGTTACCATTTAGGGAGGTATTTCAAGACACCCTTCCAATTTTCTAGGTTTTTCGGAGGTTTAGCTATGTAACTCTTTGAAGAATACCTATAACTTACCGAAGAGTCACTTAAGTCCTTTTGCCACGTAGGACTTCAAGTTGTACATATGCGATGTCATAAGATCGGATACTTGTAATTGTAACCCACTGAAATATTCTTGACTATCGTATAGTTAGCTACAATAACCCTCCAATTTCATTCTTTAAGTTTTTGACTGTTTTCTTATTTCAACATGTGCATAAAAGGATAATTTAAGTTTCAGATACTTAAATCTGTAACCTACAGAAACTTCTTATTTTTTGAATAGTTAACTTCTGAAAAGCCCCTCTAAGCATTTGTTGGGATTTTTGCACATGGAAAATTCAATGACTTAAATTTCGGATAGTTAGCCTTCCTAACTCTCCGATTTTCTTTGAGTTTTCGGATAGTTAGCGCCTTAACTCTCCGATCATTCTATCAACTTCCTTTAAAACTCTTCGAAGACCTTTTATTTTCAGATAGTTACTCTTCTAATTATCTAATAGTGCTTTGGCTGCTTTGAACTAATTCTTTGGAAACATAAACCTGTAATTGTTTGATTTTCCTATGGCTCTATAGCAGCAATTTCTGAACTATCTATATTGACTTCTGCTCTTTTGCTGAACTGATTTTCCTGTGGCTCTATAGCAGCAATTTCTGAACTATCTATATCAACTTCTGCTCTTTTGTTGAACTGATATACCTGAGAAATACAATTTGATTCCTCACATTGATTTTTGCATTATCAAAATCTAGTGGTCCTTTCAATCTCCCCCTTTTTGATAATGGAAAAAACCTTACAATATATTACATGTATTTCTCTCCCTATATATCTATATAGATAATCACACAAATAAAGGAGTAGGATATAGAATTTGAAATTGAAAAGCTCTCCCTATTTGTTTGAACAATCTAAAATTACTCCCCCTAAGTTTACTCCCTCTATTTTGCTACAGCCTGCTAAAAGGATATAGTTTTTCTCCCCCTTTTTTGCCATTTGTCAAAAGAAGTGAGAGGTAAGATACTGACGATGTGGAGTAATTATAACTAGCTGACTTAAACTTAAAAAGTGGCTAAGTTGCTGCAAGACAAAGATGTTAGTAGAACAAGCTCCTAGTTGTGAGCTTGGAGAGTAGAGAGATATGAAATTATAAATCATACAAAGAACAAATCCCTAAGTTTCGTCTAATATGATTAAATGCAAATTCAAATAAGGGTTTGGTGAAAATATCTGCTAGTTGGTCTTTAGTAGAGATATATTCTAAAGAAATATGACCTTCTTCAACATGGTCTCTTAGAAAGTGGTGCCTAATCTCGATATATTTTGCTCTAGAGTGTAAAACTGTATTTTTAGAGAGATTGATAGCACTGCTACTGTCATAGTAAATAGTTGTATTCTGAAATTTAAGCTTATAATCTGCCAAAGTTTGTTGCATCTACAGGATCTGTGCACAGCATAGGCCTGCTGTAATGTATTCAGCTTTAGTGGTAGATAATGTTATAGAGTTTTGTTTCCTATTGAACTAAGAAACAAGAGAGTGACCAAGTAATTGACATGTACCACTAGTGCTTTTCCAATCTAATTTGCATCCTGCATAGTTTGCATCACTGTAACCTGCTAATATCAGATGATTCTGTGAAGAATAGAATAGGCCAAAGTCTTTGGTACCTTGTAAATATTTAAAGATACGTTTGATTGCTTTTAAATGTGATGCTTTTGGAGAAGCTTGATACCTTGCACAAGCACATACACTGAACATTATGTCTTAGGTCTACTAGCTGTTAAAAATAGAAGTGATCCAATCATACCTCTGTATTTCTTTTGATCTACAGAAGTGCTAGAGATATCTTTATCAAGCTTTTCATTTGAGTTCATAGGTGTATTTGCTACTTTGGATTTGTCCATACCAAACTTCAAGAGAATCTCTTTGTAGAATTTTTCTTGATTTAGAAAGATGCCATGCTGTAGTTGATGAATTTGTAATCCTAGAAAGAATTTTAATTCTCCCATAAGACTCATTTCAAATTCATTCTTCATTAAGGTTTGAAAGTCATGACATAGTTTCTCTTATGTAGCACCAAAAATAATATCATCAATGTAGATATGAATGATCAACATATGAGAATTTTCTGACTTGATAAATAGAGTATTGTCTACAGCTCCTATGTTAAACTGATTCTCAAGAAGGAAGCCCTTTAGTTTATCATACCATGCACGTGGTGCTTGCTTCAGACCATAAAGAGCTTTATTCAGTTTGTATACATGGTTTGGTCTTTCTTCATCTTCAAAACCTGGTGGCTGTTCTACATATACTTCCTCTTGCAAAATGCCATTAAGAAAAACACTTTTAACATCCATTTGATAAAGCTTTAATTTCATACTGCTTGCAAAGGCAAGCAACATTCCAATTGCTTCAAGTCTTGCAACAGGTGCAAAAGTTTCTTCATAATCGATTTCTTCTTGTTGATTGTATCCCTGAGCAACAAGTCTAGCTTTGTTTCTGATAATACTGCCATTATTATCTAGTTTATTCTTAAACACCCATTTAGTTCTAATGATTGATTTTTCAATGGGTCTTTTAATTAAATTCCAAACTTCATTTTTCTTGAATTGATTTAGTTCCTCTTGCATGGCCATAATCCAGTATTCATCATTGTAGGCTTCTTCAACTGTTGTAGGTTCAAGTTTAGATACAAAAGCACAATAATTACAAATATTCTGAATTTTGCTTCTTGTTTGAGCACCTTGATTTATATTTCCAATAATTTGTGCAATGGGATGTCCAAACTTTGTCTTCCATGCTTTTTCTGTCATAATAGGTGCAGGCAGTGTTGAACTATCCTTTTTCTGAAGAATTTTCTGATTTACTGATTCACTTTCACTTTCACTATCTATTTTTAGCTATTTCAATTTTACTACTAGGTCTTCATCAAAAGATACATTTATTGACTCTTCTACTTTTCTTTCATGTTCAAAATAGACCTTGTAAGCCTTACTTCTTGAAGAGTATCCAACTAGTGGAACAGGATTAGACTTTGCATCGAATTTGTCTTTTTGATCCCTTGTATTAAGCACAAAACATCTTGATCCAAAAACTTTAAAGTATCCAACATTTGATGTTTTACCATACCATAATTCAAATGGTGTCTTATGCAAGATAGGCCTAAGATGAGTTCTGTTTATTGAATAACATGCAGTATTTACAACTTCAGCCCATAAAAACTTTGGTAGATGAGATGCATTAAGAATTGTTCTTGCCATTTCTTATACTGATCTATTTTTCCTTTCTACAACTCCATTTTATGCAGGAGTTCTTGGACATGAAAACTCATGTAATATACCAAAGGAATTACGTAAGTCTTCAAATTCAGAATTTTCAAATTCACCTCCATGATCACTTCTAATCTTCTTCATAGTTGATTCTTTTTCATTTTGAATTCTAATACAGAGATGTTTGAATTCATAGCAAGCTTCATTCTTGTGTGCTAAGAAAATAACCCAAGTGAATCTTGTATAATCATCAACTACCACTAAGGTATATTTTCTTCCTCCTAAACTGGCTGTCTATGTAGGACCAAAATATGTAGTAGATCTAGTGGTTGACTTGTGGCAATGTCTTCAATACTCTTGTGTGTTGATTTCTTTTGTTTTCCAATCGTACAGTCACTACAAAGTTTATCCCTTTTGAACTTGAGTTTAGGCACACCTCTAACAAGATCATGTTTGGTCAATTTTCTTAAGATTCTCATATTCACATGATTTAGCCTCTTATGCCATAACCATTCATCTTCATTAGAAGCAACTAAACATGCATTACCAGACATATTATCAGATGGAAATTCCAATGCATAAATTGAATTGTCTCTATATCGAGTAAATTTGATTTCATGTGTATCTTGTTGTAATATAAAACAATTTTCAGTAGTAAAGAGAATATTGTAACCTTTGTCACATAATTGACCTACACTTAGCAGATTTTGTTTTAAACCATTTACATGCAAGATATTTTCTATTTTTCCATTTTTAGATGCAACATTTCCTACGGTAGTAATTTTACATTTTTCATTACTATCAAACTTAACAGATGCTGAATTTATGGACTTAACAGATTCTAGAAATCTTTTCTTACCTGTCATGTGCTTTAAGCATCCACTATCAATAATCTACTTAGACATTTGAGCTTCCTTGTCCTTGCAATCCTGCAAATCATGTTGAAATTAAGACTTTTGGTACTTATATTTTCTTGGGTCCATTAGTGTTAGTCCTTTGCATATTAAACCTGTTGCCTTTTGGTAGCCATATATGAGTAGATCTTCTTTTAATGACAAAAATAGTTGTGCCATCTCTGTAAGATCTAATTTTTCCACCATAGTAGGGAGTTTCCTGTGATACAGCATACCCTAGGCCAAATTTACTTATTCATGTTCTTTGAGATCTTATGATTTTGTTTAGACTATTTTCACCTTTAGTAAATTTACATATAATGTTCTTCGAATCAGTAATTTTAGATAATAGATCTTTATTTTCTTCTTTTAGATCAAAATTTTTACAACTATAGTTATCTATTTTAGTTTTTAATTCCCTATAATCAACTAGGGTTTTTTCTAATTCAGCAAAGACATCTTCTAGATAGGAATTTAAATTCTTCAATTCTTTCTTATAATTCTTACATTTTACATATAAATTATCTATTGTATAGAGAAGACTATCTACATCTAGATCATCATTATCTTTTTCTGAATAATAAAGAGATGTAGAACATACCTCTTGTGCAACAAAACACACGTTTGTAGAGGCCTCTTCCTTTGAATCTGATGAGCTGTTGTCATCTCATGTGGCTTTCAAGGCCATTTTCTTCTTATTCTTCTTCTTCCATTTTTGTTTGTCCTCCTCTTGTCGAAAAGGACAGTAAAGTTGAATGTGTCCCAGTTTTTTGCACTTGTAGTACGTAGGGACTTTTGATCTTGAGGAGCTAGCTTTGCCTCTTTATCTCATCATTTTTCTGAAATTTCTGGTCAGTAATAAAACTTTATCTTCATCTTAGCTTGGTTGGTCTTCTATCGAAGGAAAAGCTAATTCTTTCTTTTTCTTTGCCTTTCTTTCAGTGGCTCATTCTTCTTCTTTCCATTCCTTCATCTGAACTTCATGAGCTAGAAGATTTCCCAACAGATCTTCAACTGAATAATTGTTCAGATCCTTTGAATCTTGTATAGAAGTAGACTTCTGCTTCCATTCGACTATTAAGCTTCTTAAGATCTTCTGTACTTGTTCATGATTAGAGAAATTCCTTCCAAGGTCTCTTAGTTCATTCACAATTTTAGTGAATCTAGAAAACATTTCAGTAATATGTTCTTTTTCAAGCATCTTGAACAATTCATATTTTGTTGAGTATTTTGTTTTGACAATGTGTGCTGAATGAAATTAATCATATTTACTCAATTACTATTGCTTGTGAAAGGAAATTAAAATCATTAATTAATACAGAAAAAGCTTACTAATATAAATACTTGTCTGTATTAGATCTGAAATTATACTAAGTTAATAACTAGTCGTTTCATTGCATTAATTTCTCATTTAACTAAACATTAAGTTAACGTGTGTTTTTATTGAAAAGCATGATATGTTTTAAAGTTATATTTTATGTATCATGTATAGTGCACGTTTGGAAAACTCATTGAGTTAGAGTTTTAGTCGTATAGAGATCACAAGAGAACTCGTTAAGTTAGAGGCTTAAAGATTAAAATAGGTCATGTGAGAACTTGTTAAGTTAGTGAGTAAAAGAAGAGACGAACTCGTTAAGTTAGTGTTATACATGTGGTGAAATTATAAGTTACGAATGTTATATTGTATCACGTGAGGTGCACATGTTTAACTCGCTAAGTTAATATAACTAAATGCGTTGAGTTGCTATATTGAACACTAAGGAAATGCATTAGGTTAGCTTTACAAACTTAAGTTGTTATTTTTTACACGTGGTAAAATTCTTATTATAAAAATATTTGTATTTTACTAGTTCGTTAAGTTATCGTAACACAACGGAGATAGTTCGTTGAGTTATCCATAACACAACGGAGTTAGTTCGTTGAGTTAACTACAGTACTTGTCACGTGAATTGGTACATGAGAAACTCGTTAAGTTGAAAACGTTAAGTTATATATATACTTGTGTCACTTGTTTAGTTAACATTAAAGTAACGACTTCTTATTATACTTAATGAAAAATTTTGGACGAGAAAGTTTATTTTGTAGGAAATTTTTTAGAGATCCAAGATTGATGATTAAAGAAAATTCAAAATGTAAACGTGGGTCAAAACGTGTGTATTTCGATGAAGGAAAAAGAAAAGACGTGAAGAAGTGGAAAATTGGTAGTGATTAAACGTGGAGGATATGAATGAAATGAAGATACAGTATAAAAGGCATAGAATTCTCGTTGATCAAACTATCCCTGCACATCAAATGAAAAATCTTTTCACAGATCAAACTATCCTTGCACACCAAAAGAAAAATCTTTTCAGGGATGAAAAATACCTCTTTGGGGAAAAGCTCTTAGGGGGAAGAAAATTCAGTGAAGTAGAAAAAGGTAAGATATATGTCACTGAAGATTTGAAGTATAAAGTGGAAGAAAGTTCAGTGAAGCATAAAAAGGTAAGATATATGTCACTTAAGATTTGAAGTATCAAGTGGAAGAAAATTCAGTGAACCAGAAAAGGTTAGATTTACGTCACTGAAGATTTAAAGTATTAGAAGAAAGCAAATTTGGTGAAGCATAAAAACAAGATATTCGTTATTGAAGAATTGCTAAAGAAGAAAAAGAAAAAGAAGAAGAAATATATCAAATAGGGAGAAATGTTTTAAATTCTGCAAATTAGTTTTCACTATTTGTAGTTATGAAATTGTTTAGATGAAACATGGTATCGAGATATAATTGCATCTACAATTTTTGAGGAGAATTGAATTGTATATTGTAATTGAAACCTTGAATAAAAATGATTTTATGAAAATAGTGTCTCGATTTGCTTTTGAGTTTTAAAGTTTCAATTATATTCGAAAATATTAAGAAACACAATTCACCCCCCCTCTTGTGTAGCCATACAGTCCTACAAGTGGTATCAGAGCTTTATTGATAATCTTTGATATAAAATCGATACCAACTTATTTAATATCATTGCTTATTCTACCTTCCTTTTTTTAAACAGACATTAGTATCTAAGCATACGTTTAACTTTTTTGATTTAAGGCTCAAGTTGTTTTAAAGTTTTTAGACTGTTTAAAATCAAATAGGTTGAAAAATCTAAGGTAAGATGGCTATTGGAAATGGTAATTTTTCTTTATATGAAGGTCAAAATCTTAATCGTCCTCCTTTATTTGATGGAATACATTTTGAATATTGGAAATATAGGATGACAGTCTTTCTTCAAAGTATAGATCATAAATTATGGTTCATGATTTCTAAACCATATACTCCGTTAACTACCCCTTATAATACTTGGACAATTACTGAAAAAGAAAATGAAACTCTGAATGCTAAGGGCTTAAATATTTTGTTTTGTGCATTAAGTTATGAACAGTTCAGTAAAGTGTCAGCATATAAATTTGCTTATGAGGTGTGGCATGCATTAGAAGTTTCACATGAAGGTACTTCTCAAGTTAAAGAGACTAAAATAAACATGTTGATTCATAAGTATGAACTCTTTAAGATGCATGAAGACAAAAGTATTTCTGAGATGTTTTCCAGATTTCTTGATATCATAAACTCTTTAAAATGCTTAGGAAAGAATTTTGAACAAAAGGATTTGGCGAGGAAAATTCTTAGATCCCTAAATTCTAAATGGTCTCAAAAAGTAACATCAATTGAGAAATCACGAGATTTAAATGTTTATACCATGAATGAATTTATAGGAAACTTAACAGCTTATGAAGTTCAATTAAATGAATCACTGAGTCACAACAAACCAAAAATGAAGAAAGAAATAGCATTCGAAATTAATTCAGATTCTGATATATTTACTAATTCTGACAAAGATTTGTTATTGCTAACTAAGAAATTCAAGAAAGCATGGAAAGCTAGGAAACAGCAAAGGAATAGAAATGACAAACCCTTAATGTCAAAATCACTGAATGACAAGAATTCTTCATCCAGAAAGTATGTATGTTACAACTGTAAGAAACTTGGACATCTTTCTCCAGATTTTCCTATAAGGAAAAATGAAAAGCAAAGTAGGACAAATCAGAAGAAGACAACTTAGAAAACTTAGAAAAAGTTTTATAAGAAAAAGGCTTTGAAGGTCACTTGGGATGACACGTCTGAAGAGTTTGAATCTAAGGAATCATCATCAAAATCTTCACATTCAGAAGGAGAACAAGAGTTAGAAGACGTTGCTCATGTGTGCTTCATGGTAGATGAGTTTGAGGTAATATCTGATCCTGAAAGTCATTCAGATTTTAACTTTGATGAATTATTACGTACTTATCATGCATTATTACAAAAACTTAAAGTTTGTAAACTGGAAAATAAGAATATTAGAAACTCTTTATCCATTGTGGAAGAAGAAAATTGTTTCCTGTCTACTACTTTAGAAAAGTTTAAATGTGATAATGAAACTCATGCAATAGATTTGCATAAATTTAGATTTAATGAATGTATCTAGCATGAACAAATACAGAATACAAATGCTAAAAAATAAAAGATATAATCTGAAAATGAAATCTTGAGAAAAAATATAAATGAACTTGAATTAGAGATGAATAAATTAAAGTTGAGAGAGCAAGATTTAAATTCTACCATTGAGAAATGGAATTTAAGTCAAACTAAGTTAGACAAACTAACTAGTACCCCTGCGGTGTCATATAAATTTGGCTTAGGATTTGATTATCCTGAATCTCAAGCCAATAAAGGATTTATTAGTTGCAATTCAAGTAAATCTAAGACTAAAATTCCTTTTATCATGAAACAAGGTAATAAATATGTAGAAGTAGGTATTTCAAGGGATGAATCATGTAGTAATAATATAAATCAACGTGATTTGTCAAATTGTACTTCTAACATGACTATTAATGTTTCTAAAAATCTTGTTTCTTGTTCTGGAAATTCAGTTTCTAATGTCCCTAAAATTTCAGACAATTGTAGTGTTGAGTATTTTGTTTTGATGATGTGTGTTAAATGAATATAATCATATTTGCTCAATTACTATTGCTTGTGAAAAGAAATTAAAATCATCAATTAATACAGAAAAAGCTTACTGGCATAAATACTTGTATGTATTGGATCTGAACTTAATAACTAGTCGTTTCATTGCATTAATTTCTCATTTAACTAAACGTTAAGTTAACGTGTGTTTTTATTGAAAAGCATGATATGTTTTAAAGTTATATCTTCTGTATCATGAACAGTGCACGTTTAGACAACTCGTTAAGTTAGAGTTTTGTTTGTATATAGATCACGTGAGAACTCATTAAGTTAGAGGCTTAAAGGTTAAAATAGGTCACGTGACAACTCGTTAAGTTAGTGAGTAAAAGAAGAGACGAACTCGTTAAGTTAGTGTTATACATGTGGTGAAATTATAAGTTACGAATGTTGTATTGTATCACGTGAGGTGCATATGTTTAACTCGTTAAGTTAACATAACTAAACACGTTGAGTTGCTATATTGAACACTAAGGCAACGCGTTAGGTTAGCGTTATAAACTTAAGTTGTTATTTTTTTTGCACGTGGTAAAATTCTTATTATAAAAACATTTGTTTATGACTGAATTGGTGAGTTAAAGTTTTTTTGGAGACTTAAAGTCGTAACTATCCGAAAGGTAACTTAAGTCATGTTTTTAGGTCTTGACACGTGTCTCACTAGTTTTATGAGTTAAAGCTTTTTCGGTGACTTACAATTGTAACTATCCGAAACTTAAACTGTTTTTGGTGAGTTATTGTTTAACCTTCCGAAAAAAAGGTTAAGCTAGTTCATTGAGTTAGCATAACACCACAGACTTAGTTCGTTGAGTTAGCTACAGTCCTTGTCATATGAAATGGCACATGAGGAACTCGTTAAGTTATATATATATATACTTGTGTTACTCGTTTAGTTAACATTAAAGTAACGACTTCGTATTATACTTGATGGAAAATTCTTTGGACGAGAAAATTTATTTTGCAGGAAATTTTTTAGAGATCCAGGACTGATGATTAAAGAAAATTCGAAATATAAACGTGGGTTAGAACGTGTGTGTTTCAATGAAGGAAAAAGAAAAGACGTGGAGAAGTGGAAAACTGGTAGTGGTTAAACGTGAAGGGTATGAATGAAATGAAGATATAGTATAAAAGGCATAGAATTCTCATTGATCAAACTATACCTGCACACCATAAGAAAAATCTCTTTCAGGGATCAAAAACACCTTCTCGGGGAAAATCTCTCAAGTGAAAGAAAATTCAGTGAAGCAGAGAAAGGTATTATATACGTCATTGAAGAATTGCTGAAGAAGAAAATGAAGAAGAAGAAAAAGAAGAAGAAGAAAGATCTCAAATAGGGAGAAATGTTTTAAATTCTGCAAATTAGTTTTCTCTGTTTGTAGTTATGAAATTGTTTAGATGATACATGGTATCGAGATATAATTGCATCTACAATTTCTGAAGAGAATTGAATTGTATATTGTAATTGAAACCTTGAATAAAAATGATTTTATGAAAATAATGTCTCGACTTGTTTTTGAGTTTTAAAGTTTCAATTATATGTCAGAAAATATTAAAAATACACAATTCACCCCCCTCTTGTATAGTCATACAATCCTACAAGTGGTATCAAAGCTTTGTTAATAATCTTAGATATAAAATCGATACCAACTTATTTAATATCATTGCTTATTCTACCTTCCTTGTTTTTAAATAGAAATTAATATTTGAGCATACGTTTAACTTTCTTGATTTAAGGCTCAAGTTGTTTTAAAGTTTTTAGACTGTTTAAAATCAAATAAGTTAAAAAATTTAAGGTAAGATGGCTATTGGAAATGGTAATTTTTCTTTATATAAAGGCCAAAATCTTAATCGTCCTCCTTTATTTGATGTAATACATTTTGAATATTGGAAATATAGGTTGATTGTTTTTCTTCAAAGTATAGATCATAAGTTGTGGTTCATGATTTCTAAACCATATACTCCGTTAACTACTCCCTATAATACTTAGACAATTACTGAAAAAGAAAATGAAACTCTGAATGCTAAGGGCTTAAATATTTTATTTTGTGCATTGAGTTATGAACAATTCAGTAAAGTGTCGGCAAATAAATCTGCTAATGAGGTGTGACATGCATTAGAAGTTTCACATGCAGGTACTTCTCAAGTTAAAGAGACTAAAATAAACATGTTGATTCATAAGTATGAACTCTTTAAGATGCATGAAGACAAAAATATTTCTGAGATATTTTCCAGATTTCTTGATATCATAAACTCTTTAAAATGTTTAGGAAAGAATTTTGAACAGAAGGATTTGGTGAGGAAAATTCTCAGATCCCTAAGTTCTAAATGGTCTCAGAAAGTAACATCAATTGAGGAATCATGAGATTTAAATGTTTATACTATGAATGAACTTAGAGGTAACTTAACAGCTTATGAAGTTCAATTAAATGAATCACTAAGTCACAACAAACTAAAAATGAAGAAAGAAATAGCCTTCGAAATTAATTCAGATTCTGATATATCTACTGATTCTGACGAGGATTTGATTTTGCTGACTAGGAAATTCAAGAAAGCATGGAAAGCTAGGAAACAGCAAAGGAACAAAAATGATAAACCCTCAACGTCAAAATCATTGAATGACAAAAATTCTTCATCTAGAAAGTATGCATGTTACAACTGTAAGAAACCTGGACATCTTTCTCCAGATTGTCTTATGAGGAAAAATGAAAAGCAAAATAGGACAAATCAGAAGAAGACGGCTCAGAAAACTCAGAAAAAGTTTTACAATAAAAAGGCTTTGAAGGTCACTTGGGATGACACATTTGAAGAGTTTGAATCTGAAGAACCAGCATCAAAATCTTCACATTTAGAAGGAGAACAAGAGTTAGAAGTCGTTGCTCATGTGTGCTTCATAGCAGATGAGTCTGAGGTAATATCTGATCCTGAAAGTCATTCAGATTTCAACTTTGATGAATTATTATGTGCTTATCTTGCATTATTACAAAAACTTAAAGTATGTAAACTGGAGAATAAGAATATTAGAAAATTTTCATCCATTATGGAAGAAGAAAATTGTTTCCTGTCTACTACTTTAAAAAAGTTTAAATGTGATAATGAAAATCATGCTAGAGATTTGCAAAAATTTAGATTTAATGAATGTATCTTGCATGAACAAATACAGAATATAAATGTTGAATAGTTAAAGATAGAATCTGAAAATGAAATGTTGAGAAACAATATAAATGAACTTGAATTAGAGATAGATAAATTAAAACTTAGAGAGCTAGATTTAAATTCTACCATTGAGAAATGGAATTTAAGTCAAACTAAGTTAGACAAACTAACTAGTACCCCTACGGTGTCTTATAAATTTGGCTTAGGATTTGATTATCTTGAATATCCTGAATCTCAAGCCAATAAACGATTTATTAGTTGCAGTTCAAGTAAATATAAGACTAAAATTCCTTTTATTATGAAACAAGGTAATAAATATGTAGAAATAGGTACTTCAAGGGATGAATCATGTAGTAATAATATAAATCAATGTGATTTGTCAAATTGTACTTCTAACATGACTATTAATGTTTCTAAAAATCTTGTTTCTTATTCTAGAATTTCAGTTTCTAATGTTTCTAAAATTTCAGACAATTGTTGTAAACTGAAAATTCAGAAACCTGAGCTTGTAATTCAATACACTGGTATTAGACCAATTACTCATTCTGCATGTGATAAAACTAAAAATTCTTGTGTAGAAAAAGATTTTGTATGTACGGAAAATGTTAATACAAGTACAAAATCTTGGTATGAACTTACTAAAATGTATGAGCATGACCAAAATAAATTAAAATATGATAAAAGTCTGTTTGGTCTTGATTATACTACATCTGAAAACAAAGAGAATGATTGTAAAAGTAATAATGCTATATGTAAGTATGTAGCTAATGATAAATCAATAGTACTTACAATTAATAAGAATATAAATGATAATGTTAAACTATTTTTAAACAAAAAGAAGAAATATGCGTTTAATGAACTTGGTCCTCAACAACATTGGGTACCAAGAAAAAGTTTTTCTTAATTTGTGTTGTAGGAGGAAACAACATCAAAATGGATCTTGGATAGTGGAGCGTCAAGTCACATGACCGGACAGAAAAGTCTATTACAAAATTTTACAAATATCATGAAAGGAAGTGTAATATTTGGAAACAAAAGCAAAGATAAAATCATAGGTATGGGCAATGTTCAAATAACTCTTACTTGTGTTATTTCGAATGTACTATATGTAGAAAACCAAGGATTTAATTTGCTGAGTGTCATAAAACTAATTGAAAATGGATATTATGTAGTGTTTGAAGAAAATGTATGCAAAATAATTGATAAAAATACAGATGAAATTAAGTTTATTGCTAAAAGAAAAGGTTCTGTATGTACTTTATCTTTACTTTCTAGTGCGGTTGATTTAAATTCATGTTTGCTAGCTGAAACTTCTGATGCATATCTGTGGCATAGAAGGATTGGGCATATAAATATGAAATTGTTACATAATCTATCAAAAAAGCATTTAGTGAGAGGTTTACCAAAGATTAAATACTCAAAGGACATTATGTGTGATGCATGTGAGTTAGGTAAACTTCACAAAAACTCTTTTAAATCTAAAATTGATATTTCAAGCAAGAGAGTCTTAGAACTTATACATATGGATCTATGTGGACCAACAAGAATCATGAGTCTTGGTGGTAAATGGTATGTATTTGTTTTAGTAGATGACTTCTCTAAATACACTTGGGTATATTTTCTAGCATCTAAGACAGAAGTTTTTGAAAAATTTAAAATGTTTTGCAATTTTGTTCAAAAATGAGCAGAGTGTCTCTATTCAAAAACTTAGGAGTGATCATGGAACTTAATTTGATAATGATCAAATGGATAATTATTGTAATGAGCATGGCATTGATCACAAATTTTCTTTTCCAAGAGCACCATGTCAAAATGGTGTTGTTGAGAGAAAGAATAGATCACTTCAAGAAATAGCTAGAACTATGTTGAATGAACATAAGTTACCTCAAAATCTTTGGGCTGAAGTAGTAAATACAGCTTGTTATGTTATTAACAGAAGTCATTTAAGATCTCATGTTAATAAAACTCCTTTTGAAATTATGTTTAATAGGGTTCCAAAAATTTCATATATGAAACCATTTGGTTGCAAGTGTTTTATTCTAAATACTAAGGATAAAAGGGATAAATTTCAAGTCAAATTAGATGAAGGAATTTTTGTAGGTTACTCTACTAGAAGTAAAGCCTATAGAGTATATGACAAGGCTTCTAGGACTATTGAAGAAACCCTCCATGTAAGCTTCAATGAAAATTCTTTTAGAGAATCTCAATCTAAAGCTGATAATGATGATTTGATCAATCTTCCAAAAGAGTTAGAGATCAATAGAGAGATTGATGATTTATTTGAGAAAATCAAAAATATGAACTTAAATGATCAAACTAATGATGAAAGTGATGTACCTTCAGATGTTGATGAGAATATTGAGGAAAATCAGAGAAATTGGTGTTATTCTTCATCACATCCCATTACTCAAGTCATTGGTAATATTAATGAGGGAGTTAAAACTAGAGCTTCAGTAAATTTAAATAGTATGTGTATGTTTGTTTCTATGGTGGAAGCATTATCTAATAAAAATTGGATAGTGGCAATGCAAGAAGAACTAATCAATTCATCAGAAATGATGTATGGGAATTAGTCTCTCCACCAGAAAATCAGTCCATAATAAGTACAAAGTGGATCTTTAGAAACAAAACTAACGAAACTGGTCAAGTTATAAGGAATAAAACTAGATTAGTTGCACAAGGGTATACATAGGAAGAAGGATTAGATTATGATGAAACATTTGCTCCTATAGCTAGGTTAGAAAGTATTAGAATATTATTGGCCTATGCTTGTTATATGAATTTTAAATTATATCAAATGGATGTAAAAAGTGCATTTCTAAATGGTTTAATTAATGAAGAAGTCTATGTAAAACAACCACCTGGATTTGAAGATATTAAAAATCCTGACTTTGTTTATAAATTGAAGAAAGCCTTATATGGTTTGAAGCAAGCACCTAGATCATGGTATGAAAGATTGTCTACTTTTTTAATAGAAAAAGGCTATATCATGGGAAAAGTGGATCATACTCTATTTATTAAGAGAGATGGTAAAGATTAGATTGTTGTTCAAATATATGTGGATGATATAATTTTTGGAGCAACCTTTGATAAGTTGATAGAAATTTCTCTGAAGAGATGACTAATCAGTTTGAAATGAGTATGATAGGAGAACTTTCATATTTTCTAGGACTTCAAATTAAACAAATGGATAAAGGTATATTTTTAAATCGGGAAAAATATGTAGATGAAATGCTTAAGAAATTTAATTTTAATGATACAAGGATTCGAGGAACTCCTATGAGTACTACTTTAAAGTTAGATATTGATGACATAGGAAAATCTATAGATCAAAGAAAACACAGAAGTATGATTGGTTCTTTACTTTATTTGACTGCTAGTAGACCTGATATTATGTTTGATGTGTGTTTGTGCTTGATTTCAATGTAATCCTAAATAATCACACCTAATTGCAGTTAAAAGAATATTTAGATATATATAAGGAACTAAAAATTTCGAACTGTATTATTCTAAGGATAGTTCAATAGATCTTATAGGATATACTAATGCTGATTATGCAGGATCTAAATCTGATAGAAAGAGTACTAGTGGCACATGTCAATTATTGGGAAATAATTTAGTGTCATGGTTTAGTAAAAAGCAAGACTGTGTAGCACTTTCTACTACAGAAGCTGAATAAGTTGTTGCTGCATTGTGTTGCACTCAGATTTTGTGGATAAGGCAAACTTTAGAAGATTTTGAATTATCTTATGATATAACTGAGATTTATTGTGACAGTAGTTCTGCAATAAATCTTTCCAAAAATCCTGTATTACATTCAAGAGCAAAACATATAGAGGTTAGACATCATTTTCTAGGAGATAACGTAATTAAAGGAAAAATTAAATTAGAATTTGTGTCTAGTAAAAATCAATTAGCTGATATATTTACAAAACCTCTAGACGAAAATACATTCTGCAACGTTAGATTAAATTTAGGTATTTGTAGGCTATGTGATGTGTAAAATGCTTAAACTCCACATAAAAAGATAAATATTATTGATGATGTTGTTCACCTCATAGATATTATATACTTATTATAAATATCTAAAGTAATATCTAAACTGCTACTTAAGATACTATGTATTTATTGTAAAATCATAGTAGTATCTTATTGATTTTAAGTACTTTATCAATTTTAATGGTTTTTACGATTTTAAGTGGAAGTGTAAATGAAAAACATTAAATACTTCTGACATTCTGAAATTTTGATTAAATGTTTTCTTTGAATCAAGGAAAATGCATATGATCATGCATAAATTTGACTTAATTGATTAAACTTGTAGAATAAGTTATATGTAACCCATCTTAAATTGTTAATCAAATGTATAAACTTATTGAAACTGATTCATATTCTCAGTACAATCATAGAAGTAAAAATTGTATAAGATTTGTGTTTTATTGCATCTGTATTAATGGAATACATATATACTGTGCTTAAAATGAAAAGTGCTTACAAAGTAAAAATCTTTGAGAGTTTATTGATCAATTTGATCACGAGCCTTTTGTACTTGAGCAGATAGGTATGTAGGGATTGTTGTCCTGAAAAAGGATTCTTTAAATCTAGCAACCTAAGGTCCTGATCAGATTTGGGATTGTTGACTGAATGCCCATTACATGGGTACATTAGAAAGATCTTGTATGATTCAAGCTTTCCAAACTAACTTTTAAAGAAAATTATCAATATTCACTATTTTTTTGTTTTTTTTAAAAATGTTGTTTCATTAATTACAGATATCTTTGAATCACAAATAGTTTCTACCAATATGACTACTGATTTATTGAATCAACATTAGTACTTTTGAAAACGTTTACTTGAGATACATTCTTTTATTCTCCTTGAATTAATCACATTGAGTTCACAGTTATGTCTTGATTCATATACAGTTGGAATTGATTCTGGAAATCATTTTTGATGATGTTAGGATAACGGAAGTCTCTGAAAAGAAAATTTAAAAGTATAGTTATACTTAATGTTATTATGTGTCTTGAATTAGTTTGTTAAACATAGGGGTAGTTTTGTCCTTAGTCACTTGGGGGTACACAAATGTTATAAATAGACCCCTAGTGTGTGCTTAGAGGAGGATGTTGAATCTTGTATCCCTTTTGTGATCACCTAGAGAATCATTCAGTTGAGTTCCATCCGTGGACGTACCCAATTGGGGAACCACGTTAAACCTTGGTGTTTTTGTTTTTGCCTCACACGTTTTTCCCATTTGTCTTCTTCTTTCTTCTCCACGAGTCCAAGCTTCTCCCTTTCCACACTTCTCTTCGCATAACAAGTGGTATCAGAGCGAAGCTTGAGGAGTTGGCCGTGGATTAGTCTTGAAAGAAGAAAAGAAAGATCTTGGCCAACGCACGAGCCGACGCCCATGCCTGCGCCCAACGCCCATGCCCGACGCCCGCACCCGACGCTGCGCCCGACGCTCGATGCCTACGCCCAACGTGTGCATTCACCCGCATTCTTGCCCGCACGATCGTCTGCATCTCCGCCCACGCCAGCGTCCACGCGCATTCACCCGCATTCTTGCCCGTGCGATCGTCCGCGTCTCTACCTGCGCTAGCACCCGCGCATATTTGCCTGCGTCTTCGTCTGCGCCAGCGCTTGCACGCAACCGCTCGCATCCTCGCTCGACGCTAGTGCTTACGTGCATTTGTCTACGTCGTTGCCTATGCCAGCGCCTGTGCATGATCGCTCGCATTCCGCTCGACACCAGTGTTCACGTATCAACGCTTGCATTCTTTGTTTGACGCCAGCGCTTGCGGTTTGCTCACGCAATCTTTGCTCACGACCTGTGTTCCTGGCAAAGCATCCGTGGTTGGAATTCTTTTTCGACGCCTGCGATCTTGAATCTGACAACGTGCACTTGGTCATCTGTCGTTTCCACGTTAGTGAAACGAGTAGTAAGAATTCCTATCATAACTTTTGAAGTTTGTTGTTGTGATTTTGCGGAATTCTTTTTCAGCCTTTTTTGGGTAGATCAAGTGTGGCTAGTTCTTTGAATTCTTTACCAGTTCTTTGGAATTCTTTGAAGTTCTTTGGGAATTTTGAGACAATACGTGTGATCTTGGCTCATCTTTGTTTGTTTGGGATTCTTTGCGAGTGATCTTTTGAATTTGGTAGCTGCATTTGTTAGTTGGGATATTTTGAATGAAAGATTCATCCGCAGCTTTGGGATAGCAAATTTTGTGCTTATTTGTTATCCGAATTATTTGGTATTTGCTTGGTGTGTTTGTGTTGTTATACTGTCATGGCATCTTCAACTTTGAAAGTTGAAATGTTCAACGGCAAGAACAACTTTAGTTTGTGGCAGATTAAGATGAAAGCACTTTTGAAACAACAGGGTATTTGGACTCTCTTAAATGTGGAGACAATCCTAGATAAGAAGTCTGCCGAATTTGAACAACAAGAGGAGAAGGCACATTCGACTATTCTGCTATGTTTATCAGATGAGATAATCATTGAAGTAGCAGATGAAAATAGAGGTTTGGGTCTTTGGAATAAGTTAGAATCTCTGTATATGACTAAGTCTCTTACGAATAAGCTGTTGTTGAAGCAAAGGTTGTTCTCTCTAAGAATGAAGGAAGGTACACCATTGAAGTAACATTTGGATTAGCTCAACACTATTCTCATGGAGTTGAGGAACATTGTTGTTACTGTGGAAGATGAGGATGATGCTGTCATCTTATTGGTATCTCTCCCTCTCTCCTTTGAGAATTTTGTGTAATCTTTTGTGGTTGGCAAAGATTCTATTACTTTGGAGGAGGTAAGATCGAGTCTTCATTCTCGAGAATTGAGACATTTGTCTACACATGGTAGCAATGATGCTAGCGGATTAGGTTTGACAGTGCATCATTCAGAGTCTAGAGGACGGCAAAGTAGAAGAGACAACAGGCATAGAGGCAGAAGTAAGTCCAGAGGTAGAATTTCCAAGGACACTTGCAATTATTGCAAGGAAAAGGGGCATTGGAAGGTAAACTGCCTTAAATTGAAGATTAAGGGAAATGCAACAGTCACCGAAAATGGAGACTCAGGGTCTGACTGTGATTTCTCCCTTACTATATGCTGTAGTGTCTACTCCGATCAGAGTTGGATTATGGATTCTAGTGCATCACATCATATGACTCCCAATAGAGAATATTTCCATACATATGAGGAGGTAGATGGTGGACAGGTCACTTTAGCAGATAATGATGTTTGTGACAGAACAGGTGTTGGATCTGTCAGATTCAGGATGCATGATGGGACGATTAAAGTTTTGGAGAATGTTTGGCATGTGCCAAGGTTGGGCAAGAGCCTTATTTCGCTAATGGCTCTTGATTAGAAAGGTTTCAGTTTTTCAGGTGGAGGTAAACTTCACATTTTGAAAGGTTCCCTAGTAGTAATGAAGGGAATCAAGGATGAACCATTATACATTCTTCAGGGCAAACCTATCATTGGATTAGTAGCTGCGACAATAAGTGATTAACAGTCTATGTCAGCTATTTGGCATTCTAGGTTAGGACATTTGAGCCTAAAGGGAATGCAGAAGCTCAGTACACTTGGCAGGTTAGATGGTCATATCTTTACAAATATTGATTTATGCAGGCATTGTATCTATGTGAAACAGAAACGTGTTTCCTTTGGAAGAGCAGAACATTCTACCAAGGGGAAGTTGGATTATGTCCTTGCAGATTGTTGGGGACCATCTCAACAACCCTCTTTAGCAGGTTCTAAGTATTTTCTCTCTATTGTTGATGACTTTAGTCATATGACTTGGGTTTTTGTTATGAAACATAAGAGTGAAGCCTTCAAGAACTTTAAACAATGGAAGGCTATTGTTGAAAACCAAGTAGGGAGGAAAGTAAAATACTTGAGAACAAATAATGGTTTAGAATTTTGCTCAAATGAATTTGACATTTTTTGCATATGTAGGCATAACTAGGCATTATACTATCAGGGGAACTCCACAACAGAATGGAGTTGTAGAACGTCTTAATAGGATGTTGTTGGAGAGAGCTAGGTGTATGCTCTCTCATGTTGGGCTGGAAAAATGTTTTTGGGCTGAAGTTGTTAACATAGCCTCCTATTTGGTGAACAGGTCGCCATCCAATGCAATTGGCGACAAGATCCCTTATGAAGTATGGATGGATAAAGCGGCTAACTATTTCAAATTGAAAGTATTTGGATGTCCTACGTATTACCATGTTAATCATGGTAAATTGGAGCCGTGTGCCAAAGAAGGCATATTTGTGTGATATGTAATGAGAGTAAAAGAATATAGGATATATGATAAAGAAACAAGAAAGGTCATTCATAGCAGGGATGTTACCTTTGATGAGGTTTCTTTGATGCACAAGAAAGAAAACCCAACTATTTTGAATCCACCTAGTACTCCTAAGCAGGTGGAGCTTGATTAGAATCAACCGTTGATATCTGATTAGTCTGTTCTTGTTGATACAAATCAACGTTTGATTTTAGAAGAAGATCGAGGAGATGAATTTGTTGAGGACACATGTTCAAGGTGTGTTGTGAGAGATCGTCCTAGGAGGGATGTTCACCCTCCACAGAGGTATGGCTACAATAATATTGTCGCTTTTGCCCTACAGGTAGCTGGTGAGGTGGAGGATGTTGACCCACCTAGTTTTGATGCTACTGTTAGCGGACCAGAAGCCGTACATTGGTTGGGAGCTATGCAAGAAGAGCTACAATCTTTGCATAAGAATAGGACTTGGGAGTTGGTAAAACGTTTCAAGGACAGAAATATTGTTGGTTGCAAATGGGTGTTCAAAAGGAAATCAGGAACGCAGGGCAACCTTGGAATACAATATAAGGCAAGATTGGTAGCAAAAGGGTTTTCACAGAAGGAGGGTGTGGACTTCAAAGAAGTCTTTGCTCCAGTAGTTAGACACACCTCCATTCGAGTCTTTTTGGCAATTGTTGCAGTAAAGGATTTAGAACTTGAACAGATGGATGTGACAATAGCTTTCTTGCATGGTGATTTAGATGAGGACATCTGGATGGAATAGCCAACAGGTTTTGCAGAAAGAGGTAGATCAGACCTCGTTTGTAAGCTGTAGAAATCTTTGTATGGGTTGAAACAGTCTCCCAAGCAGTGGTATAAAAGATTTTATTCTTTTATCACTAATGTTGGTTTTGTTATAAGTAGTTTTGATTCATGTGTCTATATTAAACAAATTAAAGAAGAATTTGTTTACTTGCTCTTGTATGTGGATGACATTTTGATTACAGCCAAAGATGTCAATGAAATACAGGTTTTGAAAGACACATTGAAATCTGAATTTGCAATGAAGGATTTAGGACCAGCAGGTAAAATCCTTGGGATGGAGATTTATCGTGACAGGAACATTGGAAGATTATTTCTCTATTAGCATAGTTATGTTCTGAAGATTTTGAGCAGGTTTGGCATGACTTCAAGCAAGGCCATCGGAATGCCCCATGATAGGAACATACGATTATCAATTGCTATGGTACCTCAGACGCCATCTAAAAAAGAGTACATGAAGAAAGTTCCATATTCACAAGCAATTGGCAATCTTATGTATGTCATGGTTTGTACTCGTTCGGATCTTGCTTACCCTCTTAGTGTTGTAAGCAGGTTTATGTCAAATCTAGGGAAGAGTCATTGGCAGGCCGTGAGAAGGATCTTTAGGTACTTGAAGGACACGTCTGATGTAAGACTGATTTATGGTGTTAAACATAACTGTAGTATAGCTGGATATTCTGATTCAGATTTTGCAGGTGATGTTGATCAGCATAGATCATTAACAAGATATGTCTTCACATTGGCAGATTCCATTATTAGTTGGAAATCTACTCTACAACCTACTGTATCTTTATCCACCACAGAGGTTGAGTATATGGCGATGACAGAAGCTGCAAAAGAAGGTATTTGGCTGAAGGGGTTACTTGGAGACTTTGGTCTGCGATATGATAAAGTAGAAATTTTCTATGACAATCTCAGTACCATCAGCTTAACGAAGGACAATGTGTTTCATGACAGGACAAAGCACAATGATGTTTGTTATCACTTTCTTAGAACAGAAGATCGCGTGAAGATTTTGAAGATCAACACACATGACAATCCAGCTGATATGTTTACGAAAGGCGTTCTTGAAAGCAAGTTTAAGCATTGCTTAGACTTACTTAATGTGTTTGCTTATAGTTGACCCTTTGGGTCTTTTGAAGATGGAAATTTGTTTGGTTCTAGGTGGAGTTTGTAAATTCAAGACAAGGTGGAGATTGTTATTATGTGTCTTGAATTAGTATGTTACACATAGGGATAGTTTTGTCCTTAGCCACTTGGGGGTACACAAATGTTATAAATAGACCCTCAACGTGTGCTTAGAGGAGGATGTTGAATCTTGTATCCCTTTTGTGATCACCTAGAGAATCATTTAGTTGAGCTCCATCCGTGGACGTACACAATTGGGGAACCACATTAAACCTTGGTGTTTTTGTTTTTGCCTCACACATTTTTCCCATTTGTCTTCTTCTTTCTTCTCCACGAGTCCAAGCTTCTCCCTTTCCGCACTTCTCTTCGCATAACACTTAACATCTATTGTCACTACAAGTATATTTTGTATTTTGATTGAATATATTTGAAGTATATTTGTAGGGGGAGGATTAATAATGTCGAAAACAGATTAATATAATTTAGAATACAAGTCTTAGTTAATCTAAATTAATGTCCTCTTAAAATCTTGATGAAATAATTTAAAAAGACATCAAACTATTTTAGATTCAAAGGACAAAATGTTCAAATAGTTTACAATGTTCTCAAGATAATGTTAAGTTTAGCATGTGTGTTGTTTTCGAAATGTTTCAGTTGGAAGCATCCGAAAATTGTTTTAAGTGTACTAACTAGACGTTATGTTAAATAAGGTAACATGTAAAACTGCCTCTAGACAGCGTTTTACTTGTTAGGTTAGTTAAACTCAACGAGTTATACTTGAATATTTCGGGCACTTCGATTGAATAAATTTTATTCAATATTTATTTAATTTCTAAACCCGACTTCTCTTCACATTGAGTTATACGCCTAAAAACCTTATTTAAACACTTATTACACGGGCACTTAGGTTATTTGTAAACTTTGTCAAGAAAATCTTTCTCGCTTGTTGTTGTTACAACCTACGATGATGGTCTCCAAGTTTTACAAAGGTCGTGGCAGTGGAAAAGGCAAAAGCAGAGGAGATGCAAAAGGAAAAGAAATAGAGAATGATGAAGTTCCACGTACTTGGTTCAAGAAAATATTTCGAGTGGACAAAAGGTTAGCAGAACCTTATAGAGATTACTTCTTTCCTCAAGGAATATTAGATGAAGTTAGACAAGAACTTCAACATACTGATGCAAATATTACATACATGGGTATTCGTAGTAAATTTGATAGAGAATACAGAATGAAATATGCTGAGATTACATTTTTGGAATAGTATGTAAAATATTTGGAAAAAGGTGTAGGTTCATCAAATAGAACTCTTCAAACTCCTATAAATGGTACAAGACTACATGCATTTGAGGAAGAGCATGAATCAACTATCCCTACTCATTTATATTCAAAACAAGTAGAATCAGATATTGCTGTAGACAAAACAAAAGTTGACAATCTTCAAAAGGCCATTGCAATAGAAAGTGCCTTAGAAGAATTAAAGCAGAAAACTTTTATGGAGCAATTTGAAAAGAAAATAGCAATACTTGAAAAGGAGAAACAAAAATGTTATAGAAGAAGGAAAGTCAGAAAAATTATGTCTAAGGAAACAAAGTCTATTGAAAAAGGAAAATCAGATGAAAATTTATTTCCAAAGGACAATGTATGTCTAGACATTGTACCTTATTGTGCATCTGATAAACTCATCAGTTCCGAACACACTGAAACTAATGAAGATAATGAGACTTTATTTTCCCTTGCTACAAATCTTGAGAAGAAATGCAAGTCAAATATGTGCTCAAGTTTTTCTATTAGTACAAGTCTTGATGATGCAGAAATTGACAAATCAGAGCATCAGACACCTGACATTGAACAAGTTATTGCAGATATAATTGACAATGTTGAGGCAGTAACTGTTCACAGGCTAAATTGTTTGGAGTAGCAGATATTGAAAATGTTAAGACTCCAGAAGAACTAAAAGTTAACCAGCCTTCTTCAAAATCTATAGATGCAGAGTCTAAGAATTCACAGCATGAATCAATGGAAATATCTGTTGAACAGAATGAACAATTACAGATAGATACACCGACTGTAGAATTTATGGAAAAATTGAACTCTGAACATTCTATAGAGACTGAACAGATGAATGTTGAGCATAATGACAATGTTCCTAACACTGTCGAAGTTGAAGAATCAAGCTTACCTGAGCAGCTTCAAGATAATTTGGAAGAGGAACAACATGACATTCATTTTGAAGAAGAGGTTCTTGAAGATGAATTAAACTCTGAATCACGGCTTCAGGTATCACCTTCTTTGTGTACAATATTAAAAATTCAAGGTAATGCAATTCATTTTAGATCTGAAGAAGAATTGCAGAAATACAATAATCTGATTACATGAGATTCTGCATGCTCGTCCAATAAAATTCAGAAATTTGATGGAAATAAGAGATCTGTTTGAGTTTCAAGGCCTCATTAAATTCTTGCCAGTAGGAACGAAATCGAAGCAATACACAGAGCTTATTGCAGCTTTTTATAGCAATCTGGACAAGAATGGAAATTTTCTGAAAACTCAAATAAATGAACAGGAGTTTATATTGTCTCCTGAGTTAATTTTTGAAGTTTTAGGATTAAAGAATGAAGGTGTTGTTGTTACAAACAGATTTGACATGATAAGACAACTGGAATGTAACATTCAGACTTTATCAAAAATTCCAGATGTATATTCTGAAATGAGATTAATGGAAAATCTGAATGCAGAGTCAATGTTTATTGCAAATTTATTTCAGAGAGTTGGACACAATTTGGAAGTCAGCAGAAGCTGTTTATATGCAACTTATGGCCTATTGAATAGAATTCAAATAAATTGGTTTGATGTTTTATGTCTCAACTACAACATATGAGTTCAAAGTTATTTTATGGTGACTGTATGTAGAATCCTTGCAAGCCAATTGACTTTATCCGACTGGCCCACTGAAACTAAAGGCTTGAGAGCATTTAGTGTTAAAGATTTGCAAAAATTCTAGGCCATGCATAAACCTCAACGACAACATCAACAACAACCTGATTATACATACCATATACAACAACAACAACAACAACAACAAAGTTATTCAGTTCAAGCAGAACAGCAAACCCAGCTACCTCTTGACTTAGATGTAGTACTTAACAACATCAGAAATGATATTAGGCATCTAGGAGATAAAATATGTAATGCTATAAGTGATATACTTAGGAGGGATCGATAACTGTTTTTGTTTGTTTCTGAATACAAAATGTAATGTTTGTGTTACTTGTTTGATTCATTGAACAATACATTTTTCTGTACTAATGTTCAATTATTATTCTTGTTTACAGAAAGAGTTGTTGTAATTATATCTCGTATATATATATATATTCTATGTAATTATCTTTTTGATTAATGACAAAAAGGGGGAGAAATATTATAAAAAGATGATTATGATCTTAATTGCATATATATATTATAAATGGAGATGCTATTTAAATAGTTATTGTAATCTAACAGATGATAATTAGAAAACTGATACTTATATAATTATTGACATCTGAGAGTTTTATTTCTAAGAGGTAAAATTTGCACAAACAATATAAATAAGCTTAAGTGAACTTAAGTCAATAAACAAGTTTGTTGAATTAAAAGTTAACCCAACGAAGGTGCTTTGTTGAGTTATACATATTTCATAATTGATTTAATATGGCTTTGTCATCATCAAAAAGGAGGAGATTGTTGAGTATTTTTGTTTTGATGATGTATGCTGAATGAAAATAATCATATTTGCTCAATTACTATTGCTTGTGAAAAGAAATTAAAATCATCAATTAATACAGAAAAAGCTTACTGATATAAATACTTGTCTGTATTGGATCTTAAGTTAATAACTAGTCATTTTGTTGCATTAATTTCTCATTTAGCTAAACGTTAAGTTAACGTGTGTTTTTATTGAAAAGCATGATACGTTTTAAAGTTATATCTTCTGTATCATGAACAATGCACATTTAGACAACTCGTTAAGTTAGAGTTTTGTTTGTATAGAGGTCACGTGAGAACTCGTTAAGTTAGAGGTTTAAAGGTTAAAATAGGTCATGTGATAACTTGTCATGTTAGTGAGTAAAAGAAGAGACGAACTCGTTAAGTTAGTGTTATACACATGGTGAAATTATAAGTTACGAATGTTGTATTGTATCACGTGAGGTGCACATGTTTAACTCGTTAAGTTAACATAACTAAACACGTAGAGTTGCTATATTGAACACTAAGGCAACATGTCACGTTAGCGTTATAAACTTAAGTTGTTATTTTTGCACGTGGTAAAATTCTTATTATAAAAACATTTGTTTATTACTGAATCGGTGAGTTAAAGCTTTTTTGGAGGCTTACAGTCATAACTATATGAAAGGTAACTTAAGTCATGTTTTCAGGTCTTGACATGTGTCTCACTAGTTTTATAATATAAAGAGTTTTTCGGTGACTTACATCTGTAACTATCCGAAACTTAAACTGTTTTCGGTGAGTTATCGTTTAACCTTCCGAAAGAAAGGTTAAGCTGGTTCGTTGAGTTAGCATAACACCACAAACTTAGTTCTTTGAGTTAGCTACAGTACTTGTCACGTGAAATGGCACATGAGGAACTTGTTAAGTTATATATATATACTTGTGTTACTCATTTAGTTAACATTAAAGTCAAGACTTCTTATTACACTGATGAAAAATTTTTGGACGAGAAAGTTTATTTTGTAGGAAATTTTTCATAGATCCAAGACTAATGATTAAAGAAAATTCGAAATATAAACGTGGGTTAGAACGTGTGTGTTTCGATGAAGGAAAAAGAAAAGACGTGGAGAAGTGGAAAACTGGTAGTGGTTAAACGTGAAGGATATGCATGAAATGAAGATACATTATAAAAGGCATAGAATTCTCGTTGAACAAACCATCCCTGGACACCAAAAGAAAAATCTCTTTCTGGGATCAAAAACACCTTCTCGGGGAAAATCTCTCAAGTGGAAGAAAATTCAGTGAAGTAGAAAAGGTCAGATTTATGTCACTGAAGATTTGAAGTATCAGAAGAAAGCAAATTCGGTGAAGCAGAGAAAGACAAGATATTCGTCACTGAAGAATTGATGAAGAAGAAAAAGAAGAAGAAGAAAGATCTCAAACAGGGAGAAATGTTTTAAATTCTGCAAATTAGTTTTCTTTGTTTATAGTTATGAAATTGTTTAGATGATACATGGTATCGATATATAATTGCATCTAAAATTTCTGAGGAGAATTGAATTGTACATTGTAATTGAAGCATTGAATAAAAATGATTTTATGAAAACAATGTCTCGGCTTGTTTTTGAGTTTTAAAGTTTCAATTATATTTCAGAAAATATTAAAAATACACACTTCACTCCCCTCTTGTGTAGCCATACAATCCTATAGGTTCTTTACTTTATTTGATTGCTAGTAGACCTAATATTATGTTTGGTGTGTGTGTTTGTGTTAGATTTCAATCTAATCCTAAAGAATCACACTCAATTGCAGTTAAAAGAATATTTAGATATATACAAGGAATTAAAAATTTCAGACTGTATTATTCTAAGGATAGTCCAATAGATCTTATAGGATATACTAATGCTGATTATGCAGGATTTAAATCTGATAGAAAAAGTACAAGTGGCACATGCCAATTTTTGGGAAATAATTTTTTGTCATGGTTTAGTAAAAAGCAAAACTGTGTAGCACTTTCTACTACAGAAGCTGAATATGTTGCTACTGCACTGTGTTGCACTCAGATTCTGTGGATAAGGTAAACTTTAGAAGATTTTGGATTATCTTATGATACGACTAAGATTTATTGTGACAGTAGTTCTGCAATAAATCTTTCCAGAAATCCTATATTACATTCTAGAGCAAAGCATATAGAGGTTAGACATCATTTTCTAAGAGATAACGTAATTAAAGGAAAAATTAAATTAGAATTTGTGTCTAGTAAAAATCAATTAGCTGATATATTTACAAAACCTCTAGATGAAAATACATTTTGCAACTTTAGATTAAATTTGGCTATTTGTAGGCTATGTGATGTGTAAAATGCTTAAACTCCACATAAAAAGATAAATAGTATTAATGATGTTGTTCACCTCATAGATATTATATATTTATCATAAATATCTAAAGTAATATCTAAACTGCTGCTTAAGATACTATGTATTTATTGTAAAATCATAGTAGTATCTTATTGATTTTAAGTCGTTTATCAATTTTAATGGTTTTTACGATTTTAAGTGGAAGTGTAAATGAAAAACATTAAATAGTTCTGAAATTCTGAAACTTTGATCAAGTGTTTTCTTTGAATTGAGGAAAATGCATATGATCATACATAAATTTGACTTAATTGCTTAAACTTGTAGAATAATTTATATGTAACTCATCTTAAATTGTTAATCAAAAGTATAAGCTTATTGAAATTGATTCATATTTTCAGTAAAATCATAGAAGTAAAAATTATATCAGATTTGTGTTTTGCATTTGTATTAGTGGAATACATATATACTGCGCTTAAAATGAAAAGTGCATACAAAGTGAAAATCTTTGAGAGTTTATTGATCAGTTTGATCACGAGCTTTTTGTACTTGAGCAGATAGGTATGTAAGGATTATTGTCTTGAAAAAGGATTTTTTAAATCTAGCAACCTAAGGTCCTGATCAGATATGGGATTGTTGACTGTAAGCTCATTACACAGGTACATTAAAAAGCTCTTGTATGATTCAAGCTTTTCAAACTAACTTTTAAAGAAAATTATCAATAATTACTGTTTTGAAAAGAAAAAGTTGTTTCATTAATTACAGATATCTTTGAATCAAATATAGTTTCTACCAACATGACTATTGAGTTATTGAATCAACATTAGTACTTTTGAAAACGTTTATTTGAGATACATTCTTTTATTCTCCTTGAATTAATCATATTGAGTTCAAAGTTGTGTTTTTGATTCATATACAGTAGGAATTGATTCTGGAAATCATTTTTGATGAAGTCAGAATAACAGAAGTTTTTGAAAAGAAAATTTAAAAATATAGTTATACTTAACATCTATTGTTATACAAGTATATTTTGTATTTTGATTGAATATATATATAAAGTATATTTGTAGGGGGAGGATTAACAATGTCCAAAACAGATTAATATAATTCAGAATACAAATCTTGGTTAATCTGAATTAATGTCCTCTTAAAAGCTTGATGAAATAATTTACAAAGATAAACAAACTATTTTAGATTCAAAGGACAGGAATGTTAGAATAGTTTACAATGTTCTCAAGAAAATGATAAGTTATTGCTATTGTGATGTATTTGGAATGTTTTAGTTGGAAGCATCCGAGAATTGTTTTAAGTGTACTAACTAAACGTTATGTTAAATAAGGTAACGTGTAAAACTACCTTTAGACAGCATTTTACTCGTTAGGTTAGTTAACTCAACGAGTTATACTTGAATATTTCAGGTACCTTGATTGAATAAAATTTATTCAATATTCATTTAATATCTAAACCCGACTTCTCTTTATGTTGAGTTATTCACCTAAAACCCTATTTAAACACTTATTACATGGGCACTTAGGTTATTCGTAAACTTTATCAAGAAAATCTTTCCCACTTGTTGCTGTTACAACCTATGATGATGGTCTCTAAGTTCTACAAAGTTCGTGGCAGAGGAATAGGCAAAAGCAGAGGAGATGCAAAAGGAAAAGAAATAGAGAATGATGAAGTTCCACACACTTGGTTTAAGAAAATTTTTCAAGTTGACAAAAGGTTAGCAAAAATTTACAATGAATACTTCTTTCTTGAAGGTATACTGAATGAAGTTAGATTAGAACTTCATAATACTGATGCTAGTATTACATACAAGGGGATTCAAAGTAAATATGATAGAGAATACCGTATGAAATGTGCTGAAATTGCATTTTTGGAACAATATGCAAAATATATGGAAAAAGGTGTAGGTTCATCAAATAGAATTCCTCAAACTCCTATTAGTGGTACACGACTACAACCATTTGAGGAAGAACATGAATCTGCTATACCTACCCCTTTATATTCAAAACAAGTAGAATCAAATATTGCTGTAGATGAAAGAAAAGTTGGCAGTCTTCAAAAGGCTATAGCAATAGAAAGTGCCTTTGAAGAGTTAAAGCAGAAAACTTTTATGGAGCAATTTGAAAAGAAAACAACAATACTTGAAGAGGAGAAACAGAAATTTTATAGTAGAAGGAAAGTCAAAAAAATTATGTCTTCAAAGACAAAGTCTATTGAAAAAGGAAAATCAGAGGAAAATTTATTTCCAAAGGACAATGTATGTCTAGACATTGTACCTTATAGTGCATCTGATAAACTCATTAGTTCTTAGCATACTAAAATTGATGATGATAATGAGACTTTATTTTCTCTCGCTAGAAAACTTGAGAAGAAATACTAGTCAAATATACACTCAAGTTTTTCTATTAGTCTTGATGATGTAGAAATTGAAAAATCAAAGCATCAAGCACTTGACATTGAACAAGTTATTGCAGATATAATTGACAATGTTGAGGCAGTAACTAGTTTACAGGCTGAATTGTTTGGAGTAGTAGATATTGAAAAAGTTAAGACTCCAGAAGAGCTAAATGTTAACCAGCCTTCTTTAGTATCTATAGAAGCAGAGTCTAAGAATTCACAACATGTATCAATGGAGATATCTATTGAACAAAATGCACAATTACAGATAGATACACCGGTTGTAGAATTTGTGAAAATATTAAACTCTGATCATTCTATAGAGACTGAACAGATGAATGTTGAGCATATTGACAATGTTCCTTACAATGTTGAAGCTGAAGAATCAAGCTTACATACGTAGCTTCAAGAAAATATTTTCACAGAGGAACAACATGACATCCATTTTGAAGAAGAGGTTCTTGAAGATGAATTAAACTCTGAATCACGGCTTCAGGCATCACCTTCTTTGTGTACAATATTAAAAATTCAAGGTAATTCAATTCATTTTAGATCAGAAGAAGCAGTGCAGAAATAAAATAATCTGATTACATGTCAGATTTTGCATGCTTGACCAATAAAATTCTGAAATTTGATGGAAATAAGAGATCTATTTGAGTATCAAGGACTCATTCAATTCATGCCAGTAGGAATGAAATGGAAGCAATACACAAAGCTTATTGTAGCTTTTTATAGCAATCTAGTCAAGAATGAAAATTTTCTGAAAACTCAAAGAAATCAACAAGAGTTTATATTATCTCTTAAGTTAATTTTTGAAGTTTTGGGATTAAAGAATGAAGGTGTTATTGTTACAAACAGATTTGACATGATTAGACAACTAGAATGGAACATTCAGTCTTTATCAAAAATTCCAGATGTATATTCTGAAATGAGATTAATGGAAAATCTGAATGCAGATACAAGGTTCATTGCAAATATATTGCATGCAAATTTATTTCAGAGAGTTGGACACAATATGGAAGTAAGCAGAAGTTGTTTGTATGCAACTTATGGCCTACTGAATAGAATTCAAATCAATTGGTTTGATGTTTTCACTTATCAACTACAGCATATGTGTTCAAAGTTATTTTATGGTGATGCTGTATGTAGAATCCTTGCAAGCCAATTGAATTTATCCAACTGGTCCTTTGAAACTAAAGGCATGAGTGCATTTAGTGTAAAAGATTTGCAACGATTCCAGGCCATGGATAACCCTCAACGACAACAACAACAACCTGATTGTATAGACCATATACAACAACAACAAAGTTATTCAGTTCAAGTAGAATAGCAAACCTAGATACCTCCTGACCTAGATGATTTACTTAACGACATCAGGAATGATATTAGGCATCTAGGAGATAAAATTTGTAATGCTATAAGTGATATACTTAGGAGGGGTCGATAACTATTTTTGTTTGTATTTGAATACAAAATGTAATGTTTGTATTTCTTGTTTGATTCATTGAACAATACATTTTCTGTAAATGTATTCTATTCTTATTATTGTTTACAAAAAGAGTTGTTGTAAATATATCTCTTACTATATATATTCTCTGTAATTATCTTTTTGATTAATGACAAAAAGGGGGAGAAATGTTATAAAAAGATGATTATGATTTTAATTACATATAATATAAAAGGGTGATGATATTTATGATTATTGTAATCTAACAGATGATAATTAGAGAAATGATACTTATATAATTATTGACATCTAAAAGTTTTATTTTTGAGAGGTAAAATTTACACAAACAATAGAAATAAGCTTAAGTGAACTTAAGTCAACAAACTTGTTTGTTGAATTAAAAGTTAACCCAACGAAGGTGCTTTGTTGAGTTAAATATATTTCATATTTTTTTAACAAAATTCTAATTTTAGTATCTTTAACTTGGTTGGTTCCTTAATATGTAATTTGAAGGGTCCTCCAAGCTTCATGAGAGGATTTACAAGTAGATATTTTATTATACTGTTCACTTGTTGGTGCATAGTAAATGGAATTAAGCCTACGAGCATCCATCTAGATGATTCTTTCATCCTCCTTAGTCTAGTCACTTTCATGACTAATTGGAATTGGTGTAGCATGTACAACCATTCTCCAAAGTTGCACATCTGTACTTTTGAGAAAACACTCCATCCTATTTTCTAGTAGCTATAATTGCTACCATCAAAGAGGGGAGGTCAATGGATATTCTGACCCTCTACAGTGTGGAAAGTTATGATCTTAGATGGTTAAATCCATTAATGAGATCAACCTTGCTCTGATACCAATTGTTAGGACCGGATGGCTTACCAAAGGGGGGTGAATGGTAATAAAATTTGTTTCTTAAAGATGAATGATTAATTAATAAAGCAAAATAGCAAGCACACAATAAAAGGAATGCACATAGGGATTTTAGGTGATTCACCACTAATGGCTAGTCCACCCCCAAGGGATACTTGGGTTTCACTAATCTTTCACAAACTTACAAACAATTGCTTTAAGGTCAAAGCAAGAACCAACCAATCTGATTGAGCTTTCAGGTCGTAGCTCCAACCAACCTTTCACTGAAGTTTTTAATTCGTGTACTTTAGTAAACACTTGCTTGAATGTGTTAGAGTTGAGTGTGTGGAGAGCTTCTAAATTTGAGTTTGTATATGTTGATGATGATTTGATCTCGAAGACTTTCTTCTATTGAGCTTGATGTATAGATTTGTATGAGAAAAAGTTGTCTGATTTCGTTGTCTAGTGCTTGTATATATACCATTATCTATAACAATCATATTTTCTCCCAATAGATGTATTCTGCTGTACTTGGTAAAGTTTCAGACCCAAATTTGATAAGTTACCGTTCAGGGAGGTATTTCAAGATACCCTACTGATTTTTTGGGTTTTCGAAGGTTTAGCTATGTAACTCTCCGAAGAATACTTGTAACTTACCGAAGAGTCACTTAAGTCCTTTTGCCACGTAGGACTTCAAATCGTGCATATGTGGTGTCATAAGATCGGATACTTGTAATTGTAACTCACCGAAATGTTCTTAAGTATTGGATAGTTAGCTACAGTAACCCTCCAATTTCCTTCTTTAAGTTTCTGACTACTTTCTTATTTCGGCCCGTGCATAAAAGGATAATTTAAGTTTTAGATACTTAAATCTGTAACCTACCGAAACTTCTTATTTTTTGGATAGTTAACTTCCGAAAATCCCCTCTAAGTTTTTGTTTGGATTTCTACACGTGGAAAATTCAATGACTTAAATTTTGGATAGTTAGCCTTCCTAACTCTCCAATTTTCTTTGAGTTTTCGGATAGTTTGCACCTTAACTCTCGGATCATTCCGTCAGCTTCCTTTAAAACTGTTCGAAGACCTTTTATTTCCAAATAGTTACTCTTCTAACTATCCGATAATGCTTTGGTTGCTTTGAATTGATTCTTTAGAAACTTAAACCTGTAACTATTCGATTTTCTTGTGGCTTTATAGCAGTAATTTCTGAACTATCTATATCGACTTCTACTCTTTTGCTGAACTGATATACTTGAGAAATACAATTTGATTCCTCACATTGATTTTTGCATTATCAAAATCTAGAGGTCCTTTCAATTGAGCTTATAAAACTGTTTATAAGACAAGCTTAGGTATGTCATCTTTTAGGCTAGTATATGGAAACAGTTGTAATTTACCAGCTGAAATTGAACATAAAGCTTATTGGGCATTAAAATCTCTAAACACTAATTTAAATCAAGTTGCTAAAAATAGGAAAATACAATTGATTGAATTAGAAGAATTTAGGAATGAAGCTTATTCGAAAACTGTAAGAGAAAAAGAGAAAATGAAGTTTTGGCATGACAAGAAAATTATTCCAAAAACCTTTGAAATAGGACAAGAAGTATATCTTTACATGACTAGACTCCATAACCATCTAGGAAAATTAAGATCTAGGTGGGCAAGACCTTACATAATTTGAAATATTTATTCCTATGGAGTTATTGAAATTGAAAATCCTAAAAATCAGAATATATTTAAAGTAAATGGACAAAGACTTAGACCTATTCTGAAAATACCAAAAGGTTCCTTTAGAATTATAGAAGAAGTAAGAGTAGAGGACTACTCGAGCTTTACTCAGTAAGAAATTATCTAAGTAGTTTACAAAAAAAAAAGAAAGAAAAAAAGCCTTATTTAAACTTGGTCACGGTTCAACCAGAAGAAATTATCAATTTTACTGAAAAATATATTAAAAGAAAAAATCATTGCGGTTCAATCGACAAGATCCATTGATCTAACCGAAACATAAAAACATAAAAAAAATCTATATAATATATTAAGTAAAAATATCGATTTTACTAAAGCATATCATCGGTTCAATCGACAGAAGAAAAAAAAGAGAGTATGCAATTTTGGTTCAATCGAGGAATATAACGGTTTGACTGAAATGCTAAAATGTTGAAAAATTAAGAGTTGGTTAGACTAGAAATTCTTAGATCTTAAATGAAGTAAAAATTATTATTATAAGTATTTTTATTAGTTATAACTTTTCGAGAAGTTCGTTGAGTTACACTTAACTCAACGAACTTATACCGTTGAATTACACTTAACTCAACGAACTTACTCCGTTGAGTCTAGGATAAGTTAACGAACTTACCCCGTTGAGTTAACTATAACTCAATGGAGTATTGTAGTTAAGTCCACAGACTTAGTCTGTGGAGTTAACTGTAATTCCATGGAGAAGTGAGCGAGAGAGCGAGAGTTTGCCTGGGAAAATGACCCAGCTACCCGCCTAAACTTAGGGCTTATTTATACTAAAACTTAGGATTTGGGGGCATTATCTGCAAACTCATTTAGAACTTAGAACAGTAGAGATCAGAGTGATTCCATTCCGTTCCATTACTCCACGATGACAAAGATGACAATAGAGTTCTGGGAGGACGCAGTTGACACGATAGAATTTCTCAAAGAATCGGAAGAATGGCACACAAGGCAAAATATCAGAAATACAACATGAGAAAAAGAACTACAAAAAGTAGAATCTAACCTTTCTATTGGAGGAAAGTTTTGGTAGATTTAGGCATAAAAATACCTTAGATTATGGAAATAAGAATCAGAGTAGCTACATAAGTTGCATTAAATAGAGAGAGAAAAATCAAACCAAATAATGAAGTTGCCTTAGAATTGATCCAACGTAAGTCCCGACTATGGTTCAAAAGATGCATAGGTGGACGTGCTCGGTGGGCAATCTGGGAACAATAGAGGAAAGTAAATGAAGAATTTGCAACTGAAGAACAAGAGGAACTGACTACTGAAAGACCTGTCCCTAAGGAACAGTAGCCTAGACCTTTAGTTCCACCACCTAAACCACTAGAAAGGGTGGTAGTTATGGGGCCTTCCACTGAAGAAGAATTAAGAGAATTTGAAGAATTGGATCAAGTTGGGAAAAACCAATGAGAACTAGAAGATTTGGTAGTAGCTAAAGCACAACTGGTGTTTGATGCACTTCACGAAAGGAGGGCTGTAGAAAAGTTGAAGGTCCAATACAAAGTTAAAGTTGAATAGCATCAAGAAGCCACTACCATACCTACTATTAAAGAAATGGAAGTTGGTCCTTCGAGACCAGTAGTTATAGAAGAGGTAAAACAGAAAGAGCTAGTACCTATGGCTCAAAGGCCTGTAGAGCCCATTTTTGTAGATTTAATCTCAAAAGAGGAAGACCAGACACAGCTAATTAGAAGAAGGAAAGGAAAAGAGATAGTGCTTGTGCATAAAGATGAGATTAAATCTAAGATGCAAACATCAGTAGGGCTTGTAGAGCCAATTTTTGTAAACCTACTATTCGATTCTGAGGAGCAAGAGCAGCAGCAAGAGGAAAGAGAAGAAGAAAAACAAGCTGAAACTAATCTACAACCTATACAAACAGAAAGAACAGAAATTAGGGTAGAAGTTGATTTGCTCGTGACTCCATCCCAATCTGCCACAGAATCAGAAAGAACAATGACAATGTAAATTGGTAGTTAGGAGGAAGAAGAAAGAACAGAAACTGAACAAGAAGCTAAATAAGTATATATTGAACAAAAAGGAAATATCTCGATAGATTCCACTAAAGAGGGAGAAACTCTTCAGCAAATTTTAGAGAGGGTGCAAGAAAGAAGAGTGGAGAGTTCTGTCAGCTCTCTACCATTGTAGGATCGTCTGTATCACAAGAGGGGGGGTGAATTATGTCTTTAGTAATTAAAATACTAGCGGATAAAACAAGAGCACAAAACACTCATAAATGAAATTCTATTCTTTATTTAAAGACATAATTTACAATATCTTTTCAGTTCAATTCCCTTCTTGAAGGTTTTGATACAGTAATGCTCGATATACAATTCAAATAGAAAAACAAAGCTCTTATAGAAAACTAATTTTGAATTGTATAAAACCTGATCTTTATGCACACAGCTTCTTTCTTTCTCTTTGCTCAACTTCTGTATATCTTCTTCTCTAGTTGTCGAATTTCAAAACTTCTTGCGTTTGCAGCTCCTTTTCTGAAATTGCTTAGAATTTCGAACTTCTTCTAATGTTGGATAATTTTTTAGAATATGAATATTCAAACTTAACTTTTCAGTTAGGGATCCAAATTGAATATTCAGACTTGGTTTTTGAGATTGGGATCCTCTATTGTAATGTAGCTCGTACTCTCTATTAGTAGTAAAACTCTATTGTCTTTTACGTTCAACGTGTTCATTCACTTAATCCACAATCCATCATCCATAATCCACGTACTAATTTTTTCTTTAATCCAAATTACTATCTTTTGGAGTTTCCACTTTCTCCACTATCATTTTGAATTTCCACGATTTCCACTTGTAGATTCATCGAGACTTTTATCTTCTTGGAGTCTTGTAGAATATCTTCTAAGTCTTTGATTTAGTCGAACACTTATCTTTTAAATCCTGTAAAACTCGAACACTTATCTGTAACTCTTCGAGTTTTTGCACCTGCAAAACATGTGACTAAACATAGCAAACTTATCTATTCGTTAGTCATTTTATAAAACTTGAAGACTTATCTATCCATGCATATAAAAACTCGAATAGTTATCTAACTATTCGATTTTCATTACCAAACGCACATGGAAAATACGTGATAACTTAAAACATTAAAAACACACGTGAAGATAACTTAACTATATGAGTTTTTAACATAAACTATTCGACAAAAACAAAACGTTAACTATCCGAAAGTTTAACTATCAAAAATCTAACTCTTCGGAAATTTTTAACTTATCTGACATAAAAATGAAACTTTTCGATAATCTGTTAACTATTATACTTAGAGAAATATACTTAGAGAATATTATTTAGACTTATTTAAAAATGTTAATAAAGCATGTATCATCAAAACAAAATTCCTAACAATCTCCCCCTTTTTGATAATGTCAAAACTTGATAAGTCAAATAATCTATCTCTTCTCCCCCTTTTTGGCATTATAAAAAAGTAAATAAAATGTAAGGAAGAAAAATATTCTAAGTACATATCGTTCAAAAAGATATTATTAAACATGCATAACTATCATGGATTAAGCATAAAATGTTTAAATATAAATTGTGAAAAATAATCACATGAGTATTAAATGCAGTAAACAGTTTACATAATATTTTTGGTAACAAATTACAATACATAAATCATGTAATACATAATTTGTATAATCACAAGCCTCTTTGTTTTCGAAAAATATTGATCAGAGTGTCTGAAATTTGCTTTGCAATTTCTGTACTTACTCTGTTTATCTGATCAATTACTACTTGATCTAAATTATTTTGTGAAACTTGTGATGGTTGCTATAAAAATTCAGTATGGATGTCTATATGTATACCTGTATTTGTATCTGTATTTATATCTGTATCTATTTGTATACCTGTATTTATATCTGTATGTATACTGGTATTGATATCTGTATGTATACTGGTATTGATATCTGTATGTTGTTGTTGAGTATTTTTGTTTTGATGATGTGTGCTGAATGAAAATAATCATATTTGCTCAATTACTATTGCTTGTGAAAAGAAATTAAAATCATCAATTAATACAGAAAAAGCTTACTGATATAAATACTTGCCTGTATTGGATCTGAAGTTAATAACTAGTCGTTTCGTTGCATTAATTTCTCATTTAGCTAAACGTTAAGTTAACGTGTGTTTTTATTGAAAAGCATGATATGTTTTAATGTTATATCTTCTGTATTATGAACAGTGCATGCTTAGACAACTCGTTAAGTTAGAGTTTTGTTTGTATAGAGGTCACGTGAGAACTCGTTAAGTTAGAGGCTTAAAGGTTAAAATAGGTCATGTGATAACTCGTTAAGTTAGTGAGTAAAAGAAGAGACGAACTCGTTAAGTTAGTGTTATACACGTGGTGAAATTATAAGTTACGAATGTTGTATTGTATCACGTGAGGTGCACATGTTTAACTCGTTAAGTTAACATAACTAAACGTGTTGAGTTGCTATATTGAACACTAAGGCAACGCGTTAGGTTAGCGTTATAAACTTAAGTTGTTATTTTTGCACGTGGTAAAATTCTTATTATAAAAACATTTGTTTATTACTGGTTCGTTGAGTTATCATAACAAACCAGAGATGGCTCGTTGAGATAGCATAACACCACAGACATAGTTCGTTGAGTTAGTTACAGTACTTGTCACGTGAAATGGCACATGAGGAACTCGTTAAGTTAGAAACGTTAAGTTATATATATACTTGTGTTACTCGTTTAGTTAACATTAAAGTAACAACTTCTTATTACACTGATGAAAAACTTTTGGACGAGAAAGTTTATTTTGCAGGAAATTTTTCAGAGATCCAAGACTGATGATTAAAGAAAATTTGAAATATAAACGTGGGTTAGAACGTGTGTGTTTCGATGAAGGAAAAAGAAAAGACGTGGAGAAGTGGAAAACTGGTAGTGGTTAAACGTGAAGGATATGTACGAAATGAAGATACAGTAAAAAAGGCATAGAATTCTTGTTGATCAATTTATCCTTGCACACTAAACGAAAAATCTTTTCAAGGATCAAACCATCCCTGCACACCAAAAGAAAAATCTTTTTCAGGGATCAAAAACACCTCTTCTTGGGGAAAATCTCTCAAGTGGAAGAAAGTTCAGTGAAGCATAAAAACGTAAGATTTTCGTCACTAAAGATTTGAAGTATCAGAAGAAAGCAAATTCGGTGAAGCATGAAAAGACAAGATATTTGTCACTGAAGAATTGCTGAAGAAGAAAAAGAAGAAGAAGAAAGATGTCAAACAGGGAGAAAAGTTTTAAATTCCGCAAATTAGTTTTCTCTGTTTGTAGTTATGAAATTGTTTAGATGATACATGGTATCGAAATATAATTGCATCTACAATTTCTGAGGAGAATTGAATTGTATATTGTAATTGAAACCTTGAATAAAAATGATTTTATGAAAACAATGTCTTAACTTGTTTTTGAGTTTTAAAATTTCAATTATATTTCAGAAAATATTAAAGATACACAATTCACCCCCCTCTTTTGTAGCCATACGATCCTACAAGTGGTATGAGAGCTTTGTTAATAATCTTTGATATAAAATCGATACCAACTTATTTAATATCATTGCTTATTCTACCTTTCTTGTTTTTAAACAGAAATTAATATCTGAGCATACGTTTAACTTTCTTGATTTAAGGCTCAAATTGTTTTAAAGTTTTTAGACTGTTTAAAATCAAATAGGTTGAAAAATCTAAGGTAAAATGGCTAGTGGAAATGGTAATTTTTCTTTATATGAAGGCCAAAATCTTAATCTTCCTCCTTTATTTGATGGAATACATTTTGAATATTGGAAATGTAGGATGACTGTTTTTCTTCAAAGTATAGATCATAAGTTGTGGTTCATGATTTCTAAACCATATACTCCGTTATCTACCCCTTATAATACTAACTTTTAAAGAAAATTATCAATATTTACTGTTTTGAAAAGAAAAAGTTGTTTCATTAATTACAGATATCTTTGAATTGCACATAGTTTATACCAATATGACTACTAATTTATTGAATCAACATTAGTACTTTTGAAAACGTTTATTTGAGATACATTCTTTTATTCTCCTGAATTAATCGGATTGAGTTCAAAGTTGTGTTTTGATTCATATACAATAGGAATTGATTCTGGAAATCATTTTTGATGATGTCAGGATAACAAAAGTCTCTAAAAAGAAAATGTAAAAGTATAGTTATATTTAACATCTATTGTCACTACAAGTATATTTTGTATTTTGATTGAATATATTTGAAGTATATTTGTAGGGGGAGCATTAACAATGTCAAAAACAGATTAATATAATTTAAAATACAAATCTTAGTTAATCTGAATTAATGTCCTCTTAAAATCTTGATGAAATAATTTAAAAAGACAAATAAACTATTCTAGATTCAAAAGACAAAATGTTCAAATAGTTTACAATGCTCTGAAGATAATGTTAAGTTTAGCATGTGTGTTGTTTTCGGAAGGTTTTAGTTGGAAGCATCCGAAACTTGTTTAAGTGTACTAACTAGACGTTATATTAGATAAGGTAACATGTAAAATTGCCTCTAGACAGCGTTTTACTCATTAGGTTGGTTAACTCAACGAGTTATACTTGAATATTTCGGGTACCTTGATTGAATAAACTTTATTCAATATTTATTTAATTTCTAAACCCGACTTCTCTTCACGTTGAGTTATACGCCTAAAAACCCTATTTAAACACTTATTACACGGGGACTTAGGTTATTTGTAAACTTTGTCAAGAAAATCTTTCCCGCTTGTTGCTGTTACAACCTATGACGATGGTCACCAAGTTCTACAAAGGTCGTGGCAGAGGAAAAGGCAAAAGTAGAAGAGATGCAAAAGGAAAAGAAATAGAGAATGATGAAGTTTCATGTACTTGGTTCAAGAAAATATTTCGAGTGGACAAAAGGTTAGAAGAACTTTATAGAGATTACTTCTTTTCTTAGGATATATTAGATGAAGTTAGACAAGAACTTCAACATATTGATGCAAGTATTACATACATGGGTATTCGAAGTAAATATGATAGAGAATACAGAATGAAATGTGCTTAGATTGCATTTTTGAAACAGTATGCAAAATATTTGGAAAAAGGTGTAGGTTCATCAAATAGAACTCCTCAAACTCCTATAAACGGTACAAGACTACATGCATTTGAGGAAGAGTATGAATCAGCTATCCCTACTCCTTTATATTCAAAACAAGTAGAATCAGATATTGCTGTAGACAAAACAAAAGTTGATAGTCTTCGTAAGGCTATTGCAATAGAAAGTGCCTTAGAAGAATTAAAGCAGAAAACTTTTATGGAGCAATTTGAAAAGAAAACAGCAATACTTGAAAAGGAGAAACAAAAATGTTATAGAAGAAGGAAAGTTAGAAAAATTATGTCTAAGGAAACAAAGTCTATTGAAAAAGGAAAATCAGATGAAAATTTATTTTCAAAGGACAATGTATGTCTAGACATTGTACCTTATTGTGCATCTGATAAACTCATCAGTTCTGAACACACTGAAACTGATGAAGATAATGAGACTTTATTTTCCCTTGCTAGAAAGCTTGAGAAGAAATGCAAGTCAAATATAAGCTCAAGTTTTTCTATTAGTAGAAGTCCTGATGATGCAGAAATTGACAAATCAGAGCATCAGGCACTTGACATTGAATAAGTTATTGCAGATATAATTGACAATGTTGAGGTAGTAACCAGTTCAAAGGCTGAATTGTCTGGAGTAGCAGATATTGAAATTGTTAAGACTCCAGAAGAGCTAAAAGTAAACCAGCCTTCTACGGAATCTATAGAAGCAGAGTCTGAAAATTCACAGCATGAATCAATGGAATTATCTGTTGAACAAAATGAACAATTACAAACAGATACATCGGCTGTAGAATTTGTGGAAAAATTATACTCTGAACATTCTATAGAGACTGAACAGATGAATGTTGAGCATATTGACAATGTTCCTAACACTGTTGAAGTTGAAGAATCAAGCTTACCTGAGCAGCTTCAAGATAATATTTTGGAAGAGGAACAACATGACATTCATTTTGAAGAAGAGGTTCCTGAAGATGAATTAAACTCTGAATCACGGCTTCAAGTATCACCTTCTTTGTGTACAATATTAAAAATTCAAGGTAATGCAATTCATTTTAGATCTGAAGAAGCATTGCACAAATACAATAATCTGATTACATGTCAGATTCTGCATGCTTGTCCAATAAAATTTAGAAATTTGATGGAAATAAGAGATCTGTTTGAGTTTCAAGGCCTCATTAAATTCTTGCCAGTAGGAACGAAATGGAAGCAATACATAGAGCTTATTACAGCTTTTTATAGCAATCTGGTCAAGAATGGAAATTTTTTGAAAACTCAAATAAATGAACAGAAGTTTATATTGTCTCCTAAGTTAATTTTTGAAGTTTTAGGATTAAAGAATGAAGGTGTTGTTGTTTCCAACAAATTTGACATAATAAGACAACTAGAATGGAACATTCAGTCTTTATCAAAAATTCCAGATGTATATTCTGAAATGAGATTAATGGAAAATCTGAATGTAGAGGCATGGTTTATTGCAAATATATTGCATGAAAATTTATTTCAGAGAGTTGGACACAATTTGGAAGTCAGCAGAAGCTGTTTATATGCAACTTATGGCCTGCTGAATAGAATTCAAATAAATTGGTTTGATGTTTTCACTTCTCAACTACAGCATATGAGTTCAAAGTTATTTTATGGTGATGTTGTATGTAGACTCATTGCAAGCCAATTGAAATTATCCGACTGACCCTCTGAAACTAATGGCATGAGAGCATTTAGTGTCAAAGATTTGCAAAAATTCCAAGCCATGCGTAAACCTCAACGACAACAACAACAACCTGATACAGACCATATACAACAACAACAAAAACAAAGTTATATAGTTCAAGCATAACAGCAAACCCAGCTACCTCTTGACTTAGATGCAGTGCTTAATGACATCAGAAATGATATTAGGCATCTAGGAGATAAAATATGTAATGCTATAAGTGATATACTTAGGAGGGGTCGCTAACTGTTTTTGTTTGTTTCTGAATACAAAATATAATGTTTGTATTACTTGTTTGATTTGATTGAACAATACATTTTTCTGTAAATGTCTTCAATTATTATTCTTGTTTACAGAAAGAGTTGTTGTAATTATATCTCTTATATACATATATATATTCTTTGTAATTATCTTTTTGATTAATGACAAAAAGGGGGAGAAATATTATAAAAAGATGATTATGATCTTAATTGCATATATATATTATAAAAGGAGATGCTATTTAAATGGTTATTGTAATCTGATAGATGATAATTAGAAAACTGATACTTATATAATTATTGACATCTGAGAGTTTTAGTTCTGAGAGGTAAAATTTACACAAACAATAGTAATAAGCTTAAGTGAACTTAAGTCAACAAACAAGTTTGTTGAATTAAAAGTTAACCCAACGAAGGTGCTTTGTTGAGTTATACATATTTCATAATTGATCTAATATGGTTTTGTCATCATCAAAAAGGGGGAGATTGTTGAGTATTTTTGTTTTGATGATGTGTGCTGAATGAAAATAATCATATTTGCTCAATTACTATTGCTTGTGAAAAGAAATTAAAATCATCAATTAATACAGAAAAAGCTTACTGATATAAATACTTGTCTGTATTGGATCTAAAGTTAATAACTAGTCGTTTCATTGCATTAATTTCTCATTTAACTAAACGTTAAGTTAACGTGTGTTTTTATTGAAAAGCATGATATGTTTTAATGTTATATCTTCTGTATCATGAACAGTGCACGTTTAGATAACTCGTTAAGTTAGAGTTTTGTTTGTATAGAGGTCACGTGAGAACTCGTTAAGTTAGAGGCTTAAAGGTTAAAATAGGTCACGTGATAACTCGTTAAGTTAATGAGTAAAAGAAGAGGCGAACTCGTTAAGTTAGTGTTATACACGTGGTGAAATTATATGTTACGAATGTTGTATTGTATTACGTGAGGTGCACATGTTTAACTCGATAAGTTAACATAATTAAACGCGTTGAGTTACTATATTGAACACTAAGGCAACGCGTTAGGTTAGCGTTATAAACTTAAGTTGTTATTTTTGCATGTGGTAAAATTCTTATTATAAAAACATTTGTTTATTACTGGTTCGTTGAGTTATCATAACACAACGGAGATGGTTCGTTGAGATAGCATAACACCACGGACTTAGTTCGTTGAGTTAGCTACAGTACTTGTCACGTGAAATAGCACATGGTGAACTCGTTAAGTTAGAAACGTTAAGTTATATATATATACTTGTGTTACTCGTTTAGTTAACATTAAAGTAATGACTTCTTATTACACTGATGAAAAATTTTTGGACGAGAAAGTTTATTTTTAGGAAATTTTTCAGAGATCCAGGACTGATGATTAAAGAAAATTTGAAATATAAACGTGGGTTAGAGCGTGTGTGTTTCGATGAAGGAAAAAGAAAAGACGTGAAGAAGTGGAAAACTGATAGTGATTAAACGTGGAGGATATGCATGAAATGAAGATACAGTATAAAAGGCATAGAGTTCTTGTTGATCAAACTATCCTTGCACATCAAACGAAAAATCTTTTCAAGGATCAAAAACACCTCTTCGGGGAAAAGCTCTCAAGTAGAAGAAAGTTCAGTGAAGCATAAAAAGGTAAGATTTATGTCACTGAAGATTTGAGGTATCAGAAGAAAGCAAATTCAGTGAAGCATAAAAAGACAAGATATTCGTCACTAAAGAATTGCTGAAGAAGAATGAAGAAGAAGAAGAAGAAAGATCTCAAACAGGGAGAAATATTTTAAATTCCGCAAATTAGTTTTCTCTATTTGTAGTTATGAAATTGTATAGATGAAACATGGTATCGATATATAATGGCACCTACAATTTCTAAGGAGAATTGAATTGTATATTGTAATTGAAACCTTGAATAAAAATGATTTTATGAAAATAGTGTCTCGACTTGTTTTTAAGTATTGAAGTTTCAATTATAATCGGAAAAAGTTGAAAAACACAATTCACCTACCTCTTGTGTAGCCATACGATCCTACAAGTGGTATTAGAGCGTTGTTAATAATCTTTGATATAAAATCGATACCAACTTATTTAATATCATTGCTTATTCTACCTTCCTTTTTTTTAAATAGAATTAATATCTGAGCATACGTTTAACTTTCTTGATTTAAAGCTCAAGTTGTTTTAAAGTTTTTAGACTGTTTAAAATCAAATAGGTTGAAAAATCTTAGGTAAGATACCTATTGGAAATGGTAATTTTTCTTTATATGAAGGCCAAAATCTTAATCGTCCTCCTTTATTTGATGGAATACATTTTAAATATTGGAAATATAGGATGATTGTTTTTGTCCAAAGTATAGATCATAAGTTGTGGTTCTTGATTTTTAAACCATATACTCCGTTATCTACCCCTTATCATTCTTGGACAATTACTGAAAAAGAAAATGAAACTCTGAATGCTAAGGGCTTAAATATTTTATTTTATGCATTGAGTTATGAACAGTTCAGTAAAGTGTCGGCATATAAATCTGCTTATGAGGTGTGGCATGCATTAGATGTTTCACATGAAGGTACTTCTCAAGTTAAAGAGACTAAAACAAACATGTTGATTCATAAGTATGAACGCTTTAAGATGCATGAAGACAAAAGTATTTCTAAGATGTTTTCCAGATTTCTTGATATCATAAACTCTTTAAAATACTTAGGAAAGAATTTTGAACATAAGGATTTGGTGAGTAAAATTCTCAAATCCCTAAGTTCTAAATGGTCTTAGAAAGTAACATCAATTGAGGAATCACGAGATTTAAATGTTTATACCATGAATAAACTTATAGGAAACTTAACATCTTATGAAGTTCAATTAAATGAATCATTGAGTCACAACAAACTAAAAATGAATAAAGAAATAGCCTTTGAAATTAATTCAGATTTTGATATATCTTTTGATTCTGATGAGAATTTGATTTTGCTGACTAGGAAATTCAAAGAAGCATGGAAAGCTAGGAAACAGCAAAGGAACAAGAATGATAAACCCTCAACGTCAAAATCACTAAATGACAAGAATTCTTCATCCAGAAAGTGTGTATATTACAACTACAAGAAACCTAGACATCTTTCTCTAGATTGTCTTATAAGGAAAAATGAAAAGCAAAGTATGACAAATTAGAAGAAGACGACTCAGAAAACTCAGAAAAAGTTTTACAAGAAAAAGGATTTGAAGGTCACTTGGGATGACACATCTGAAGAGTTTGAATCTGAGGAATCATCATCAAAATCTTCACATTTAGGAGAACAAGAGTTAGAAGACGTTGCTCATGTGTGCTTCATGGCAGATGAGTCTGAGGTAATATCTGATCCTAAAAGTTATTCAGATTTCCACTTTGATGAATTATTATGTGCTTATCATGTGTTATTACAAAAACTTAAAGTGTGTAAACTGGAAAATAAGAATATTGGAAACTCTTTATCCATTGTGGAAGAAGAAAATTATTTCTTGTCTACTACTTTAGAAAAGTTTAAATGTGATAATGAAAATCATGCTAGTGATTTGCATAAATTTAGATTTAATGAATGTGTCTTGCATGAACAAATATAGAATACAAATGCTGAAAAATTAAAGATAGAATCTGAAAATGAAATGTTGAGAAACAATATAAATGAACTTGAATTAGAGATAGATAAATTAAAGCTGAGAGAGCTACATTTAAATTCTACCATTGAGAAATAGAATTTAAGTCAAACTAAGTTAGATAAACTAACTAGTACCCCTACAGTGTCATATAAATTTGGCTTAGGATTTGATTATCCTGAATCTCAAGCCAATAAAGGATTTATTAGTTGCAGTTCAAGTAAATCTAAGACTAAAATTCCTTTTATCATGAAACAAGGTAATAAATATGTAGAAGTAGGTACTCCAAGGGATGAATCATGTAGTAATAATATAAATCAATGTGATTTGTAAAAATGTACTTCTAACATGATTATAAATGTTTCTAAAAATCTTGTTTCTTGTTCTGGAAATTCAATTACTAATGTTTCTAAAATTTCAAACAATTGTTGTAAATTAGAAATTCAGAGACTCGAGCATGTAATTCAAAACACTAGTGTTAGACCAATTACTCATTCTGCATGTTCTTTATCTAAAAATTTATGTGCAGAAAAAGATTTTGTATGTACTAAAAAGTCAAATAAAAGTATAAAATCTTGGTATGAACTTACTGAAATGTATGAGCATGACCAAAATAAATTAACATCTTATAAAAATCGATTTGGTCTTGATAATACTACACCTGAAAACAAAAAGAATGATTATAAGAGAAATAATGCTATAAGTAAGTATGATGTTAAAAATAAGTCTATAGTACTTACAACTAATAAGAATGTAAATGATAATGTTAAACTATTTTTAAACAAAAAGAAGAAATATGCGTTTAATGAACTTGGTCCTCAACAACATTGGGTACCAAGAAAAAGCTTTTCTTAATTTGTTTTGTAGGAGGAAACAACATCAAAATGGATCTTGGACAATAGAGCGTCAAGTCACATGACCGGACAAAAAAGTCTACTACAAAATTTTACAAATACCATGAATGGAAGTGCAACATTTGGAAACAAAAGCAAGGATAAAATCATAGGTATGGGAAATGTTCAAATAACTTCGACTTGTGTTATTTTGAATGTACTATATGTAGAAAACCTAGGATTTAATTAGTTGAGTGTTATAAAACTAACTAAGAATGGATATTATGTAGTGTTTAAAGATAATGTAAGCAAAATTATTGATAAAAATACAGATAAAATTAAGTTTATTGCTAAAAGAAAAGGTTCTGTATGTATTTTATCTTTACCTTCTAGTGTAGTTGATTTAAATTCATGTTTGCTAGCTGAAACTAGTGATGCATATCTATGGCATAGAAGGATTGGGCATATAAATATGAAACTATTACATAAACTATCTAGAAAACATTCAGTGGGAGGTTTACCAAAAATTAAATACTTAAAAGACTTTATGTGTGATGCATGTGAGTTAGGTAAACTTCACAAAAACTCTTTCAAATCCAAAACTGATATTTCAAGCAAGAGAGTCTTAGACATATGAATCTATTTGGACTGACAAGAATCATGAGTCTTGGTGGTAAACGATATGTATTTATTTTAGTAGATGACTTCTCTAGATACACTTGGGTATATTTTCTAGCATCTAAGACAGAAGTTTTTGAAAAATTTAAAATGTTTTGTAATTTTGGTCAAAATGAACAAAGTGTCTCTATTCAAAAACTTAGGAGTGATCATGGTACTGAATTTGATAATGATCAAATGGATAATTATTGTATAGATCATGGCATTGATCATAGTTTTTCTTTTCCAAGAGCACCGTCTCAAAATGGTGTTATTAAGAGAAAGAATAGATCACTTCAGGAAATGGCTAGAACTATGTTGAATGAACATAAGTTACCTCAAAATCTTTGGGCTGAAGCAGTGAATATAGCTTGTTATGTTATTAACATAAGTCATTTAAGACCTCGTGTTAATAAAACTCCTTTTGAAATTATGTTTAATAGGGTTCCAAAAATTTCCTATACGAAACCATTTGGCTGCAAGTGTTTTATTCTTAATACTAAGGATAGAAGGGATAAATTTCAAGCCAAAGTGGATGAAGGAATTTTTGTAGGTTACTCTACTAGAAGTAAAGCCTATAGAGTATATAACAAGACTCCTAGGACTATTGAAGAAACCCTCCATGTAAGCTTTAATGAAAATTATGTTAGAGAATCTCAATCTAAAGCTGATGATGATGATATGATCAATCTCCCAAAAGAGTTAGAGATCAATAGAGTGATTGAAGATTTATTTGAGAAAATAAAAAATATGAACTTAAATGATCAAACTAATGATGAAAATGATGGACCTTTAGATGTTGATGAGAATATTGAGGAAAATCAGACAAATTGGCGTTATTCTTCATCACATCCCATTACTCAAGTCATTGGTAATATTAATGAGGGAGTTAAAACTAGAGCTTCAGTAAATTTAAATAGTATGTGTATGTTTGTTTCTATGGTGGAACCAAAGAATATAGAATAAGCATTATCTGATGAAAATTGGATAGTGGCAATGCAAGAAGAACTAAATCAATTCATCAGAAATGATGTTTGGGAATTAGTCTCTCCACTAGAAAATTAGTCCATAATAGGTACAAAGTGGATCTTTAGAAACAAAACTAACGAAACTGGTCAAGTTATAAGGAATAAAGCTAGATTAGTTGCCCAATGGAATACACAGGAAGAAGAACTAGGTTAGAAACATTTGCTCTTGTGATGAAACATTTGCTCTTGTGGCTAGGTTAGAAAGTATTAGAATATTATTGGTGTATGCTTGTTATATGGATTTTAAATTATTTCAAATGGATATAAAGAGTGCATTTCTAAATGGTTTAATTAATGAAGAAGTCTATGTAAAACAACCACTTGGATTTGAAGATATTAAAAATCCTGACTTTGTGTATAAATTGAAGAAAGCCTTATATGGTTTGAAGCAAGCACCTAGATCATGGTATGAAAGATTATCTTCTTTTTTAATAGAAAAAGGATATATCATGGGAAAACTAGATCATACTCTATTTATCAAGAGAGATGGTAAAGATCAGATTGTTGTTTAAATATACGTGGATGATATAATCTTTCAAGCAACCTCTGATAAGCTGATAAAAATACTCTAAAGAGATGACTAATCAGTTTGAAATGAGTATGATAGGAGAACTTTCATATTTTCTAGGACTTCAAATTAAGCAAATGGATAAAGGTATATTTTTAAATTAGGAAAAATATGTAGATGAAATGCTTAAGAAATTTAATTTTAATGATACAAGGATTCGAGGAACTCTTATGAGTACTTCTTTAAAGTTAGATATTGATGACATAGGAAAATCAATAGATTAAAGAAAATATAGAAGTATGATTGGTTCTTTACTTTATTTGACTGCTAGTACACCTGATATTATGTTTGATGTGTGTGTTTGTGCTAGATTTCAATCTAATCCTAAAGAATCACACTGAATTGTAGTTAAAAGAATATTTAGATATATACAAAGAACTAAACATTTCGGACTGTATTATTCTAAGGATAGTTCAATAGATCTTATAGGATATACTAATGCTGATTATGTAGGATCTAAATCTGATTGAAAGAGTACCAGTGGCACATGTCAATTATTAGGAAATAATTTGGTGTCATGGTTTAGTAAAAAGCAAAACTGTGTAGCACTTTCTACTACAGAAGTTGAATATGTTGCTGTTGCACTGTGTTGCACTCAAATTCTGTGGATAAGGCAAACATTAGAAGATTTTGGATTATCTTATGATTCAACTAAGATTTATTATGACAGTAGTTTTGCAATAAATCTTTCCAAAAATCTTGTATTACATTCAAGAGCAAAGCATATAGAGGTTAGACATCATTTTCTAAGAGATAACGTAATTAAAGGAAAAATTAAATTAGAATTTGTGTCTAGTAAAAATCAATTAGCTGATATATTTACAAAACCTCTAGATGAAAATACATTCTACAACATTAGATTAAATTTGGGTATTTGTACGCTATGTGATGTGTAAAATGCTTAAACCCCACATAAAAAGATAAATAGTATTGATGATGTTGTTCACCTCATAGATATTATATATTTATCATAAATATCTAAAGTAATATCTAAACTGTTGCTTAAGATACTATGTATTTATTGTAAAATCATAGTAGTATCTTTTTGATTTTAAGTAGTTTATCAATTTTAATGGTTTTTACGATTTTAAGTGGAAGTGTAAATGAAAAATATTAAATACTTCTGACATTCTAAAATTTTGATTAAGTGTTTTCTTTGAATCAAGGAAAGTGCATATGATCATGCATAAATTTGACTTAATTGATTAAACTTGTAGAATAAGTTATATGTAACTCATCTTAAACTGTTAATCAAAAGTAAACCACTTACAATTCTGTCTCCTCTCCCTATAGAATCGCGAGTCCAGAATTGCAAGATGATCTCCTCTTCAGCATACAAGCATCAACCCGAAGCCAAGGCTAAGAGCTTTACGATCTCCTGAAATATGAGTCGGCGCTTGGTGAAAATGTCTTCCCTTCCCGCGACGCGATCACTCCTCACAGTGGTTGTCAGGCACTGTGTTTGGCTCGGAATCGACCCAACATCAGGCAAGAATCCTCACAGACCTCCGATGATTGGTGATTATGGTGGTGATATGATGGTTGGTGTGATACTTCGGAGAATCGCCGAGACTGTCTGCAGAAAGCTCGGTGCTCCTCCACTGTATACACTAGCCGTCCATCGATCACACCCTTTCTTTTTTTTCTTTCCTTTTATATTTCTTCAGTGGTAACTGCATCTACTTGAATGGTCGGTTGGATTTCCTTCCTTCAGATCAACGGCGACGATTTCTTTCTCCCTACGTGATTGAATTCCTACGTGATACATGCAAACGTGGTTTTTCCTTCCAACAGTCTGTTCCTACAACCGCTATAGTGGCATATTAGAAAATATATAGTCTGTGGAGTTATAGGTAACTCAACGGACTTCCTTCGTTGATTTAACGATAATACATGTGCAAAAATAACAACTTAAGTTTACAACGCTAACCTAACGCGTTGCCTTAGTGTATTTTCATGTAACTCAATGCGTGCAGTTGTACTAACTTAACGAGTTATAACGTAAGTAAATCTACCAGCTCTCAACACGTGTCAACAGTAGTTTAAACATAAAATAACGTTCCGGAGGGTTACAGGTATAACTATCCGATGCTCAGATGCATTTTCGGATACTTAAGAATTTCAGAGCCTGCAATCTACCGACAGTTCATAAATGTACTAAATTAACATTAATTCCCCAAAATTAAGCAGATTCTTCAATTAAAGCATATAACAGTGCAATTATAACATAATAGCTTAATTCTCATATGATAAGCTAAATATTATGTAATTAACCATCATTTAACCGTTAATAATATGCACTTTTTCATTCTAAACACTTCCCCATACCAAAATTTTGCTAGTCCCTTAGCAAACTAAGATTTAATTAATTGGTCTTTCAAAAAGTGCTAGAATTGCAATTCTTTTAATTGCAACGCGATTACACCACTGAAAATTAAACCACTTACAATTCTGTCTCCTCTCCCTATAGAATCGCAAGTCTAGAATTGCAAGATGATCTCCTCTTCAGCATACAAGCATCAACTCGAAGCCAAGGCTAAAAGCTTTACGATCTCTTGAAATATGAGTCGGTGCTTGGTGAAAATGTCTTCCCTTCCCGCGACGCGATCACTCCTCACAGTGGTTGTCAGGCACTGTGTTTGGCTCAGAATCGACCCGACATCAGGCAAGTATCCTCACAGACCTCCAATGATTGGTGATTATGGTGGTGATATGATGGTTGGTGTGATACTTCGGAGAATCGCCGAGACTGTCTGCAGAAAGCTCGGTGCTCCTCCACTGTATACACTAGCCGTCCATCGATCACACTCTTTCTTTTTTTTCTTCTTTCCTTTTATATTTCTTCAGTGGTAACTGCTTCTGCTTGAATGGTCGGTTGGATTTCCTTCCTTCAGATCAACGACAATGATTTCTTTCTCCCTACGTGTTTGAATTCCTGCGTGATACATGCAAACGTGGTTTTTCCTTCCAACTGTTTGTTCTTGCAACCGCTATAGTGGCATATTAGGAAATATATAGTCCGTGGAGTTATAGATAACTCAATGGACTTCCTTCGTTGGTTTAACTATAAAACACGTGCAAAAATAACAACTTAAGTTTATAACGCTAACCTAACGCGTTGCCTTAGTGTATTTTCATGTAAATCAATGCGTGTAGTTGTACTAACTTAACGAGTTATAACGTAAGTAAATCTACCAGCTCTCAACACGTGTCAACAGCAGTTTAAATATAAAATAACGTTCCGGAGGGTTACAGGTATAACTATCCGATGCTCAGATGCATTTTCGGATACTTAAGAATTTCAAAGCCTACAATTTACCGACAGTTCATAAATGTACTAAATTAACATTAATTCCCCAAAATTAAGCAGATTCTTCAATTAAAGCATATAACAGTGCAATTATAACATAATAGCTTAATTCTCATATGATAAGCTAAATATTATGCAATTAACCATCATTTAACCGTTAATAATATGCACTTTTTCATTCTAAACACTTCCCCCATACCTAAATTTTGCTAGTCCCTTAGCAAACTAAGATTTAATTAATTGGTCTTTCAAAAAGTGCTAGAATTGCAATTCTTTTAATTGCAACGTGATTACACCACTGAAAATTAAACCACTTACAATTCTGTCTCCTCTCCCTATAGAATCGCGAGTCCAGAATTGCAAGATGATCTCCTCTTCAGCATACAAGCATCAACCTGAAGCCAAGGCTAAAAGCTTTACGATCTCCTGAAATATGAGTCGGCGCTTGGTGAAAATGTCTTCCCTTCCCGTGACGCGATCACTCCTCATAGTGGTTGTCAGGCATTGTGTTTGGCTCGGAATCGACCCGACATCAGGCAAGTATCCTCACAGACCTCTGATGATTGGTGATTATGGTGGTGATATGATGGTTGGTGTGATACTTCAGAGAATCGCCGAGACTGTCTGTAGAAAGCTCGGTGCTCCTCCACTGTATACACTAGCCGTCCATCGATCACACTCTTTCTTTTTTTTCTTCTTTCCTTTTATATTTCTTCAGTGGTAACTGCTTCTGCTTGAATGGTCGGTTGGATTTCCTTCCTTCAGATCAACGGCGATGATTTCTTTCTCCCTACGTGATTGAATTCCTGCGTGATACATGCAAACGTGGTTTTTCCTTCCAATTGTCTGTTCCTGCAACCGCTACAGTGGCATATTAGAAAATATATAGTCCGTGGAGTTATAGATAACTCAATGGACTTCCTTCGTTGGTTTAACTATAAAACACGTGCAAAAATAACAACTTAAGTTTATAACGCTAACCTAACGCGTTGCCTTAGTGTATTTTCATGTAACTCAATGCGTGCAGTTGTACTAACTTAACGAGTTATAATGTAAGTAAATCTACCAGCTCTCAACACGTGTCAACAGCAGTTTAAACATAAAATAACGTTTCGGAGGGTTACAGGTATAACTATCCGATGCTCAGATGCATTTTCGGATACTTAAGAATTTCAGAGCCTGCAATTTACCGACATTTCATAAATGTACTAAATTAACATTAATTCCCCAAAATTAAGCAGATTCTTCAATTAAAGCATATAACAGTGCGATTATAACATAATAGCTTAATTCTCATATGATAAGCTAAATATTATGCAATTAACCATCATTTAACCGTTAATAATATGCACTTTTTCATTCTAAACACTTCCCCCATACCTAAATTTTGCTAGTCCCTTAGTAAACTAAGATTTAATTAATTGGTCTTTCAAAAAGTGCTAGAATTAATTCTCCCCCTTTTTTTTTTTTTTCAGCATAAACATATATTCTGTATGTTTTAGTAATCATCCTACGAAGATATTTAGAATATATGTAAATTACATACAAAGTATATCATCTTCATATAGGTGTTAATTATATTATCGTTTGTTCTTCTTTTCATCATCTGTAATCCTGAATTTTCCAATAAGTTTTCTAGAAGAAATTTGAGCAACATACGAATCAAAGTACAATCCAATTCAATCTGATTAAGACAAGTAGAATATAGAATTATATTTCCATTAAACACCTTCAAAAGTCAATTCCAGATTCATATTTCAGCAATTCTAGATAACAGAAAATATACTCGATTCATAAGATCTCTGTATTTCACAAAACACTTGTATCTTTTCAGAACAGTATATGTTTTTTTTTTTTTCTTTTTTTGTGTACTTTAAAAGTTAATTTGACAAGCTTGAATCATGCAAGAGCTTTCTAATGTACCCATGTAACGAGTTTTCAATCAACAATCCCAGATCTGATCAAGATCTTAGGTTGCCAGATTTTTAGAGTCCTTTTTTAGGTCAACAATCCTTACATACCTATCTGCTCAAGTACAAAAGGCTCGTGATCAAACAAGTCAATAAACTCTTAAGGTTTTTTTTTTTCTTCTTCTTTTTTTTCTAAAAATAAATGCACACACAAAACAAAGCATTAATCACATACTGTATATGCATGTATTTCATTAATACAGATGTAGTGAAACACCAATCTCATATAATCCTGCTTCTATCATTTACTAAGGATATGAATCTATATCAATAAGTTCATACTTTATCTGTAGTTTAATAAGATATACACAAAAATCATTCTACAAGTTCAATCAGTCAAAGTAAATGTATCTTTCATCATATGTGTTTCATTTAATCTAGAATTCACATCTCAGCTCCTTCAGGACTTCAGATAATTTTCTGATTAAGCATTAAATATTCTGATTTCATTTTAAAATCGTGAAACTGTTAAACTCATGAAATTCAGAAAAATCATAAAATACTATATCTAGATTTACATAAATAATAAATTCTATAGCATCTTCTATAGCCTTCTAAATATAACATTCAAGCAGTTTATAAAAATTTTAAAGTCTCAATTATCGGATAGTTACAGCAAGTTCATAAAAATTTTCAATTTCCTCAAAACTTTGCAGTACCATTTTAATTCCTTTAATTAACAAACTTACATGGCTGTTACTTTAATTACCTCCCCCCTATATCTACATTTTGCATTGTCCTCAATGTAAAAGATTTGACAATAAGTACAGTAATTGTAGCAGGCATGAATAAAGTTTTGTTTGATTTAAAATTCAGGATAAGTAATTGGTTACATACCTTGTTCCATTTGTATCTCTTTCTGCATATTCCAATTTTTTATTCTGAAAAACTTTTCATTCCTAGATAAACACAAAATATAAAACAAAATAACATTTAATAGGTATTAATAAATCAGTGTCTTATGTGGAACCCAGGCTTCTATGCCTTTGGTGGCTTACAAGCAAGCCAGTTGGTTTCCCAGAACAGATACTAACAAACTGGATTGATATTTTGTTTTGTTTGTTTTTTTTTTTTTGTTTTTTTTTTTTATAAAATGAACATGAAAAACTTCAAAATTCTTTCTTTTTTTTTTAAAATAAATGCAGAATACACAACATTAAACACACAAAATCACAGCTTAAGAACATGATTGAAAAGTAGAAACAAATGGAATAAATGTATCAGTCCAAGCAAACTTTTTAGGCATAGTTCTTCTTGCTATTAATTCTGTTTTAATGCAGTTCTTGGTCCTTTTCAATTTGTAAACATGCAATATATTATAAATTCCAAATACGAGTGTATTACCATTAATGATATGTAATGCAGAAAGGGATCCTTTTTGGTTCCAGGGTAATGTAGCAGTTTCTATTTGTACATCTATTTCAATATATTCATCTTCCCACTTCCATTCATTCATGTCTTCCATAATCCATATTTGAAATTTCATCAGTTCATCCCACCATCTTATCAGACATAAAGTAGGATCATCTTTTTCATTATACCACATTCCTATTTGAATTTTATTAAATTTTTTAGATGGTGGTTTAGCTATTTCACTCGGTACTGGTAAAATTTCTGTATAATCATCATAACTGTCTATGCTCACTATGTATAAATCAGATCTATATGCTATTGATATCTCTGTGACTAAATAAATATAACCATCAAGTATGACATGTGTTTGGTTAATTAATGATTTCTGTCCTAGATATATTATAATGTTTTCATTCCAAGATCTGTTCAGAAAATTATACGCACTTAAGCATAAATCTTCACCCCAATTTCCTGTAGGTCTCCAATAATATAATTTTTCAGGAATTGCAGAATTTTTATCAGAAAATATTAAAGCTGACCCACAATTTTCAGTTGGTGCTTCAAATATATTAGGTCTTCCTATATTACATTCTTCTCTTGTTATAGGATTTTTTATCAAAATCTCAGGTAATGATAAACTTGCATACCTTGGTCTCGTCTTGTATATGATTAATCCTTCATCTATCCCCATAATATGACTCATTCCTTCTAATGCATTAGTTGGAATTCCAGTAGTTTCTTCCATAGCCAGATATTCATGGGTATTTGAACTACGATTAAATGACCTCCATATGAATCCATCTCTAATCTTAGTCATTTTTGCAGCTTGTAGTCCCTAAAAATATTCTTCTTCAATATAGTCTTTAATTTCCTTTGATACACAACACATCCTGCACAGATCTTTAGCTGACAAGTTACTTAATATTTCCCTTTGTGCATCCAACGTAATTGCATTAATTCCATTTGTCGATTCAATCTGAAGCTTTCCATTCTATAAATATTTGTTGTCGAATGAAGGTTGAATCAGCTGCTTCTCCTTCCAGTTCCTCCAACGCTTTCTCCTTTCTCTTAAAAGTGCTGGTAACTCGTAAATAACATTCTATTTCATATATATACTGCGCATCCATAAAGTGAATAAATCTCGTTGCAAGACACGTTCTTGCAACGTGCATCGTGGTTCCTATTTTAATGGGTACATGTATCACTACTAATTTCAAATTTTGGTAACCGCTAAACCGATGAAGTTTCGTTTGTAATTAAAAGAATAACCATTCTACTTAATCCACGAACTAACCTCGTTGAGTTACAGATTACTCAATAGAACACAATCGGTTACTGTTGCTAACTCCACGGACTAACTTCATTGAGTTACAGATAACTCAACGGAGTGACCTTATATTATATTACTGACCTCATGGAGTTACGGTTAACTCAACGGAATAATTTCGTTGAGTTAACACTTGGCAACTTCTAAGTTTCACTCTCGTAAGTTTTCTATTCTGTTTTTTTTTTTTTTTCTTTGTCATTCTGCTAACTGTAATAAAGTTAAATCTATGTCATTAATTCCTCATTTTGATTAAAATATATTTAAATCTGAACATTATATAAAGATTTAAATTGCAAGTCATTTTATGTTATGTAGAATTTACATTTTACCTTATAACATGTAGAAATTTTTAAGCAGTTATCCTGTCATTCAGTAAATTGTAAATCTATTACATATTCATTCATAAAGTTTCACAATAACATAATATTCAATAATTTCCATTCATTTCACATTCAAAACACGTATGAAAATTGCATCTGAAAAATTTACATTCATTAATATGAATCAATTACAATACAAGTACATCATACAATTTCATACAATTTTACACAAGTAGACAAACAATACAATTTAATCTCTATGCCTAAGTTCATCTACTTCCTTCTAGAGTTTTTCTAATTGAAGTTCTAATTGATTAATCCTCTCTATAGCTCCTGTAATTCCTCCAGAAGGTACTGCTAGTTCTGCAGCTACAAAATTTCTGTATTCTTTCACTGAAATGGTTCTAGATCTTATCCTTTTTGATGTCCATTTAGTGAAATCAATACTATCCACCATCAGCAGTGGAATCAAATCTCCATAAAATAATTTCTTCTTTACTATTTCAGCTTGGAGATAAAAACTACAGACTAATTTATTTAGATCTTATTTACAACTGCATACGTGGCCCATTTGACAAATTGACTTAATTCTATGTGATAGCCTTGTCGTTGATAAACATTCTTAATCAGAATGTTAGCTACCATGTGTGTTTTACCATTTAAATGCTTCAATCTGTTTAATAATGGCACACTAGGATTGATAGCTAAACTATCCTTAATTTGCTGCTCAGTCCATTCAACTATAGTTGTATCCTCCAAAATTTTTGTTCCTTCATTCTTTAAACCAAATATGTTGTGGAGAAGCTCTGGTGTTATCTGTACATCAGCTTCCTTCACGTTTGAAATTAATTCTCCTTCTCCTTCTCTTAAATTTGCATAAAAATAGGGCACTAAATTCTCATATACTGCATGCCCTCTATCTTGAGATATAAATTGCAGTAGACCTTGGAATTCAAATAGATCTTTGATTTCTTGCATTCCATCCCAATTTATTGGTCTACTGTAAATAATATCGTAACCCCTTATTTCTTAGTATTTGATATAAGCTTCCTAACTACAAAAATGTACTTCATTCAAAATTGTTGTTTCAGTCGGGTCAAGAAGGTGACTTTGTTGCTCTAGAGGGGTTTGCTCTTGCTCTTCCTTTAGCATAGGTTGCATTTGGACATTCTCTTCAGATTCCTGAATTTTTGCTTTTGCTTCTGTCTATGGTGGTGAGCTGGCAGAACTCTCCACTCTGTCTTGAATTCTTTCCATAATTTGCTGAAGAGTTTCTTGCTCTTCAATGGAATTTGTGAAATTATTTTTGTCCAAATGACTTCTTTCAGCCTCTTCATTTTCTACTCTTTCTTCTTCCTCCTGACTACCAATCTGTTATGTTACTGTTCTTTCTGATTCTGTAACAGATTGGGATGGAGTCACGGGCAATTCAATTTCTGCCCTAATTTCTGTTTCTTCTTGTACAGGCTGCAAACTAATTTCAGCCTGATTTTTTTCTTTTCTTTGCTCCTCCTGCTCCTCCTTAGATTCGGATAGCAGGTTGATAAAAATCTGCTCCATAGGCCCTGTAAAAATTAATACTTAAGATTTAATTTCCTCATATTCAGGCACTTTTTCTTTTCCTTTCTTTTTTCTGATTAGTTGTGCCTGTTCTTCCTCTTCATCTTCTGAAATTAAATCTATAAAAATAGGCTCTACAGGCCTTCGAGCCACAGGTATTGGCTCTTCCTGTTTAACTTTAATTGCTGGTCTCGAAGGACCAGCTTCATCTCCTTTTGTAGTAGGTTTGGCAACAGTTCTGGCAGTAGCTGCGTGATGCTGTTCCACTTTGATTTTATATTGGGCTTTCAACTTTTCTGCAGCCCTCTTTTTGTACAATGCATCAAACACTAGGTGTGCTTTAGCCACTACCAAGTCTTCTAATTCTCCTTCGTTTTTTCCAACTTGAACCAGTTCTGCAAATTTTCTTATTTCTTCTTCAGTCGAAGGCCCCATCATTTCTGCTCATGCCAATGGCTTAAATGGTGGAACTGAAGGTCTAGACTGCTGCTCCTCAAGAACAGGTCTTTCAGTAGTTGGTTCCTCCCGTTCTTCAGTTGCCTCTTCATTTGCTTTCCTTTCTTGCTCCCAGATCACCCATTTAGCTTGTCTACAGATTCGTCTTTTGAACCAGAGTCGGGACTTACGCTGGATTAATTCTAGGGCAACTTCGTTACTTGGCCTTATTTGTCTTTCTTTACTTACTGCAATTTCAGTTGCCACTCTAATTCGTGTTTCCATCATTTGAGGTATTCGTATATCCATATCTACTAAATCTCTTCTCAACTTGAAAAGTTCTGATTCTACCTTCTGTAGCTCTTTCTCTCTTGTCGTATTTCTGATCTTCTACCGCGTGTGCAACTCTTCTGATTCCTTCAGAAATTCTGATGTATCAACAACATCTTCCTAGAATTCAAGCGTCATCTTCATCATCGTGGAGTTACACAACACCACGTAATCGCTCTGATTTCTACTGTTCTAGATTCTAAATGATTTGTCGGATAATGCCCCCAAAACCCTAGGTTTTAGTTTAAATAAGCACTCAGTTTAGGCGGGTAATCGGGTCATTTCACGAACCAACTATTACTATTTTATCCGCGGTCTTAGCTACAGTACTCCGTTGTGTTACAGGTAACTCAACGGAATAAGCTCGTTGGCTAACTCAAGACTCAACGGAGTAAGCTCGTTGAGTTAAGCGTAACTCAACGGACTCCCCGTACAAGTAAATATAATAATAATAATAACTAATTAGACGTTATGTTATGTAAGGTAACGTGTAAAACTACTGCTAGACAGCGTTTTACTCATTAGGTTAGGTAACTCATTGAGTTATGCTTAAATTTTTTTTTGGGTATTGTTTAGAATGAAAAAGTGCATAATATTAAGGGTTAAATGATGGTTAATTGCATAATATTTAGCTTATCATATGAGAATTAAGCCATTATGTTATAATTGCACTATTATATGCTTTAATGAAAGAATCGATATAATTTCAGGGAATTAATGTTAATTACGTACATTTCTGAACTGTCGGTAAATTATAGACTTTTTAATTCCTAAGTCTTTGAATTTTCTATTATTTCAGAGAGTTATATGTTATGTACTAGACAATAATGTTTTAAATACTTAAAGAATATTTTATTATTTCTTAGAGTACACGTGTTGTAACATTAATGCATGACTTAAGTGGATTTTTAGTAAGTTATTTGTTAACTATCCAAAATGTGTTTAAGCATCGGATAGTTAGGTTTGCAAGTATCCGAAATATCTTTTTATCATAAAACTTACTAACAACACGTGTCGTGATCTGAAAACCTGATTTAAGTGTGGTTTCAAAGTATTAAGCATGCTCTATTTTATTTGCATATATTTATATCATGTACAGGTGCACAGTAACAACTCATTGAGTTACATGTTTAAAGGTATAAAAAGATCACGTGAGAACTCGTTGAGTTAGTATTTAGAATGAAAAAGTGCATATTATTAACGGTTAAATGATGGTTAATTGCATAATATCTAGCTTATCATATGAGAATTAAGCCATTATGTTATAATTGCACTGTTATATGCTTTAATTGAAGAATCTGCTTAATTTTGGGGAATTAATGTCAATTTAGTACATTTCTGAACTATCGGTAAGTTGTAGGCTATGAAATTCTTAATTATTCGAATTTTTTGATATTTCGAATAGTTATGTTTAACATACCGAACATATTTCGAACAGTTATGTTTAACAGATCGAATATGTTGGATAGTTATGTTTATATTGCCGAACAGTTATGTTTTGAAAGAATATTTTATTATTTCCAGAAGTACATGTGTCGAAACCATAATGCATGACTTAAGTGAACTTTCGGTGAGTTATCTCTAACTATCTGAAATTGCAGTTGGGTATCGGACAGTTATATGTGTAACCCTCTGAAATCTCTTTTTATTTATAAAATAGCTGTCGAGACGTGTCATGTTTTGGTAAAGTGACTTAAGTAGATTTTCTGTGAGTTAGTTGTAACTATCCGAAATGTATTTGAGCATCGGATAGTTAGACCTGTAACTCTCTAAAATGGGTATTTTATTATTAAACTGATGCTGACACGTGTCGAGATTTGGTATATTTACTTAAGTTATATATCGGTGAGTTAAGTTTGTAACTATTCGAAATGCATCTAAGCATCGGATAGTTAAGTTTATAAGTATCCAAAATGCACCTAAGTATCGGATAGTTAAATTTATGCACGTGTTTTATAGTTAAATCAATGAAGAAAGTTCGTTGAGTTATCTGTAACTCCACGGACTATTTATTTTCTAATATGCCACTATAGCCGTTGCAGAAACAGGATAGTTGGAAGAAAAACCACGATTGCATGTATTGTGCAGGGAGAAGAAATCATTGCCGTTGATATGAATGAAGGAAATCCAACTGATCATTCAAGTAGAAGCAGTTACTACTGAAGAAATATAAAAGAAAAGAAGAAAAAGAAGTGTGTGTGATCGATGGACGACTAGTGTATACAGAGGAGGAGCACCAAGCTTTCTACAGACAGTATCGGCGATTCTCCAAAGTATCACACCAACCATCGTTACCACCACCATATCCACCATTATCACCAACCATCGGAGGTCTGTGAGAATACTTTCCTGATGTCGAGTCGATTCCGAGCCAAACACAGTGCCTGACAACCATTATGAGGAGTGATCGCATCGCGGGAAGGGAAGCCATTTTCACCAAGCGCCGACTCATATTTCAGGAGATCGTAAAGCTTTTAGCCTTGACTTTGGGTTGATGGTTGTATGCTGAAGAGAAGATTATCTTGCAATTCTGGACTCGCGATTCTATAGGGAGAGGAGACAGAATTGTAAGTGGTTTAATTTTTAGTGGTGTAATCGCGTTGCAAGTAGTGTCGGAAGTATTTATTGTCGAGTGAGATTACCTTACATTTCACCTTTCGCCCATTTCCATGTTCATATTAAAACAAAAATACCAAAAACAATTTATCTATGTTTGTATGTTGTATTTGAGTGTAGTATTATTTGTGTTGTATCGTGATTAATGTTATCTTTGTCAGTGTTGTGATTGTTTTATGTTTATTTTAGTTTTACAGTTTACTGAAATTGGTTCGTTCAAAAGACTTAAAGATTTTAATGGTTACTATTTGAATTATCTGAATGTTAGTATTGCTTAATGATAAATCCAGTGTTTACTAACATTAAAGAGCTTAATTGATGTTATTTACAATATGTGGAATCGCCCAATGGTTGGCCGAATTCTTCTATAAATAGCAGTTTTAAAAAGAAAAGACAGGCTCGTGGAGTTAACTTAAATCCACGAGTTTAGTCCATTGAGTTAGCCATAACTCAACAAACTTTATCCGTTGAGTTAACTGTAATTCAATGGAGAGCTTATTGAATATATAAATTTGATTGTTAACAAACAGATAGTTCTAAACTTTTTAGCAATTCCCTGTAGGATCGACCTGTACCTACACACTGATACAATAGACACTGTGCACTTGTAGTTAAAGTACAAATTGGAATTAATATCTAAATTGTATTAAAGGTTGTTTGTTTACTTCCAAAAGAAAGAATAGGCATAAAGATAAATTAACTAAGTAAAAACAAAAGTAACAAATCCAAGTTTTTCTAGTGTAGTGCTAGGAAAACGTAAATAAGTTTTATGGCGCCATTGCTGGGGAATTGAATTGAATTGAATTAATATAAGCAACTGTTAGAGCTGTTTTGTTTTAATAGCTAGAGTTGTGTGTTTTCTTTTATAATTGAGAATATGGCATATGCTTATGCTCAAAGATTTCTAAAACTTGTAATTAGCATATGTGAATTCTGCAATTCTGAAGGACATGACATTTCTGACTGTTTGAAATTGAGATGTTTACAGATGGTTAGATCCCATGAACAACAAATGAATTATCCTCAATATAATAGAGCCGAGTATGATAATCCTATAATTTACCCAACTGATGGTCTGTATAGAATCTGTAATATGTTGAGAGACACGGAAGTTTGGGATAGGTATGACAGACTGGAGCGTAGTATAGAGCAAAACCTTGACAAACTAGAATACTTTATGTGTTAGCAACAAGAAGTCAACCAATTAAACTATAAGGAAGCATATTCAGAACCTAAAAAGGATATAATTTACGAAACTGAAAAAATCATAATAAAAATTGATCAAAAATTGAGTGCAACAAAATTAGATGATCTGGAAAGAAAACTAAAAGCATTAGATAAATTAACTAAAAGTTATCTGATCCTAGCATCCCTGTTATATCATGCACCATAGGAAACACCATTCTAGAAAGAACCTTAATAGACTTAGGTGCAGGTACAAATGTTATGCCAAGTGATATATTTGCATCCTTAGGATTAGAAGGCTTAACTCCTACTAGTACGGTTATTCAATTAGCTGATAGAAGTATAAGATACCCTAGAGGAAAAATAGGGGATGTCTTAATTAAAATCAAAAACTTTATATATCCTATTGATATTGTAATTTTGGATTCCCAACAAATTAAGCATAAAAATAGTGACACATATTTAATTTTGGGAAGGCCATTTTTAGCAACATCAGGGGCTGTTATAAATTGTAAAATTGGAGTAATGAAGCTAGCATATGGTAATGAGGATACTCAATTAAATATTTTCAAACCAGAGTGGTTTGAGGAGTTAGAAATGTCCATACATACCATAGACTTTTTAGAAGATGAAGGAGATATGTTAGATGATGTGATTCAAGAAGAATTAAATAGGCAAATCAATTCTGAAACTTTAGAGGAAAGTGAAAGCATAAATATAGAAGGAGATCTGGAAGAAATTAATTTAGAAAATGATGATGTTCAATTAGGAGCTCTAGCTTCTGATGGGCAGTATTTAGAATTAAAATCTTTACCTCCTGAATTAACCTATATATTTCTGGAAGATAAACGATCATGTCCAATCATTATTGCTTCAGATTTAAAAGAGGATCAAATAGCTAAATTAAAAGATGTAGTAAAAAGTTATAAAGAAGAAATAGGATGGACTATGACTGATATAAAAGGGTTAAGTTCAACTTTATGCTGTCACTACATATATTTAGAAGAGAATGCTAAACCTGTTAGAATTCCAGAGAGGAGATTAAGTCCAAACCTTAAAGAAGTAGTCAAGAAGGAAATAGTGAAATGGTTAGATAATGACATAATTTATCCGATTTCTGATAGCTCATGGGTTAGCCCAATCCATGTAGTTCCCAAGAAATTAGGATTAACAGTTATTAGGAATGAAAGTCAAGACTTGATACCTACTAGAATTCAATCAGGCTGGAGAGTATGTATAGACTATAGAAAGTTGAATGCTGTGACTAGGAAAGATCATTTTCCCTTACCTTTTATAGATCAAATGCTGGAAAGATTAGCAAGGCAAGAATATTTTTGTTTCCTAGACGGGTATTCAGGTTATAATCAAATTCCAGTAGCATTAGAGGATCAAGAGAAAACAACGTTCACCTGTCCTAATGGAACTTATGCTTTTAAGAGAATGCCATTCGGATTATGCAATGCACCAGCTACCTTTCAAAGGTGTATGCAGGGCATATTTACTAGAATGACTGCTTAGAAATATTTATGGATGATTTTACTGTATATGGCAACACATATGAAGTTTGTTTAAGCAATTTAGACCAAATATTAAAACGTTGTGTGGAAAAAAATCTTGTTTTAAATTGGGAAAAATGTCACTTCATGGTTAAACAAGGAATAGTCTTAGGGCATGTTGTTTCTAAGAAAGGGTTGGAAGTAGATAAAGCTAAAATAGAAGTAATTTCTAATCTACCAGAACCTAAATCAGTAAAAGATATTAGATCATTTCTAGGACATGCTAGTTTTTATAGAAGATTTATTAAAGACTTTAGCAAAATAGCTAGACCTTTAACTAATCTATTAAAAGATGTCTCATTTAACTTTGATAAAAATTGCAAGGAAGCATTTTTCAGACTTAAGACTAGCTTAATTTCAACTCCTATAATTTAAGCACCTGATTGGAACCATCCATTTGAATTAACGTGCGATGCTTCTGATTTTTTTGTAGGAGTAGTGTTAGGACAGAAAATAGAAAAATCTCCTAGAGTGATTCATTATGCAAGCAAAACCTTAAATGATGCTCAAGTTAATTACACAACTACTAAAAAAGAATTATTAGCTGTTGTGTTTGCCTTAGAAAAGTTTAGATCATATCTGATTGGAGCTAAAGTGATAGTATACACGAATCATTCAGCTCTAAAACATCTAATAAGGAAAAAAGAGACTAAACCTAGATTGATCCGATGGATATTATTATTACAAGAATTTAATCTAGAAATTAAAGATAAAAAATGTTGTGAGAATGTAGTAGTAGATCATTTATCAAGATTACAAATAGAAAAATCAAATATTGAAATTAAGGATAATTTTCTTGATGAACAATTAATGACCATCAACACAATGCATTGGTATGCAGATATAGTTAATTACTTAGTAATTGGTTTAACACCTAAGGATTAGAATAGACAGGATAAAAAATTATTTTTCTCAAGAGTAAAATATTACTATTGGGAAGACCCATACTTATTTCAGAAATATCCTGATCTGGTTTTAAGGAGGTGTGTTCCAGAAACTGAATATCCGTGCATATTATCTTTCTGTCATGACCAAGCTTGTGGAAGGCATTTTGGTTCAGGGAAAACTGCTGTAAAAATTCTGCAATGTGGGTTTTATTGGCCAACACTATTCAAAGATGCTCATAAATATTGCTTAAGTTGTTTAAGATGTCAACAAATGGGAAGAATATCAAAGAGGAATATGATGCCCCTTAATCCTATTGTTGAGGTTGAAATCTTTGATTTGTGGGGAATAGATTTTATGAGTCTATTTCTTATGGCTAATCAATTTAATTATATATTGTTGGGGGTGAATTATGTATCTAAATGGATAGAAACTATTCCTACAAAAACTAATGATAACAAAGTGGTAATACAATTTATAAGAACAAATATATTTGCCAGATTTGGAATACCTAAAGCTATTATCAGTGATAGAGGAACTCATTTCTATAATAGAAGTTTTGAAGCCTTAATGAAGAAATATGGAGTAAACCACAAAATTGCAACATCATATCATTTACAAACAAGTGGACAAGTAGAAAGTGCAAACAAACAAATTAAGTTAATCTTAGAAAAGTAGTAAATCCTATTAGAATAGATTGGGCTAATAGATTGATAGATGCACTTTGGGCTTATAGAACTGCTTATAAAACAAGCTTAGGTATGTCACCTTTTAGGCTAGTATATGGAAAAAGTTGTCATTTACCTGTTGAAATTGAACATAAAGCTTATTGGGCATTAAAAACTATGAACACTAATTTAAATCAAGCTACTGAAAATAGAAAAATGCAACTAATTGAATTAGAAGAATTTAGAAATGAAGCTTATTCGAAGACTGTAAGAGAAAAAGAGAAAATTAAATTCTAGCATGATAGAAAAATTATTCCAAAAAGCTTTGAAATAGGACAAGAAGTATATCTTTATATGGCTAGACTCCATAACCATCCAGGAAAATTAAGATCTACAAGCTGCAAAAATGACTAAGATTAGAGATGGATTCATATGGAGGTCATTTAATCGTAGTTCAATTAATCATGAATATCTGGCTATGGAAGAAACTACTGGAATTCTACCTAATGCATTAGAAGAATAAATCATATTATGGGGATAGATGAAGGATTAATCATATACAAGACGAGACCAAGGTATGCAAGTTTATTATTACCTAATATTTTGATAAGAAATCCTATAACAGGAGAAGAATGGAATATAGGAAGACCTAATAGATTTGAAGTACCAACTGTAAATTGTAGATCAGCTTTAATATTTTCTGATAAAAATTCTGCAATTCCTGAAAAATTATATTATTGGAGACCTACAGGAAATTGGGGTGAAGATTTACGTTTAAGTGTGTATAATTTTCTGAATAGATCTTGGAATGAAAATATTATGATATATCTAGGACAGAAATCATTAATTAACCAAACACATGTCACACTTGATGGTTATATATATCTTGTCACAGATATTTCAATTGCATTTGGATCTGATTTATACATAGTGAGCATAGACAGTTATGATGAATATATAGAAATTTTACCTATACTGAGTGATATAGCTAAATCACCATCTATAGAATTTAATAAAATTCAAATAGGAATGTGGTATAATGAAGAAGATGATCCTACTTTATGTCTAATACGATGGTGGGATGAACTGATGAAATTTCAAATATGGATTATGGAAGACATAAATGAATGGAAGTGGGAAGAGAAGTATATTGAAATAGATGTAGAAATAGAAACTGCTACATTACCTTGGAACCAAAAAGGATCCCTTTCTGCATTTCATATCATTAATGGTAATACACTTGTATTTGGAATTTATAATATATTACACGTTTACAAATTAAGAAGGAACAAGAACTGCATGAAAATAGAATTAATAGCAAGAAGAACTATGCTTAAAAAGTTTGCTTGGACTGATACATTTATTCCATTTGTTCCTACTTTTCAATCATGTTCTTAAGATGTAATTTTGTGTGTTTAATGTTATGTGTATTCTACGTTTAGGTATAAAAACAAAAAAAAAACAAAATATCAATCCAATTTGTTGGTATCTGTTCTGGGAAACCAACTGGCTTGCTCGTGAGCCACCAGAGGCATAGGAGCTTGTGTTCCACACAAGACACTGATTTATTAATATCTGTTAAGTGTTATTTTGTTTTATATTTTGCTTTTATCTGTGAATGAAAAGTTTTCAAAATCAAAAAATCGGAATATGCAGAAGGAGATACAAATGGAATAAGGTATGTAACCAATTACTTACCTTAAATTTTAAATTAAATAAAACTGTATTCATGCCTGCTACAATTACTGTACTTATTATCAAATCTTTTACATTGAGGATAATGCAAAATGTAGGTATGGGGGGGAGGTAATTAAAGTAACAGCTATGTAAGTTTGTTAATTAAAGAAATTAAGAGGTAATTAAAGTAACAGCTATGTAAGTTTGTTAATTAAAGAAATTAAAATGGTACTGCAAAGATGTGGAAATTGAAAATTTTTATAAACTTGCTGTAACTATTCGATAATTGAGACTGTAAAATTTATAATCTGTAACTGCTTGAATGTTATATTTAGAAGGCTGTTATATATGATGCTATATAATTTATTATTTATGCAAATCTAGATATAGTATCTTATGATTTTTCTAAATTTCATGAGTTTAACAGTTTCACGATTTTAAAATGAAATCAGAATGGTTAATGAAATATCTGTAAATTATCTGAAGTGCTGAAGGAGTTGAGATGTGAATTCTAGATTAAATGAAACACATATGATTAAAGATACATTTAATTTGACTGATTGAACTTATAGAATGATTTATGTGTAGATCTTATTAAACTACAGAAAAAGTATGAGCTTATTGTTATGGATTCATATTTTCAGTAAATGATAGAAACAGGACTATATGAGATTGGTGTTTTACTTCATTTGTATTAATGAAATACGTACATATACAATATGTGATTAATGCTTTGTTTTGTGTGTATTTTGATTGAAAAAAAAAAAGGAAAAAAAGAGAAAAAAATTGAGAGTTTATTGACTTGTTTGATCACGAGTCTTTTGTACTTGAGCAAATAGGTATGTAAGGATTGTTGACCTGAAAAAGGACTCTTGAAATCTGGCAACCTAAGATCCTGATCAAATCTAGGATTGTTCACTGAAAGCTCGTTACATGGGTACATTAGAAAGCTTCTATATGATTCAAGCTTGTCAAATTAACTTTTAAAGTACGAAAAAAAAAAAATATATATATATATATATATACATATACTGTTCTGAAAAGATACAAGTGTTTTGTGAAATGCAGATATCTTATGAATCAAGTATATTTTCTGTTATCTAGAATTGCTGTAATATGAATCTAGAATTGACTTTTGAAGTTGTTTTAATGGAGATACAATTCTTTATTCTACTTATTTTAATCATATTGAATTGGATTGTACTTTGATTCGTATGTTGTTGAAATTTTTTCTAGAAATCTTATTGGAAAATTCAGGATAGTAGATGATGAAAAGAAGAACAAACGATAATATAATTAACACCTATGTGATGACGATATACTTTGTATGTAATTGACACATATTCTACGTATATTAGCAGGTTGATTACTGAAACTTACAGAATATATATTCTTATGTTGAACAGAAGAAAAGAGAAGAAGAGGAATTAATTCTAGCACTTTTTGAAAGACCAATTAATTAGATCTTAGTTTACTAAGGGACTAGCAAAATTTAGGTATGGGGGAAGTGTTTAGAATGAAAAAGTGCATATTATTAACAGTTAAATGATGGTTAATTGCATAATATCTAGCTTATCATATGAGAATTAAGCCATTATGTTATAATTGCACTGTTATATGCTTCAATTGAAAAATCTGCTTAATTTTGGGGAATTAATGTCAATTTAGTACATTTTTGAACTGTCGATAAGTTGCAGGCTGTGAAATTCTTAAGTATCTGAATTTTTTGATATTTCAAACAGTTATGTTTAACATACCGAACATATTTCGAACAGTTATATTTAACAGACCGAATATGTCAAATAGTTATGTTTATATTGCCGAACAGTTATGTTTTGAAAGAATATTTTATTATTTCCAGAAGTACACGTGTCGAAACCATAATGCATGACTTAAGTGAACTTTCGGTGAATTATCTCTAACTATCCGAAATTGCAGCTGGGCATCAGACAATTATATGTGTAACCCTCCGAAACCTCTTTTTATTTATAAAATAGCTGTGGACACATGCCATGTTTTGGTAAAGTGACTTAAGTGGATTTTCGGTGAGTTAGCTGTAACTATCCAAAATGCATCTGAGCATCGGATAGTTAGACCTGTAACTCTCCGAAATGGGTATTTTATTATTAAACTGCTGCTGACACGTGTTGAGATTTGGTAGATTTACTTAAGTTATATATCAGTGAGTTAAGTTTGTAACTATCCGAAATGCATCTGAGCATCAGATAGTTAAGTTTATAAGTATCCGAAATGCACCTAAGCATCAGATAGTTAAGTTTATAAATATCCGAAATGCACCTTAGTATCGGATAGTTAAATTTATGCATGTGTTTTATAGTTAAATCAACGAAGAAAGTCCGTTGAGTTATCTGTAACTCTACGGACTATTTATTTTCTAATATGCCACTATAGCCGTTGCAAAAACAAGACAGTTGGAAGAAAAACCACGATTGCATGTATTGTGCAGGGAGAAGAAATCATCACTGTTGTTATGAATGAAGGAAATCCAACCGATCATTCAAGCAGAAGCAATTACTACTGAAGAAATATAAAAGAAAAGAAGAAAAAGAAGTGTGTATGATCGATGGACGACCAATGATACAGAGGAGGAGCACCGAGCTTTCTATAGACAGTATCGGTGATTCTCCGAAGTATCACACCAACCATCATTACCACCACCATATCCACCATTATCACCAACCATCGAAGGTCTGCGAGAATACTTTCTTGATGTCGGGTCGATTCCAAGCCAAACACAGTGTCTGACAACCATTGTGAGGAGTGATCGCGTCACGGGAAGGGAAGCCATTTTCGCCAAGCACTGACTCATATTTTAGGAGATCGTAAAGCTTTTAGCCTTGGCTTCAGGTTGATGCCTTTATGCTGAAGAGAAGATTATCTTGCAATTCTGGACTTGCGATTCTATAGCGAGAGGAGACAGAATTGTAAGTGGTTTAATTTTCAGTGGTATAATCGCGTTGCAAGTAGTGTCGGAAGTATTTACTGTCGAGTGAGATTACTTTACCTTTCACCTTTCACCCATTTCCATGTTCATATTAAAACAAAAATACCAAAAACAATTTATCTATGTTTGTATGTTGTATTTGAGTGTAGTATTGTTTGTGTTGTATCGTGATTAATGTTATCTTTGTCAGTGTTGTGATTTTTTTATGTTTGTTTTAGTTTTACAGTTTATTGAAATTGGTTCGTTCAAAAAACTTAAAGATTTTAATGGTCACTGTTTGAATTATCTGAATGTTAGTATTGCTTAATGATAAATCCAATGTTTACTAATATTAAAGAGTTTAATTGATGTTATTTACAATCTGTGGAATCGCCCAATGGTTGGCCGAATCCCTCTATAAATAGTAGTATTAAAAAGAAAAGACAGGCTCGTGTTGTTAACTTAAGTTTACAAGTTTAGTCCATTGAGTTAGCCATAACTCAACGAACTTTATCCGTTGAGTTAACTGTAATTCAACGGAGAACTTATTGAATATATAAATTTGATTGTTAACAAACGGACAGTTCTAAACTTTTCAACAATTCCCTATGGGATCGACTTGTACTTGCACACTGATACAATAGACACTGTGCACTTGCAGTTAAAATACAAATTGGAATTAATATCTAAATTGTATTAAAGGTTGTTTGTTTACTTTTAAAAGAAAGAATAGGCATAAAGATAAATTAACTAAGTAAAAACAGAAGTAACAAATCCAAACAATTACTGGGAAAAACTATAAGTTATATATCTGAATTCGTTAAGTTAGATTTATGCATGTGTTGAATTTAAATGCTTTATTATGTCATGTGAGTTGCACATGTTTAACTCGTTAAGTTAGCATAACTATATGCATTGAGTTACTTGAATATATACTAAGGTAATGCATTTTGTTAGTGTTATAAGCTTACAAGTTATTTCTTTATTGCACGTGTTTTATAATTGAATCAATGAAGTAAGTCCGTTGAGTTACACTAACTCCATGAATCATTTATTTTCTAACATGCCACTGTAGCAGTTGTAGAAATAAAAAATATGAAGGAAAACCACAATTGCACGTAGCACACAAGAATTCACTTGTGGAATGAAGAAGAAATCACCATTGTTGATATGAATGAAGGAAATCCAACCAATCATTTAAGCAAAAGCAGTTACTACTGAAAGAAATATAAAAGAAGAGGAGAAAGATGAAGAAGGTGTGTGTGTAGGAGGAGAATCATGCTAACTACAGGAAGTGTCGGAAGTTTCCTGAAGCTCCACACCACCACCAAAATCACCAACCATCGGAGGTTTGTGAGGATACTTTCCAGATGTTAGGTCGATTCTGAGCCAAACACGTGACTGATAACCATTGTGAGGAGTGATCACGTCGCAGGAAGGGAAGCTATTTTCACCAAGCACTGACTCATATCTTAGGAGATCGTAAAGCTTCTAACCTTGGTTTTGAGTTGATGCTAGTATGTTGAAGAGGAGATCATCTTACAATTCTTGATTCGTGATTCTATAGGGAGAGGAGGCAAGATTGTAAGTGATTAAGTTTTTAGTGGTGTAATCGTGTCGCATGTAGTGACGGAAGTTTTTACTGTCGATAGAGATTTTTACATTTAACATTTTGCTCATCTTTAGGAACATATCAAAATAAAAATACGAAAAACTACTTATTATCTATGTTTACATTTAGTATTAAAGTGTTGTATTGTTTGTTTTGTATCGTGATTAATGTTATCATTATTAGTATTGTGAATGTTTTATGTTTGTTTGATTCAAAAAATAGAAAATAGTTTTATTGTTTACTGAAATTGATTCGTCCCAGATACTTAAAGATTTTAATGGTTACTGTTTGAAATATCTGGATGTTAGTATTGCTTAATGACAAATCTCAGATTAACTAACATTAATGAGCTTAATTGATGTTATTTACATTCTATAGAACCACCCAATGGTTGGCCAAATTCCTCTATAAATAACAGTATTTAACTAGAAAGATAGGCTCGTGGAGTTAACTTAAGTCCATGAGGTTAGTCCGTTGAGTTAACTTTAACTCTATGAACTAAGTTCGTTGAGTTAACTGTAACTTAACAGAGTGCTTAAATGAACACATATAAACTCCAATTTAAAGAAAAATAGTACACAATTCTTACTCAATCTCTATGGGATCGACCTGTACTTGCACACATATACAATATACACTATGCACTTGCAGTTAAAATACAAATTGGACTTAATATTTAATTTATGTGAAAAGTTGTTTGTTTACTTCTAAAAGAATTTATTAATATAAGCATAAAAACAAAATCAAACAAGTTTATGATTTAACTTAACAACCCCAAACAAGTTTTCTAAGTACTATTTTGTTTTAATAGTAGAAGGAGTGTTGTGTGTTTATTTTATAATTGAGAATATGACATATGCTTATGCTCAAAGATTTCTGAATCTTGTAGTTAGCATATGTGAATTCTGTAATTTGGAAGGTCATTACATCTTTGATTATTTGAAACTGAGACGATTGCAGATGGTTAGATCACATGAACAACAAATGAATTATATTCAGTATAATAGAACTGAGTATGAGAATCCTATAGTTTACCCAACTAATGGTTAGTTTAGAACGTGTAATATGTTGAGAGACAATGAAGTTTAGGATAAGTATGATAAACTGGAGTGTAGCTTAGAGCAAAACATGGACAAACTGGAACAATACATGTATTAGCAACAAGAAGTCAACCAATTAAATTATAGGGAAGAATATTCAGAACCAAAAATTCATTTCATATACGAAACTGAAAATACCATAATGAAAATTGATCAAAAATTGAATATAATGAGACTAGATGATCTGGAAAAAAAATTAAAAGCATTGGATGAACATTCGTAACTTATAATTTCATTAAGTTAGTTATGCAACAGGAAAACACAAATGAAAACTTTAATGTTATAGATGTGCATAATTTGCAAGACATACATACAAAAGAAAATACTAATGCAATAGAATTTAAAGCATGTAATTTAAAACTGAAAACAATTGAAGATCAAAATCATGAAAACGAAATACAAGAACATCATGAAAGTAATGAAAATCTAGAAGATGTATGTATAACCTTAAGATCTAGAACTTACATACCACCAAGAATTCAAAAAGAAAGTAATGTGAAGGTGGATAAGAACAAACTTCAAAATGATAATGAAAATGTAATATCTGAAAATGTAGAAATCAGTGAAGAAAAATCTGAGTTTGAAAATGAGATTAAAAATGATCAAATGAAAGAAAAAGAATCTTGTAAATCATAATCATTAGCACCCTATCTTGAAAGATTACAACAAACATTTCTTGAAAAACAAGAAAAAATTAGAAACTTTTTTGAGAAAGTACAAGTTAACATTCCTTTGTTAGACTTATTGCAAAAAATGCTACCTTGTGCTAAATTTCTTAAGGATTGGTGTACTAAGAAAAGAGAGTGAAAAGTTTTAAGGAAAATCTTTTTAGCTGAGCAAAGTAGTTCCCTATTTCTGCTACAAATTTCTAATAAGTTATCTGATCCTAGAATCCCTGTTATATCATGCACCATAGGAAATACCATTCTAGAAAGAACCTTAATAGACTTAGGTGTAGGTATAAATGTTATGCCTAGTGATATATTTGCATCCATAGGATTAGAAGGCTTAATCCCTACTAGGACTATTATTCAATTAGTTGATAGAAGTATAAGATACCCTAGAGGAAAAATAGAAGATGTCCTAATTAAAATAAAAAACTTCATATATCCCATTGATATTGTGATTTTGGATTCCCAACAAATTAAGCATTAGAATCATGATACATCTTTAATTTTGGGAAAACCATTCTTAGCAACATCAAGGGCTGTTATAAATTGTAAAACTGGAGTGATGAAGTTAGCATATGGTAATGAGGATGCTCAATTAAACATTTTTAAACTAGAAAAGTTTGAGTTAGAAATGTCCTTACATACTATAGACTTTCTAGAGGATGAAGGAGATATGCTAGATGATGTGATTCAAGAAGAATTAAATAGGCAACAAGATTTTGAAATTTTAGAAGTAAGTGAAAACATAGATGTAGAAGGAGATTAAGAAGAGTTTAATAGTAAAGATGAAAATGTTCAATTAGGAGCTCTATCTTCTGATGGTAAACAGTTAGATTTGAAACCTTTGCCTCCTGAATTAACCTATATATTTCTGGAAGAAAAATGAACATGTCCAATCATTATTGCTTAAGATTTAAAAGAGGATCAAATTTCTAAATTAAAAGATGTAATAAAAACTTATAAAGAAGTAATAGGATGGACTATGACTAATATAAAATGGTTAAGTGCAACTTTATGTTGTCACCATATATATTTAGAAGAGAATGCTAAACCTGTTAGAATTCCTAAGAGGAGATTAAATTCAAACCTTAAAGAAGTAGTCAGGAAGGAAATAGTGAAATGGTTAGATAATGACATAATTTATCTGATTTTTGATAGCTCATAGGTGAGTCCAATCCATGTAGTTCCCAAGAAATTAGGATTAATAGTCATTAGGAATGAAAGTCAGGACTTGATACCTACTAGAACTCAATTAAGCTGGAGAGTGTGTATAGACTATAGAAAGCTGAATGTTGTGATTAGGAAAAATCATTTTCCCTTACCTTCTATAGATCAAGTGTTAGAGAAATTAGTAAGGCAAAAATATTTTTGTTTCTTAGACGGTTATTCAGGATATAATCAAGTTCTAGTAGCATTAGAGGATCAAGAGAAAATAACTTTCACATGTCCTAATAGAACTTATTCTTTTAAGAGGATGTCATTCAAATTATGCAATGCATCAGCTACCTTTCAAAGGTGTATGTAGGGCATATTTACTAGAATGACTAAAGATTTTTTAGAAATATTTATGGATGATTTTACTACATATGGAACTTCATATGAAGTATGTTTAAACAATTTAAACCAAGTATTAAAATGTTGTGTGGAAAAAAATTTGGTTCTAAATTGGAAAAAATGTCACTTCATAATTAAACAAGGAATAGTATTGGGATATGTTGTTTCAAAGAAATGCCTAGAAGTAGATAAAGCTAAAATAGAAGTAATTTGTAAACTACCAGAACCTAAATCAGTAAAAGATATTAGATCATTTCTGGGATATGCAGGATTTTATAGAAGATTCATTAAAGATTTTAGCAAAATTGCTAGACCTTTAACTAATCTATTAAAAGATGTCTCATTTAACTTTGATAAAAATTGTTGTATTGGTGTGAAAAGTTAAATCATAAATTTGTTTAATTTATTTTTATACTTATATCAATAAATTCTTTTAGAAGTAAACAAACAACCTTTCACATAAATTAGTTGTTAAGTCCAATTTGTATTTTAACTGCAAATGTATAGTGTATATTGTATTTGTATGCAAGTACAAGTCGATCCCACAAAGATTGAGTAAGAATTGTGTACTGTTCCAATTTTTTTATATTAGAGTTTATATGTGTTCAATGAAGCACTCCGTTGAGTTATAGTTAACACAATGGACTTAGTTCATGGAGTTATGGCTAACTCAATAAACTAACCTCGTGGACTTAAGTTAACTCCACGAGCCTATCTTTCTAGTTAAATACTGCTATTTACAGAAGAATTAGGCCAACCATTGGGCAGTTTTATAAAATGTAAATAACATCAATTAAGCTCTTTAATGTTAGTTAATATTAGATTTGTCATTAAGCAACACTAACATTCCGATATTTCAAACAGTAACCATTAAAATCTTTAAGTATCTGGGACGAAACAATTTTAGTAAACTGTAAAACTATTTTCTAAATCAAACAAACATAAAACATTCACAATATTGACAATGATAACATTAATTATGATACAAAATGAACAATACAACACTTTAATACTAAATGTAAACACAGGTAATTTGTTGTTTTTGGTATTTTTGCTTTGATATGTTCCTAAAGATGAGCGAAAGGTAAAATGTAAAAATCTCTATCAATAGTAAAAACTTCCATCACTACATGTGACATGATAACACCACTAAAAACTTAATCACTTACAATCTTGCCTACACTCCCTATAGAATCGCGAATCAAGAATTGTAAGATGATCTCCTCTTCAGCATACTAGCATTAACCTGAAACCAAGGCAAGAAGCTTTACGATCTCCTAAGATGTGAGTCGGTGCTTGGTGAAAATGGCTTCCTTTCTTGCGATGCGATCACTCCTCACAATGGTTGTTAATCACCATGTTTGGCTCGGAATTGACCCAACATCCGAAAAGTATCCTCATAGACCTTTGATGGTTGGTGATTTTGGTGGTGGTGTAGAGCTTCAGGGAACTTCCGACGCTTCCTGCAGTTAGTGAGGTTCTCCACCTACACACACACTTCTTCGTCTTTATCCTCTTCTTTTATATTTCTTTCAGTAATAACTACTTCAACTTAAATGATTGGTTGGATTTCCTTCATTCATATCAACGATGGTGATTTCCTCTTCATTCTATGAGTGAATTCCTACGTATGCAATCATGGTTTTCCTTCGAATGTCTTATTTCTACAACTACTACAATGGTATATTAGAAAATAAATGGTTTGTGGAGTTAGTGTAACTCAACGTACTTACTTTATTGATTTAACTATAAAACACGTGCAATAAAGAAATAACAAGTTTAGATGTTATGGATAGTTACAACTATAAGTATCCGCAACTTATATGCATTTCGGATAGTTAGTAGATAACTTACCGAAAATCCACTTAAGTCATGTATTAAGGTTTAAACACATGTACTCTAGGAAATAATAAAGTATTCTTTATGTGTTTAAAACATAATTGTCTAGTATATTAAATATAACTCTTTGAAATAATAGAAAATTTGGAGACCTAGGAATTAAAAAGCCTATAACTCACTAACAGTTCAGAAATGTACTTAATTAACATTAATTACCTAAATTTATGTAAATTCTTTCATTAAAGCATGTAACAGTGCAATTATAACATAATGACATAATTCTCATATGATAAGCTAAATATTATACAATTAACCATCATTTAAGCGTTAATATTATGCACTTTTTCATTCTGAGCACTTCCCCCATACTTAAATTTTGCTAGTCCCTTAGCAAACTACTAAGATTTAACTAGTTGATCTTTCTAAAGTGCTAGAACTAATTCTTCATTTTGTATCTTCAGAATACATAAAGTAGATTAATCTAAAGATATTATATATTAATTTAGTCATCTAATTTAACATTGTTTTCTCCTCTTCAACCTACAAATATATTTAAAACATATGTAAATTACATACAAAATATATTAGCATCACATAAGTGGTAATTATATTATCATTTTTTTTTAAAACATTTGTCATCTTGAATTTTTCAATATGATTTCCAGAATAAATTTCAACTACATACGAATCAAAACACAATCTAACTCAATATGATTAAAACAAGAAGAATAATGAATTGTACCTTAAATAAACAACTTCAAAAGTCTAATCTAGATTCATACTTTAGTAATCTTAGATAATAGAAAATATACTTGATTCAAAAGATATCTGTATTTTACAAAACACTTTTATCTTTTCAGAACAATATATGCATTTTTATACTTTAAAAGTTAATTTGAAAAGCTTGAATCATACAAGAGCTTTCTAGTGTACCCATGTATCGAGCTTTCAGTCAACAATCCTAAATCTGATCAGGATCTTAGGTTGCCAAATTTAAAGAGTCCTTTTTGAGGTCAACAATCCTTATATACCTATCTACTCAAGTACAAAGGCTCATATCAAAAAAGTCAATAAACTCTCAAAGTTTTTCTTTTCTTTTTTTCTTTTTTCTTTCTTTTCAACATAGTATATATACGTATTTCATTAATACAGATGCTATAAAACACAAATCTCATATAATCCTACTTCTATAATTTACTGAAAGCATGAATCCATATCAATAAGCTCATACTTTCTCTATAGTTTAATAAGATTTATACATAAATCATTCTACAAGTTTAATTAATCAAATTAAAATGTATCCCTAATCATATGTATCTCATTTAATCTAAAAATCAACATTTCATCTCTTTCAGGATTTCAGATCTTTTATTGAGTTTTAGTTAAGCATTCTGATTTCTTTTTAAAATCGTGAAACTGTTAAACTCATAAAATTCAGCAAAAAACATAAGATACTATATCCAGATTTGTATAATAGTAAAAATTTGTAGCATCTTATATAAGATTCTAAATATAACATTCAAGTAGTTACAATGTTTTTTTTTTTAACAGTTTCAATTATCGGATGTTATAGGAAATTTCAGTTAGTTACAGCAAATTCACAAAAAATTTTCAATTTCCACAGAAATTATTTAGCACCATCCTATTTCCTCTAATTAACAAGATTACTTGACTTTAATCTAATTACCTCCCCCCATACCTACATTTTGCATTGTCCTCAATGTAAAAGATTTTACAGTAAATATAGTAAATGTAGCAGGCATTACTATTGTTTCATTGACTTAGCACCTAACTCAACAAACTTAAGTCATTGAGTTAATGAATAACTCCATGAACTAAGTTTAAATGTAAATTCAGGAAAAGTAATCAATTACATACCTTGTTCTTTTGTATCACCCTTAATATCTTCTGACTTTTGATTCTGAAAAACTTTTCACTCACAAATAAAAGTAGAATATATAACAAAATAACAACTTAATAACAAAATATAAATTGTTAAATCAGTGTCTTGTGTATAACCTAGGTTTTTATTCCTTTGGTGGCTCACAAGCAAGCTAGTTGGTTTCCCATAATAGATACCAACAAACTAGATTGATATATATATATATATTTTTCTTTTATAAGAATAAAACTAAAACTAAAATAATTTTTTTTCTTTTCTAAATATAAATGTAGAGTACACAACATTAAAAGTACAAAATCACAATTTAAGAACATGATTGAAAAGTAGTGACAAATGGAATAAACATGTCCGTCCAAGCAAACTTTTTAGGTATACTTCTTCTTGCTATTAATTTTGTTTTTTTGTAGTCTACTTTCCTCTTTAACTTGTAAACTTACAGTATGTTATCAATACTAAATATAAGTGTATTACCATTAATAAATTGAAATGCAGAAAGGGATCCTTTTCTGTTCCAAGATAATGTAGTTGTTTCTATTTCTATAGATATTTCAATATATCCTCTTCCCATTTCCATTCATTTAGGTCTTTCATAATCTATAATTGAAATTTCATCAATTCATCCTACCATCTTATCAGACACAAAGTAAGATCGTCATGTTCATTATACCACATTCCTAATTGAAATTTATCATGTTCTATAGATGGTGGTCTAGCTATATCACTAGGTATAGGCAATATTTCTATAAAGTCATCATCATAACTATCTATGCTTACTATGTATAAATTAGATCTAAATGCAATTGATATATCTATGACTAGATATATACATCCATCAAGTATGACATGCATGTTGTTAATTAACGTTTTCCGTCCTAGATATATCATAATATTTTTAGTCCAAGATCTATGTTGAAAATTATACACACTTAAACATAAATCTTCATCCCAATTGCCAATTGGTCTCTATTTGGGTTGTAAAAGGTTAAATCAGAAAATCGGCTTGAGTTTTCTATGCCTATATTAATAAATTCTCTTAGAAATAAACAAACAACATTTCACATAAATTAGATATGAAGTCTAATTTGTATTTTAAACTACAAGTGCATAGTGTATATTGTATATGTGTGCAAGTACAAGTCGATCCCATAGAGATTGAGTAAGAATTGTATACTATTCTAATTTTTATATTGGAGTTTATATGTGTTTAGTGAAGTACTCTAGTTAGTTACAGTTAACACAATAGACTTAGTTCATAGAGTTATAGTTAACTCAACAGATTGACCTTGTGGACTTAAGTTAACTCCATGAGCCTATTTTTCTAGTTAAATACTATTATTTACAAAGGAATTTGGCTAACCATTGGGTGGTTCCATAGAATGTAAATAACATCAGTTAAGCTCTTTAATGTTAGTTAATTTTAGATTTGTCATTAAGCAAGACTAACATTCAGATATTTCAAACAGTAACCATTAAAATCTTTAAGTATCTGGGACAATTTAATTTTTAGTAAACTATAAAACTATTTTCTATTTTTTGAATCAAATAAACATAAAACATTCAAAATACTGACAATGATAATATTAATCACGATACACACCAAAGAATAGAACACTTTAATACTAAATCTAAACACATATAATTTGTTATTTTTGGTATTTTTGTTTTGATATGTTCCTAAAGATGAATGAAAGTTGGAATGTAAAAATCTCTATCGATAATAAAAACTTTCGTCACTACATGCGACGCAATTACACCATTGAAAACTTAATCACTTACAATCTTACCTCCTCTCCTTATAGAATCACGAATCAAGAATTGTAAGATGACCTCTTCAGCATGCTGGCATCAACTCAAAACCAAGGCTAGAAGCTTTACGATCTCTTGAGATATGAGTCGGTGCTTGGTGAAAATGGCTTCCCTTCCCGCGATGCAATCACTCCCCATAGTAGTTGTCAGTCACCGTGTTTGGCTTGGAATCGACTCGACATCAGGAAAGTATCCTCACAGACCTCCGATGGTTGGTGATTTTGATGGTGGTGTGGAGCCTTAGGAAACTTCCAACACTTCCTGCAGTTAGTGCGGTTCTCTACCTCTACACACACACTTTCTTCATTTTTCTCCTCTTCTTTTATATTTCTTTCTGTAGTAACTACTTCTGCTTAGATGATCGGTTGGATTTCCTTCATTCATATCAACGATGGTGATTTCTTCTTCATTCCATAAGTGAATTCCTATGTGATACATGCAATCGTGGTTTTCCTTCGAATTTCCTATTTTTGCAACTGCTACAATGGCATATTAGAAAGTAAATGATCCGTGGAGTTAGTGTAACCCAACGGACTTACTTTGTTGATTTAACTATAAAACACGTGCATAATTTTAAGATGATCTCCTCTTCAGCATACTGGCATCAACCCGAAACCAAGGTTAGAAGCTTTACAATCTCCTAAGATATGAGTCAGTGCTTGGTGAAAATGGCTTCCCTTCCTGCGACATGATCACTCCTCATAGTGGTTGTCAGTCACCATGTTTGGCTCGAAATTGACCCGACATTCGGAAAGTATCCTCACAGACCTCTAATGGTTGGTGATTTTGGTGGTGGTGTGGAGCTTCAGGGAACTACCGACGCTTCCTACAGTTAGCGTGGTTCTCCACCTACACACACTTTTCGCCTTTCTCCTCTTCTTTTATATTTCTTTTAGTAGTAACTACTTCTACTTAAATGATTGGTTGGATTTCCTTCATTCATATCAATGATGGTGATTTCTTCTTCATTCCACAAGTGAATTCCTATGCGATACATGCAATCGTGGTTTTCCTTCAAATTTCTTATTTCTACAACTGCTACAGTGGCATATTAGAAAATAAATGGTCCATGGAGTTAGTGTAACTCAACATACTTACTTCGTTGATTTAACTATAAAACACGTGCAATAAAGGAATAACTTATAAGATTATAATACTAACATAACGTGTTACGTTAGTATATATTCAAGTAACTAAACGCTTATAATTATGCTAACTTAATGAGTTATACATATGCAACTCATGTGACATAATAAAGCATTTAAATTCAACACGTGAATAATTCTAACTTAGCAAGTTCAGATATTTCAGATACTTACAAACCTAACTATCCGATGCTCAGATGCATTTTGGATAGTTACTAGATAACTTACCGAATATCCACTTAAGTCATGCATTATGGTTACAAAACATGTACTCTAGGAAATAATAAAATATTTTTTAAGCATTTAAAACATAACTGTTCGGTACATGCAATATAACTCTCTGAAATAATAGAAAATTTGGAGACATAAGAATTCCAAAGCCTGTAACTTACTGACAATTCAGAAATGTACTTAATTAACGTTAATTTCCTGAAATTATGTAGATTCTTTCTTTAAAGCATATAACAGTGCAATTATAACATAACGACGTAATTCTCATATGATAAGGTAAATATTATGCAATTAAACATCATTTAAGCATTAGTATCATGTACTTTTTCATTCTGAACACTTTCCCTCATACCTAAATTTTGCTAGTCCCTTAGCAAACTACTAAGATTTAACTAGTTGGTCTTTCTAAAGTGCTAGAACTAATTCTTCATTCATTTTTTTTCTTCAGAATACATAAATTAGATTAATGTATTAATTCAGTAATCTAATTTAACATTGTTTTCTCCTCTTCAACCTGCAAATATATTTAAAACATATGTAAATTACATACAAAATATATTAGCATCACATAGGTGGTAATTATATTATCATTTTTTTCTCAAACATTTATCATCCTGAATTTTCCAATATAATTTCCAGAATAAATTTCAACTACATACGAATCAAAATACAATCCAACTCAATATGATTAAAACAAGAAGAATAATGAATTGTATATTAGATAAACAACTTCAAAAGTCTAATCTAGATTCATACTTCAATAATCTTAGATAATAGAAAATATACTTGATTCAAAAGATTTTTGTATTTCACAAAACACTTTTATCTTTTCAGAATAGTATATGTGTATTTATAGTTTAAAAGTTAATTTGAAAAGCTTGAATCATACAAGAGCTTTCTAGTGTACCCATGTATCAAGCTTTTAGTCAACAATTCTAGATCTGATCAAGATCTTAGGTTGCCAAATTTAAAGAGTCCTTTTTTAGGTCAACAATCCTTACCTATCTGCACAAGTACAAAAGGCTCGTGATCAAACAAGTCAATAAACTCTCAAAGTTTTTCTCTTTTTTTTTTTTCTTTTCAACACAGTATATATACGTATTTCATTAATATAGATGCAATAAAACACAAATCTCGTATAGTCCTGCTTCTATTATTTACTGAAAACATGAATCCATATCAATAAGCTCATACTTTTTCTGTAGTTTAATAAGATTTACAAATAAATCATTCTACAAGTTTACTCAATCAAATTAAATGTATCCTTGATCATATGCATCTCATTTAATCCAAAAATCAACATTTTAGCTCTTTCAGGATTTCAAATCATTTATTGAGTTTTAGTTAAGCATTCTAATTTCTTTTAAAATTGTGAAACTGTTAAACTCATCAAATTCAGCAAAGACATAAGATACATCTAGATTTGTATAATGGTAAAATTTGTAGCAACTTATATAAAATTCTAAATATAACATTCAAACAGTTACAGTGTTGTCTTTTTTTATAGTTTCAATTATTGGATAGTTATAGGAAGTTGTAGTTAGTTACAACAAATTCAAAAAAAAAAAAAATTTAATTTCAATTTCCATAGAAATTTGCAGCACCATTCTAATTCCTCTAATTAACAAAATTACTTGGCTTTTAATCTAATTACCTCGTCCCATACCTACATTTTGCATTGTCCTCAATGTAAAAGATTCTATAGTAAATATAGTAAATGATAGCAGGCATGAATATTGTTTCATTGATTTAGCACCTAACTCAACGAACTTAATTCGTTGAGTTAATGAATAACTCCATGAACTTAGTTTAAATGTAAATTCAAGCTAAGTAATTAATTATATACCTTGTTCTTTTGTATCTCTTTCGATATCTTCTAACTTTTGATTCTGAAAAACTTTTCATTCACAAATAAAAGAAGAATATGTTGAGTATTTTGTTTTGATGATGTGTGCTGAATGAAAGTAATTATATTTACTCAATTACTATTGCTTGTGAAAAGAAATTAAAAACATCAATTAATACAAAAAAAGCTTACTAATATAAACACTTGTCTGTATTGGATCTAAAATTATACTAAGTTAATAACTAGTCGTTTTATTGCATTAAATTCTCATTTAACTAAACGTTAAGTTAATGTGTGTTTTTATTGAAAAACATGATATGTTTTAAAGTTATATTTTATGTATCATGAATAGTGCACATTTAGACAACTCGTTAAGTTAGAGTGTTATTTCTATAGAGATGACGTGAGAACTCGTTAAGTTAGAGACTTAAAGGTTAAAATAGGTCATGTGAAAACTCATTAAGTTAGTGAGTAAAAGAAGAGATGAACTCGTTAAGTTAGTATTGAAAGGACCTCTAGATTTTGATAATGCAAAAATCAATGTAAGGTTTTGAATTGCATTTATCAGGATTAGTCTATACAGCAAAAAGATCAGAAGACAGACAAATCGAAGCAGTAAATAGGTTGCAGTAAATCTTAGAATATGCTATTGTAGAAAATCAGACAGTTAAGAATTGTATTTCTCAGGACAAGGAGGATTAAATGATCGGATAGTTAAGGTAGTTAAGCTAAAAGAACTTTTTCAGAGAGTTACAGGTATAACTATCTGAAAGTTAAGTCATTCAATAACGCACGTGAAGAATAGAGAAGTCGGCAATCAAAAGCTTAAAGGAAAAATCGGAGAGCTAGATAACTATCCGAAATCTCAAAGAGAGTTTCGGTGAGTTATAGGGATAACCATCCGAAACTTAAGTCATTGAATTTCCCACGTGTAGAATTCCAGAAAGAAGCTCAAATATGTTTTCGGAGAGTTAGAAAGATAACTATCCGAAATACTGAAGCGTTTCGGTGAGTTATAGGGATAACCATCCGAAACTTAAGTTAGCCTTTTATGCACGTGCTGAATTGAAGCAATCAGAAAGTTAACATAGGGTTACTATAACCAACTATCTGATAGTTATATAATTGTTCGGTAAGTTACAGTTATAATCATCTGATTGAATGTTAGCTCGTAGTAAATATTCTGGAATTCTACCTGGCAGAAAGGTTTAAGTGATCTTTCGGTGAGTTACAGATATTCTTCGGAGAGTTACACAGCTAACTATCCGAAAGGTTAGGAAAATCGGTAAGACATCTTGAAATAATTTTCTAAACAATAACTTACTATATTTGGGACTGGAGTCTAATCAAGTACAGTAGAATACATCTGTTGGAAGAGAATATGATCGTTACACATGTCAGGTATATATATACAAGATATAGACAACGAATAAAAGTAGCACTTTGCTCATACATATACTTACACCAAGCTTAATAGAAGAAAAGCTTTAGAGATCAAATCATCTTCAACACTTACAGACCAAATTTCAGAAGCTCATCACGTATTCAACTCTGCTGTTCACAAGATAGTGTTTACTGAAGTACACAGATTAAAACTTCAGAGAAAGGATTGATTGAAGCTTTGACAAGGAAGCTCAAGTGAATGGTTAGTTGGTTCTTGCTTAAACCTTAAAGCAAGTGATTGTAAGTTTGCAAGAGTTTAGTGAAGCCTAAGTATCCCTTGGGGGTGGACTAGCCGTTAGTGGTGAACCACCTAAAAAATCTCTATGTGATTTCTTTTATTGTATGTTTGCTATCACTTTACATTAAACTACTTCTAAAAGGTTAAGAAATGAATTTTTATCATTCACCCCCCCTCTAGTAAGCCTTAAGGTCCTTACAATTGGTATCAGAGCAAGGTTGATCTTGTTAATAGATTTAACCATCTGAGATCATTGTAGGATCATATGGCTACATAAGAGGGGGGTAAATTATGTATTTTTAATATTTTCTGAAATATAATTGAAACTTTAAAACTCAAAAACAAGTCGAGACATTATTTTCATAAAATCATTTTTATTCAAGGTGCCATTATATGTAGATGCTATTATATTTCGATACCATATATCAACTAAACAATTTCATAACTACAAATAGAGAAAACTAATTTACGGAATTTAAAACTTTTCTTCTTGTTTGAGATCTTTCTTTTTCTTCTTTTTCTTCTTCAGCAATTCTTTAGTGACGAATATCTTGTCTTTCTCTACTTCACCGAATTTGCTTTCACTTGATACTTCAAATCTTCAGCGACATAAATTTAACCTTTTTGCTTCACTGAATTTTCTTCCACTTGAGAGATTTTGCTCGAAGAGGTGTTTTGGATCCCTGGAAAAGATTTTTCTTTTTATGTGTAGGGATGGTTTGATCAACAAGAATTCTATGTCTTTTATACTGTATCTTCATTTCATGCATATCCTTCATGTTTAACCACTACCAGTTTTCCACTTCTCCACGTCTTTTCTTTTTCCTTCATCGAAACACACACATTCTAACCTACGTTTATTTTTCGAATTTTCTTTAATCATCAGTCCTAGATCTTTGAAAAATTTCCTGCAAAATAAACTTTCTCGTCCAAAGAATTTTCCGGCAATTGAAAGATTAAAAGAGAAAAATCAGAGAGTTAGTTAACTATCCGAAATTTCAAAGAGAGTTTCGGTAAGTTACAGTTTAACTATCTGAAACTTAAGTTATTGAAATTGCCACGTGCAGAATTCCAGAAAGAAGATCATTTAAGTTTTCGGAGAGTTAGAAAGATAACTATCCGAAATCTTAAGAGAATTTCAGTGAGTTATGGTTTAACTATCCGAAACTTAAGTTAGTGATTTTCCCACGTGTAGAATTCCAGACAGATGTTCAGATGGGTTTTTCGGAGAGTTAGAAAGATAACTATCCGAAATCTCAAGAGAATTTCGGTGAGTTATGGCTTAACTATCCGAAACTTAAGTTATGTTTTTATGCACGTGTAGTTTTGAAGGAATAGCTGTCAGAGGCTTAAATGAAAGTTCGGTAAGTTACAGTAGTTAACTATCCGAAAATCAGGAGCTCTTTCGGTAAGTTAAATACAAGACTCCGAACACTTAACTTTACACGTGAGCAACTTAAAATCCTCACGTGACTCAGAGAACAGAACATGAGTGATGAATCGTCAAGTTATGGATGCTTTTCAGTAAGTTATTTTTATAACCATCCGAAAGCCTGAGATTTTTGGAAGGTTATTTACTGAATATCAGATAGAATGGTAACTTACCATATTTAGGTCTGATTATTTAGTAAGTACAGCAGAATACATCCATTGAAAGAAAAATATATCGTTATGCCTTTAGCATATATATGAGGAGTTTAAGAGAAGAAGATACACACAACAGATATAATTTATATAGTGAGCTACACCCCAATTTCAAATACACTCAAGTTTGCAAACAATGAAGTATACTCTAAAGACTTACTGTAGAAAAAGCTCTGTGCGCCAAACTCTGATTGAAAGATTCAAGCTGTTGGTTTGTGGCTTTAACCTAAAAGCTACATTCAGTTGTTGGTTTGAGTTTCGACCTGAAAACTCTAGAGGTTGGTTTACTGAAGTTTTTACCTGAAAACTTCTATGTTGTTGGTTCTTTCTTTGACCTGAAAGCAAGTGTGTAAGTGTTGAAATACTTAGTGAAGCCCAAGTGAATCTTGGGGGTGGACTAGCTAAGTTGGTGAACCACCTAAAACTTGCTGTGTGTTATCTTTCTTTATTGCTTTGCATTCGTTTAAATTCATCTCATTTCACTTCTATCTGAATCATTTGTTTCAACAATCAAAAGAACTTAAAAATTACACACTTTCACCATTCACCCCCCCTCTAGTGAGTCTACCGATCCTAACAATTGGTATCAGAGCAAGGTTAATCCTTCATAAGATTTAACAATCTGGATTTATGGCTCAATTTGCTGAGGGACAAAACATCCACATATCTCCCCTATTCGATGGTTCCAATTATAACTATTGGAAGAATAGAATGGAGTGTTTCCTTAGGAGTTCTAACGTTAAACTCTGGAAGATTGTTGTTCTTGGAACTACACTTCCAACCATTAATGTTATGGACTGGTCTGAGGAGGATGAGAAAATCATCCAATTGGATGCTAGAGGGTTGAATGCCATTTATTGTGCACTAATTGCTGATCAATATAATAAAGTATCTGCATGTAAATCTGCTCATGAGGCCTAGAAAATCCTTCAAGTTACTCATGAAGGTACAAGCCAGGTTAAGGATACAAAAATCAGTATTCTTTTAAGAAAACTTGAACTGTTTAAAATGAATGATAATGAACATATCTGAAATGTTTTCTAGATTTACTGAAATCACTAACAGTTTGAAAGGCTTGGGAAAGGAGTTCTCATCACGTGAACAGGTACAGAAGATCTTAAGGAGCTTAACTGTTGAGTGGAAACAGAAGTCCACATCTATTCAAGATTCCAAGGATCTTAACAACTATACAGTTGAAGAATTGTTGGGCAATCTTCTGGCCCAAGAAGTTCAGATGAAGGACTGGAAAGAGCAAGAAGGAACTGTTGAAAAGAAAGTTGAAAAGAAAAAGGAAATAGCATTTCCATCTACAGAAGAAGTTCCAAGCTCAAATGATGATGAGATCATGTTGCTAGCAAGAAATTTTAGAAAATTCATGAAGAAAAAGAATAAGCCCAGCTACTCTAAAAGAACTGTTCCTACATGTTTCAAATGTAAAGGGCAAGGGCACATACAGACCTTCTGTCCATTTCAGACAGAAGAGGATCAAGGAGATAAGAAGAAGAGATTGAAGGACAAAAAGAAGATGGCTCTCAAAGCTACGTGGGATGATAGTAGCTCTTCAAGCTGTTCATTAGATTTTGAAGAAGAAGCTGCAGCAAATGTTTGTTTTGCAGTACAAGAGGTATGCTCTACTTCCTCTAGTTCAGAAAATGAGCATGATGATTTAGACATAAACAGTCTTTTATCTACTGTAGATAATTTATATGTGAAGTGTAGAGATTTTAAGAAAGAAATTAAAAGATTAAATCATTGCTTAGAAAATTCATTTGCTGAATTAGAATCAACTATAGTTGAAAATAGGAATCTAAAATCAAATTTAGATAAGTATGGTTGTGATAATTGTGAATTAAAAGATGAAAATAAAAATCTATCAACTAATATATCAGATTTGAAAAATACTATATGTAAATTTACTCAAGGACAAAAAGGATTAAATAAAATAATAGGATCTCAACGATCAAATGGGAATAAATATGGCCTAGGGTATGCTACACCACAGGAAATACCTTATTGTGGTGGAGTGATTCAATCTTATAGAGATGACACCACTGTGTTTGCCATCAAACGAAGATCAGGTCATATGTGGCTGTAAAGAGGCAATAGATTTAATGTTTTAAGGACTAACTCTATTGGACCCAAGAAGATGTGGGTACCAAAAGCTTTAATTTCAGTATAATTTGTAGGGTGATAAGGAGTTTCAAGCACGTTCAACTAAATGGATTGTGTACAGTGGATGCTCAAAACATATGACAGGTAAGAAAAGCTTTCTTGACTCAATTAAAAACTTAAGTTCAGGATCTGTTAAGTTTGGAAATAATGAAAAAGTAAAATAACTGCAATAGGAAATATTACATCTGAAAATGGTATAATTGAGAATGTCTTGCATGTTAATGGATTAAAACAAAATTTGTTAAGTGTAGGACAATTATGTGATAAAGGCTATACTGTTTCTTTTAATGCTAAAAACTACTACATTATTGATCTTGCCACAAATGAAACAAAATTTACTAGTATTAGGAATTGCTCAATATATACATTAAACTTTCCATGTGAAAATTCTACAAGCAATTCCTGTTTGGTAGCAACTGGTGAAGAGGATTGGATGTAGCATAGAAGACTTGGTCACATTAGTATGAAGAATATCAGAAAGCTATCCACGGGTGATCTTGTTAGGGGTCTGCCTAAACTCACTTTTAAGAAGGATAGAGTGTGTAGTGAGTGTATGCTAGGGAAGCAGAAGAGAACTGCTCTTCACAACAAAAGTGTTGTTTCCACCAAAAGGCCATTAGAACTGCTACATCTAGATTTGTTTGGTCCTTCTCAAGTATCAAGTCTTGGGGGTCGAAATTATACCTTTGTTATTGTTGATGATTTCTCCAAATTAACTTGGGTGATATTTTTGACACATAAAAATGAAACTTGCAATGAGTTCAGGAATTTCTGCATAAGAGTTCAGAATCAGAAGGAACTAATAGTGAAGAAAATTAGAAGTGATCATGGAGGTGAATTTGAAAACTATGAATTTGAAAACCTCTGCAATTCATTTGGAATTTTGCATGAATTCTCTTATCCTAGAACTCCTGCTCAAAATGGAGTTGTGGAAAGGAAAAATAGGACATTACAAGAAGTGGCTAGAACTATGTTAAATGCCACGGATCTACCTAAATTTCTCTAGGCAGAAGCTGTAGGAACAATTTGTCACATTTCCAACAGATCTCACATTAGATCCACATTGAAAAAGACACCCTTTGAAATTTGGTTCGATAAAACTCCAAATGTTGGCTATTTTAAGACATTTGGATGTAAATGTTTTGTCTTAAATACAGGAAATGCTAAAGAGAAGTTTGATGCTAAGTCTGAACCTGCCATACTGTTTGGTTACTCCTCGACAAGCAAAGCTTACAGAGTATATTTTGCTGAAGATAGAAGAGTGGAGGAAAGTATAAATGTTCAGTTTGATGAATATTTGTACCAGAATTTCAAAAAGCTAAAGATTAATGATGATAGTGAAAATGAATACTTTGAAGATGATAAAAGCAAGCAGAATACCAATTCACAAGTGTTAGACCAGAATCTCAACCATAGATATCAGAATCATAACAGTTGGAAGTTTAGATCTGATCATCTCGAGGAACAAATTATTGGAAATATATCTAAAGGGGTACAAACCAGAAGCAAAGCACAAGATATCTGCAATTTTTGTGCATTTGTGTCAGAAATAGAGCCAAAATCAGTAGATGAAGCTTGTAAGGATACCTACTGGACAATGGCTATGTAGGAAGAATTAAATCAGTTCCAGAAAAACAATGTATGGGAACTAATAGAAAAACCTACAGGAAAATCCATCATTGGAACTAAATGGATTTTCAAAAACAAATTATATGAAGAAGGTAACATTCTCAGAAATAAAGCTCGATTAGTTGCACAAGGCTACAATCAACAGGAAGGTATTGACTATGAAGAAACTTTTGCTCCTGTAGCTAGAATTGAAGCTATCAGAATGTTGCTTGCCTTTGCAAGTAGTATGAAGATAAGATTATTTCAAATGGATGTGAAAAGTGCCTTCTTAAATGGAGAAATTCAAGAAGAAATGTTTGTTAAACAACCTCCTAGATTTTAAGATGAACTCAAGCTGGATCATGTCTACAAACTGAGAAAGGCTCTATATGGTTTGAAACAGGCACCTAGAGCTTGGTATGAGAAATTGAAAAAAATTTTAACTGAAAACAATTTTTCTATAGGCAAAGTGAACAACACTTTGTTTATCAAAACTTTTGATGTACACATGTTGATTGTTCAGATATATGTTGATGATATAGTCTTTGGAGCCACTTCAGAAGATCTCTGTCATGAATTTCAGAATTTGATGAAAAATAAATTTGAAATGAGCATGATGGGAGAATTGAAGTTTCTCTTGGGATTACAGATTCATCAAATGCATAATGGTATCTTTGTCAATCAAGAAAAATACTGCAAAGAGATGTTGAAGAAATTTGGTTATGAAAACATCAAATCTTCAAATACTCCAATGAGTTCAATCATTAAAATAGAAATGGATGATTCAAGTGTTGCAGTGGATCAAAGGCAATATAGAGGTATGATTGGATCCCTGTTATACCTTTCAGCTAGCAGGCCAAATATTATGTTCAGTGTATGCTTATGTGCTAGATTTCAAGCATCACCAAAGGAATTACATTTGAAATCAGTCAAAAAGATTTTCAGATATCTACAAGGAACAAAAGATTTCAGATTATTCTACTCAGCTGACAGTAGTTTGATTTTAACAGGTTATAATGATGCAGATTATGCAGGCAGTAGATCTGATAGAAAAAGCACTAGTGGTACTTGTCAACTACTTGAATGTTCTTTAATCTCATGGTTCAATAGGAAACAAAATTGTATAGCTTTATCTACTACTGAAGCCGAGTATATTGCAGCTGGATTGTGTTGTGCACAAATCCTTTAGATGCAGCAAACTCTAGCAGATTACAAACTGAAAATTCAGAATTCAATCATATTTTGTGATAACAGCAGTGCAATCAGTCTATCTAAGAATACAGTACTTCATTCCAGAGCCAAGCATATCGAGATCAGACATCATTTTCTGAGAGGTCATGTGGAGAAAGGGAACATTTCACTTAAGTTTGTGCCAACAGAAAATCAACTTGCAGATATTTTCACCAAACCTTTAAATGAATCAACTTTTAATCATATTAGACGAAATCTAGGAATATGTTTTTTACAAGATCTTTAAATATTTTTTTCATCAAGCTCACCATATGGGAGCTTGTTTTTCTACTAACCTACTCGTGCAAGATACAATCAATATCAGTTTTACAGAAACTTAGTTTTACAGTCCTCACCTTTTTATATAATGACAAAAAGGGGGAGAAGAATTTGGAAATTTGGTCACTTATAGTATTTCCAGCAAGCACTGAAAGAGAATTATTAAAAGAGAAGAAAAACTCAGCACACAGATAAGGGGAGAAGTTAGCTCAAAGTTAGGGGGAGCAATCCCTTCTCGTCAGTATAGTATTGATAAATTCCTGTTTTATTTCTCTCTATGTGACTGATTGTATAGTAATACACTAGGGAGTGAAATACATGTAAATAAATGTAAAGGTTTTTGTCATTATCAAAAAGGGGGAGATTGTTAGAACCTGAGTATTTTGATAATGCAAAACCTATGTGAGGAAACATATTGTATTTCATAGTTAAGTCTGCACTACTTTAGTTTAGAGGGATGTTAGAACAATTTCCAAGCAGACGAATAGATTGAGAAGGCTCCAGATGATAATACGGCATAACTTTCTAGAACTTAAGTCATTTTATTATACACGTGCAAAATGGAGATGCCGACAGTTGAAAGATTAAAAGAGAAAAATCGGAGAGTTACTTAACTATCTGAAATTTCAAAGAGAGTTTCGATAAGTTACAGTGTAACTATTCGAAACTTAAGTTATTGAAATTACCATGTGCAGAATTCTAGAAAGAAGATCATTGAAGTTTTCAGAGAGTTAGAAAGATAACTATCCGAAATCTTAAGAGAATTTCAGTGAGTTATGGTTTAACTATCCAAAACTTAAGTTAGTGATTTTCCCACGTGTAGAATTCCAGATAGATGTTCAGATGAGTTTTTCGAAGAGTTAGAAAGATAACTATCCGAAATCTTAAGAGAATTTCGGTGAGTTATAGCTTAACTATCCGAAACTTAAGTTATGTTTTTATGCATGTGCAGTTTTGAAGGAACAGTTGTCAGAGACTTAAATGAAAGTTCGGTAAGTTACAGTAGTTAACTATCCGAAAATCAGGAGCTCTTTCAGTAAGTTAAATACAAGACTCCGAACACTTAACTTTACACGTGAGCAACTTAAAATCCTCACGTGACTTAGAGAACAGAACATGAGTGATGAATCGACAAGTTATGGATGCTTTTCGGTAAGTTATTTTTATAACCATCCGAAAGCCTGAGATTTTTGGAAGGTTATTTACTGAATATCAGATAGAATGGTAACTTACCATATTTAGGTCTGATTACTTAGTAAGTACAGCAGAATACATCCATTGAAAGAAAAATATGATCATTATGCCTTTAGCATATATATGAGGAGTTTAAGAGAAGAAGATACACACAACAGATATAATTTATACAGTGAGCTACACCCCAATTTCAAATACACTCAAGTCTGCAAACAGTGAAGAATACTCTAAAGACTTACTGTAGAAAAAGCTCTATGCGCCAAACTCTGATTGAAAGATTCAAGCTGTTGGTTCGTGGCTTCAACCTAAAAGCTACATTCAATTGTTGGTTTGAGTTTTGACCTGAAAACTCTAGAGGTTGGTTTACTGAAGTTTTTACCATAAAACTTCTGTGTTGTTGGTTCTTGCTTTGACCTGAAAGCAAGTGTGTAAATGTTGAAACACTTAGTGAAGCCCAAGTGAATCTTGGGGGTGGACAAGCCAAGTTGGTGAACCACCTAAAACTTGGTGTGTGCTATCTTTCTTTGCTGCTTTGCATTCATTTAAATTCATCTCATTTCACTTCTATCTAAATCATTTGTTTCAACAATCAAAAGAACTTAAAAATTACACACTTTCACCATTCACCCCCCCTCTAGTCAGTCTACTGATCTTAACAGTTCTCACGTGACCTCTATACAAACAAAACTCTAACTTAACGAGTTGTCTAAACGTGCACTATTCATGATACAGAAGATATAACTTTAAAACATATCATGCTTTTCAATAAAAACACACGTTAACTTAACGTTTAGTTAAATGAGAAATTAATGCAACGAAATGACTAGTTATTAACTTCAATCCAATACAGACAAGTATTTATATCAGTAAGTTTTTTTTGTATTAATTGATGATTTTAATTTCTTTTCACAAGCAATAGTAATTGAGCAAATATGATTATTTTCATTCAACACACATCATCAAAACAAACTACTCAACAATCATGGCTTTCCACACTGCAGAGGATCAGAATATCCATCGACCTCCCCTCTTTGATGGTAGCAATTATAGCTACTGGAAAAATTGGATGGAGTGCTTTCTCAAGAGTACAGATGTGAAACTTTGGAGAATGGTTGTACATGGTATACCAACTCCAATTAGTCCTAAAAGTGACTAGACTGAGGAGGATGAAAGAATCATCCAGATGGATGCTCGTAGGCTTAATTCCATTTACTGTGCACTAACTAGTGAACAGTATAATAAAATATCTGCTTATAAATTCTCCCATGAAGCTTGGAAGATCCTTCAAATTACATATGAAGGAACCAGCCAAGTTAAAGATACAAAAATCAGCATTTTGTTAAGAAAATATGAATTATTCGAAATACTTGAAAAAGAAAGTATCACTAAAATGTTTTTTAGATTCACAGAAATTGTGGATGAACTAAGAGGCCTTGGGAGGAGTTTTTCTAATCGTGAACAGGTACAAAAGTTCCTAAGGAGCCTAACAATCAAATGGAAGCAGAAGTCTACTTCCATATAGGATTCAAAGGATCTGAATAACTATTCAGTTGAAGATCTATTGGGAAACCTTTTAGCCCATGAAGTCCAAATGAAGGAATGGAAAGTAGAAGAAGGAGTCATTGAAAGAAAAGTAGAGAAAAAGAAAGAATTAGCTTTTCTCTCAATAGAAGATCAACTAAGCTCGGATGAGGATGAAGTGTTACTACTAGCTAGGAACTTCAAAAGGATGATGAGACAAGGAGGCAAAGCCAGCTCCTCAAAATCAAAAGTCCCTACATGCTACAAGTGTAAGAAACTGGGACACATTCAACTTTATTGTTCTTTTCAACAAGAGGAGGACAACTAGAAATGGAAAAGGAAGAATAAGAAGAAAATGGCATTGAAAGCCACTTGGGATGACAGCAGTTCATCAAACTTAGATGAGGAGGCATCTACAAACGTGTGCTTTGCTGCACAAGAGGTATGCTCTACATCTCCCTATTGCTCGAAAAAAGAAAATGATAATGTAGATATAGATAGTCTTCTCTGTAGAGTAGATAACTTATATGTAAAATGTAAGAAGTACAAGAAAGAATTAAAGAATTTAAATTCCTATCTAGAAGATGTTTTTGCTGAACTAGAAAAGACCCTAGTTGATAATAGGGAATTGAAAACTAAAATGGATAGCTATAGTTGTAAAAACTTTGATCTGAAAGAAGAAAATAAAAATCTATTATTTGAAGTTACTGATTTAAAGAAAATTGTATGTAAATTTACTAAGGGTGAAAATAGTTTAAACAAAATCATAGGATCTCAAAGAATAGGAAAAAGTAAATTTGGCCTAGGGTATGCTGTACCACAGAAAACCCCTTACTATGGTGGAAAAATTAGATGTTAAAAAGATAGCACCACTGTGTTTGTCATTAAGAAGAGATCTACGTCTATATGGCTACCAAAAGGCAACAGGTTTAGTATACAAAGGACTAATAGTGATGGACCCAAGAAGATATGGGTACCAAAAGTCTTAATTTCAACATGACTTGCAGGACTACATGGCCAAGAAAGCTCAAACGTCCAAGTGGATCATTGACAGTGGTTGCTCAAAGCATATGACTTCTGGAATCTGTTAAATCAATAAATTCAAGATCTGTTAAGTTTGGTAACAATGAAAAATGTAGAATTACTGCCATAGGAAATGTTGCATCCGAAAATGGAAAAATAGAAAATTTCTTACATGTAAATGGTTTAAAACAGAATCTGCTAAGTGTAGGTCAATTATGTGACAAAGGTTACAATATACTTTTTACTACAGAAAACTATTTTATATTACAACCTGATACACATGAAATCAAATTTACTAGATAGAGAAATAATTCAATTTATACTTTGGCATTTCCATGTGATATTTTATCTAGTGATGCATGTTTAGTTGCTTCTAATGAAGATGAATGGTTATGGCATAAAAGATTAAATCATGCAAACATGAGACTGATAAGAAAATTGACCAAACATGATCTTGTTAGAGGTGTGCCTAAGCTCAAATTCAAAAGAGATAAATTGTGTAGTGACTGTACAATTGGAAAACAAAAGAAATCAGCACACAAGAGTATTGAAGACATTGCCACACGTCAACCATTGGATCTATTGCATATGGACCTGTTTGGTCCTACACAGTCAGCCAGTTTAGGAGGAAGAAAATATACCTTAGTGGTAGTTGATGATTATACAAAATTCACTTGGGTTATTTTCTTAACACACAAGAATGAAGCTTGTGATGAATTCAAACATCTCTGTATTAGAATTCAAAATGAAAAAGATTCAACTGTGAAGAAGATTAGAAGTGATCATGGAGGTGAATTTGAAAATTCAAAATTTGAAGATTTATGCAATTCTTTTGGCATACTGCATGAATTCTCATGTCCAAGAACTCTTGCTCAGAATGGAGTTGTAGAGAGGAAGAATAGATTAGTATAAGAAATGACAAGGATAATTCTTAATGCATCTGATCTACCAAAGTCTCTATGGGCTGAAGCTGTAAATACTACATGTTATTCTATAAACAGAACTCACGTTAGACCTATCCTACATAAGACACATTTTGAACTATGGTATGGTAAAATACCAAATGTTGGATATTTTAAGGTCTTCGGATCAAGATGTTTTATACTTAATACAAAGGATCAAAAGGACAAATTTGATGCAAAATCTGATCCTACTCTACTTGTTAGATACTCTTCAAGAAGCAAGGCCTACAAGGTCTATTTTGAACAAAGAGTCAATAAACGTATTCTTTGATGAAGACATGGTAGGAAAATTGAAGAGGCTAACAATAGACAGTGAAAGTGAAGTAATAAATCAGAAAATTCCTCAGAAAAAGGATAGTTCAACACTGCCTACACCTACTGAGACAGAAAAAGCATGGAAGACAAAGTCTGAACATCCCATTGGGTAAATTATTGGGAACATAAATCAAGGTGTTCAAACAAGAAGCAAAATTCAAAATATTTGTAATTATTGTGCTTTTGTGTCTGAACTTGAACCTTCAACAGTTGAAGATGCATATAATGATGAATACTGGATCATGGCCATGCAAGAGGAACTAAATTAGTTCAAGAAAAATGAAGTCTAGAACTTGATTGGAAGGCCCATCGAAAAATCAATTATTGGTACTAAATGGGTGTTTAAGAACAAACTTGACAATAATGGTAGTATTATCAGAAATAAAGCTAGACTTGTTGCTCAAGGATACAACCAACAGGAAGGAATCGACTATGAAGAAACTTTTGCACCTGTTGCAAGACTTGAAGTAATTAGAATATTACTTGCCTTTGCAAGTAGTATGAAAATCAAGCTTTATCAGATGGATGTTAAAAGTGCATTTCTTAATGACATTCTACAAGAAGAAGTATATGTAGAATAGCCACTAGGTTTTGAAGATGAAGAAAATCCAAACCATGTATGCAAACTGAATAAATCTCTCTATGGTTTGAAGCAAGCACAACATACATGGTATGATAAACTGAAGAGTTTCCTTCTTGAGAATCAGTTTAACATAGGAATTGCAGACAACACCTTATTCATCAAATCTGAAGGTTCTCATATGTTAATTGTTCAGATCTACGTGGATGATATCATTTTTGGTGCCACACATGAGAATCTATGTCATGATTTTCAAATCTTAATGAAGAATGAATTTGAGATGAGTCTTATGGGAGAATTAAAATTCTTTCTAGGATTGCAAATTCATCAACTTAAGTATGACATTTTCCTGAATCAAGAAAAATTTTGCAAAGAGATTCTCTTGAAATTTGGTATGGATAAATCCAAAGTAGCAGGTACTCGAATGAACTCAAATGAAAAACTTGATAAAGACATTTCTGGCATTCCAGTAGATCAAAAGAAATACAGAGTTATGATTGGATCACTTCTGTATCTAACAGCTAGTTGATCAGATATAATGTTTAGTGTTTGTACTTGTGCAAGATATCATGCCTCTCCAAGAGCATCACACTTAAAATCAGTTAAACGTATATTTAAATATCTATAGGGTACCAAGGAGTTTGGCTTATTTTATTCCTCACAGAATCAATTGATTTTAGTAGGATACAATGATGCAGATTATGCAGGATGTAAATCAGATCGAAAAAACACCAGTGGGACATGTTAGTTGCTTGGCCATTCACTTGTTTCTTGGTTCAGTAGGAAACAAAACTCTATAGCTCTATCCACCACTAAAGCTGAATATATGGTAGCAGGCCTATGTTGTGCACAGATCTTATGGATGCAACAAATTCTAGCAGATTATAAGCTAAATTTTCAGAATACCATTATTTATTGTGATAGCATTAGTGCCATCAATCTCTCCAAAAATACAGTTCTACACTCTAGAGCAAAACATATCGAGATTAGACACCACTTTTTAAGAGACCATGTTGAAAAATGTCATATTTCCTTAGAATATGTCTCTACTAAAGAACAACTTGCAGATATCTTCACCAAACCATTATCTGAAGCTGCATTTAATCATATTAGACGAAATTTAGGGATTTGTTCTTTATATGATTTATAATTTCATATCTACTCTCCAAGCTCACAACTATGAGTTTGTTCTACTAACATCTCTGTTTTGCACCAACTTAGACATTTTCGATACCCAACTATAATTGCTCCACCAACTCAGTATCTGTCTTCTCACCTCTTTTTGACAATTGGCAAAAAAGGGAGAGAAATATCATATTTTGGTAAGCAAAGATACAGTAAAGTAGGGGGAGAAATTCAGGGGGAGTGATTTCAAAAAATCAAGGGGAGTCTTTAAATATACACTATTCTGTATTCCTCGTATGCTTTTCTGTATAGATATATAGGGAGAGAAATACATGTAATACATTGTGAGGTTTTTGCCATTATCAAAAAGAGGGAGATTGAAAGGACCTCTAGATTTTGATAATGCAAAAATCAATGTAAGGTTCTGAATTGTATTTATCAGGATTAGTCTGTACAGCAAAAAGATCAAAAGACAAACAAATCTAAGCAGCAAATAGGTTGCAGTAAATCTCAGAATATGGTGCTGCAAAAAATCGGACAGTTAAGAATTGTATTTCTCAAGATAAAGAGGATCGAATGATCGAATAGTTAAGGAGTTAACTATCTGGAAGCTTAAAGGACTTTTTCGGAGAGTTATAGGTATAACTATCCGAAAGTTAAGTCATTCAATAAATCACGTGCAGAAATACAGAACGGAAGCTTAAAGGACTTGTCGGAGAGTTAGATAACTATCCGAGTTTTCTTTTCGGAGAGTTAGATAACTATTCGAGTTTTTTGGAGAGTTATAGGTATAACTATCCGAAAGTTAAGTCATTCAATAACGCACGTGCAGAATAGAGAAGTCGACGGCCAAAAGCTTAAAGGAAAAATCAGAGAGTTAGATAACTATCTGAAATCTCAAAGAGAGTTTCGGTGAGTTACAGGGATAACCATCCGAAACTTAGGTCATTGAATTTCCCACGTGCAGAATTCCAGAAAGAAGCTCAAATATGTTTTCGGAGAGTTAGAAAGATAACTATCCGAAATCCTGAAGCATTTCGGTGAGTTGCAGGGATAACCATCCGAAACTTAAGTCAACCTTTTATGCACGTGCTGAATTGAAGCAATCAGAAAGTTAACAGAGGGTTACTATAGCCAACTATCCGACAATTATATAACTGTTCGGTAAGTTACAGTTATAATCATCCGATTGAATGTCAGCTCGCAGTAAATATTCTGGAATCCTACCTTGCAGAAAAGTTTAAGTGATCTTTTGGTGAGTTATAGATATTCTTTGGAGAGTTACACAGCTAACTATCCGAAAGGTTAGGAAAATCGGTAAGACATCTTGAAATAATTTTCTGAACGGTAACTTACCGTATTTGGGACTGGAGTCTAATCAAGTACAGTAGAATACATCTGTTAGAAGAGAATATGATCGTTACACATGTCAGGTATATATATACAAGATACAGACAATGGATAAAAGTAGCACTTTTCTCATACATATACTTACACCAAGCTCAACAGAAGAAAAGCTTTAGAGATCAAATCATCTTTAACACTTACAGACCAAATTTCAGAAGCTCATCACGCATTCAACTCTATTGTTCACAAGATAGTGTTTACTGAAGTACACGGATTAAAAATTCAGAGAAAGGATTGATTGAAGCTTCGACAAGGAAGCTCAAGTGAATGGTTAGTTGGTTCTTGCTTAAACCTTAAAGCAAGTGATTGTAAGTTTGCAAGAGTTTAGTGAAGCCCAAGTATCCTTTGGGGTTGGACTAGTCGTTAGTGGTGAACCACCTAAAAAATCTGTGTGATATTCTTAAGTATCCGAATTTTCTGATATTTCGGATAGTTATATTTAACATACCGAACATGTATTAGAAAGTTATGTTTAAATTGCCGAATAGTTATGCTTTAAAAGAATATTTTATTATTTCCTGAAGTACACGTGTCGAAACCATAATGCATGTCTTAAGTGAACTTTCGGTGAGTTATCTATAAGTATCTGAAATTGCAGCTTAGCATCGGATGGTTAGACTTGTAACTCTCTAAAATGTTTCTTTTATTATTAAACTGCTGCTGACACATGTTGAGATCTGGTAGATTTACTTAAGTTATATATCGGTGAGTTATCTGTAACTATCCAAAATCCATCTAGGCATCGGATAGTTAAGTTTGTAAGTATCCGAAATGCACCTAAGCATCGTATAGTTAAATTTATGCATGTGTTTTATAGTTAAATCAACGAGGTAAGTCCGTTGAGTTATCTGTAACTCCATAGACTATTTATTTTCTAATATGCCACTATAGCGGTTGCAGAAATAGAACAGTTGGAAGGAGAAGAAATCATCATCGTTGATATGACTAAAGGAAATCCAACTGACCATTCAAGCAGAAGCAGTTACCACTAAAGAAATATAAAAGAAAAAAGGAGGAAAAGAAGGTGTGATCGATGGGTATGGCTTGTTTGTACAGAGGAGGAGCACTGAGCTTTCTACAGAGACTATCGTCAATTCTCTGAAGTACCACACCAACCATTATCACCACCACATTATCACCAACCATTGGAGGTCTATGAGGATACTTTCCTGATGTTAGGTCGATTCCGAACCGAACATGGTGCTTGACAACCACTGTGAGGAGTGATCACGTCGCAGGAAGGGAAGCCATTTTCACCAAGCGCCGACTCATATTTCAGGAGATCGTAAAGCTTCTAGCCTTGGTTTTAGGTTGATGCTTGTATGCTGAAAAGGAGATCATCTTGCAATTCTGGATTGGCGATTCTATAGAGAGAGGAGACAGAATTGTAAGTGGTTTAATTTTCAGTGGTGTAATCGTATCACATGTAGTGACAGAAGTATTTACTGTCAACTGAGATTACTTTACATTTCACCTTTCGCCCATTTCCATGTTCATATTAAAACAAAATACCGAAAACAACTTATCTGTGTTTGTATTTTGTATTTGAGTGTTGTGTTGTTTGTTTTGTATCGTGATTAATGTTATCTTTATTAGTGTTGTGATTGTTTTATGTTTGTTTTAGTTTTACAGTTTACTGAAATTGGTTCGTTCAAAAGACTTAAAGATTTTAATGGTTACTATTTGAATTATCTGAATGTTAGTATGCTTAATGATAAATCCAATGTTTACTAACATTAAAGAGCTTAATTGATGTTATTTACAATCTGTGGAACCGCCCAATGGTTGGTCGAATTCCTTTGTAAATAGCATTATTAACTAGGAGATGCAAGCTCGTGGAGTTAACTTAAGTCCACGAGGTTAGTCCGTTGAGTTAGCCATAACTGAACGAACTTTGTTCGTTGAGTTAACTGTAATTCAACAGATAGCTTATTGAATATATAAATTTGATTGTTAAAAACGGAACAGTTCTCAATTCTTAAGCAATTCCCTATGGGATCGACTTGTACTTGCACACTAATACCATAGACACTGTGCACTTGCAGTTAAAATACAAATTGGAATTAATATCTAATTTGTGTGAAAGGTTGTTTGTTTTCTTCTAAAAAAAGAATAGTCATAAAGATAAATTAACTAAGTAAAAACAGAAGTTAACAAATCCAAGTTTTTCTAGTGCGTTGCTGTAGATCCAATACAAGTTTTCTAGTGTCGTGCTAGCCAAGCAAACAGTTGGCACATGAGGAACTCATTAAGTTAGAAACGTTAAGTTATATATCTAATTGTTTTATTCGTTTAGTTAACATTAAAGTAACGACTACTTATTACAATTGATGAAAAATTTTGGAGGAGAAAGTTTATTTTGTAAGAAATTTTTCAGATATCTAGGATTGATGATTAAAGAAAATTCGAAATGTAAACATGGGTTAGAACGTGTGTATTTCGATGAAGGAAAACGAAAAGACGTGAAGAAGTGGATAATTGGTAGTGATTAAACGGGGAGGATGTGCATGAAATGAAGATGTAGTGTAAAAGGCATAGAATTCTCGTTGATCAATTATCCTTGCACACCAAACGAAAAATCTTTTCAAAGATTAAAAACACATTTTTCGGGGAAAAGTTCTTAGATGGAAGAAAATTCAGTGAAACAGAAAAGGTCAGATTTATGTCATTGAAGATCTGAAGTATTAGAAGAAAGCAAATTTGGTGAAGCAGAGAAAGATAAGATATTCGTCACTAAAGAATTGCTGAAGAAGAAAAAGGAGAAGAAGAAGAAAGATCTCAAATAGAGAGAAATGTTTTAAATTTCGTAAATTAGTTTTCTCTGTTTGTAGTTATGAAATTGTATAGATGAAACATGGTATCGATATATAATTGCATCTACAATTTTTGAAGAGAATTGAATTGTATATTGTAATTGAAACCTTGAATAAAAATGATTTTATGAAAACAATATCTCGACTTGTTTTTGAGTTTTGAAGTTTCAATTATAATCGAAAATGTTGAAAAACACAATTCACCCCCCTCTTGTGTAGCCATACAATCCAACAGAATATATAACAAAATAACAAAACATAAATTATAAAATTAGTGTCTTGTGTAGAACCTAGGCTCCTATGCCTTTGGTGGCTCACAAGCAAGCTAGTTGGTTTCTTAAAACAAATACCAATAAACTGGATTGATATTTTATTTGTTTCTTTTTTTTCTAAACATAAATGCAGAATACACACAACATTAAAAGTACAAAATCACAGTTTAAGAACATGATTGAAAAGTTGTGACAAATGGAATAAACGTGTTAGTCCAACTGAACTTTTTAGGCATAATTCTCTTTGCTATTAATTCTATTTTAATGCAATCTATTTCCTTTTTAACTTGTAAACTTGTAGTATGTTATCAATACTAATTATAAGTGTATTACCATTAATAAATTGAAATGTAGAAAGAGATCTGTTGAGCGGAAAGATCAAACAAACGTGGAGCATCTAGGGGTGGCATGAAGAAGAGGTCTGCATGGAAGAGAGGATTGCGAGTGGAGAATTCGAAGAACAACAAATTTACGTGGTTCCCCAACACAGGTACGTCCACGGGTGATCAATCTATCGTGATTCCTTACTGTATGGTTACTGATACAAAGAAGAGGAAGAACAAAATCAAGGGATGGTTTGGCATGGCATCCCTTGGACGTGGATGACCCCTTACATATATAGGGGCAACAGTTAGTGATACCCAAAAGACAAGTTTGCCCTTGTACAAATTATCAAAGAAATACAACCATATTCAATGACACATACATATACTTGATGGAAGACACACGCATCACAAATCTCCACATTGTCTTTCATCAATCTTCACCATGAACAAGTGATGGATGACCAAGACCCTGTTAGGATCGATAGGCTCACTAGAGGGGGGTGAATGGTGAAAGTGTGTGGTTTTAAAATTCTTTTAATGTTGAATCGAATGATTGAACAAAAATGAAATGAGATGAAACTAATATAATGCAAATCAACAGAGATAAGAAACACAGCAAATTTTTAGGTGGTTCACCAATTTGGCTAGTCCACCCCCAAGATTCACTTGGGCTTCACTAAGTGTTTCAACACTTACACACTTACTTTCAGGTCAAAGCAAGAACCAACTAATATAAAGCAAAAACTTCAGTAAACCAACCTCTAGAGTTTTCAGGTCGAAACTTAAACCAACACTATATGTAGCTTTTAGGTTGAAGCCACGAACCAACAACTTTAAACCTTCAATCAGAGTTTTGGCACAAGAGCTTTTTCTATAGTAGATCTTCTGAATATTCTTCACTGTTTGCAGACTTGAATGTAATTGGAATTTTTTTTTGTGTAGCTCACTATGTATGTTGCGTATATTCGTTCTGTATTTTGAATATATACTTGATATGTACAACGATCATATTTTCCTCCAATGGGTGTATTCTATTGTACTTGATTAGGATCAAGTCCCAATACTGCAAGTGACCGTTCAGAAAAATCGTTTCAAGATATCTTACCGATTTTTTTGTTCTTACGGATGGTTAGCTATGCAACTCTCCGAAGAATAACTGTAACTCACCGAAAGATCACTTAACCTTTACTGTCAGGTAGGATTCCAGAATATTTAAATGAGCTGTCATCCAATTGGATACTTATAACTGTAACTCACCGAACAGTTATATACTTGTCGAATAGTTTGTCTCTGTTAACTTTCCGATTGCTTTAATTCATCACGTGCATAAAGGCTAACTCAAGTTTCGGATGGTTATCCCTGTAACTCACTGAAACGCTTTAGGATTTCGGATAGTTATCTTTCTAACTCTCCGAAAACTTATTTGCACTTCTTTTTAGAATTTTGCACGTGGGAAAATCAGTGACTTAAGTTTCGGATGGTTAAACTATAACTCACCGAAACTCTTTTGAAATTTCGGATAGTTATCTTTCTAACTCTCTGAAAACCCATTTGAGCATCTGTCTGGAATTCTGCACGTGGGAAATTCAATGACTTAAGTTTCAGATAGTTAAATTGTAACTCACCAAAACTCTCTTGAAATTTTGGATAGTTATTTTTCTAACTCTCCGATTTTCCCTTTTAAGCTTTCAACTACCGAGTTCTCCATTTTGCACGTGCGTAATAAAATGACTTAAGTTCTGAAAAGTTATGCCTATAACTTACTGAAAAACTCGAATAGTTATCAAACTCTCCGAAAAGAAAACTCGGAAAGTTATCTAACTCTCCGACAAGTCCTTTAAGCTTCCGTTCTGTATTTCTGCACGTGGTTTATTGAATGACTTAACTTTCGGATAGTTATACGTGTAACTCTCCGAAAAGTCCTTTGTTAACTATTCGATCATTCAATCCCCTTAACTGTCTGATAAAATAACTCTCCGAAGGCTTTACAATTTCAGATAGTTATTCTTCTAACTGTCCGATAGTATTGCTGCTGTTTTAAACTTACTCTTCGGACCTGTAGCTGTCCAATTTTCCTGTAAGTTTAAGTCAATATTATCTGGAAACTTCTCCATCTGTTCATCTACATGGAATCTGTTCTATCTGCCTTCTGATCTAATGCTGCACTGACTTAACTGTGAAATACAATATGTTTCCTCACATAGGTTTTGCATTATCAAAATACTAGGGTCCTAACAATCTCCCCCTTTTTGATAATGACAAAAACCTTTACATCTATTTACATGTATTTCACTCCCTAGTGTATTACTATACAATCAGTCACACAAAGAAAAATAAAACAGGAATTTATCAATACTATACTGACGAGAAGGGATTCCTCCCTCTGACTTTGAGCTGACTTCTCCCCCTACCTGTGTGCTGAGTTTTTCTTCTCTTTTAATGATTCTATTTCAGTGGATGTTGGAAATACTGTAAGTGACCAAATTTCCAAATTCTTCTCCCCCTTTTTGTCATTATATAAAAAGGTGAGGACTGTAAAACTAAGTTTCTGTAAAAACTGATATTGACTGTATCCTACACGAGAAGGTTAGTAGAAAAACAACCTCCCATATGGTGAGCTTGACGAAAAAAAAAAAATTTAAAGATCTTGTAAAGAACATATTCCTAGATTTCGTCTAATATGATTAAAAGTTGATTCATTTAAAGGTTTGGTGAAAATATCTGCAAGTCGATTTTCTGTTGGCACAAACTTAAATGAAATGTTCCCTTTCTCCACATGATCTCTCAGAAAATGATGTCTGATCTCGATATGCTTGGCTCTAGAATGAAGTACTGTATTCTTAGATAGACTGATTGCACTACTGTTATCACAAAATATGATTGAATTCTGAATTTTCAGTCTGTAATCTGCTAGAGTTTGCTGCATCCAAAGGATTTGTGCACAGCACAATCTAGCTACATTATACTCGGCTTCAGTAGTAGATAAAGCTATACAATTTTGTTTCCTACTGAACCATGAGATTAAAGAACATCCAAGTAATTGACAAGTACCACTGGTGCTTTTTCTATCAGATCTACTGCCTACATAATCTACATCACTATATCCTATTAAAATCAAACTACTGTCAGCTGAGTAGAACAATCTAAAATCTTTTGTTCCTTGTAGATATCTGAAAATCCTTTTGACTGATTTCAAATGTGATTCCTTTGGTGATGCTTGAAATCTAGCACACAAGCATACACTGAACATAATATTTGGCCTGCTAGCTAAAAGGTATAATAGGGATCCAATCATACCTCTATATCGCCTTTGATCTAATGCAACACTTGAATCATCCATTTCTATTTTAATGCTTGAACTCTTTGGAGTATTTGCGGATTTGATGTTTTCATAACCAAATTTCTTCAACATCTCTTTGTAGTATTTTTCTTGGTTGACAAATATACCATTATGCATTTGATGAATCTGTAATCCCAAGAAAAACTTCAATTCTCCCATCATGCTCATTTCGAATTTATTTTTCATTAAATTCTGAAATTCATGACAGAAATCTTCTGAAGTGACTCCAAAGACTATATCATCAACATATATTTGAACAATCAACATATGCACATCAAAAGTTTTGATAAACAAAGTGTTGTCCACTTTGCCTATAGAAAAATTATTTTCAGTTAAAATTTTTTTCAATTTCTCATACCAAGCTCTAGGTGCCTGTTTCAAACCATATAGAGCCTTTCTTAGTTTGTAGACATGATTCGACTTGAGTTCATCTTCAAATCTAGGAGGTTGTTTAACAAACACTTCTTCCTGAATTTCTCCATTTAAGAAGGCACTTTTCACATCCATTTGAAACAATCTTATCTTCATACTACTTGCAAAAGCAAGCAACATTCTGATAGCTTCAATCCTGGCTACAGGAGCAAAAGTTTCTTCATAGTCAATACCTTCCTATTGATTGTAGCCTTGTGCAACTAATCAAGCTTTATTCCTGATAATGTTACCTTCTTCATCTAATTTGTTTTTGAAAATCCATTTAGTTCCAATGATGGATTTTCCTGCAGGTTTTTCTATTAGTTCCCACACATTGTTTTTCTGGAACTGATTTAATTCTTCCTGCATACCCATTGTCCAGTAGGTATCCTTACAAGCTTTATCTACTGATTTTGGCTCTATTTCTAACACAAATACACAAAAATTGCAGATATCTTGTGCTTTGCTTCTAGTTTGTACTCCTTTAGATATATTTCCAATAATTTGTTTCTCGGGATGATCAGATCTAAACTTCCAACTGTTATGATTCTGACATCTATGGTTGAGATTCTGGTATGATACTTGTGAAATGGTATTTTGCTTGTAGTTATCATCTTCAAAGTATTCATTTTTGTTGAGTATTTTTGTTTTGATGATGTGTGCTGAATGAAAATAATCATATTTGCTCAATTACTATTGCTTGTGAAAAGAAATTAAAATCATCAATTAATACAGAAAAAGCTTACTGATATAAATACTTGTCTGTATTGGATCTGAAGTTAATAAATAGTCGTTTCATTGCATTAATTTCTCATTTAGCTAAACGTTAAGTTAACGTGTGTTTTTATTGAAAAGCATGATATGTTTTAAAGTTATATTTTCTGTATCATGAACAATGCACGTTTAGACAACTCGTTAAGTTAGAGTTTTGTTTGTATAGAGGTCACGTGAGAACTCGTTAAGTTAGAGGCTTAAAGGTTAAAATAGGTCACGTGATAACTCGTTAAGTTAGTGAGTAAAAGAAGAGACGAACTCGTTAAGTTAATAATATACACATGGTGAAATTATAAGTTACGAATGTTGTATTGTATCACGTGAGGTGCACATGTTTAACTCGTTAAGTTAACATAACTAAACGCGTTGAGTTGCTATATTGAACACTAAGGCAACGCGTTAGGTTAGCATTATAAACTTAAGTTGTTATTTTTGCACGTGGTAAAATTCTTATTATAAAAACATTTGTTTATTACTGAATCGGTGAGTTAAAGTTTTTTGGAGACTTATAGTCGTAACTATCTGAAAGCTAACTTAAGTCATGTTTTCAGGTCTTGACTCGTGTCTCACTAGTTTTATAATATAAAGAGTATTTCGGTGACTTACATCCGTAACTATCCGAAACTTAAACTGTTTTTGGTGAGTTATCGTTTAACCTTCCGAAAGAAAGGTTAAGCTGGTTCTTTGAGTTATCATAACACAACGGAGATGGTTCGTTGAGATAGCATAACACCACGGACTTAGTTCGTTGAGTTAGCTACAATACTTGTCACGTGAAATGGCACATGGTGAATCGCTAAGTTATATATATATACTTGTGTTACTCGTTTAGTTAACATTAAAGTAACGACTTCTTATTACATTGATGAAAAACTTTTGGACGAGAAAGTTTATTTTGTAGGAAATTTTTCAGAGATCCAAGATTGATGATTAAAGGAAATTCGAAATATAAACTTGGGTTGGAACATGTGTGTTTCATTGAAGGAAAAAGAAAAGACGTGGAGAAGTGAAAAACTGGTAGTGATTAAATGTGGAGGATATGCATGAAATGAAGATACAGTATAAAAGGCATATAGTTCTCGTTGATCAAACCATCCTTGCACACAAAAAGAAAAATCTTTTCAAGGATCAAACCATCCCTGCACACCAAAAGAAAAATCTTTTTCGGTGATCAAAAACACCTCTTTGGGCAAAATCTCTCAAGTGGAAGAAAGTTCAGTGAAACAGAAAAAGGTATGATTTTCGTCACTAAAGATTTGAAGTATCAAAAGGAAGAAAATTCTGTGAAGCATAAAAAGGTAAGATTTTCGTCACTAAAGATTTGAAGTATCAGAAGAAAGCAAATTCGGTGAAGCATGAAAAGACAAGATATTCGTTACTGAAGAATTGCTGAAGAAGAAAAAGAAGAATAAGAAAGATCTCAAACAGGGAGAAATGTTTTAAATTCCGCAAATTAGTTTTCTATGTTTGTAGTTATGAAATTGTTTAGATGATACATGGTATCGAAATATAATTGCATCTACAATTTCTGAGGAGAATTGAATTGTATATTGTAATTGAAACCTTGAATAAAAATGATTTTATGAAAACAATGTCTCGACTTGTTTTTGAGTTTTAAAGTTTCAATTATATTTCAGAAAATATTAAAAATACACAATTCACCCCCCTCTTGTGTAGCCATACAATCCTACAATTTTCACTATCATTATTAATCTTCAGCTTTTTGAAATCTATAACAAATCTTCATCAAACTGAACATTTATACTTTCCTCCACTCTTCTATCTTCAGCAAAATATACTCTGTGAGCTTTGCTTCTCGAGGAGTAACCAACAAGTATGGCAAGTTCAGACTTAGCATCAAACTTGTCTCTAGTATTTCTTGTATTTAAGACAAAACATTTGCATCCAAATGTCTTAAAATAGCCAACATTTGGAGTTTTATCGAACCAAATTTCAAAGGGTGTCTTATTCAAAATGGATCTAATGTGAGTTCTGTTGGAAATGTGACAAGCTGTTCCTACAACTTCTGCCTAGAGAAATTTAGGTAGATCCGTGGCATTTAACATAGTTCTAGCCATTTCTTGTAATGTCCTATTTTTCCTTCCACAACTCCATTTTGAGCAGGTGTTCTAGGACAAGAGAATTCATGCAAAATTCCAAATGAATTGCAGAGGTTTTCAAATTCACCTCCATGATCACTTCTAATTTTCTTCATTGTTAGTTCCTTCTGATTCTGAACTCTTATGCAGAAATTCCTGAACTCATTGCAAGTTTCATTTTTATGTGTCAAAAATATTACCCAAGTTAATCTGGAGAAATCATCAACAATAACAAAGGTATATTTTCGACCCCCAAGACTTGATACTTGAGAAGGACCAAACAAATCTAGATGTAGCAGTTCTAATGGACTTTTGGTTGAAACAACACTTTTGCTGTGAAGAGCAGTTCTCTTTTGCTTCCCTAGCATACACTCATTGCACACTCTATCCTTCTTAAAAGTGAGTTTAGGCAGACTCCTAACAAGATCACCCATGGATTGCTTTCTGATATTCTTCATACTGATGTGACCAAGTCTTCTATGCCACATCCAATCGTCTTCACTAATTGCTACCAAACAGGAATTGCTTGTAGAATTTTCACATGGAAAATTTAATGTATATATTAAGCAATTTCTAATACTAGTAAATTTTGTTTCATTTGTGGCAGGATCAATAATGTAGCAGTTTTTAGCATTAAAAGAAACAGTATAGCCTTTATCACATAATTGTCATACACTTAACAAATTTTGTTTTAATCCATTTACATGCAAGACATTCTCAATTATACCATTTTCAAATGTAATATTTCCTATTGCAGTTATTTTACACTTTTCATTATTTCCAAACTTAACAGATCCTGAACTTAAGTTTTTAACTAAGTCAAGAAAGCTTTTCTTACTTGTCATTTGCTTTGAGCATCCACTGTTCACAATCTATTTAGTTGAACATGCTTGAAACTCTTTGTCACCCTGCAAATCATATTGGGTCCAATGGAGTTAGTCCTTAAAACATTAAATCTATTGCCTCTTGGCAGCCACATATGACCTGATCTTCATTTGATGGCAAACACAGTGGTGTCATCTCTATAAGATCGAATCACTCCACCACAATATGGTATTTCCTGTAGTGTAGCATACCCTAGGCCATATTTATTCCCATTTGATCGTTGAGATCCTATTATTTAATTTAATCCTTTTTGTACTTGAGTAAATTTACATATAGTATTTTTCAAATCTGATATAGTAGTTGATAGATTTTTATTTTCATCTTTTAATTCACAATTATCACAACTATACTTATCTAAATTTGATTTTAGATTCCTATTTTCAACTATAGTTGATTCTAATTCAGCAAATGAATTTTCTAAGCAATGATTTAATCTTTTAATTTCTTTCTTAAAATCTCTACACTTCACATATAAATTATATACAGTAGATAAAAAACTATTTATGTCTAGATCATCATGCTCATTTTCTGAACTAGAGGAAGTAGAGCATACCTCTTGTGCTGCAAAACAAACATTTGCTGCAGCTTCTTCTTCAGAATCTGATGAACAGCTTGAAGAGCTACTGTCATCCCACGTAGCTTTGAGAGCCATCTTCTTTTTGTCTTTCAATCTCTTCTTCTTATCTCCTTGATCCTCTTCTATCTGAAATGGACAGAAGGTTTGTATGTGCCCTTGCCTTTTACATTTGAAACATGTAGGAACAGTTCTTTTGGAGTAGTTGGGCTTATTCTTTTTCTTCATGAATTTTCTGAAATTTCTTGCCAGCAACATGATCTCATCATCATCTGAGCTTGGAACTTCTTCTGTAGATGGAAATGCTATTTTCTTTTTCTTTTCAGCTTTCTTTTCAACAGTTCCTTCTTGCTCTTTCCAGTCCTTCATCTAAGCTTCGTGGGCCACAAGATTGCCCAACAATTCTTCAACTATATAGTTGTTAAGATCCTTGGAATCTTGAATAGATGTGGACTTCTGTTTCCACTCAACAGTTAAGCTCCTAAGGATCTTCTGTACCTATTCACGTGAAGAGAACTCCTTTCCCAAGCCTTTCAGACTGTTAGTGATTTTAGTAAATCTAGAAAACATTTCAGTTATGTTTTCATTATCATTCATTTTAAATAGTTCAAGTTTTCTTAAAAGAATACTGATTTTTGTATCCTTAACCTGGCTTGTACCTTCATGAGTAACTTGAAGGATTTTCCACGCCTCATGAGCAGATTTACATGTAGAAACTTTATTATATTGATCAGCTGTTAGTGCACAATAAATGACATTCAACCCTCTAGCATCCAACTGGATGATTTTCTCATCCTCCTCAGACCAGTCCATAACATTACTGGTTGAAGCGTAGTTCCAAGAACAACAATCTTCCAAAGTTTAACATCAGAACTCCTAAGGAAACACTCTATTCTATTCTTCCAATAGTTATAATTGGAGCCATCGAATAGGGGAGGTCTGTGGATGTTTTGTCTCTCAGCAAATTGAACCATAAATCCAGATGGTTAAATCTTATGAAGGATTAACCTTGCTCTGATACCAATTGTTAGGATTGATAGGCTCACCAGAAGGGGGGTGAATGGTGAAAGTGTGTGGTTTTAAAATTCTTTTAATGTTGAATCGAATGATTCAACAAAAATGAAATGAGATGAAACTAATATAATGCAAATCAACAGAGATAAGAAAAACACAACAAATTTTTAGGTGGTTCACCAATTTGGCTAGTCCACCCCCAAGATTCACTTGGGCTTCACTAAGTGTTTCAACACTTACACACTTGCTTTCAGGTCAAAGCAAGAACCTTCTTCTATTAGTTCCCACACATTGTTTTTCTGGAACTGATTTAATTCTTCCTGCATACCCATTGTCCAGTAGGTATCCTTACAAGCTTCATCTACTGATTTTGGCTCTATTTCTGACACAAATGCACAAAAATTGCAGATATCTTGTGCTTTGCTTCTAGTTTGTACTCCTTTAGATATATTTCCAATAATTTGTTTCTCGGGATGATCAGATCTAAACTTCCAACTGTTATGATTCTGACATCTATGGTTGAGATTCTAGTCTGATACTTGTGAAATGGTATTTTGCTTGTAGTTATCATCTTCAAAGTATTCATTTTTGTTGAGTATTTTTGTTTTGATGATGTGTGCTGAATGAAAATAATCATATTTGCTCAATTACTATTGCTTGTGAAAAGAAATTAAAATCATCAATTAATATAGAAAAAGCTTACTGATATAAATACTTGTCTGTATTGGATCTGAAGTTAATAACTAGTCGTTTCATTGCATTAATTTCTCATTTAGCTAAACGTTAAGTTAACGTGTGTTTTTATTGAAAAGCATGATATGTTTTAAAGTTATATTTTCTGTATCATGAACAATGCACGTTTAGACAACTCGTTAAGTTAGAGTTTTGTTTGTATAGAGGTCACATGAGAACTCGTTAAGTTAGAGGCTTAAAGGTTAAAATAGGTCACGTGATAACTCGTTAAGTTAGTGAGTAAAAGAAGAGACGAACTCGTTAAGTTAGTATTATACACGTGGTGAAATTATAAGTTACGAATGTTGTATTGTATCACGTGAGGTGCACATGTTTAACTCATTAAGTTAACATAACTAAACGCGTTGAGTTGCTATATTAAACACTAAGGCAACGCATTAGGTTAGCGTTATAAACTTAAGTTGTTATTTTTGCACGTGGTAAAATTCTTATTATAAAAACATTTGTTTATTACTGAATCGGTGAGTTAAAGTTTTTCGGAGACTTACAGTCGTAACTATTCGAAAGGTAACTTAAGTCATGTTTTCAGGTCTTGACACGTGTCTCACTAGTTTTATAATATAAAGAGTATTTCGGTGACTTACATCCGTAACTATCTGAAACTTAAACTGTTTTCGGTGAGTTATCGTTTAACCTTCCGAAAGAAAGGTTAAGCTGGTTCGCTGAGTTATCATAACACAACGGAGATGGTTCGTTGAGATAGCATAACACCACGGACTTAGTTCGTTGAGTTAACTACAGTACTTGTCACGTGAAATGGCACATGGTGAACTCGTTAAGTTATATATATATACTTGTGTTACTCGTTTAGTTAACATTAAAGTAACGACTTCTTATTACATTGATGAAAAACTTTTGGACGAGAAAGTTTATTTTGCAGGAAATTTTTCAGAGATCCAAGACTGATGATTAAAGGAAATTCGAAATATAAACGTGGGTTGGAACGTGTGTGTTTCGATGAAGGAAAAAGAAAAGACGTGGAGAAGTGAAAAATTGGTAGTGATTAAATGTGGAGGATATGCATGAAATGAAGATACAGTATAAAAGGCATAGAGTTCTCGTTGATCAAACCATCCTTGCACACAAAAAGAAAAATCTTTTCAAGGATCAAACCATCCCTGCACACCAAAAGAAAAATCTTTTTTAGTGATCAAAAACACCTCTTTGGGCAAAATCTCTCAAGTGGAAGAAAGTTCAGTGAAACATAAAAAGGTAAGATTTTCATCACTGAAGATTTGAAGTATCAGAAGGTAAAATTCAGTGATTGCATGGAATATGTTCTATCTGCCTTTTGATCCAATGGTGCACTGACTTAACTATGAAATACAATATGTTTCTTCACATAGGTTTTGCATTATCAAAATACTAGGGTCCTAACAGACCCAACTTGGGTCAGCAACAACAATAGACGTTGAGTAAGTCCAAGCAATGCTTGAACTTGCTTTCAACAATGCCCTTTGTAAATATATCAGCCGGATTGTCCTTTGCGTTGACCTTCATAATTTTTATCTTGTCTTCATTCCTGAGGAAGTGATACTTAACATCAATATGTTTAGTTCTATCATAAAAGACATTATCTTTGGAGAGACAAATAGCGCTAAGACTATCACAGAAGATATCAGCTTTATCAATGTGCCAACCAAAGTCTCCAACTTAGCCTTTCAACCAAATCCCTTCCTTTGCAGCTTCTGTCATAGCCACATATTCAGCCTCAATTGTGGACAGAGATACCATAGGCTGAAGAGTTGATTTCCAACTCACAATAGAACCTGCAAATGTAAAGACATAACCAGATAATGATCTCCTTCTGTCAACATCACCTACATAGTTTGAGTCTATATAACCAGTCATAGTACAACCTTGATCTGCTGCATACATCAAGCCAACTCCTAGAGTTCCTTTCAAATATCTGAATATCCTTTTAACTGCTTTCCAATGTTCCCTGCCTGGATTGGACATGAACCTACTAACAACACTCAAAGGATATGCCAGATCAGGCCTAGTGCATACCATAGCATACATAAGACTTCCAACTGCCTGTGCATAAGGAACTCGCTGCATATCAAGCTTTTCAGAATCAGTCTGTGGACATATCGCAGATGACAATTTGACATTTCTGTCATAAGGCGTGCTAATGGCTTTGCATGAAGCCATACCAAATCTCCTAAGGATCTTCTCAATATACTTCTGTTGATTCAAAAACAGCTTACCAGAATTTCTTTCACACCTAATCTCCATTCCAAGAATTCTGCCAGCTGGACCAAGATCCTTCATATCAAATTCTGATTTTAACGTGTCCTTCAACTCCTATATCACTTTGATATTCTTCACAGCTATAAGAATATCATCAACATACAATAACAAATAAACATGTGTACTCCTATCAAGAGTTTTAACATATACACATGAATCATAATTGCTGCGTCTAAAACCAACTTTAACTATAAAGGCATCAAAGCTTTTGTACCATTGGCGTGGTGACTGTTTAAGTCCGTACAAGGACTTATTTAATTTGCACACCCAATCAGATTTACCTTTCACCACAAACCCATCCAAATATTTTCTTCCAACTCACCATGCAAGAAGGCCGTCTTTACATCTAGTTGTTCCAATTCTAAATTCTGTGCTGTAGCAATGGATAACAAAATTCTAATAGATGTATGACGCACAATAGGAGCAAATACTTCATTGAAGTCAACTCCTTCTCGCTGTGAATAACCTTTGGTGACTAATCATACCTTGTGCTGCACACTTGCGTTGCCTTGAGTCCCAATCTTCTTCTTATAGACCCATTTGCAACCAACAATATTTGTGTTCTTTGGACATTTCACTAGTGCCCAAGTCTTGTTCTAATGGAGAGATTAGAGTTCCTCCTCCATAGCAGACATCCAAAGACCAACTTCTGAATCTTTCATTGCAGCTTCATATGTAGGTGGATCAATAGAATCCTCCACCTCAACTACTACTTGTAAGGCAAAAGCAACCAAACTGTCGTAGCCATATCTAATCGGAGGTCTAATGTCTCTTCTAGGATGATCTTTGCCAATGGTTCTTGGTGGTGGTTGCTCCACCTCTTCCTCCTCAACTTCATTTTCCTGAGTTTCAGATGAGATTTCTCTAATTTCAACTTGATCAGTGATAGGCGGCTGCTGTGCGTCATCTATCTCCATCTGTTCAGGAAGGGTGTGCTCAATTTCTGGTGTTTCACTTGCTAGTCTATCTTTGCCTGCAAAAGAATTCTCATCAAAAGTAACATCATGACTATATATTACTTTGTGAGACTCAATATCATATATCTTGTATCCCTTTACACCAATACCATAGCCCACAAATATGCCTTTCTTGGCACGTGGTTCTAGCTTGCCATTATTCACATGATAATAAGCTGGACACCCAAAAACTCTGAGCTTTGAATAATTAGCAGATCTTTTCAGCCATACCTCAAGAGGTATCTTCCCATCTAAGGCACTAGAAGGGGACTTGTTCACTAGATAGGAAGCTGTGTTAACAGCCTCTGCCCAAAACTTCTTGCTCAAACCTACATGAGACAGCATACAACGTGCCTTTTCTAGGAGTGTTCTGTTCAATCTTTCAGCCACTCCATTTTGTTGAGGGGTATACCTAACTGTGTTATGCCGTGTAATGCCTTCATCTTTACAAAAGTTATCAAATTCTTGAGAACAAAACTCAAGATCATTATCAGTTCTAAGATATTTTACCTTTTTGTCTGTTTGGTTTTCTACCTGCTTCTTCCAATGCTTGAAGCAAGAAAAAGCTTTACTTTTGTGTGTCAAAAAGAAAACCCAGTTCATCCTTGAATGATAATCAATGATAGAAAGAAAATATCTGAAACTTGCAATAGAAGGCTGACGTGAAGGCCCCCAACAATCAGTATGAATATAATCAAGAACTCCCTTGGAGCTATGCTAACTGCGTGCGAATGATACTCTTTTCTGTTTGCCAAAGACACAATGCTTGCATATGTCAATACAAGCAACCTTGTGCCCATCAAACTTGCCCAGACTACTCAATTTCTGCCCCAAATGACCCATCCTTGAGTGCCACATGACAGAAAAATCCTACTGACCAGATATAACTAATGTAGCAATGCCAACAATTGGAGTGCCCTGCAAAATCTATAAGGGACCAGATTTGGTTCCCTTCATAACAACTAACGAGCCTTTCAGTATATTGATCTTCCCCTCACCACCTGTATATCTATAACCCTTAGCATCAAGGGCCATCAATGAGATCAAACTTTTTCCAAGCTTTGGGACATGCCAAACGTCCTCCAGAATTCTAACTGTGCCATCATGTAGTTTAAATTTTATAGTGCCCACACCAACTCTAGAACACACATCATCATTGGCCAAAGTCACTTGACCACCCTCCACCTGCTCGTAGGTGTCAAAATACTCCCTAGTAGGAGTCATATGATGTGAAGCTCCTGAGTTCATAATCCACTAATCATCAGAATAGGCACTACAACAAACTGTAAGAGAAAAGTCATCACCTAATGTAGAACTGGTTTCTGCCACAGCAACCTTTCCTTTGTTCATAAGCTTGGGACAATGTGATTTCCAATGTCCTTTCTCCTTACAGTAATGGCAAGTATCCCTATAGTACTTGCCATTCGACTTGCTTCTGCTTCTATTCTTCCCTCCACCTTGTCTCTGGCTTCTTCCCCTATTCTCTTGCTACTGAGCTGAGAGGCCAACACCACTTGCCTCATTTCTACCATGCACCATGTGCCTGAGCTCCCTAGAATGAAGGTTGGACCTCACTTATTCCAGTGTAATTGAATTTCTTCCAAGTACACAAGACTGAACAAAGTTTTCATAACTCAATGGGAGTGAACAAAGCAAGATAAGAGCTGCATCTACATCTTCTATGATTACTCCAATATTCTTGAGTTCCATCAGAATAGCATTTAGCTGATCTAAATGCTGCTTAAGAGGTACACCTTCTATCATCTTTAAAGAGAACAGTCTCTGCTTTAACAACAATTTGTTTGTTAAAGACTTAGTCATATACAATGACTCAAGTTTCTGCCAAAGACCTAATAAGGTAGATACATCAGCAACTTCTATTATAACTTCATCAGACAAACACAACAAGATGGTGGAGTGAGCTTTCTCTTCCTGTAATTCAAACTCTACCAAATTTCTATTCAGAGTAGTTTCCTTATTTAAAGGAGCCCAAATACCTTGTTGCTTTAGAAGTGCTTTCATCTTAATTTGCCATAAGCTGAAGCTATTCTTACCACCAAACTTTTCTATCTTCAACCCCGAAGTATTCATGTTTTCAAAACAACAAACAACCAGCAATACACACGAGATACAATGTGATTTCAACAAACACAATTCTGCGGCAAGGTACACAATAGCAAGCAATATCTCAACAACAATATGCTACTGAAACTACTGATTTCAACAAAATGCAATCAACCACAAGCCAAGCACACTACTTATGACAAAACAGTAGCAAATACTCGCACAAACCAAACACAAAACCACAATCACAAAATGCCCAAAATCCGACAATCAAAGAGTCACTCGTCTAGAAAACTATTGTGCCCTAGCCAGACGCCTCCTACTATATCTCTCTAAATATGAAACTTCTAACCACGAAATTTTACAGGAAGGAAGTTCAGGAAGCTTACTACACGTCCTCAAAATTTTGAGCAGAAAGATCAAATAAACGTTGAGCATCTAGGGGTGGCGTGGAGAAGAGATCTGCGTGAAAGAGAGGATTGCCAGTGGAGAATTCAAAGAACAACAAATTTACGTGGTTCCTCAACACGGGTACGTCCACGAGTGATCAATCTATCGTGATTCCTTGCTGTATGGTTGTTGGTACAAAGAAGGGGGAGAACAAAATCAATGGATGGTTTGGCATGGCATCCCTTGGACGTGGATGACCCCTTACATATATAGGGGCAATGGTTGGTGATACCCAAAAGAGAAGTTTGCCCCTGTACAAATTATGAAAAAAATACAACCATATTCAATGACACATACATATACTTGATGGAAGACACACATCACAAGATCTTTTTATGTTCCAAGATAATGTAGTTGTTTCTATTTCTACATATATTTCAATATATTCCTCTTCCCACTTCCATTCATTTAGGTCTTTTATAATCCATATTTGAAATTTCATTAGTTCATCCTGCCATCTTATCAGACATAAAGTAGGATCATGATATTTATTATACCACATTACTAATTGAATTTTATCATGTTTCGTAGATGGTGGTTCTGCTATATCACTAGGTATAGACAATATTTCTATAAAGTCATCATCATAATTATCTATACTTACTATGTATAAATCAAATCTAAATGCAACTGATATATCTGTGACTAGATATATATATCCATCAAGTATGACATGTATGTTGTTAATTAATGTTTTCTGTCCTAGATATATCCTAGTATTTTCAATCCAAGATCTATTTAGAAAATTATACACACTTAAACATAAATCTTCATCCCAATTTCCAATTGGTCTCCAGTAATACAATTTTTCAAGAATAGTCAAATTTTTATTAGAAAAGATTAATGCCGACCCACAATTTTTAGTTGGTAATTCAAATCTATTAGGCCTTCCTATATTCCATTCTTCTCTAGTGATAGGATTTCTAATCAAAATATGGGGTAACAGAATTGCATACCTTTGTTTGGTTCTGTAAATAATTAATCATTCATCTATCCCCATAATATGATCTATTCCTTCTAATGCATTGGGTGGAATTCTAGTAGTTTCTTCCATATTCAGATATCCATAGCTGATTGAACTACGATTAAATGACTTCCATAAAAATCCATCTCTAATATTAGTCATTTTTGTAGTTTATGAAAATATTTTCCTCTAACACATTCTTTAATTTCCTTTGACACACAACACAATCTGCACAGATCTTTAGTTGATAGGATACTCAGTACTTCCCTCAGTGCATCTAGTGGTAATTTCATCAATTCCATCTGTTGTGATTCTGTAAAAACAAAATTTAGTAGAGATAAAATTAACATAGCTACTTACTTACCCTCATGGAGTTAGGTTATAACTCAACGGACTAAGTTCGTTGAGTTAAGTAATAACTCTATGATATTACTAATTATAATTAAACTTACATATTTTTCTTTTTATATTTTTCTATTTATTATATTATACAAAATTGTTTCAGTTATACTACTTCATTCAGTTTCCCTCTCAAAGGAGGTATCAATTTAATTAACAGTTCTATTGATAGGGTTAGACACTGCTTGCATTGGCAATCCTCCCGTAGGTCTAATTTCTATTGATTCCTTCTATATAGGGGGTATATTTCTATTCATATTTTAATTCTGAATGATAGCATTTCCAAATACAAGATCTAGACGATTGTTTAATTGTTAAATTATCTTTTCTAACTTCTCTATTCTAGATCCTTGTTCAATTAATGCTTTATAACTTATATTTTTGTCATTTATATTTTTTCCTCCTTGGAAATTGTTATTTTTCCAAGATAGGTTTAGTTGATTTCTCCAATTAGGGTTATAAGAATTTCCAAAGTTACCTTTCTGGTTTCTAGCATAAATAATATCTAAGTCATTAATGTTTGCATTCTTTCTGCTAGCTTTTGATTTAATGATAACTCTTCTATTTTCTTTGTTAATTCAGTTAATTTAACTTCAAGCATAATGCTTGAATCTATTCATGCATTCTCCTTGGTAATATTCTTTTATCTGTAATAGCTTCAGCCGAGTTTTCCCACTATGCAGTTCTTTTGCAAAGTTTTCTAAGTATGCATATGCTTCTTCACTACACAGTTTTAAAAATCCATTCTGACATGTAGATTCTAATAAAGATTTAGTTGAAACATCTATGCCTTCATAAATTATACTTATTAATTGTGCTTTACTCATTGCATGATGCAAACATTGAGTCAGTAAATCTTTAAATCTTTCAAAATATTTCCAGAATGATTCTCCCTATTTTTGGCTACACATTAATATTTCCATTTTCTTTTTAATTGTTTGATAATATTTTTCCAGAAAAATAGAGCAAAATTCAGTCCATGTAGAAATTGAATCAGGCGACAAAGTATATAACCATCTCTTAGCTGTCTTTTAAAGAAAAAGGAATATATCTAAGTTTAATAGTATCAATGCTCATATTCGGCATTTTCATTATTTGACAAACTTTGTTAAATTCTCTAAGAAATAATAGGCATCTTCTCTTTCTAATCTATGAAAGTGTGGCAATTGACTAATATAATTAGATTTCAATTCAAACCTATCTCCCTCAAAGTTTGGCAATCAAATACATAAAGGTTCATCAACTAGTTCAAGATACAAAATTTCCCCTAATGGTTTTTCTACTAGAGCAACCATATATTCATTCTCTTTTAAAGAAAGGTTAGCTACACCCCTAAGGATTTCCTTAAAGTCCAATTCAGAAAATATTTCAGCACACCTCTATATTGAATAATCCTGTGTAGGTGTTCTTACTAATTGTTTAGTGCTAGGAGAATGAATCCATGTACTCATAAACTCTTAACATAAAGTAAAATAGTAGAAGATTAATTACATACCAGTTTGATGCTTTGTTTTCAGTAAATAGTTGTTGACGGATGAAGTTGAATCAGTTGCTTCTCCTTCCAGTTCCCCAATAAATTTTCTTTTCCTTCCTTAAGTGCTGGTAACTCGTAAATAACATTCTATTCTATATTTATAATGCACGTCCATAAGGCAAATGAATCTCATTGCAAGAACATGTCTTGTAACGTGTAGTATGGTTCCTATTTTTATGGATACGTGTTCTACTTCTAATTCAAATTTCAGTAACCGCTAAACCGATGAAGTTTCATTCATGGCTAAAAGAATAACCGTTCAGCTTAATCCATGAACTATCCTCGTTGAGTTATAGTTAACTTAATGGACTAGCTTTGGTTATTGTTTCTAACTCAACGAACTGATCTCGTTGAGTTATAGCTAACTCAACGGACTAACTTCGTCACTTATTTGCTAACTCCATGGACTAAACTCATTGAGTTACAGATAACTCAACGGAGTGACCTTCAATTTTATTATTGACCTTATGGAGTTAAGGTTAACTCGATAGACTTACTTCATTGAGTTAACACTTAGCAAATTTCTAAAACTTACTCTTTGTATTAACTTCTATATATTTTCTTCTCCTACATTTTGTCAACTTAAATAAAGTTAACTATATATCAGTAATGTAGTGTTTTAATTTAAACTCATTTAAATCTAAACATTATATGCATATTTAACTTATAGTTCATCTCTTGTTATGCAGAAGTTACATTTTACCTTTCAACATGCAGATATATTCAAGCATTAACTAATTAACATGCATTTAATCGTGTCATTCATAAAATTGTAAAACTTTTAAACAATCTTGCACATCTTTAAACAATTATGTAATATTCAATACAGTTCTCAATTATATCATTCTTTCTTAAACATGAATTCAAAAACATCTACAATTCAAACATTCGTTTATATAAATAGTTACATTTACATACAATTAGATATTTTTCAATACAAATATAAGTAGACGAACAATACATTTAGTCAGTCTTCCTAAGTTCATCTACTTCCTTTTGGAGCTTTTCTAATTGTTACTCTAATTGATTTATCCACTCAACAACCCATATAATGTCTCTAGAAGGTTCAGCTATCTCAGTAGCTGCAGTATTGTAATTTCTATATTCCTTCATTGAAATAGCTCTAGATCTTATCCTTTTGGATGTCCATTTCGTGAAGTTAATACTATCTTCCATTAATATTGGTATCAAATCTCCGTCTTTGACAGGAAGACTTGACACTAATTAACTTGAATTCTATTTACAACTACATACGTGGCCCATTTAACAAATTGACTAAGTTTAATGTCGTAGCCTTGTCTCTGATAGATAGTTTTAACTAAAATGTTTGCCACCATGTGTGCTTTCCTATTTAAATACTTCAGTTTGTTTAGTAATGGCACACTAGGGTCGATGGCCAAATGTAAAGTATCAATTTGTGCAATTTATATATGTTAGTTCATGCATATTAAGGATTATAAGTCATCATTATATATGTTCTTATGAAAGATTACATGAAAATCATATTTTAGAACTATGCATGTTTTATTGGTTAAATAGTCAATAATGCACAAATTTATCCTTTATTAAATTAACACCTAGTCAATTAGCTCATGTGTAAATATAAGTAATTTATATATTGATTTCATGCATATCTTAAAAGAATTATCATTAAGATATGAAATCAAATAATCCTCAACTGAGCAAGCAATATATTATGCACATTTCATTTTTTCTTTATAATTGAGTAGCAATTTATGTGTAATGTGCATATGCATTTAATGTTATGTTTGAGTTGTTGAAAATAGGTGAGGGCATGGACCCTTGGATTAAATCATGAGAAATCAACAACCCATGGTTGTCCATCTCACACTTCCAATTCTTGAAGATATCAATCAATCAACCATCAAGACTTGCTTAATTTAGGAGGTCACAAATTGGAAGGAGTTTGAATTCTTTCCATAGATTAATGACAAGGGAAGAGAAAAGTGTATGGCCGACCAAGGAAACATCCATCTCCTCTTTCTCCTCCACGCAAAGGACCAAGAAAAGAACTCCAACTCCAATTTTCGTCCTCCCTTCTTCCAGCCAAGGTTGTGGACGAGCTCTCCTCCAAGATTGGGGAGCTAGACGTCTTCCCCCTCATACTAGAAGACCTCCTTCTCTCCACTCCAAGCCGACATACAGAAGGACCTCCATAGGTGAAATCGATGGTATTGGAGGCACGTGTGAAGCATTGGAAGAGCTTAGGACGTGATCTTCAAGATGAGGTAATAGGAAGCATCAAAATTGAGAGGAAAGCCAACAAATTCATATATCTTGGAAGTGGTTGAAGACGTGCAACCACCACTTCAAAGCAACCCTAGAGACCTCTTTTGGACGTGCTACAGGTGGTGATAGCCCTGTGGTGTGTTGGTGTGACGTGATTCAAGGTTGAAAGGGAGCTCGTGCTTGAAGAAAGGTGGAGAACTTAAAGGTATATTGGAGAAGAGAGATCCTCATACTTGAATATCAAATTTTCATATCATGCGTATGAGTATTTAGGTTTTTAATTCATTTGTTATGTGCACATGTAGTATGTTATTTAAATGATGATTTTGTTTAAGAATATTAGTTTTTTTACAATATATTTCGTGGAATATGGTTACTTCATGTGAATGTTGTGAATAAAACTAACTCTTAACCCTTGTGAATGTGTTTATATCCTATTTGCTGTAAATTCCTATATGAGCCTCATTTTGTTATATGTTATACGACTTGATTTCTCTGAGTTATATGTTGTGTTATAGATTTTTTTGTAAGTACTCTAAGTTTGCAATACGTATGTAGTGTTGTTAGAATTTTTTAGAATGCATTTTTTCGGTTTTTCGATTATTCTTTCGAAGGTAGCATCTGCCCTGTTTTACTGGTCGAGTGAAAGAAATTGTACTCGACGCCTTCGTGTTTCCTTGCTTTTGTGCATTCTGAAAATTTTTCCTGTAAATTTTCTTGGTTAGAGAAACGAGTTATCTTTCAAGGCGTGGTGATTTTGTGGTATTTCATGAATATTTGATTGAGTTATGATTTTTACACTAACGACGCGTTTTTGGAAAGTTTTCAGAATCGTTTTGCACACTGTTTGTATATCCGACTTTGATAGCAACCTAGAGTGAATTAGTGTTGGAAATTACTATCATTTTAAAGATAGCTCGATGACCTTTTCAACCAATATTTTCTATGGATTTTTCAATGTCCAGGTTGGAAGGAAGAAGAGTTAGAATTCGAACTAATTTCTGTGATTCCAGAAACGTGAACTTAAGATTTTCTTGAGTTTTCTAACTATTAGCTCTAGGAATTAACAAGTTTTATGCTACTTTTGAAATCTTTATTGTATTTTTGTAAATTGTACGTAATTAGAGTTTTAATTTTGGATTTAATGGTGTGGATGCTTTATCAAACAGTCAATTTAATAAAATTATTTAAGACAAACTCCTTGTGAATTCGACTCATACTTGGACATGCTTATTACAATAGACACCGTATGCTTGCGATTATAAATGTAAAATTTGCACTTTTTCCATTAATTTAACAACAAATAAAAGTGTTACAAGTTTTTGGCACCGTTGCTAGGGAGTTTTGGTGCTAAAATGATTTATTAGATGATTTGCAAGATTTAATATCCTTTATATTGTTCTAGTTTTGTTTGTTTTCTTGTTTAGTTCAATTATTATTTTTCTTTGTGTGTTTGCAAGGAAATGGATACATGGATTGGCCATTCTTTGTATTCAATTCTTTGTTATCTGAATTGCTTGTTACATGTTTAATTCAAGTATATAATTTGGTGACAAGTAGCTTAATGGAGTAATGATAATCTTTGTGTACAAATTATTAAGACAGAATATGCTTGTCTAGGAAATTTAAATTTTTGATATGCACGAGATTAGAACTCATTTTTATGATATTTTTCCTGAAATACTCGGTTTCTAATATTTCTTTTGAGTACTTATGCATAAAATTCTGATTAGTATGTTAAAAGATAAAAATCTTAGAAAACAGGGGTGTTTTACAGAATTCTGGATAGGTTTCTGCTAATGAATTTTGAAAATATGATATTAAGAAAGTACTTAAAATTTAATTCAGTTATTTTTCCCAGAAACTAGATGAAATTATCTTTCCAACGAATATTTACATGTCTCATTTGGAGTTGTGTAGAATTCTGTGTGAATTTTTAAAGTTGGCATATTAGATTTAACCAATATTATGAAAATCGAATAGTTAAGGGCATAACTATCCGACCCTCATGGAAAAAATCAGATAATTGTAGCCATAACTATCTGATCCTTCCCCTGATCAGAGGGTTACACCCATAACTCTCCGATTGTACAGTAAAATCGGATAGTTAGGGTGAGCTATCCGATGTCTATCGGATGATTATTTTCTAGGCAGGATTTTCATAACATGCACTCTTATATTTGAAACTACAGTTACATGTTTGAATAAAAATTATTTTTGGAAATTTTTCATGAAACTACAGTAGTTTATCTTATAAACAAGGTATTATATGTTGTATTTGGATTTATATACATTTCTGGAGAATTTTTCTAAGATTCTGTAGATTACGAATTGGAAATTCCATGACTACTTGTTTTAGATGAAACTCAGATTATATACAATGTTTGTAAGATATATGCTTTGCTGTTTGTATCTAGAATTTAATGGCATGATAATAGAATAGTCACTGAATGAATCTATGAAAAGTTAAGTTTTAAGTAAAAGAAAAAAAATAATTGTTTACCTATTTCTCTATTATGTTGCAGATTTGCTTAAATCACTTGAAGATTGTGCTTGATTGAATACATTCAGTTTGTTCATTTAGTTGAAAATTTGCATGCCATTCTAGATAAAAGTTTAATTTATAATATGGATGAATTTAGTTTTGATTTGACACCTACATGTTCTAAGTGCAAATTGAATAATCACATTGATGCTGATTGCCCATTTTATATGCTAAATAGCAATGTAGGTGCATGTTCTAGTTCTAATGTTAGCATAGCTATGCCAAATTTAAATTATAATGCTGATGCTTATGACACTAGTAGCTATAGTTGTGAAATTAAAATGGAAAAGCCTATAGGAAATATTCCTTATGTTGAATCTTCAGTCAACTTAGCTAAGGCAATTGTTGAACTTAACACCTCTATGGATTTATTAAACTTAGCAAAAGCCTCTAGTGCCCCCATTGACATAGATGGCTATGAAAACATAGATTTAGGATCAACATCCTTGGTTGAGGATGAATCAGTTGAAACTTATGTTACTTTAAGGTCTAGGAGAGAGGTGAGCATTCCTGAAAAGGAAACTCCTTCTCTTGTACCGATGAGTGTTCCTATAGATGATTTAGGTTCATCCAATCAACTAAATAAAGAATCTGAAAATGAAATTTTATTGGGTGATAAAAAGGGTAAAGGTAAGTTATCCGAGGTAAGTATTCCTTTAGAAAGTCAACCTACTCCTTTTCCCCATAGATTAAGAACTCCACATAAGGATATTGATTAGAATATTAAGATGAGAGAAATCTTTGAACAGGTTAAGATTAACATTCCATTACTAGATGCAATAGAGCAAATACCTACCTATGCCAAGTTCTTAAAGGAGTTGTATACGAAGAAGCGAGTTAGGAAAACACCTACAAAAGTGTGCTTAGCTAAATCCGTTAGTGCCTATTTCTGTCAAGACTTGCTTAAGAAGTTTAGTGATCCAGGTACTCCAACCATTTCTTGTACAATTGGAGATACCTATTTTGATAGAGCATTAATAGATTTGGGAGCAGAAGTAAATGTTATGTCATCTGGTGTTTATGTGAACCTAGGACTTAATGATATTCAACCCACTAAGGTTCTCATTCAACTAGCTGACCATTCTTTTAGAACACCCTTATGAGTTGTTGAGAATATATTGATTAAGATTAAAGATTTTGTCTATTCCATAGATTTTATTGTCTTAGAAAATCAACCTTCACCTAGTAGAAAGCAGAATGTGCCCCTTATTTTAGGAAGACCCTTCCTAGCCATAGTAGATGCATATATAGGATGTAGAGATGGGTCTATGCAAATAACATATGGTGATGCTAAGGTTGATTTAAATATTTTTAAATCTCACCTAGAAGTTAAAATTTTAGATAATGAGAATTTTAATGTAAGCTTATTAAACATTATGGATGAAGGTGAGGGGGTAGAAAATTATAGTTTATCTGAAGATGAAAATTATCCACCTATAGAAGATGAGGTTGATCTAGCACATATCTATGACTTAGATGATGACATTGGTGAGAGTGATAGTACTTTTGAATTAAATTATATAGAGCCTTTAGAAAGAGATTTAGGAGAGATTAAGAAACCATCTATTGTTGAACCGCCTTCTCTTGAACTAAAACCCTTTCCTCAAGATCTTAAGTATGCTTATTTGGGAAAAGAGAACACCTTGCTAGTTATTTTATCTTCCCATCTTTCTAGAGAGTAAGAAGAGAAGTTGTTGGTAATTTTAAAAGAACATAAGGAGGCCATTGGTTGGATCATGGCCGACATCAAAAGAATTGACCCTAGTTTATGTCAACATAGAATTCATTTGAATAATGACATTACACCTTCTAGGGACCTACAGAGAAGATTAAACCTTAACATAAAAGATGTGGTTAGAAAAGAAATTATTAAGTGGCTAGATCATGACATCACTTATCCTATTTCTGATAGTCCTTGGGTTAGCCCTGTTCAGGTTGTCCCAAAGAAATCTGGTATTATAGTTTTAGAAAATAGTAATCATGAACTAGTCCCTACTAGAGTGCAAACAGGATGGCGAGTGTGTATTAACTATAGGAAACTTAATTCCGCCACTAGGAAAGACCATTTTCCCTTGCCTTTTATGGATCAAATGTTAGAGAAGTTAGCTGGGCAAGAATATTATTATTTTTTAGATGGTTATTTTGGATATAATCAAATTCCTGTAGCACCCTGTGACTAAGAGAAAACCACATTCACATGTCCTTTTGGCACTTTTGCATTTTGACGCATGCCCTTTGGTTTGTGTAATGCTCCTGCAACTTTTCAAAGGTGTATGATTGGAATCTTTTCAGACATGATTGATAACTTCTTAGAGATTTTTATGGATGATTTCTCTGTGTTAGGATCTTCCTTTGATATTTGTCTTAAGAATTTAGAATTGGTTTTAAAAAGATGTATAGAGAAAAATTTGGTTTTAATTAGGAGAAATGTCACTTCATGGTGCAACATGGAATTGTGTTGGGCCATGTTGTTTCTAAGAATGGATTGGATGTAGATAAGGCCAAAGTAGACTTGATAGCCAACCTACCACCCTGTTTGTGTTTTCCCAACATTACACCAGAAAAACTTGGATTTGTTACTTCTATTTTTACTCAGTTAATTTATCTTTATGACTATTCTTTCTTTTAGAAGTAAACAAACAACCTTTAATACAATTTAGATATTAATTCCAATTTGTACTTTAACTGCAAGTGCACAGTGTCTATTGTATCAGTGTGCAAGTACAGGTCGATCCCACAAGGAATTGCTGAAAAGTTTAGAACTGTCCGTTTGTTAACAATCAAATTTATATATTCAATAAGCTCTCTGTTGAATTACAGTTAACTCAATGGATAAAGTTTGTTGAGTTATGGCTAACTCAACGGACTAAACTCGTGGACTTAAGTTAACTCCACGAGCCTGTCTTTTCTTTTTAATACTGCTATTTACAGAGGAATTCGGCCAACCATTGGGCGATTCCACAGATTGTAAATAACATCAATTAAGCTATTTAATATTAGTAAACACTGGATTTATCATTAAGCAATACTAACATTTAGATAATTCAAACAGTAACCATTAAAATCTTTAAGTTTTTTGAACGAACCAATTTCAGTAAACTGTAAAACTAAAACAAACATAAAACAATCACAACACTGACAAAGATAACATTAATCACGATACAACACAAACAATATAACACTCAAATACAACATACAAACATAGATGAATTGTTTTTGGTGTTTTTTTTGTTTTAATATGAACATGGAAATGGGCGAAAGGTGAAATGTAAAGTAATCTCACTTGACAGTAAATACTTCTGACACTACTTGCAATGCGATTACACCACTGAAAATAAACCACTTACAATTCTATCTCCTCTCCCTATAGAATCGCGACTCCAGAATTGCAAGATAATCTTCTCTTCAGCATATAGGCATCAACCCGAAGCCAAGGCTAAAAGCTTTACGATCTCCTGAAATACGAGTAGGCGTTTGATGAAAATGGCTTCATTTCCTACGACGCAATCACTCCTCACAGTGGTTGTCAGGCACTGTGTTTGGCTCGGAATCGACTCGACATCAAGAAAGTATTCTCACAGACCTCCGATGGTTGGTGATTATGTGGATATGGTGGTGGTAACGATGGTTGGTGTGATACTTCGGAGAATCACCGATACTGTCTGCAAAAAGCTCGGTGCTCCTCCTCTGTATACACTAGCCGTCCATCGATCATACACCTGTACTTCTTTTTCTTCTTTTCTTTTATATTTCTTCAGTAGTAACTGCTTCTACCTGAATGATTAGTTGAATTTCCTTCATTCATATCAACGGCGATGATTTCTTCTCCCTGCGCAATACATGCAATCGTCGTTTTTCTTCCAACTGTCATGTTTCTGCAAACGCTATAGTAGCATATTAGAAAATAAATAGTCCGTGGAGTTACAGATAACTCAATGGACTTTCTTCGTTGATTTAACTATAAAACACGTGCATAAATTTAACTATCTGATGCTCAGGTGCATTTCGGATACTTATAGACTTAACTATTTGATGTTCAGATGCATTTCGAATAGTTACAAACTTAACTATCAGATGCTCATATGCATTTCGGATAGTTACAGCTAACTCACCGATATATAACTTAAGTAAATCTACCAAATCTCGACACGTGTCAATAGCAGTTTAATAATAAAATACCCATTTCGAAGAGTTACAGGTCTAACTATCCGATGCACAGATGCATTTCGGATAGTTATAGCTAACTCACCAAAAATCCACTTAAGTCGCTTTACTAGAACATGACACGTGTCCATAGCTATTTTATAAATAAAAAGAGATTTTGGAGGGTTACACATATAACTGTCTAATGCCCAATTGCAATTTCGGATAGTTAGAGATAACTCACTGAAAGTTCACTTAAGTCATGCATTATGGTTTTGACACGTGCACTTCTAGAAATAATAAAATATTCTTTCAAAACATAACTATTCAGCAATATAAACATAACTATCTGACACGGTCTGTTAAACATAACTATCCGAAATATGTTCAGTATGTTAAACATAACTATCCGAAATATTAGAAAATTCGGATACTTAAGAATTTCACAACCTGCAACTTACCGACAGTTCAGAAATGTACTAAATTGACATTAATTCCCTAAAATTAAGCAGATTCTTCAATTAAAGCATATAACAGTGCAATTATAACATAATGGCTTAATTCTCATATGATAAGCTAAATATTATGCAATTAACCATCATTTAATCGTTAATAATATGTACTTTTTCATTCTAAACACTTCCCCCATACCTAAATTTTGCTAGTCCCTTAGCAAACTAAGATCTAATTAATTGGTCTTTCAAATAGTGCTAGAATTAATTACTCTTCTTCTTTTTTTCTATTCAACATAAAAATATATATTCTGTATATTTTAGTAATCAACCTGCAAATATATTTCAATTACATACAAAGTATATCATCATCACATAGGTGTTAATTCTTTTATCGTTTGTACTTCTTTTCATCATCTACTATCCTGAATTTTCCAATAAGATTTCTAGAAGAAATTTCAACAACATACGAATCAAAGTACAATCCAATTCAATATGATTAATACAAGTAGAATAAAGAATTGTATCTCCATTAAAACAACTTCAAAAGTCAATTCTAGATTCATATTACAGCAATTCTAGATAACAGAAAATATACTTGATTCATAAGATATCTGTATTTCACAAAACACTTATATCTTTTCAGAACAGTATATGTTTTTTTTCTTTTTCTTCTTCTTTTCTTCTCTTTTTTTTCGTACTTTAAAAGTTAATTTGACAAGCTTGAATCATACAGGAGCTTTCTAATGTACCCATGTAATGAACTTTCAGTCAACAATCCCAGATCTAATCAGGATCTTAGGTTGCCAGGTTTGAAGAGTCATTTTTCAGGTCAACAATCCTTACATACCTTCTGCTCAAGTACAAAAGGCTCGTGATCAAACAAGTCAATAAACTCTCAATTTTTTCTCTTTTTTTCCTTTTTTTTAATCAAAATACACACAAAACAAAGCATTAATCACATACTGTATATGTACGTATTTCATTAATACAGATGAAGTAAAACACCAATCTCATATAGTCCTGTTTCTATCATTTACTGAAAATATGAATCCATAACAATAAGCTCATACTTTTTCTGTAGTTTAATAAGATCTACACATAAATCATTCTACAAGTTCAATTAGTCAAACTAAATGTATCTTTAATCATATGTGTTTCATTTAATCTAGAATTCACATCTCAGCTCCATTAGGACTTCAGATAATTTATTGATTTTTCATTAAGCATTCTGATTCCATTTTAAAATTATTTAACTATCAAACTCATGAAATTCAGAAAAATCATAAGATACTATATCTAGATTTGCATAAATAATAAATTCTATAGCATCATATATAGCCTTCTAAATATAACATTTAAGTAGTTACAGATTATAAATTTTACAGTCTCAATTATCGGATAGTTACAGCAAGTTCATAAAAATTTTCAATTTCCACAACTTTGCAGTACCATTTTAATTTCTTTAATTAACAAACTTACATGGCTGTTACTTTAATTACCTCCCCCCCATACCTACATTTTGCATTATCCTCAATGTAAAAGATTTGACAATAAGTACAGTAATTGTAGCAGGCATGAATACAGTTTTGTTTGATTTAAAATTTAGGGTAAGTAATTGGTTACATACCTTGTTCAATTTGTATCTCCTTCTGCATATTCTGATTTTGATTCTGAAAACTTTTCATTCACAGATAAAAGCAAAATATAAAATGAAATAACACTTAACAGATATTAATAAATCAATGTCTTGTGTGGAACCTAGGCTCCTATGCCTCTGGTGGCTCACAAGCAAGCTAGTTGGTTTCTCAGAACAGATACTAACAAACTGGATTGATATATATATATATTTTTTTATACCTAAACGTAGAATACACAACATTAAACACACAAAATTACAGCTTAAGAACATGATTGAAAAGTAGGAACAAATGGAATAAATGTATCAGTCTAAGCAAACTTTTTAGGCATAGTTATTCTTGCTATTAATTCTGTTTTCATGCAGTTTTTGTTCCTTCTTAATTTGTAAACATGTAATATATTATAAATTCCAAATACAAGTGTATTACCATTAATGATATGAAATGCAGAAAGGGATCCTTTTTGGTTCTAGGGTAATGTAGCAGTTTCTATTTCTACATCTATTTCAATATACTTCTCTTCCCACTTCCATTCATTTATGCCTTCCATAATCCATATTTGAAATTTCATCAGTTCATTCCACCATCGTATCAGACATAAAGTAGGATCATCTTCTTCACTATACCACATTCCTATTTGAAATTTATTAAATTCTGTAGATGGTGGTTTAGCTATATCACTCGAAATAGGTAAAATTTCTATATATTCATCATAACTGTCTATGCTCACTATGTATAAATCAGATCCAAATGCAATTGAAATATCTGTGACAAGATATATATATCCATCAAGTATGACATGTGTTTGGTTAATTAATGATTTCTGTCTTAGATATATCATAATATTTTCATTCCAAGATCTATTCAGAAAATTATACACACTTAAGCGTAAATCTTCATCCCAATTTCCTATAGGTCTCCAATAATATAATTTTTCAGGAATTGCAGAATTTTTATCAGAAAATATTAACGCTGACTCACAATTTACAGTTGGTACTTCAAATCTATTAGGTCTTCCTATATTCCATTCTTCTCCTGTTATAGGATTTCTTATCAAAATATTAGGTAATAATAAACTTGCATACATTGGTCTCGTCTTGTATATGATTAATCCTTCATCTATCCCCATAATATGATTTATTCCTTCTAATGCATTGGGTGGAATTCCAGTAGTTTCTTCCATAGCCAGATATTCATGATTAATTGAACTACGATTAAATGACCTCCATATGAATCCATTTCTAATCTTAGTCATTTTTGCAGCTTGTAGTCCCTAAAAATATTTTTCTTCAATACAGTTTTTAATTTCCTTTGATACAGAAACACAGCCTGCATAGATCTTTGGCTGACAAGTTACTCAGTACTTCCCTTAGTGCATCCAACGGTAATTGCATCAATTCCATTTGTCGATTATATATAACATAAACAAAAATTTAGCAAAGATAAAAATTAACATAACTACTGCACACCCTCGTGGAGTTAAGGAATAACTCAACCGACTAAGTTCGTTGAGTTAAGGACTAACTCTACGATACTATTAACTAAAAATAAAAACATATATACATACAGATAGTTGCCTCAGATATGCTGCTTCATTCAGCTATCCTCTCAGAAGAGGTATCAATTTCATTAACTATTTTATTGATAGGATTAGGTATAGCTTGTATTGGCAATCCTCCAGTAGGTCTACCTTCCATTGGTTCCTTCTGTCTAAGTGGTATATTTCTATTCTGATTTTGAATTGTAGCACTTCCAAATACAAAATCTAGACGATTGTTTAATTGTTGGATTATCTTTTCTAATTTCTCTATTCTAGATCCTTGTTCCAGTAATGCTTCATAACTTATATTCTTCTCATTCATATTTTCTCCTCCTTGGAAATTGTTATTTCTCCAAGATAAATTTGGGTGATTTCTCCAATTAGGATTATAAGAATTTCCCAAGTTATCTCTCTGGTTTCTAGCATAAATAATATCTAAATCATTTATGTTTGCATTCTTTTCTACTAGCTTTTGATTTAATGATAACTCTTCTATTTTCTTTGTTAATTCATTTAATTTCACCTCAATCATAGTATTTGAATCTATTTCATGCATTCCTCTTGGCAATATTTTTTTATCTGCTATACCTTCAGCTGAATTTTCCCACTGTGCAGTTCTTTTTGCAGAGTTTTCTAAATATGCTCATGCTTCTTCACTACATAACTTTAAAAATCCATTTTGACAAGTAGATTCTAATAAAGATTTCGTTGAAACATCTATGCCTTCATAAATTATACCTATTAATTGTGCTTTACTCATTGCATGATGTGGACATTGAGTTAGTAAATCTTTAAATCTTTCAAAATATTTCCAGAATGATTCACCCTATTTTTGGCTACACATTAAGATTTCTTTCTTCTTTTTAATCGTTTGATGTGTTGGATAATATTTTTCCAAAAAAATAGAGCAAAATTCAGTCCATGTAGAAATTGAATCAAGCGACAAAGTATATAACCATCTCTTAGCTGTGTCTTTTAAAGAAAAAGGGATATATCTAAGTTTAATAGCATCTATACTCATGTTCAGCATTTTCATCATTTGACAAACTTCATTAAATTCTCTAAGGAAATAATAAGCATCCTCTCTTTCTAATCCATGAAAATGTGGCAATTGACTAATATAATTAGATTTCAGTTCAAACCTATCTCCCTCAAAGTTTGGCAATCAAATACATGAAGGTTCATCAACTAATTCCAGATACAGAATTTCACCTAATGGTTTTTCTACTAGAACAGTCATCTCTACGTTCTCTTTTAAAGAAAGGTTAGCTACACCCCAAAGAATTTCGTTAAAGTTCAGTTCAGAAAATTTTCAATACTCCTCTGCAATGAAAATTCCTAGGTAGGTGTTCTTACTAATCGCTTAGTGCTTAGAGAACGAGTCCATGTGCTCATAAATAAATAGCAGAAGATTAATTACATACCAGTCTGAAGCTTTCCATTCAGTAAATATTTGTTGTCAGATGAAGTTGAATCAGCTGCTTCTCCTTCCAGTTCCTCCAAAGCATTCTCCTTTATTTTAAAAATGTTGGTAACTCGTAAATAACATTCTGGTTTATATATATAATGCACATCCATAAAGTGAATAAATCTCGTTGCAAGAACGTGTCTTGCAACATGCATCGTGGTTCCTATTTTTATGGGTACGTGTACCACTATTAATTTCAAATTTTAGTAACCGCTAAGCCGATGAAGTTTCGTTCTTGGTTAAAAGAATAATCGTTCTGCTTAATCCACGAACTAACTTCATTGAGTTACAGATAACTCAATGGAACACAGTCGGTTACTGTTGCTAACTCCACAGACTAACTTCATTTTAATCGAACATTTATCCTTTAAGTCCTGTAAAAACTTGAACACTTATCCTTTAACTCTTCGAGTTTTTGCACCTGCAAAATATGTGACTAAACAAAGGAATTTATCTATTCGTTAGTCCTTTTATAAAACTTGAATAGTTATCTATCCATGCGTATCAAAACTCGAACAGTTATCTAACTATTCGATTTTTCATTACCGAACGCACCCGGAAAACATGTGACAACTTAAAACATTAAAAACACACGTGTAGATAACTTAACTATACGAGTTTTTAACATAATGTATTCGACAAAAACAAGACGTTAACTATCTGAAAGTTTAACTATCAACGGAGTGACCTTATATTATATTACTGACCTCGTGGAGTTACGGTTAACTCAACGGACTTACTTCGTTGAGTTAACACTTAGCAACTTCTAAGTTTACTCTCATAAATTTCTCTCTATTTTTTTTTTTTTTTTTCATTCTACTAACTGAAATAAAGTTAAATCTATGTCATTAATGCATCATTCTAACCAAAATTCATTTAAATCTGAACATTATATAAAGATTTAACTTGCAGGTCATTTTATATTATGCCGAATTTACATTTTACCTTGCAACATGCAGAAATTTTTAAGCATTTATCCTGTCATTCAGCAAATTGTAAATCTGTTACATATTCATTCATAAAGTTCCACAAATTACATATTCAATAAATTCCATTCATTTCACATTCAAAACATCGTATGAAAATTGCATTTGAAAAATTATATTCATTAATATGAATTAATTACATTACAAGTACATCATACAATTTCATACAATTATACAAGTAGACGAACAATACAATTTAATCTCTATTCCTCAGTTCATCTACTTCCTTCTGGAGTTTATCTAATTGAAGTTCTAATTGATTAATTCTCTCTATAGCTCCTGTAATGCCTCTAGAAGGTACAACTATCTCTGCAGCTACAAAATTTCTTTATTCTTTCACTAAAATGGTTCTTGATCTGATCCTTTTTGATGTTCATTTAGTGAAATCAATACAATCCACCATCATAAGTGGAATCAAATCTCAATAAAATAATTTTTTCTTTACTGCTTTCAACTTGGAGATAAAAACTACAGACCAATTTATTTGAATCCTGTTTACAACTGCATACGTGGCCCATTTGACAAATTGACTTAATTCTATGTCATGGCCCTGTCGTTGATAGACATTTTTAATCAGAATGTTAGCTACCATGTGTGCCTTACCACTTAAATGCTTCAATCTGTTTAATAAAGGTACACCAAGATTGATAGCTAAACAATCCTTGATTTCCTGTTCAGTCCACTGGACGGTAGTTGTATCTTCAAAAAAATTTATTCCTTCATTCTTCAATCCAAAAATGTTGTGGAGAAGCTCTAGTGTTATCTGTACATCAGCTTCCTCCACGTTTTAAATTAATCCTCCTTTTTCTCTTAAATTTGCATTAAAACAGGGCACTAAATTCTCATATATTGTGTGCCATCTCTCTTGAGAAATGAATTGCAGTAGACCTTGGAATTCAAATAGATCTTTGATTTCTTGCATTCCATCCCAATTTACTGGTCTACTGTAAATAATATTGTAACCCATTATTTCTTGGTGTTTGGTATAAGCTTCCTGACTACAAAAATGTACTTCATTCAAAATTGTTGTTTTAGTCGGGTAAGGAAGGTGACTTTGTTGTTCCAAAGGGGTTTGTACTTGCTCTTCCTCTAACATAGGCTGCATTTGAACATTTTCTACAAATTCCTGAATTTCTGTTTCTGTTTGTGGTGGTGAGCCGGTAGAACTTCTACTCTGTCTTGAATTCTTTCCATATATTGCTGAAGTGTTTCTTGCTCTTTAGTGGAATCTATGAAATTATTTTTGTCCAAATGGCTTCTTTCATTCTCTTCATTTTCTACTCTTTCTTCTTCCTCCTGACTACTAATCTATTTTGTTACTGTTCTTTCTGATTCTGTAACAGATTGGGATGGAGTCACGGGCAATTCAATTTCTGTCCTAATTTTTGTTTCTTCTTGTACAGGCTGCAGACTAATTTCAGCCTGATTTTCTTCTTTTCTTTGCTCCTGCTGCTGCAGCTCCTGCCCTCTTTAGAATCGGATAGCAGGTTAATAAAAATTTGCTCCACAAGCCCTGTAAAAATTAGTACTTCAGATTTAATTTCCTCATTTTCAGGCACTTTTTCTTTTCCTTTCTTTTTTCTGATTAGTTGTGCCTGTTCTTCCTCTTCATCTTCTGAAATTAAATCTACAAAAGTAGGCTCTGCAAGCCTTCGAGCCACAGGTACTAGCTCTTCCTGTTTAACTTTTTCTATAATTACTAGTCTCGAAGGACCAACTTCATCTCTTTGGCCAGATTTTTCTTTCTTTGCTAACTACAATTTCAGTTGCCACTCTAATCCGTGTCTCCATTATCTGTGGTATTTGTATTTCTAACTCAACTAAAACTTTCCTCAAGTTAAAGAGTTCTGATTCTACCTGTTGTAGCTCTTTCTCTCTTGTATTTTTGATCTTTTGCCGCGTGTGCCATTCTTTAGATTCCTTCAGAAACTATGCGGTGTCCACTGCATCTTCCTAGAATTCAGGCGTCATTTTCCTCATCGTAGAGTTACACAACAGCATAGAATCGCTCTAATTTCTACTGTTCTAGCTTCTAAATGATTTGCCGAATAATGCCCCCAAAACCCTAGGTTTTAAATAAATAAGCTCTAAGTTTAAGCAGGTAATCAAGTCATTTCCTGAACCAACTATTACTATTTTATCCGCGGTCTTAGCTACAGTACTCCGTTGAGTTATAGTTAACTCAACGGAATAAGCTCATTGACTAACTCAAGACTCAACGGAGAAAGCTCGTTGAGTTAAGCGTAACTCAACGAACTCCCCATACAAACAAATATAATAATAAAAATACTACAGATAATAGCTTTTTGATTAACTTTTTCTTTTTTCTCGGTTTAACCGATACTATGTTTCGATCAGCCTAATTTTTTTCAAAAATTAATATACATATTTTTTATGTTCCAGTCATACTGATGGATCCGATCAGTTGAACCGTAATGATTTTTATATATATTTTTTTTATATATATTTTTTAATATGATTTTTTTTATAAATTTTTATTTTATTTTTTATTTTTTTTATATATAAACATAAAAACTGATTTCTTACTAAGTAAAGCTCAAGTAATCATCTACTCTAACTTCTTCTATAATTCCAAAGGAGCTTTTTGGTGTTTTCAGAATAGGTCTAAGTCTTTGTCCATTTACTTTAAATATATTCTGATTTTTAGGATTTTCAATTTCAATAGCTCCATAAGGATAAATATTTCAAACTATGTAAGGTCCTCCCCATCTAGATTTTAATTTTCCTGGATGGTTATGGAGTCTAGCCATATAAAGATATACTTGTCCTATTTTGAAGCTTTTTAGAATAATTTTTCTATCATGCTAGAATTTAATTTTCTCTTTTTCTCTTACAGTCTTCGAATAAGCTTCATTTCTAAATTCTTCTAATTCAATTAGTTGCATTTTTCTATTTTCAGCAGCTTGATTTAAATTAGTGTTCAGAGTTTTTAATGCCCAATAAGCTTTATATTCAATTTCAGCAGTTAAATGACAACTTTTTCCATATACTAGCCTAAAAGGTGACATACCTAAACTCATTTTATAAGCAGTTCTATAAGCCCAAAGTGCATCTATCAATCTATTAGCCCAATCTGTTCTAGTAGGATTTACTATTTTTTCTAAGATTAACTTAATTTGTTTGTTTGCACTTTCTACTTGTCCACTTGTTTGCGGATGATATGATGTTTCAATTTTGTGGTTTACTCCATATTTCTTCATTAAGGCTTCAAAACTTCTATTACAGAAATGAGTTCCTCTATCACTGATAATAGCTTTAAGTATTCCAAATCTGGCAAATATATTTGTTCTTATAAATTGTATTACCACTTTGTTATCATTAGTTTTTGTAGGAATAGCTTCTATCCATTTAGATACATAATCCACCCCCAACAATATGTAATTAAATTGATTAGACATAGGAAATGGACCCATAAAATCTATTCCCCACACATCAAAGATTTCAACCTCAACAACAGGATTAAGAGGCATCATATTCCTCTTTGATATTCTTCCTATTTGTTGACATCTTAAACAACTTAAGCAATATTTATGAGCATCTTTGAATAGTGTTGGCCAATAAAACCCACATTGCAGAATTTTTGCAGTAGTTTTCCCTAAACCAAATTGCCCTCCACAAGCTTGGTCATGACAGAAAGACAATATGCTCGGATATTCAGTTTCTAGAACACACCTCCTTAAAACCAGATCAGGACATTTCTTAAATAAGTATGGGTCTTCTCAATAGTAATATTTTACTCTTGAGAAAAACAATTTCTTATCCTGTCTATTCCAATCCTTAGGTGTTAAACCAGTTACTAAGTAATTAACTATCTCTGCATACCAAGGCATTGTGTTGATGGTCATTAATTGTTCATCAGGAAAATTATCCTTAATTTCAATATTTGATTTTTCTATTTGTAATCTTGATAAATGATCTACTACTACATTCTCACAACTTTTTTTATCTTTAATTTCTAGATCAAATTCTTGTAAAAATAATATCCATCGGATCAATCTAGGTTTAGTCTCTCTTTTCTTTATTAGATGTTTTAGAGATGAATAATCCATGTATACTATCACTTTAGTTCCAATCAGATATGATCTAAACTTTTCTAAGGCAAACACAACAGCTAATAATTCTTTTTCAGTAGTTGTGTAATTAACTTGAGCATCATTTAAGGTTTTGCTTGCATAATGAATCACTCTAGGAGATTTTTCTATTTTCTGTCCTAACACTACTCCTATAGTAAAATCAGAAGCATCGCACATTAATTCAAATGGATGGTTCCAATCAGGTGCTTGAATTATAGGAGTTGAAATTAAGCTAGTCTTAAGTCTGAAAAATGCTTCCTTGCAATTTTTATCAAAGTTAAATGGGACATCTTTTAATAGATTAGTTAAAGGTCTAGCTAATTTGCTAAAGTCTTTAATAAATATTCTATAAAAACCAGTATGTCCTAGAAATGATCTAATATCTTTTACTAATTTAGGTTCTAGTATTTTAGAAATTACTTCGATTTTAACTTTATCTACTTACAACCCTTTCTTAGAAACAACATGCCCTAAGACTATTCCTTGTTTGACCATGAAGTGACATTTTTCCCAATTTAAAACCAAATTTTTTTCCACAACGTTTTAATATTTGGTCTAAATTGCTTAAACAAACTTCATATGCGTTGCCATATACAGTAAAATCATCCATAAATATTTCTAAGAAATCTTCAGTCATTCTAGTAAATATGCCCTACATACACCTTTGAAAGGTAGCTGGCGCATTACATAATCCGAATGGCATTCTCTTAAAAGCATAAGTTCCATTAGGACAGGTGAATGTTGTTTTCTCTTGATCCTCTAATGCTACTGGAATTTGATTATAACCTGAATACCCGTCTAGGAAACAAAAATATTCTTGCCCTGCTAATTTTTCTAGCATTTGATCTATAAAAGGTAAGGAAAAATGATCTTTCTTCATCACAACATTCAGCTTTCTATAGTCTATACATACTCTCCAACCTGATTGAATTCTAGTAGGTATCAAGTCTTGACTTTCATTCCTAATAACTGTTAATCCTGATTTCTTGGGAACTACATGGATTGGGCTAACCTACGAGCTATCAAAAATCGGATAAATTATGTCATTATCTAACCATTTCACTATTTCCTTCCTAACTACTTCTTTAAGGTTTGGATTTAATCTCCTTTCAGGAATTCTAACAGGTTTAGCATTCTCTTCTAAATATATGTGGTGACAGCATAAAGTTGAACTTAACCCTTTTATATCAGTCATAGTCCATCCTATTGCTTCTTTATAACTTTTTACTACATCTTTTAATTTAGCTATTTGATCTTCTTTTAAATCTGAAGCAATAATGATTGGACATGTTCGTTTATCTTCTAGAAATATATAGGTTAATTCAAGAGGTAAAGGTTTTAATTCTAAATGCTGCCCATCAGAAGCTAGAGCTCCTAATTGAACATCATCATTTTCTAAATTAATTTCTTCCAAATCTCCTTCTATATTTATGTTTTCACTTTCCTCTAAAGTTTTAGAATTGATTTGCCTATTTAATTCTTCTTGAATCACATTATCTAACATATCTCCTTCATCCTCTAAAAAGTCTATGCTATGTAAGGACATTTTAACTCCTCAAACCTCTCTAGTTTGAAAATATTTAATTGAGTATCCTCATTACCATATGCTAGCTTCATTACTCCAGTTTTACAATTTATAACAGCCTCTAATGTTGCTAAAAATGGCCTTCCCAAAATTAAAGATGTATCACTATTTTTATGCTTAATTTGTTGGGAATCCAAAATTACAATATCAATAGTATATATAAAGTTTTTGATTTTAATTAAGACATCCTCTATTTTTCCTCTAGGGTATTTTATACTTCTATCAGCTAATTGAATAACCATACTAGTAGGAGTTAAGCCTTTTAATCCTAAGGATGCAAATATATCACTTGGCATAACATTTATACCTGCACCTAAGACTATTAAGGTTCTTTCTAGAATGGTGTTTCCTATGGTGCATGATATAACAGGGATTCTAGGATCAGATAACTTTTTAGGAATTTGTGGCAAAAGTAGGGAACTACTTTGCTTAGCTAAAAAGACCCTTCTAAGAACCTTTCGCTCTCTTTTCTTAGTACACCAATCCTTAAGAAATTTAGCATAAGGTGGCATTTTCTGCAATAGATCTAACAAAGGACTGTTAACTTGTACTTTTTCAAAAATTTCTCTGATTTTTTCTTATTTTTCAGGTATTGTTTGTTGTAATCTTTCAAGATAGGGTGCTAAAGATTTTGATTTCAAAGATTCTTTTTCTTTCAGTAGATTTGTTTGATCCTTTTTAGCTTCATTAGCAGATTCAGATTGTTCTTCAGTGATTTCTAGATTTTAAGCTATTACATTTTCATTATCATTTTGATTTTTACTCTTATCCACCTTCATATCATTTTCATTTTGAGTTCTTGGTGGTATATCAGTTCCAGATCTTAATGTTACACAAACATCTTCCAGATTTTCATTACTCTTATGATGTTTTTGTATATCATTTTCATAATTATGATCTTCAATTGTTTTTAGTTTTAAAGTGCATTCTTTAAATTCTCTTGCATTAATATTTTCTTTTAGCTGTGTATTTTGCAAATTATGCAGGTTTATAACATTATAATTTTCATTGTCCTGTTGCATAACTTGTATTTTCATTGTATATTCGTCTAATGCTTTTAGTTTTCTTTCCAGATCATCTAATTTCATTGCACTCAATGTTTGATCAATTTTCATTATGATTTTTTCAGTTTTGTAAATTATATCCTTTTTAGGTTCTGAATATGCTTCCTTATAATTTAATTGGTTGACTTCTTGTTGCTGACACATAAAGTATTCTAGTTTGTCATGGTTTTGCTCTATACTACGCTTCAGTTTGTCATACCTATCTCAAACTTCTGTGTCTCTCAACATATTACACATTCTATACTGACCATCGATTGGGTAAACTATAGGATTATCATACTTGGCTCTATTATATTGAGGATAATTCATTTGTTGTTTATGGGATCTAACCATCTGTAAACGTCTCGATTTCAAACATTCAGATATGTCATGTCTTTCAGAATTGCAGAATTCACATATGCTAATTACAGGTTTCAGAAATCTTTGAGCATAAGCATATGCCATATTCTCAATTACAGAAGAAAACACACAACTCTTTGGTTATTAAAACAAAATAGTTCTAATAGTTGCTTATATTAATTCAATTCAATTCCCCAGCAATGGCACCATAAAACTTGTTTGTGTTTTCCCAGCATTACACCAGAAAAACTTGGATTTATTACTTCTATTTTTACTTAGTTAATTTATCTTTATACCTATTCTTTCTTTTAGAAGTAAACAAACAACCTTTAATACAATTTAGATATTAATTCCAATTTGTACTTTAACTACAAGTGCATAGTGTCTATTGTATCAGTGTGCAAGTACAGGTCAATCCCACAAGGAATTGTTGAAAAGTTTAGAACTGTCTGTTTGTTAACAGTCAAATTTATATATTCAATAAGCTCTCCGTTGAATTACAGTTAACTCAATGGATAAAGTTCATTGAGTTATGGCTAACTCAACAGACTAAACTCGTGGACTTAAGTTAACTCCACGAGCCTGTCTTTTCTTTTTAATACTGCTATTTACATAGGAATTCGGCCAACCATTGGGCGATTCCACAGATTGTAAATAACATCAATTAAGCTCTTTAATGTTAGTAAACATTGGATTTATCATTAAGCAATACTAAAATTCAGATAATTCAAACAGTAACCATTAAAATCTTTAAGTCTTTTGAACGAACCAATTTCAGTAAACTGTAAAACTAAAACAAACATAAAACAATCACAACATTGACAAATATAACATTAATCACAATACAACACAAACAATACAACACTCAAATACAACATACAAACATAGATGAATTGTTTTTGGTGTTTTTTTTGTTTTAATATGAACATGGAAATGGGAGAAAGGTGAAATGTAAAGTAATCTCACTCGACAGTAAATACTTCCGACACTACTTGCAACGCGATTACACCACTGAAAATTAAGCCACTTACAATTCTGTCTCCTCTCCCTATAGAATCGCAAGTCCAGAATTGCAAGATAATCTTCTCTTCAGCATATAGGCATCAACTTGAAGCCAAGGCTAAAAGCTTTACGATCTCCTGAAATATGAGTCGGCGCTTGGTGAAAATGGCTTCCCTTCCCGCGACGCAATCACTCCTCACAGTGGTTGTCAGACACTATGTTTGGCTCGGAATCGACTCGACATCAAGAAAGTATTCTTACAGACCTTCGATGGTTGGTGATTATGTGGATATGGTGGTGGTAACGTTGGTTGGTGTGATACTTCGGAGAATCGTCGATACTATTTGTAGAAAGCTCGGTGCTCCTGCTCTGTATACACTGGTCGTCCATCAATCACACACCCGTACTTCTTTTTCTTCTTTTCTTTTATATTTCTTCAGTAGTAACTACTTCTACTTGAATGATCGGTTGGATTTCCTTCATTCATATCAACAGCGATGATTTCTTCTCCCTACGCAATACATGCAATCGTGGTTTTTCTTCCAACTGTCCTGTTTCTACAACTGTTACAGTGGCATATTAGAAAATAAATAGTCTGTGGAGTTATAGATAACTCAACGGACTTTCTTCATTGATTTAACTATAAAACACGTGCATAAATTTAACTATCCGATGCTCAGGTGCATTTCGGATACTTATAGACTTAACTATCCGATGCTCAGATGCATTTTAGATAGTTACAAACTTAACTATCTAATGCTCAGATGCATTTCGGATGGTTACAGCTAACTCACCGATATATAACTTAAGTAAATCTACCAAATCTCTACACGTGTCAGCAGTAGTTTAATAATAAAATACCCATTTTGGAGAGTTACAGGTCTAACTATCTGAGGCTTAGATGCATTTCAGATAGTTATAGCTAACTCACCGAAAATCCACTTAAGTCACTTTACTAGAACATGACATGTGTCCACAGCTATTTTATAAATAAAAAGAGATTTCAAAGGGTTACACATATAACTATCCGATGCCCAACTGCAATTTCGGATAGTTAGAGATAACTCACCGAAAGTTTACTTAAGTCATGCATTATGGTTTGGACACGTGTACTTCTGGAAATAATAAAATATTCTTTCAAAACATAACTATCCGACATGGTCTATTAAACATAACTATCCAAAATATGTTCGGTATGTTAAATATAAATGTCTGAAATGTCAGAAAATTCGGATACTTAAGAATTTCACAGCCTGCAACTTACCGACAGTTCAGAAATGTACTAAATTGACATTAATTCCCCAAAATTAAGCAGATTATTCTATTAAAGCATATAACAGTGCAATTATAACATAATGGCTTAATTCTCATATGATAAGCTAAACATTATGCAATTAACCATCATTTAACTGTTAATAATATGCACTTTTTCATTCTAAACACACCCCCTAAATCTATTAAGGATATAAGAGCATGTTTGGGTCATGTTGGGTTTTATAGATGGTTTATTAAAGATTTTAGTAAGATTGCCCATCCTTTAACTAGTTTATTATCAAAGGATCATAAGTTTGAATTCTCTCGAGAATGTCAAGATGCCTTTGATAAGCTTAAGGGAATCCTCACCTCAGCTCTTATTGTGTATCCACCCGATTGGTCTCAACCATTCGAGTTGATGTGTGATGCATCAGATTATGCAATTAGTGTTGTGTTGGGGCAAAGAATTGATAAATTACCTAGGGTAATCTATTATGCCACTAAAACTCTTAATGCAGCCCAATTGAACTATACAGTTACAGAAAAAGAATTTTTAGCTATAGTTTTTGCTCTTGAGAAATTTAGATCTTATTTGTTAGGCTCTAAGGTTATCATTTTCACTGATCACTCTGCCATTAAATATTTATTAGCTAAAAAGGATGCTAACGCTAGATTAGTTAGATGGATTCTTCTCTTGCAAGAATTTGATATTAAGATAAAAGATAAGAAAGGATGTGAGAACGTAGTTGCCGACCACTTGTCTCGTATTGTCACACCCCAAGGGGTTGGTTTGCAGATATTGTGAATTATCTTGTGACAAAACAACTACCTAGCAATTGGTCAAGGCAAGTTACTAAGAGATTTTTAGCTAGGGTCAAAGAATTTTATTGGGATGACCCCTATCTTTATAAGTTAGGCCTTGATTTGATTTTGAGGAGATGCATCCCAGATATGAAAATTCATAGTGTGCTATCTTTTTGTCATGACCAACCTGCTGGTGGTCATCTTAACCCTATTAAGATTGCAGCTAAAGTTCTTCAATGTGGTTTTTTTTGGCCCACATTGCATAAGGATGCATATTTCTATGTTAAGAATTGTATGGATTGTTAGAAAGCGGGAAGATTGACTAAAAGAAATATGATGCCGCTTACATCAATTATTGAAGTTGAAGTATTTGACGTGTGGGGTATTGATTTCATGGGACCCTTCCTAATTCTAGAGGTTATTTGTATATTTTGTTAGCTATTGACTATGTGTCAAAATGGGTTGAAGCTATTCCCACACAGACTTGTGATTCTAAGGTAGTAATCAATTTTATTAAGAGCAACATTTTTGCTAGATTTGGCATTCCTAGAGCAATCATTAGTAATAGGGGAACACACTTTAATAATAGAAGTTTTGAAGTATTAATGAAAAAATTTGGAGTAAATCATAAAATGACAACCCCCTATCACCCACAAACCAATGGACAAGTAGAAAATGCCAATAAGCAAATTAAGCAAATATTGGAGAAGACAGTAGGAAAGACAAGAAAAGATTGGGCAGAAAAGTTAGATGAGGCATTATGGGCTTATCAGACTAATTTTAAGTCTGTTTTAAATATGTCTCCATATAGAGTAGTGTTTGGAAAGGCATGTCATTTACTAGTAGAGCTTGAGCATAAGGCAAGATGGGCTATTCAAAGGCTCAACTTAGATTTAAAGGCTGTTGGTAAGAAAAGAAATTTTCAATTAACTGAATTAAAAGAAATACGGAGAGAGGCATATGAGAATTCAAGGATATCTAAGGAGAAAAATAAAGTATTCCATGATAGCAAGCTCTTTCGTAAGAATTTTGAAGTAGGATAGCAGGTATTACTGTATAATTCTAGATTACATTTATTCCCTGGTAAGCTTAGATTACGGTGGACAGGACCTTTTATGGTAAAAAGTACATTTCCTCATGGAGTAGTTGAGATAGAGAACATTAAAAATGGGGTAATTCTTAAGGTCAATGGACACCTGTTGAAACCATTTTTGCAGCAAAGAGTATTTGGTAAAGGAGTGAATATTAATTTAGTAGATGCTATCTATGCTGAATAGGATAATAGTTTTTTTTTTTTTTTTTTTTTCTGTATAGTTATTCTATTCCTTTTATTTCTTTTCTATTATGCATTTTGATTCATGCTACTCACTCATCTAACATGTAGGTTGGACTTGGAGACTGCTTCATTGTAAGTGTTATTTTCCTCTACACTTGCTATTTCAATATCTTTCTATTGCATGCAACCTTCTGGTTGGGTGAGAGATCGCACTTCTAGGCTATAAGAAGTACATCCATAGAAGAGGGTAGAACATTAGGAGAACCATTAGGAATGACAAAGCAGTAGGGTAACCAGCATTTACCTTCTCTTGAGGACATCTACTATCCTCAAATACATGACCATCCCTGTTGTCTTGTTTTGCCACAGGTAGATGGACATAAATTTCAGTTGCATATGAATTATGTCAATCAGTTGCCTAGATTTCATGGACTAGATAAAGAAGATGCATATGCATTTCTAAATGACTTTAATGATGTCTGCAATATGATTAATCTACCTGAAGTGTCTGTTGATGCAATAAAGTTGAGATTTATTCCTTTTGCCCTTCAAGATGATGCAAAAGTTGAATACCCTTCCTATTAATTCAATTTGTACTTGGACTGATTTTTGTGCTATCTTTATTCAGAAATTTCATCCTTTGCATAAGACCATTCAAGCTAAGAATGCTATTCTAAACATCTGCCAGCAAACCAATGAACCTTTTTGGAAATATTTTGAACATTTCAATAGACTAGTGGCAAGATGTCCTAATCATAGTCTACCTAAATCAAGACAATTTCAAGTAATCTATGAAGGATTGGATTATCAGACCAAGTTGATGCTAGAATCTGTATGTCCTGGACGATTCATGAGCACTTTGGTGACAACTGAAAGCACCTGGAAACCGTACTGAGCATCATGGACCCACTCAGCCAAATTTAAGTGATAGAATGTCCACTTTGGAGAAAAGATTTACTGAAATAGAGAAAGGGATTCAATCCCTAATTCAAGTTAGCGGACAAGTAAATCCCATTTTAGCTAGCCATGACTAAATCATTAAGGGATTAGAAGCAAAGTTTGATAGGTTGTCTACTTCATCTGGAGGTAGAGCCTGGGAGAATTGCTAAGTAACACTGTACCAAATCCCCGCATGGCAGGTGTGCACTTGGCACAAGGAGAGACTCCAGCAACCAACCCTTCACCATCTGCATGAGTGATTACAATAAAAAAAAAACAATAAAATTTTTTTTTGTTAGTATTTTATTCTAAATCGCATGCTATAGTTCTTTTTATGTAAAATTCTTTTTTCTGTTTTGATATGTTTGTTAGTTTTGTAGTTTATTACTTTTCTTCATCAAGCAATGTACGCACTCTTAACCTTATTTCTTTATCATGCATTTGAATGATACATGTATTGAACATTACTTCTTAAGCATACTACTTAATCTCCATTGTATGTTTTAGGAATAATACAATTTACATTAATATAAGTGCATATGGATTGCATGCTAGGTATAGAGGTGTAATCTTTCCTTGCATGTCATAGTTTGTTTCTTTTGTTTTTGTCGTCTTCATGCTTTTTGTCTTATTGCCTAAATACTTTCTTTTACATTGGGGACAATGCAAAATTTAGGTATGGGGGGGAGGCATTTGACGATAGTTTTTTCGATTTTATGCTTTTTCTGGTTTATTTTGTTTTATGAATGCTCATAGGCCCTAATGGATAGAGTTCTTTTAGGTATAATTGAGACCTAAAAGTGAATCTTTTAGGAAAGAAACCTTGAACCTTAAGGGGAGGAGAAGAATAAAATTCAAAACCATTCATATTTTTGAGCTTATATGTAGTATTGCACTTACATGAGGTTTTGACTAGGAAGGAACCACTCCTCTTGAAGGGAAACTTAGGTAAAAACTTAGGAATATACCTTGGGGTTGTCCTATGAAAAGGGTAGAATGAAAGGGCTAAGGTAAAATTGCTCGTTCCCATACAATGATGTGGGAGGCACTCTTAAGGGTAGAGGGCTAGGGTGAGAAAAAAATAAAAATAAAATAAGAAAAATGAAAAAAGAAGAAGAGAGATTGATTACTTGTTCTTACGAAGGCTACTAAGTAACTAGTCAACTATCCCCTAAGTAAGGGATTGTGGTCGCGTAAATAGGTGCTGGAGTAGGAGGTAATCTAAAAAAAAGAGAGAAAAATGAGAAAAAAAAGAGAGTCAAAATAAAAGGACAATGGACTCAAGGATAGACATTTGGGATTACCTAGGTAACTTGGAGGGAGTTGAGTAGGTTATTTTTTAGTCTTGGCCATTTTCACATACACTTATTTATATAGTACTCTACTTTCTTAGGATGGAAATTGAATGATTATTTGAATCCAATCTAGAAAGGTGAGAGGGTGATTGAATAAAGGTGAAGCTAATAGGTCAAGACTACTTAAAAGCAACTTTATCCATGTTTAGGAAACCAAGAGCATATTTTTGTTGTTTTTTTTGTCTTTCATTTGTGTTGTTTTAGGTTTTGTTTTAGATTTTGTGGGTATATCCACTGAAAACCTTCTGGAGATACAACTCCACCACTAGGGTGACCTAGGGGTTTAAAGGCTTACTGCACATGCTAAGTGTAGTCGCTACGAAAGTGGCTTAGGTTAGTTTTATTTTTGTTATTTGTTTATTAGTTGTTTTTGTTTTCTATTATTAATAAGTGCACTTTCATATGGGCTTTATGTTATCATTGTTTAGTTTTAGTCCTTTGCTATGGGACTAGCAAAGACTAGGTATGGGGGTGTGTAAAGTATCAATTTGTGCATTTTATATATGTTAATTCATGCATATTAAGGATTATAAGTCATCATTATATATGTTCTTATGAAAGATTACATGAAAATCATATTTTAGAACTATGCATGTTTTATTGGTTAAATAGTCAATAATGCACAAATTTATCCTTTATTAAATTAACACCTAGTCAATTAGCTCATGTGTAAATATAAGTAATTTATATATTGATTTCATGCATATCTTAAAAGAATTATCATTAAGATATGAAATCAAATAATCCTCAATTGAGCAAGCAATATATTATGCACATTTCATTTTTGCTTTATAATTGAGTAGCAATTTATGTGTAATGTGCATATGCATTTAATGTTATGTTTGAGTTGTTGAAAATAGGTGAGGACGTGGACCCTTGGATTAAATCATGAGAAATCAACAACCCATGGTCGTCCATCTCACACTTCCAATTCTTGAAGATATCAATCAATCAACCATCAAGACTTGCTTAATTTAGGAGGTCACAAATTGGAAGGAGTTTGAATTCTTTCCATAGATGAATGACAAGGGAAGAGAAAAGTGTATGGCCGACCAAGGAAACATCCATCTCCTCTTTCTCCTCCACGCAAAGGACCAAGAAAAGAACTCCAACTCCAATTTTCGTCCTCCCTTCTTCCAGCCAAGGTTGTGGATGAGCTCTCCTCCAAGATTGGTGAGGTAGACGTCTTCCCCTTCATACTAGAAGACCTCCTTCTCTCCACTCCAAGCCGACATACGGAAGGACCTCAACAGGTGAAATCAGTGGTATTGGAGGCACGTGTGCAGAATTGGAAGAGCTTGGGACATGATCTTCAAGATGAGGTAATAGGAAGCATCAAAATTGAGAGGAAAGCCAACAAATTCATATATCTTGGAAGTGGTTCAAGACGTGCAACCACCACTTCAAAGCAACCTTAGAGACCTCTTTTGGACATGCTATAGGTGGTGACAACCCTGTGGTGTGTTGGTGTGATGTGATTCAAGGTTGAAAGGGAGCTCGTGCTTGAAGAAAGGTGGAGAACTCAAAGGTATATTGGAGAAGAGAGATCCTCATACTTGAATATCAAATTTTCATATCATGTGTATGAGTATTTAGGTTTTTAATTCATTTGTTATGCGCACATGTAGTATGTTATTTAAATGATGATTTTGTTTAAGAATATTAGTTGTTTTACAATATATTTCGTGGAATATGGTTACTTCATGTGAATGTGTGAATGTTGTGAATAAAATTAACTCTTAACCCTTGTGAATGCGTTTATATCCTATTTGCTGTAAATTCCTGTATAAGCCTCATTTTGTTATATGTTGTATGACTTGATTTTTCTAAGTTATATGTTGTTTTATATATTTTTTTGTAAGTACTCTAAGTGTACAATACGTATGTAGTGTTGTTGGAATTTTTTAGAATGCATTTTTTCGTTTTTTCGATTATTCTTTTGAAGGTAGCATCTACCCTATTTTACTGGTTGAGTGACAGAAATTGTGCTCGACGCCTTCATGTTGCCTTGCTTTTGTGTATTCCTAAATGTTTTCCTGTAAATTTTCTTGATTAGAGAAACAAGTTATATTTCAAGGCACGGTAATTTCGTGGTGTTTCATGAAGATTTGATTGAGTTATGATTTTTAAACCAACGATGCATTTTTGGAAAGTTTTCAGAATCATTTTGCGCACTATTTGTATATCTGACTTTGGTAGCAACCTAGAGTGAATTAGTGCTGGAAATCACTGTAATTTTAAAGATAACTCAATGAGCTTTCCAACAAATATTTTTTCTGGATTTTTTAATGTCTAGGTTGGAAGGAAGAAGAGTTAGAATTCAGACTAATTTCTATAATTCCAGAAACGTGAACTTATGATTTTCTTGAGTTTTCTAGCTATTAGCTCTAGGAATTAACAAGTTTTATGCTACTTTTGAAATCTTTATTGTATTTTTGTAAATTGTAACTTAATTGTACATAATTAGAGTTTTAATTATGGATTTGGTGTAGATGTTTTATCAAATAATCATTTTAATAAAATTATTTAAGACAAACTCCTTGTGGATTCGACCTGTACTTGCACATGCTTATTACAATAGGCACCATGTGCTTGTGGTTATAAATGTAAAATTTGCACTTTTATCGTTAATTTAACAACACATAAAAGCATTACACCAAACATTGCTTGATTGCTTGTTCTGTCCATTCAATTGCAGTTGCATTTTCTAGGATTTCAACGCCATCATTTTTCAATTCAAAAATGTTGTGGAGAAGCTTTGGTGTTATCTGTATATCAACTTGCTTCATGTTAGAAATTAAATTTCTTTCTTCCTCTCTTAAGTTTGCATAAAAATAGGGCACTAAATTTTCATATACAACATGCCCTTTTTCTTTTGAAATAAAGTTCAGTAGGCCTTGAAATTTGAATAATTCTTTAATCTCCTTCATTCCAGTTTAATCTACTGGCCTACTGTAAATAACATTATACCCCTTTATCTCTTGATATTTGTTGTATGCTTCCTGACTCCCAAAGTATACTTCATTTAGAACTGTTGCTTCAGCTAGGTCAGGAATTTGAATTTATTGCTATAGAGGGGTTTGTTCTTGAATTTCTTCTTCAATTTTCTGAACTTGAACTTGTTGGAAATGATTTGGAAATTCCTGCATTTCAACTTCTCTTTCTATCTGTGGTGGAGAGCTAGTAGAACTGTCCACTCTACTTTCTTGAATTCTCTTTGTTAGAAATTTTGTTTTGATGATATATGCTTTATTAAAGTTTTTAAATAAGTCTAAATAATATTCTCTAAGTATAATAGTTAACAGATTATTGGAAAGTTTCATTTTTATGTCGGATAAGTTAAAGTTTTCTGAAGAGTTAGATTTTCGATAGTTAAACTTTCGGATAGTTAACGTTTCATTTTTGTCGAATAGTTATGTTAAAAAAACTCGTATAGTTAAGTTATTTACACGCGTATTTTTAATGTTTTAAGTTGTCACGTGTTTTCCATGTGCGTTCGGTAATGAAAATTGAATAGTTAGATAATTGTTTGAGTTTTTATACGCATGGATAGATAAGTCTTCGAGTTTTATAAAATGACTAACGAACAGATAAGTTTGCTATGTTTAGTCATGTGTTTTGCAGGTGCAAAAACTTGAAGAGTTATAGATAAGTATTCGAGTTTTTACAAGACTTAAAGGATAAGTGTTCGACTAAATCGAAGACTTAGAAGATATTCTACAAGACTTTAGGAAAATAAAGTTTCGGTGAATCTACGAGTGGAGATCGTGGAAATTGAAAATGATAGTGGAGAAAGTGGAAACTCAAAAAGATAATAATTTAGATTAAAGAAAAAATTAGTACGTGATTATGGATTATGGATTAAGTGGATGAACATGCTAAATGTGAAGACATAGTTCGACTACTAATAGAGAGTAAGAGCTACATTACAATAGAGGATCCCAATCTCAAAAACCAAGTCTGAATATTCAATCTGGATCCCTAATTGAAAAGTTAAGTTTGAATATTCATATTTTGAAAAATTCTCCAACATTAGAAGAAGTTTGAAATTCCAAGCAATTTCAGAAAAGGAGTTGCAAACATAAGAAGTCTGGAAAGTCGACAACTGGAGAAGAAGAGATTCAGAAGCTGAGCAAAGAGAAGGAAAGAAACTGTGTGCATAAAGATCAGGTTTTATACAATTCAAAATTAGTTTTGAATAAGAACTTCATTTTTCTATTTGAATTGTATATTGAACACTACTATATCAAAACCTTCAAGAAGGGAATTGAGTTGAAAAGATATTGTAAATTCTGTCTTTAGATAAAGAATAGAATTTCATTTACAAGTGTTTTGTGCTCTTGTTTTATCTGCTGGTATTTTAATTACTAAAGATACAATTCACCCCCCCTCTTGTGATACAGACGATCCTACACTCTTAAAAATTTGTTGAAGGGTCTCTCCTTCTTTAGTGGAATCTGTCGAGATATTTCCTTCTTGTTCTATATGCTTTTGTTCAGTTTCTTCTCTTTCTTCTTCCTCTAGACTACCAATCTGCATTGTCATTGTTTTTCTAATTCTATGGCAGATTGGGATGGAGTCACAGGCAAATCAGCCTTTGCCCTAATTTCAGTTTCTTTTGTTTATATAGGTAGTAGACTAATTTCAGCTTGTTTTTCTTCTTCTCTTTGCTCTTTCTACTGCTGCTCCTACTCCTCCTTAGATTCAGATAGTAGGGTAACAAAAATGAGCTCTGCAAGTCCTTCTGATATTTTAAGCTCAGGTTTAATCTCTATAGGAGCTTCAAGCACTATCTCTTTTCCTTTCCTTCTTCTAAATAGCTGTGCCTAGTCTTCCTTTTCCTCCTCTAAGATTAAATCTACAAAAATAAACTCTGCAAGCCCTTGAGCCACAGGTATTGGCTCTTCCTATTTTACTCTTTCTATAATTACTGGTTTCGAAGGACAAGCTTCAATTTCTTTTGCAACCATTGATCTAGCTGCTTCTTGATGCCACTCTACTTTAATTTTATATTGGGCCTTCAACTTATCTATGACCCTTTTCTTGTAGAGTGCATCATATAGTAAATGCATTTTTGCCACAACCATATCCTTAGAATTTCCTTGGCTCTTGGCAATTTTAACAAGCTCTACAAATTCTCTCCATTTCTCTAGCGTTGATGGCCCCAAAAATGCTGCGGTGGAATGGATGGTCTTGGCTACTATTCCTTAGTAACTGGTTTTTTAGCAGCCAGCTCTTTGACTACTAGCTCTTCAACTGCTTTCCTTTGTTGGTCTTAGATTGCCCACTTGGCATGTCCACTAATATGTCGTACGAACCATAATTTGGACTTGTGTCGGATTAACTCTAGGGCAACTTCATTGTTTGGTCTTATTTTTCTTTCTCTATTCATAGCAACCTCTGTTGCTACCTTAATCATTGTTTCTACAATCTAAGGTATTCTAATATCTAAATCTACTAAAACTTTCCTCCAATAGAAGATGTCAGATTCCACCTTTTGTAGTTCTTTTTCCCAAGTTGTGTTCCTGATCTTTTGTCTTGTATGCCATTCTTCTGATTCTCTGAGAAATCTCGTGGTGTCAACTTCCTCCCAAAACTCTAGCATCATCTTGACCTCGTGGTGTGACGAAATGAAATAGAATCGCTCTAATCTTCACTATTCTAAGTTCTAAATGATTCTGTGGATAATGCCCCCAAACCCTAAGTTTTAGTATAAATAAACCCTAAGTTTTAAGCAGGTTGTAAAGTATTAATTTGTGCATTTTATATATGTTAATTCATGCATATTAAGGATTATAAGTCATCATTATATATGTTCTTATAAAGGATTACATGAAAATCATATTTTTAGACATATGCATGAATTAGGGATTAAATAGTTGATAATGTACAAATTTATCCTTTATCAATTAAACACCTAGTCAATAGCCCTTGTTTTAGACATGTGTTTAGAATGAAAAAGTGCATAATATTAACGTTTAAATGATGGTTAATTACATAATATTTAGCTTATCATATGAGAATTAAGTCATTATGTTATAATTGCACTGTTATAAGCTTTAATTAAAGAATCTACTTAATTTGGGGGAATTAATGTTAATTTAGTACATTTTTGAATTGTCGGTAAGTTGCAGGCTGTGAAATTCTTAAGTATCCAAATTTTTTGATATTTCGGACAGTTATGTTTAACATACCGAACATATATCGGATAGTTATGTTTAAACTACCAAACAGTTATGTTTTAAAAGAATAGTTTATTATTTCCTGAAGTACACGTGTCGAAACCATAATGCATGTCTTAAGTGGATTTTCGGTAAGTTATCTCTAACTATCTGAAATACAGTTGAACATCGGATAGTTAGACTTGTAACTCTCCGAAATGTTTCTTTTATTATTAAACTGTTGATGACACGTGTCGAGATCTGATAGATTTACTTAAGTTATATATTAGTGAGTTATCTGTAAGTATCCGAAATGCATCTAGGCATCAGATAGTTAAGTTTATAAGTATCCGAAATGCACCTAAGCATAAGATAGTTAAATTTATGCATGTGTTTTATAGTTAAATCAACAAGGTAAGTCCGTTGAGTTATCTGTAACTCCACGGACTATTTATTTTCTAATATGCCACTGTAGCGGTTGCAGAAATAGGATAGTTGGAAGGAAAAACCAACATGATTTTTATAATTCTTCAATTTATGACTTTATATACATTGTATGATTGCCAAATCACTTAAATATGATGTTAAACTAAAGAACTTTAAGTAGTTCATGTATGCACATGTGAAAAAGTTGTGGACCAAAACCTTCCTAATTTGGCAACTTTCCATATATGGCAACTCATGCATGCATGTATATTATATTTGCATCATATGATTTATATTCAATGTATATGTGCATCCAACTTGGCTTTGAGTTTTATAGGTCAATAAATCATGAAATCAAGGTGGATCAAAGAGGAAAAAACGTGGGCCATTGGATGTGACTTATTTGGAGATCAAGCAACAATAGCCTAGACTATGTAAAGTGCTTGGCCACTCAAACCTAAGCTACCTCCTCCTCTTCCAACAAATTGTAGCCGGTGGTTCCAACCATTCCAGTAGCTCCATCCGGAAGTCCCATCTTCCCCTTGATCTTGAACAAACTCCCTTCAAGAATGGTGAGCCTTGGTGTCTTCCCCTCTTCCTAGAAGACACATTCTCTTCAATTCAAACGGCTATATGTTAGGATCTCCATTGGGCATTGATCTTGGTGGATTGGGAGGCTCGTGTGACTGATTTGGAGTAGAGCAAAAGGTTAGGATCTTCAAGGTTGAGTCATCGAAAGCATCATCCTTGGACGTGGAAGCCAAAGTTGTGGGTCTTGGAGGCAAGATCTTGAGGACGTGCACCATTCTTCTTCAAGCAACCATAGAAGCTTCACTTGGATGTGCTAAAGGTGGTGACAACCCTGTGGAGCATTGGTTTCAAGGACTTTGGGGAGTTCTTGCTTGAAGAAACATGGAAGATGTTGAGTATTTTGTTTTGATGATGTGTACTGAATGAAAGTAATTATATTTACTCAATTACTATTGCTTGTGAAAAGAAATTAAAAACATCAATTAATACAAAAAAGCTTATTAATATAAATAATTGTCTGTATTGGATCTGAAATTATACTAAGTTAATAACTAGTCGTTTCGTTGCATTAAATTCTCATTTAACTAAATGATAAGTTAACATATGTTTTTATTGAAAAACATAATATGTTTTAAAGTTATATTTTTTGTATCATGAACAGTGCACATTTAGATAACTCGTTAAGTTAGAGTGTTATTTGTATAGAGATCACATAAGAACTCGTTAAGTTAGAGGCTTAAAGGTTAAAATAGGTCACGTGAGAACTCGTTAAGTTAGTAAGTAAAAGAAGAGACGAACTCGTTAAGTTAGTGTTGTACACATGGTGAATTAAAAGTTACGAATGTTATATTGTATCACGTGAGGTGCACATGTTTAACTCGTTAAGTTAACATAACTAAATGCATTGAGTTGCTATATTGAACACCAAGGCAACATGCTAGGTTAGCGCTATAAACTTAAGTTGTTATTTTTGCACGTGGTAAAATTCCTATTATAAAAATATTTGTTTAGCACTAGTTCATTGAGTTATCTGTAACACAATAGAGATGGTTCATTAAGTTATCGTAACACCACGAAGCTGGTTCGTTGAGTTAGCGTAACACCACAGACTTAGTTCGGTGAGTTAGCTACAGTACTTGTCACGTGAGTTGGCACATTAGGAACTCGTTAAGTTAGAAATGTTAAGTTATATATCTACTTGTGTTACTCATTTAGTTAAAATTAAAGTAACGACTTCTTATTACACTTGATAAAAAATTTTGGACGAGAAAGTTTATTTTGTAGGAAATTTTTCAGAGATCTAGGATTAATGATTAAAGAAAATTCAAAATGTAAATGTGGGTCAGAACGTGTGTATTTCGATGAAGGAAAAAGAGAAGATGTGAAGAAGTGGAAAACTAGTAGTGATTAAACATGGAGGATATGCATGAAATGAAGATACAGTATAAAAGGTATAGAATTTTCGTTGATCAGTCACACCAAACAAAAAATCTTTTCAAGGATTAAAAACACTTTTCAGGGAAAAGCTCTCAAATGGAAGAAAATTCAGTGAAGGTCAGATTTATGTCACTGAAGATCTGAAGTATTAGAAGAAAACAAATTGGTGAAGCAAAGAAAGACAAGATATTCATCATTGAAGAATTGCTGAAGAAGAAAAAGGAGAAGAAGAAGAAAGATCTCAAACAGGGAGAAATGTTTTAAATTTCGCAAATTAGTTTTCTCTGTTTGTAGTTATAAAATTGTATAGATGAAACATAGTATCAATATATAATTGCATCTACAATTTTTGAGGAGAATTGAATTGTATATTGTAATTGAAACCTTGAATAAAAATGATTTTATGAAAACAGTGTCTCGACTTGTTTTTGAGTTTTGAAGTTTCAATTATAATCGAAAATGTTGAAAAACACAATTGATTGGGTTTTTAGGTGGCACTAGAAAACTTGTTTTAGTTCCCTGGTAACGATGCCAGAAAACTTGGTTGATTTGTTAACTTCTGTTTGTAACTTAGTTAATTTGTCTTGATGCTTTTCAGTAATTCCTTTTTAGAAGTAAATAAACAATCTTTCACACAAATTAGATATTAATTCCAATTTGAATTTTAACTACAAGTGCACAATGTATATTGTATTTGTGTGCAAGTACAAGTCGATCTCACAGAGAATTGAGCAAGAATTGTGTACTATTCCGTTTTTAATAATGAAATTTATATATTCAGTAAGTACTCTGATGAGTTATAGCTAACGCAACAAACTAACCTTGTGGAATTGAAGTAACTCAATGAAGCTATCTATCCAATTTAATACTGCTATTTACAAAGGAATTCGGCCAACCATTGGGCAATTCCATAAGTTATAAATAACATCCATTAAGCTCTTTAATGCTAGTTAATATCAGATTTATCATTCAGCAACATTAACATTTAGATATTTCAAATAGTAACCATTAAAATCTTTAAGTACCAGGAACAATTCAATACTAGTAAACTGTAAAACTATTTTCTATTTTCTAGATCAAACAAACATGAAGCATTCATAACACTGACATTGATAACATTAATCACGATACAAAATAAACAATACAACACTTCAATACTAACTATAAACACAAATAAGTTGTTTTTGGTATTTTTGTTTTGATATGATCATGAAAATAGGCAAAAGGTGAAATGTAAAAGTAATCTCTATCGATAGTAAAAACATCCATCACTACATGCGACACGATTACACCACTGAAAACTTAATCACTTACAATTCTGCCTCCTCTCCCTTTAGAATCATGAGCCCAGAATTGCAAGTTGATCTCCTCTTCAGCATACTGGCATCAACCCGAAACCAAGGCTAGAAGCTTTACGATCTCCTGAGATATGAGTCGGTGCTTGGTGAAAATGGCTTCCCTTCTTGCGACGCGATCACTCCTCATAGTGGTTGTCAGACACCGTGTTTGGCTCCGAATCGACCCGACATCAAGAAAGTATTCTCACATACCTCCAATGGTTGGTGATTATGGTGGTAGTGGTGATAGTTGGTGTGGAACTTCAGGGAACTTTCAACGTTGCCTGCAGATAGCTCGATTTGTCCTCCTCCGCACACACTAGCCACCCCTTCTTCGTTTTTTCTCCTTTTCTTTTATATTTCTTAGTAGTAACTGCTTCTGCTTCGATGATCAGTTGGATTTCCTTCGTTCATATCAACGATGGTGATTTCTTCTTCCTTCCACAAGCGATTTCCTACATGATACGTGCAATCGTGGTTTTCCTTCGAATGTCTTGTTTTTGTAACTGCTATTGTGGCATATTAGAAAATAAATGGTCTGTGGAGTTACAGGTAACTCAACAGACTTACTTCATTGATTTAACTATAAAACACGTGCACTAAAGAAATAAGTTGCTAACCTAACGCGTTACCTTAGTGTGTATTCATGTAACTCAACGCGTACAGTTATGCTAACTTAACGAGTTATACATGTGCATCTCTCGTGATATACTAAAGCATTTAAATTCAACGCGTGCCTAATTCTAACTTAACAAGTTCAAATATTTCAGATACTTACGAACCTAACTATTCGATGCTCAGATGCATTTCGGATAGTTAACAAATAACTTACCGAAAATCCACTTAAGTCATGCATTGTAGTTTCAACACGAGTAATCCAGGAAATAATAAAATATTCTTTAAATATTTAAAACATAACTGTCCGAAATAACAGAAAATTCGGATACCTAAGAATTTCACAACCTGCAATTTACCGACAGTTTAGAAATGTACTAAATTAACATTAATTTCCTGAAATTATGCAGATTCTTTCATTAAAGCATATAACAATGCAATTATAACATAATGGCTTAATTCTCATATGATAATCTAAATATTATGCAATTAACCATTATTTAACCGTTAATATTATGCACTTTTTCATTCTAAACACTTCCCCCATACTTAAATTTTGCTAGTCCCTTAGCAAACTAAGATCTAACTAGTTGGTCTTTCTAAAGTGATAGATTTAATTCTTCATTTCGTTCTTCTTCAGAGTAATAAATTAGATTACTATATAGATATTCTATATGCTTCAGTAATCTATTTTAACTTTGTTTTCTCCTCTTCAACCCGCAAATATATTTAGAATATATGTAAATTACATACAAAATACATCAGCATCACATAGGTGTTAATTATATTATCATCTGTTCTTCTTTTCATCATCTGTCATCTTGAATTTTCTAATAAGATTTCCAGAATAAATTTCAACAACATACGAATCAAAATACAATCCAATTCAATATTATTAAGACAAGTAGAATAAAGAATTGTATCTCAAATAAACAACTTCAAAAGTCTATTCTAGATTCATATTTTAGCAATTTTAAATAACATAAAATATACTCGATTCAAAAGATATCTTGATTTCACAAAACACTTGTATCTTTTCAGAATAGTATATGTATATTTGTACTTTAAAAGTTAATTTGACAAGCTTGAATCATACAAGAGCTTTCTAGTGTACCCATGTATCGAGCTTTAAGTCAACAATCCCAGATCTGATCAGGATCTTAAGTTGCCAGATTTAAAGAGTCATTTTTTAGGTCAACAATCCTTACATACCTATCTGCTCAAGTACAAAAGACTCGTGATCAAACAAGTGAATAAACTCTCAAAGTTTTTCTTTCTTCTTTTTCTTTTTTTTTTCTTTTCAACACAGTATATGTACGTATTTCATTAATACAGATGCAATAAAATACCAATCTCATATAGTCCTGCTTCTATTATTTACTGAAAATATGAATCCATATCAATAATCTCATACTTTTTTTGTAGTTTAATAAGATCTACACATAAATCATTCTAAAGTTTAATCAGTCAAATTAAATGTATCTTTGATCATATGTGTTTCATTTAATCTAAAAATTAACATTTCAGCTCTTTCAGGATTTTAGATAATTTACTGAGTTTCAGTTAAAAATTCTGATTTCCTTTTAAAATCGTGAAATTGTTAAACTCATAAATTTAAGAAAAAACATAAGATACTATATCTAGATTTGTATGAGTAGTAAAATTTGTAGCATCTTATATAAGATTATAGATATAACATTTTAGTAGTTACAGTTCTTTAAAAATTTTGCAATTTCAATTATCAGATAGTTATAGCAACTTTATCAAAAAAAAATTTTCAATTTCCATAGAACTTTTGCAGTACTATTTTAATTCTTCTAATTAACAAAATTACATGGCTGTTACTTTAATTACCTCCCCTCCTTACCTACATTTTGCATTGTCCTCAATGTAAAAGATTTTTCAATACATATGGTAATTGCACCAGGCATGAATATTGTTTCATTGACTTAGCACCTAACTCAGTTAATGAATAACTCCACGAACTAAGTTTAAATGTAAATTCAGGATAAGTAATTAATTACATACCTTGTTCTTTTATCTCTCCTTCAATATCTTCTGATTTTTGAATCTGAAAAACTTTTCATTCAAAATTAAAAGCAAAATATATAACAACAAAACATAACTTGTTAATTAGTGTCTTGTGTGGAACCCAAGCTCCTATGCCTTTGGTGGCTCACAAGCAAGCCAATTTGGTTTCTCATAACAGATACCAACAAACTGGATTGATATTTTGTTTTTTTTTTTTTTTTCCTGTGATTCGTGTCTTCTATCAAGTATATGTATGTGTCATTGAATATGGTTGTATTTCTTTGATAATTTGTACAGGGGCAAACTTGTCTTTTGGGTATCACCAACCGTTGCCCCTATATATGTAAGGGGTCATCCACGTCCAAGGGATGTCATGCCATGCCATGCTAAACCATCCCATGATTTTGTTCTCCCCCTTCTTTGTACTAGCAACCATATAGCAAGGAATCACGATAGATTGATCACCCATGGACGTACCTGTGTTGGGAAATCATGTAAATTTGTTGTTCTTCGAATTCTCCACTCGCAATCCTCTCTTCCACGTAGATCTCTTCTCCACGCCACCCCTAGATGCTCCACGTTTATTTGATCTTTCCGCACAACAATTGTTATCAGAGCCAGGTTGGACATCTCCAGGTTTGCATCTGAAGTTTTGAAGAGTTTCATCAAGGTTCAAGCCATTTCCAGAAGGGATCTCTCCATTGTTGTAACTGTCGTCGTTGCCAGCGCTAGTCTGCACACTCCGACGCCAAGTCGTGCGCCTTCCTCGTCTGTGCTCCGTTGCATCTCAAATTTTGAGGAAATGTAGTAAGCTTCCTGAAATTCCTTCCTTTAAAATTTCGAAGATATTGATCAAGGTTCAAGCCATTTCCGAAAGGATATCCCCCATTGTCGCAATTGTCGTCGTCGTCGGTGCCAGTCTGCACACTCCGACGTCAAGTCGTGCGTCTTCCTCGTCCGTACTCCGTTGCATCTCAAATTTTGAGGATGTGTAGTAAGCTTCCTGAACTTCCTTCCTTTAAAATTTCGTGGTCAAAAGCTGCGTATTTAGAGAGATACAGCAGGAGGCGTTTGGCTAGGGTACAATAGTTTTCTGGACGAGTGACTCTTTGATTGTCGGATTTTGGGCATTTTGTGATTGGTTTGTGCGAGTATTTGCTACTATTTTGTGCTAAGTAGTGTGCTTAGCTTGTGGCTGATTGCATTTCGTTGAAATCAGTAGTTTAAGTAGCATATTGTTGTTGAGATATTGCTTGCTATTATGTACCTTGCCGCAGAATTGTGTTTGTTGAAATCACATTGTATCTCGTGTGTATTGCTGGTTGTTTGTTATTTTGAAAACATAAATACTTCGGGGTTGAAGATAGAAAAGTTTGATGACAAGAATAGCTTCAGCTTATGGCAAATTAAGATGAAAGCACTTCTAAAGCAATAAGGTATTTGGGCTCCTTTAAATAAGGAAACTACTCTGAATAGAAATTCACCAAAGTTTGAATTGCAGGAGGAGAAAGCTCACTCCACCATCTTGTTGTGTTTGTCTGATGAAGTTATAATAGAAGTTGCTGATGAATCTACCTCGTTAGGTCTTTGGCAGAAACTTGAGTCATTATATATGACTAAGTCTTTAACAAACAAATTGTTGTTAAAGCAGAGATTGTTCTCTTTAAAGATGATAGAAGGTGTACCTCTTAAGCAGCATTTAGATCAGCTAAATGCTATTCTGATGGAACTCAAGAATATTGGAATAATCATAGAAGATGAAGATGCAGCTCTTATATTGCTTTGTTCACTCCCATTGAGTTATGAAAATTTTGTTCAGTCTTTTGTAGTTGGAAGAGATTCAATTACACTGGAAGAAGTGAGGTCTAGCCTTCATTCCAGGAAGCTCAAGCACATGGTGCATGGTAGAAACGAGACAAGGTGGAGGGAAGAATAGAAGCAGAAGCAAGTCGAAGGGCAAGTACTCTAGGGATACTTGCCATTACTGTAAGGAGAAAAGACATTGGAAATCACATTGTCCCAAGCTTATAAACAAAGGAAAGGCTGCTGTGGTAGAAACCAGTTCTACGTCAGGTGATGACTTTTCTCTTACAATTTGTTGCAGTGCCTATTCTAATGATCAGTGGATTATGGACTCAGGAGCTTCACATCATATGACTCCTACTAGAGAGTATTTTGACACCTACGAGCAGGTGGAGGGTGGTCAAATGACTTTGGCCAGTGATGATGTATGTTCTAGAGTTGGTGTGGGCACTATAAAATTTAAACTGCATGATGGCACAGTTAGAATTCTGGAGGATGTTTGGCACATCCCAAAGCTTGGAAAAAGTCTGATCTCATTGATGGCCCTTGATGCTAAGGGTTATAGATATACAGGTGGTGAGGGGAAGATCAGCATACTGAAAGGCTCGTTAGTTGTTATGAAGGGAACCAAATCTGGTCCCTTATACATTTTGCAGGGCACTCTAATTGTTGGCACAACTACATCAACTATATCTGGTCAGCAGGATTTTTTTGTCATGTGGCACACAAGGATGGGTCATTTGGGGCAGAAAGGAATGCAGAAACTGAGTAGTCTGGGCAAGTTTGATGGGCACAAGGTTGCTTGTATTGACATGTGCAAGCATTGTGTCTTTAGCAAACAGAAAAGAGTGTCATTTGCACGTAGTCAGCATAGCTCCAAGGGAGTTCTTGATTATATTCATGCTGATTGTTGGGGGCCTTCACGTCAGCCTTCTATTGCAGGTTCCAGATATTTTCTTTCTATCATTGACTATCATTCAGGGATGAACTGGGTTTTCTTTTTGACACACAAAAGTGAAGCTTTTTCTTGCTTCAAGCATTGGAAGAAGTAGGTAGAAAACCAAACAGACAGAAAGGTAAAATATCTTAAAACTGATAATGGTCTTGAGTTTTGTTCTCAAGAATTTGATAACTTTTGTAAAGATGAAGGCATTACACGACATAACACTATTAGGTATACCCCTCAGCAAAATGGAGTGGCTAAAAGATTGAACAGAACACTCCTAGAAAAGGCACGTTGTATGCTGTCTCATGTAGGTTTGAGCAAGAAGTTTTGGGCAGAGGCTATTAACACAACTTCCTATTTGGTGAACAAGTCCCCTTCTAGTGCCTTAGATGGGAAGATACCTCTTGAGGTATGGTTGAAAAGATCTACTAGTTATTCAAAGCTCAGAATTTTCGGGTGTCCAGCTTACTATCATGTAAACAATGGCAAGCTGGAACCACATGCCAAGAAAGGCATATTTGTGGGCTATGGTGTTGGTGTAAAGGGATACAGGATATATGATATTGAGTCTCACAAAGTAATATATAGCCATGATGTTACTTTTGATGAGAATTCTCTTTTTCAGGCAACAGATAAACTAGCAGGTGAAACACCAGAAATTGAGCGCACCCTTCCTGAACAAATGGAGATAGATGATGCACAACAACCGCTTATCACTGATCAAGTTGAAATTAGAGAAATCTCATCTGAAACTCAAGAAAATGAAGTTGAGGAGGAAGAGGTGGAGCAACCACCACCAAGAACCATTGGCAAAGATCATCCTAGAAGAGACGTTAGACCTTTGATTAGATATGGCTATGACAGCTTGGTTGCTTTTGCCTTACAAGTAGCAGTTGAGGTGGAGGATTCTGTTGATCCACCTACATATGAAGTTGCAATGAAAGATTCAGAAGCTGGTCTTTGGATGTCTGCTATGGAGGAGGAACTCCAATCTCTCCATAAGAACAAGACTTGGGAACTAGTGAAACGTCCAAAGAACACAAATATTATTAGTTGCAAATGGGTCTATAAAAAGAAGATTGGGACTCAAGGCAACGTAGGTGGTAGCACAAGGCAAGATTAGTCGCCAAGGGTTATTCACAGCGAGAAGGAGTTGACATCAATGAAGTATTTGCTCTTGTTGTGCATCATACATCTATTAGAATTTTGTTATCCATTGCTGCAGCACAGAATTTAGAATTGGAACAACTAGATGTAAAGACGGCCTTCTTGTATGGTGAGTTGGAAGAAAATATTTGGATGGAACAACCAACAGGGTTTGTGGTGAAAGGTAAATTTGATTGGGTGTGCAAATTAAATAAGTCCTTGTATGGACTTAAACAGTCACCACGCCAATGGTACAAAAGGTTTGATGCCTTTATAGTTAAAGTTGGTTTTAGACGCAACAACTATGATTCATGTGTATATGTTAAAACTCTTGATAAGAGTACACATGTTTATTTGTTATTGTATGTTGATGATATTCTTATAGCTTCGAAGAATATCGAAATGATACAGGAGCTGAAGGACACATTAAAATTAGAATTTGATATGAAGGATCTTGGTCCAACTGGCAAAATTCTTGGAATGGAAATTAGGTGTGAAAGAAATTCTAGTAAGCTGTTTTTGAATCAACAGAAGTATATTAAGAAGATCCTTAGTAGATTTGGTATGGCTTCATGCAAAGCCATTAGCACGCCTTATGATAGAAATGTCAAATTGTCATCTGCGATGTGTCTACAAACTGATTCTGAAGAGCTTGATATGCAGCAAGTTCCCTATGCATAGGTAGTTGGAAGTCTTATGTATGCTATGGTATGCACTAGGCCTGAACTGGCATATCCTTTGAGTATTGTTAGTAGGTTCATGTCCAATCCAGGCAAGGAACATTGGAAAGCAGTTAAAAGGATATTCAGATATTTGAAAGGAACTCTAGGTGTTGGTTTGATGTATGCAGCAGATCAAGGTTGTATTATGGCTGGTTATACAGACTCAGACTATGCAGGTGATGTTGACAGAAGGAGATCATTATCTGGTTATGTCTTTACATTTGCAGGTTTTATTGTGAGTTGGAAATCAACTCTTCAGCCTACGGTATCTCTGTCCACAACTGAGGCTGAATATGTAGCTATGACAGAAGCTGCAAAGGAAGGGATTTGGTTGAAAGGCTTACTTGGAGACTTTGGTTGGTGCATTGATAAAGCTGATATCTTTTGTGATAGTCTTAGCGCTATTTGTCTCTCCAAAGATAATGTCTTTCATGATAGAACTAAACATATTAATGTTAAGTATCACTTCCTTAAGAATGAAGACAGGATAAAGATTATGAAGGTCAACACAAAAGACAACCCGACTGATATGTTTACAAAGGGCGTTGTTGAAAGCAAGTTCAAGCATTGCTTGGACTTACTCAATGTCTATTGCTACTGCTGATCCACGCTGGGTCTTGGTGATCTATCATTTGTTCGTGGTGAAGATTGATGAAAGACAAGGTGGAGATTTGTGATGCGTGTGTCTTCCATCAAGTATATATATGTGTCATTGGATATGGTTGTATTTCTTTGATAATTTGTATAGGGGCAAACTTGTCTTTTGGGTATCACCAACCGTTGCCCCTATATATGTAAGGGGTCATCCATGTCTAAGGGATGCCATGCCAAACCATCCCTTGATTTTGTTCTCCCCCTTCTTTGTACCAGCAACCATACAACAAGGAATCACGATAGATTGATCACCCGTGGACGTACTCATGTTGGGGAACCACGTAAATTTATTGTTCTTCGAATTCTCCACTTGCAATCCTCTCTTCCACGCATATCTCTTCTCCATGCCACCCCTAGATGCTCCACGTTTGTTTGATCTTTCCGCACAACATTTTCTTTACACATAAATGCAGACTACACACAACATTAAAAATACAGAATCACACTTTAAGAACATGATTGAAAAGTAGTAACAAATGAAATAAATGTGTCAGTCCAAGCCAACTTTTTTGCATAATTCTTCTTGCTATCAATTCTATTTCAATGCAGTCCATTCTCCTTTTTAATTTGTAAACTTGTAGTATGTTATCAATACTAAATATAAGTGTATTTTCATTAATGAAATGAAATGTAGAAAGAGATCCTCTTTTATTCCAAGATAATGTAGCTGTTATTATTTCTACATCTATTTCAATATATTCTTCCCACTTCCATTCATTTATGTCTTTCTTAATCCATATTTGAAATTTCTTCAATTCATCCCACCATTTTATCAGACATAAAGTAGGATCATCATATTCATTATACCACATTCCGAATTGAATTTTATCATATTCTACAGATGGTGGTTTAGCTATATCACTCGGTATAGGCAATATTTCTATAAAGTCATCATCAGAATTGTTTATACTTACTATCTATAAATCAGATCTAAATGCAACTAATATATCTGACACTAAATATATATATCTATCAAGTATGACATGTATGTTGTTAATTAATGCTTTTTGTCCTAGATATATCATAGTATTTTCAGTCCAAGATCTATTTAGAAAATTATACACACTTAAGCATAAATCCTCATCCCAATTTTCAGTTGGTCTTTAGTAATACAATTTTTCAGGAATTATCAAATTTTTATCAGAAAATGTTAATGTTGACCCACAATTTTCGATTGGTACTTCAAATCTATTAGGTCTTCCTATATTCTATTCTTCTCTAGTGATAGGATTTCTAATCAAGATATCGAGTAACAGAATTGCATACCTTGGTTTGGTTATGTAAATAATTAATCCTTCATCCATCCCCATAATATGATCTATTCCTTCTAATGTATTAGGTGGAATTCCAGTAGTTTCTTCCATATTCAAATATTCATAGCTAATTGAACTACGATTAAATGACTTACATAAAAATTCATCTCTAATCTTAGTCATTTTTGCAGCTTGTAGTCCATGAAAATATTTTTCTCTAACATAGTCTTTAATATCCTTTGATACACAACACAATTTGCATAGATCTTTAGCTGACAAGTTACTCAGCAGTTCCTTTAGCTCATCAAGTGTTAATTTCATCAGTTCCATTTGTTGATTCTGTATAACATAAACAAAAATTTAGTAGAGACAAAAATTAACATAACTACTTCATACCTTCGTGGAGTTAGGTCATAACTCAACGGATTAAGTTCGTTGAGTTAAGTAATAACTCTATGATACTATTAACTATAAGTAAACTTACTTTTTTTTTTTCTTTACTATATTATACATAGTTACTTCAGTTATATTGCTTCATTCAGCTACCCTCCTAGAGGAGGTATCAATTTCATTAACAGTTCTATTGACAAGGTTAGGTATTACTTGTATTGGCAATCCTCTAGTAGGTCTAACTTCCATTGATTCCTTCTGTCTAAGTGGTATGTTTCTATTTTGATTTTGAATTGCAACATTTCCAAATACAAGATCCAGACGATTGTTTAATTGTTGGATTATCTTTTCTAATTTCTCTATTCTAGATCCTTGTTCAATTAATGCTTCATAACTTATATTCTTGTCATTTATATTTTCTCCTCTTTGGAAATTATTGTTTCTCCAAGATAAATTCAGGTGATTTCTCCAATTAAGGTTATAAGAATTCCCAAAGTTATCTTTCTAGTTTCTAGCATAAATAATATCTAGATTATTAATGTTTGCATTCTTTTTTGCTAGTTTTTGATTTAATGATAACTGTTGAGTATTTTGTTTTGATGATGTGTGCTGAATGAGAATAATCAAATTTTCTCAATTACTATTGCTTGTGAAAAGAAATTAAAATCATCAATTAATACAGAAAAAGCTTACTGACATAAATACTTGTCTGTATTGTATCTGAAGTTATTAACTAGTCGTTTCGTTACATTAATTTCTCATTTAACTAAACGTTAAGTTAACGTGTTTTTTTTCTATTGAAAAACATGATATGTTTTAAGGTTATATCTTCTGTATCATGAATAGTGCACGTTTAGACAACTTGTTAAGTTGGTATTATACACGTGGTAAAATTATAAGTTACAAATGTTGTATTGTATCATGTGAGGTGCACATGTTTAACTCGTTAAGTTAGCATATCTAAATGCGTTGAGTTGTTATATTGAACACTAAGGCAACGCATTAGGTTAGCGTTATAAACTTAAGTTGTTATTTTTGCACGTGATAAAATTCTTATTATAAAAACATTTGTTTATTACTGAATCGGTGAGTTAAAGTTTTTCAGAGACTTACAGTTGTAACTATTCAAAAGGTAACTTAAGTCATGTTTTTCAGGTCTTGACATGTGTCTCACTAGTTTTATGGTAAAAAGAGTTTTTCGAAAACTTACAACCATAACTATCCGAAACTTAAACTATTTTCAGTGAGTTATCGCTTAACCTTCTGAAAGAAAGGTTAAGTTGGTTTGTTGAGTTAGCGTAACACCACGAATTTAGTTCGTTGAGTTAGCTACAGAACTTGTCATGTGAAATGGCACATGAGGAACTCGTTAAGTTAGAAATGTTAAATTATATTTATATACTTGTGTTACTCGTTTAGTTAACATTAAAGTAACGACTTCTTATTACGCTTGATGAAAGATTTTGAACGAGAAAGTTTATTTTGCAAGAAATTTTTCAGAGATCTAGGACTGATGATTAAAGAAAATTCGAAATGTAAACGTAGGTCAGAACGTGTGTTTCAATGAAGGAAAAAGAAAAGACGTGAAAAAGTGGAAAACTAGTAGTGATAAAACGTGAAGGATATGCATGAAATGAAGATACAGTATAAAAGGCATAGAATTCTCATTGATCAAACTATCATTGCACACAAAAAAGAAAAATCTTTTCAAGGATCAAATTATCCCTGCACACCAAAAGAAAAATCTTTTTCAAGGATCAAAAACACCTCTTCGGGGAAAATCTCTCAAGTGGACGAAAATCCAGTGAAGCCGAAAAGCGTATTATTTATGTCATTGAAGATTTAAAGTATTAGAAGAAAGCAAATTCAGTGAAGCAGAGAAAAACAAGATATTTGTCATTGAAGAATTACTAAAGAAGAAAAAGAAGAAGAAGAAAGATCTCAAACAGGGAGAAATGTTTTAAATTCCGTAAATTAGTTTTCTCTATTTGTAGTTATGAAATTGTTTAGATGATACATGGTACCGAGATATAATTGCATCTACAATTTCTGAGGAGAATTGAATTGTATATTGTAATTGAAACCTTGAATAAAAATGATTTTATGAAAATAATGTCTCGACTTGTTTTTGAGTTTTAAAGTTTCAATTATATTTTAGAAAATATTAAAAATACACAATTCACCCCCCTCTTGTGTAACCATACGATCCTACAAGTGTTATTAGAGCTTTGTTAATAATCTTTGATATAAAATCGATACCAACTTATTTAATATCATTGCTTATTTTACCTTCTTTGTTTTTAAACAGAAATTAATATCTGAGCATATGTTTAACTTTCTTGATTTAAGGCTCAAGTTGTTGTAAAGTTTTTAGACTGTTTAAAATCAAATAGGTTGAAAAATCTAAGGTAAGATGGCTACTGGAAATGGTTATTTTTCTCTATATGAAGGTCAAAATCTTAATCGTCCTCCTTTATTTGATGGAATACATTTTGAATATCGGAAATATAGGATGACTGTTTTTCTTCTAAGTATAGATCATAAGTTGTGGTTCATGATTTCTAAACCATATACTCCATTAACTACTCCTTATAATACTTGGACAATTACTGAAAAAGAAAATGAAACTCTGAATGCTAAGGGCTTAAATATTTTATTTTGTACATCGAGTTATGAACAGTTCAGTAAAGTGTCAGCATATAATTCTACTTATGAGGTGTGGCATGCATTAGAAGTTTCACATGAAGGTACTTCTCAAGTTAAAGAGACTAAAATAAATATGTTGATTCATAAGTATGAACTCTTTAAGATACATGAAGACGAAAATATTTCTAAGATGTTTTCCAGATTTCTTGATATCATAAACTCTTTAAAATGCTTAGGAAAGAATTTTGAACAGAAGGATTTGGTGAGGAAAATTCTTAGATCCCTAAGTTCTAAATGGTCTCAGAAAGTGACATCAATTGAGGAATCATGAGATTTAAATATTTATACGATGAATGAACTTATAGGAAATTTAACAGCTTATGAAGTTCAATTAAATGAATCACTGAGTCACAACAAACTAAAAATGAAGAAAGAAATAGCCTTCGAAATTAATTCAGATTCTGATATATCTACTGATGCTGACGAGAATTTAATTTTGCTGACTAGGAAATTCAAGAAAGCATGGAAAGCTAAGAAACAGCAAAGGAACAAATATGATAAACCCTCAATGTCAAAATCACTAAATGACAAGAATTCTTCATCCAGAAAGTATGTATGTTACAATTGTAAGAAACTTGGACATCTTTCTCCAGACTGTCCTATGAGGAAAAAGGAAAAGCAAAGTAGGACAAATCAGAAGAAGACGGCTTAGAAAACTCAGAAAAAGTTTTACAAGAAAAAGGCTTTGAAGGTCACTTGGGATGACACGTTTGAAGAGTTTGAATCTGAGGAATCAGCATCAAAATCTTCACATTCAGAAGGAGAACAAGAGTTAGAAGACGTTGCTCGTGGGTGCTTCATGGAAAATGAGTCTTAGGTAATATCTGATCTTGAAAGTCATTCAGATTTCAACTTTGATGAATTATTATGTGCTTATCATGCATTATTACAAAAACTTAAAGTATGTAAACTGGAAAATAAGAATATTAGAAAATCTTCATCCATTATGGAAGAAGAAAATTGTTTCCTGTCTACTACTTTAGAAAAGTTTAAATGTGATAATGACAATTATGCTAGAGATTTGCAAAAATTTAGATTTAATGAATGTATCTTGCATGAACAAATACAGAATATAAATGTTGAAAAATTAAAGATAGAATCTGAAAATGAAATCTTGAGAAAAAATATAAATGAACTTGAATTAGAGATAGATAAATTAAAACTGAGAGAGCAAGATTTAAATTCTACCATTGAGAAATTGAATTTAAGTCAAACTAAGTTAGACAAACTAACTAGTACCCCTACGGTGTCTTATAAATTTGGCTTAGGATTTGATTATCCTGAATATCCTGAATCACAAGCCAATAAAGGATTTATTAATTGCAGTTCAAGTAAATCTAAGACTAAATTCCTTTTATGATGAAACAAGGTAATAAATATGTAGAAGTAGGTACTTCAAGGGATGAATCATGCAGTAATAATATAAATCAATGTGATTTGTCAAATTGTACTTCTAACATGAATATTAATGTTTCTAAAAATCTTGTTTCTTGTTTTGGAAATTTAGTTTCTAATGTTTCTAAAAGTTCAAACAATTGTAGTAAACTGAAAATTCAAAAACCTGAGCATGTAATTTAATACATTGGTATTAGACCAATTACTCATTCTGCATGTGATAAATCTGAAAATTGGTGTGCGGAAAAAGATTTTGTATGCACTGAAAATTCAAATACAAGTACAAAATCTTGGTATGAACTTATTGAAATGTATGAGCATGACTAAAATAAATTAAAATCTGATAAAAATCAGTTTGGTCTTGGTTATACTACATCTGAAAATAAAAAGAAAGATTATAAGAGAAATAGTGCTATATGTGAGTGTTGAGTATTTTTGTTGGAAATTTTCTAAAAACTCAAATAAATAAACAGGAGTTTATATTGCCTCCTGAGTTAATTTTTGAAGTTTTAGGATTAAAGAATGAAGGTGTTGTTGTTACCAACAGATTTGACATAATAAGACAACTGGAATGGAACATTCAGTCTTTATCAAAAATTCGAGATGTATATTCTGAAATGAGATTAATGGAAAATCTGAATGCAGAGGCAAGATTTATTGCAAATATATTGCATGCAAATTTATTTCAGAGAGTTGGACACAATTTGGAAGTCAGCAGAAGCTGTTTATATGCAACTTATGGCCTGCTGAATAGAATTCAAATAAATTGGCTTGATGTTTTTATGTCTCAACTACAACATATGAGTTCAAAGTTATTTTATGGTGATGTTGTATGTAGAATCTATGCAAGCCAATTGACTTTATCTAACTAGCCCTCTGAAACTAAAGGCATGAGAGCATTTAGTGTCAAAGATTTGCAAAAATTCTAGGCCATGCATAAACCTCAACGACAACAACAACAACAACCTGATACAGACCATATACAACAACAACAACAAAGTTATTCAGTTCCAGCAGAACAGCAAACCCAGCTACCTCCTAACTTAGATGTAGTGCTTAACGACATCAGAAATGATATTAGGCATCTAGGAGATAAAATATGTAATGCTATAAGTGATATACTTAGGAGGGGTCGATAACTTTTTTGTTTGTTTCTGAATACAAAATGTAATGTTTGTATTACTTGTTTGATTTGATTGAATAATACATTTTTCTATAAAGGTCTTCAATTATTATTCTTGTTTACAAAAAGAGTTGTTGTAATTATATCTCTTATATATATATATATATATTCTCTGTAATTATCTTTTTGATTAATGACAAAAAGGGGGAGAAATATTATAAAAAGATGATTATGATCTTAATTGCATATATATTATAAAAGGAGATGCTATTTAAATGGTTATTGTAATCTAACAGATGATAATTAGAAAACTGATACTTATATAATTATTGACATCTGAGAGTTTTAGTTCTGAGAGGTAAAATTTACACAAATAATAGAAATAAGCTTAAGTGAACTTAAGTCAACAAACAAGTTTGTTGAATTAAAAGTTAACCCAACGAAGGTGCTTTGTTGAGTTAAGCATATTTCATAATCGATTTAATATGGTTTTGTCATCATTAAAAAGGGGGAGATTGTTGAGTATTTTTGTTTTGATGATGTGTGCTGAATGAAAATAATCATATTTGCTCAATTACTATTGCTTGTGAAAAGAAATTAAAATCATCAATTAATACAGAAAAAGCTTATTGATATAAATACTTGTTTGTATTGGATCTGAAGTTAATAACTAGTCGTAAATAGGTAAGATTTTCGTCACTGAAGATTTGAAGTATCAGAAGAAATCAAATTCGGTGAAGCATGAAAAGACAAGATATTCGTCACTGAAGAATTGCTGAAGAAGAAAAAGAAGAAGAAGAAAGATCTCAAATAGGGAGAAAAGTTTTAAATTCCGCAAATTAGTTTTCTCTGTTTGTAGTTATGAAATTGTTTAGATGATACATGGTATCGAGTTATAATTGTATCTACAATTTCTGAGGAGAATTGAATTGTATATTGTAATTGAAACCTTGAATAAAAATGATTTTATGAAAACAATGTCTCGACTTGTTTTTGAGTTTTAAAGTTTCAATTATATTTCAGAAAATATTAAAAATACACAATTCACCCCCCCTCTTGTGTAGCCATACGATCCTACAAACAAAACTAACGAAACTGGTCAAGTTATAAGGAATAAAGCTAGATTAGTTGCACAAGGGTATACACAAGAAGAACGATTAGATTATGATGAAACATTTGCTCCTGTGGCTAGGTTAGAAAGTATTAGAATATTATTGGCCTATGCTTGTTATATGGATTTTAAATTATTTCAAATGGATGTAAAGAGTGCATTTCTAAATGGTTTAATTAATGAATAAGTCTATGTAAACCACTTGGATTTGAAGATATTAAAAATCCTGACTTTGTGTATAAATTGAAGAAAGCCTGATATGGTTTGAAGTAAGCACCTAGATCATGGTATGAATGATTGTCTACTTTTTTAATAGAAAAAGGCTATATCATGGGAAAAGTGGATTATACTCTATTTATTAAGAGAGATGGTAAAGATCAAATTGTTGTTCAAATATACGTGGATGATATAATCTTTGGAGCAACCTCTGATAAGTTGATAAAAATATTCTCTGAAGAGATGACTAATGAATTTGAAATGAGTATGATAGGAGAACTTTCATATTTTCTAGGACTTCAATTTAAGCAAATGGATAAAGGTATATTTTTAAATCAGGAAAAATATGCAGATGAAATGCTTAAGAAATTTAATTTTAATGATACAAGGATTTAAGGAACTCCTATGAGTACTTTAAAGTTAGATATTGTTGACATAGGAAAATACATAGATCAAAGAAAATATAGAAGTATGAATGGTTCTTTACTTTATTTGACTGCTAGTAGACCTCATATTATGTTTGTTGTGTGTGTTTGTGCTAGATTTCAATCTAATCCTTCGTAAAGCTTCTAGCCTTGGTTTCGGGTTGATGCTAGTATGCTGAAGAGGAGATCAACTTGCAATTCTGGACTTACGATTCTATAGGGAGAGGAGATAGAATTGTAAGCGGTTAAATTTTCAGTGGTGTAATCGTGTCGTATGTAGTGACGAAAGTTTTTACTGTCAATAGAGATTACTTTTACATTTCACCTTTCGCCCATTTTCATGATCATATAAAAACAAAAATACCAAAAACAACTTATTTGTGTTTATAGTTAATTTGAGTGTTGTATTGTTTGTTTTGTATCATGATTATTGTTATCATTGTTAGTGTTTGGAATGTTTCATGTTTGTTTAAATTTAAAAAAAAAAAAATAGTTTTATAGTTTACTAAAATCGAATTGTTCCTGATACTTAAAGATTTTAATGGTTAATGTTTGAAATATCTGAATGTTAGTATTGTTGAATGATAAATTTAATATTAACTAACATTAAAGAGCTTAATTGATATTATTTACATTCTATGGAATCGCTCAATGGTTGACCAAATTCCTTTGTAAATAGCAGTATTAATCTGGATAGACAACTTCGTTGAGTTACTTCAATTTCACGAGGTTAGTTCGTTAAGTTAGTTATAACTCAATGAAGTACTTACTGAAGATATAAATTTCATTATTAAAAACAGAACAGTACACAATTCTTCCTTAATTCTCTATGAGATCGACCTGTACTTGCACATAAATACAATATATACTGTGCACTTGCAATTAAAATACAAATTAGAATTAATATTTAATTTGTGTGAAAGATGGTTTGTTGAGTTCTAAAAAAGAATTAATGATAAGCGTAAAGATAAATTAACTAAGTTACAAACAGAAGTTAACAAGTTTTCTGGCGCTTTTGCTGGGGAACTAAATAAGTTCTCTAGTGCCGCCTAAAAATCCAATCAAGATCTATGTATACTATTACTTTAGCTCCAATCAGATATGATCTAAATTTTTCTAAGGCAAACACAACAGCTAACAGCTCTTTTTCAATAATTGTGTAATTAACTTGAGTATCATTTAAGGTTTTGCTTGCATAATGAATCACTCTAGGAGATTTTTCTATCTTCTGTCCCAACACTGCTCCTACAACAAAATCAGATGCATCACACATTAATTCAAATGGATGGCTCCAGTCAGGTGCTTGAATTATAGGAGTTGAAATTAAGCCAGTTTTAAGTCTAAAAAATGCTTCCTTGCAATTTTTATCAAAGTTGAATGGGACATCTTTTAATAGATTAGTTAAAGGTTTAGCTATTTTGCTAAAATCTTTAATAAATCTTCTATAAAATCCAACATGTCCTAGAAATGATCTAATATCTTTTACTGATTTAGGTTTTGGTAGACTAGAAATTACATCTATTTTAGCTTTATCTACTTCCAACCCCTTTCTTTGAAACAACATGCCCTAAGACTATTCCTTGCTTAACCATGAAGTGACATTTTTCCTAATTTAAAACCAAATTTTTTTCCACACGGCATTTTAATACTTGGTCTAAATTGTTTAAACACACTTCATATGAAGTTCCATAAACAGTGAAATCATCCATAAATATTTCTAAAAAATCTTCAATCATTCCAATGAATATGCCCTGCATACATCTTTGAAAGGTGGCTGGTGCATTGCATAATCCGAATGACTTTCTCTTAAAAGCATAAGTTCTATTAGGACAGGTGAAAGTTGTTTTCTCTTGATCCTCTAATACTACTGGAACTTGGTTATATCTTGAATACCCGTCTAGGAAACAAAAATATTCTTGCCTTGCTAATTTCTCTAGCATTTGATCTATAAAAGGTAAGGGAAAATGATCTTTCCTAGTTACAGCATTCAGCTTTCTATAGTCTATACACACTCTCCAACCTGATTGAATTCTAGAAGGTATCAAGTCCTAACTTTCATTCTTAATAACTGTTAATCCTGATTTCTTGAGAACTACATGGATTGGACTAACCCATGAGCTATCAGAAATTGGATAAATTATGTCATTATCTAACCATTTCACTATTTCCTTCCTAACTACTTCTTTAAGGTTTGGATTTAATCTCCTCTCAGGAATTCTAACTGGTTTAGCATTCTCTTCTAAATATATGTGGTGACAACATAAAGTTGCACTTAACCCTTTTATATCAGTCATAGTCCATCCTATGGCTTCTTTATAAGTTTTTACTACATCTTTTAATTTAGCAATTTGATCCTCTTTTAAATATAAAGCAATAATGATTGGACATGTTCATTTTTCTTCCAAAAATATATAGGTTAATTCAGGAGGTAAATGTTTTAATTCTAACTGTTGCCCATCAAAAGCTAGAGCTCCTAATTGAACATCATTAATTTCTAAATTAATTTCTTCCTAATCTCCTTCCACATTTATGCTTTCACTTTCCTCTAAAGTTTCAGAATCAAGTTGCCTATTTAATTCTTCGTGAATCACATCATCTAACATATCTCCTTCATCCTCTAAAAAGTTTATTGTATGTAAGGACATTTCTAACTCCTCAAACTTTTCTGGTTTGAAAATGTTTAATTGAGTATTGTTTGTGTTTGGCCAGCATGACACCAGAAAACTTGTATTGGATCTCTAGCAATGCACCAGAAAAACATGGATTAGTTAACTTCTGTTTTTACTTAGTTAATTTATCTTTATGTCTATTCTTTTTAGAAGAAAACAAACAACCTTTAATACAAGTTAGATATTAATTCCAATTTGTATTTTAACTGCAAGTGCACAGTGTCTATTGTATTAGTGTGCAAGTATAGGTCGATCTCACAAGGAATTGCTTAAGAATTGAGAACTGTTCCATTTTTAACAATCAAATTTATATATTCAATAAGCCCTCCGTTGAATTACAATTAACTCAACAGACAAAGTTTGTTGAGTTATGGCTAACTCAACGGACTAACCTTGTGGACTTAAGTTAACTCCACGAGCTTGCATTCCAATTTAATACTACTATTTACAGAGGAATTCGGCCAACCATTGGGCGGTTCCATAGATTGTAAATAACATCAATTAAGCTCTTTAATGTTAGTAAACACTAGATTTATCATTAGGCAATACTAACATTCAGATAATTCAAATAGTAACCATTAAAATCTTTAAGTCTTTTGAACGAATCAATTTCAGTAAACTGTAAAACTAAAACAAACATAAAACAATCACAACACGGACCAAGATAACATTAATCACAATACAACACTCAAATACAAAATACAAACACAGATAAATTATTTTTGGTATTTTTGTTTTAATATGAACATGGAAATGGGCGAAAGGTGAAATGTAAAGTAATCTCAATCGATAGTAAATACTTCCGTCACTACATACGACACGATTACACCACTGGAAATTAAATCACTTACAATTCTGTCTCCTCTCCCTATAGAATCGCGAGTCCAGAATTGCAAGATGATCTCCTCTTCAGCATACAGGCATCAACCCGAAGCCAAGGCTAGAAGCTTTACGATCTCCTAAGATATGAGTCGGCACTTGGTGAAAATGGCTTCCCTTCCCACGACGCGATCACTCCTCACAGTGGTTGTCAGACACTGTGTTTGGCTCGGAATCGACCCGACATCAGGAAAGTATCCTCACAGACCTCCGATGGTTGGTGATAATGTGGTGGTGATAATGGTTGGTGTGGTACTTTAGAGAATTTCCGACACTATCTGCAGAAAGTTCGGTGCTCCTCCTCTATACACACTGGTCATACCCATCGATCACACACCCTTTACTTCTTTTTCTTCTTTTCTTTTATATTTTTTCAGTGGTAACTGCTTCTACTTGAATGGTCGGTTGGATTTCTTTCATTCATATCAACGACGATGCTTTCTTCTCCCTTTGATGAGTGAATTCCTATGTGATACGTGCGATCGTGGTTTTTCCTTCCAACTGTCCTATTTCTACAACCGCTACAGTGGCATATTAGAAAATAATAGTCCATGGAGTTACAGATAACTCAACGGACTTACCTCGTTGATTTAACTATAAAACACATGCATAAATTTAACTATCCTATGCTCAGGTGCATTTCAGATACTTATAAACTTAACTATCTGATGCCTAGATGCATTTCAAATACTTACAGATAACTCATCGATATATAACTTAAGTAAATCTACCAGATCTCGACATGTGTCATCAGTAGTTTAATAATAAAAGAAACATTTCGGAGAGTTACAGGTCTAACTATCCAATGCTCAGCTACATTTTGGATAGTTAGAGATAACTTACTAAAAATCCACTTAAGTCACTTCCCTAGAATATGACACGTGTACTTTAGGAAATAATAAACTATTCTCTTAAAACATAACTGTTCAGTAGTTTAAATATAACTATCCGATACATGTTCGGTATGTTAAACATAACTGTCCGAAATATCAGAAAATTCGGATACTTAAGAATTTCACAGCCTGCAACTTACCGATAGTTCAGAAATGTACTAAATTAACATTAATTCACCGAAATTAAGTAGATTCTTTAATTAAAGCATATAACAGTGCAATTATAACATAATGGCTTAATTCTCATATGATAAGCTAAATATTATGCAATTAGCCATCGTTTAACCATTAATTATATGTACTTTTTCATTCTAAACACTTCCCCCATACCTAAATTTTGCTTGTCCCTTAGCAAACTAAGATCTAATTAATTAGTCTTTCTAAAAGTGCTAGAATTAATTCTTCCCCCCTTTTTTTCTTCTGTCCAGCATAAGAACTAGTATTATCATATAGATATTCTGTATGTTTCAATAATATTGTTTTCTCCTCTTCAACCTGCAAATATACTTAGAATATATGCAAATTACATACAAAGTATATCATCATCACATAGGTATTAATTATATTATCGTTTGTTCTTCTTTTCATCATCTGTCATCCTAAATTTTCCAATAAGATTTCTAGAAGAAATTTCAACAACATATGAATCAAAGTACAATCCAATTAAAAATGATTAAGAAAAGTAGAATAAAGAATTGTATCTCCATTAAACAACTTCAAAAGTCTATTCTAGATTCATATTTCAGCAATTCTAGATAACAGAAAATATACTCGATTCATAAGATATCTGTATTTCACAAAACACTTGTATCTTTTAGAATAGTATATGTATTTAATATTTTTTTTTTTTGTACTTTAAAAGTTAATTTGAAAGCTTGAATCATACAGGAGTTTTTTAATGTACCCATGTAACGAGCTTTCAGTCAACAATCCCAGATCTGATCAAGATCTTTGGTTGCCAGATTTCAAGAGTCCTTTTTCAGGTCAACAATCCTTACATACCTATCTGCTCAGGTACAAAAGGCTCGTGATCAAACAAGTCAATAAACTCTCAAAATTTCTTTTCTCTTTTTTTCTCTTTTTTTTTTCTTTTTTCAAAATACAAAAACAAAACAAAACATTAATCACATACTGTATATGTACGTATTTCATTAATATAGATGCAATAAAACACCAATCTCATATAGTCCTACTTCTATCATTTACTGTAAATATGAATCCATAACAATAAGCTCATACCTTTTCTGTAGTTTAATAAGAACTATACATAAATCATTCTACAAGTTTAATCAGTTAAATTAAATGTATCTTTAATCATATGTGTTTCATTTAATCTAGAATTCACATTTCACCTCCTTTAAGACTTCAGATAAATTTTTTTTTTTTCATTAAACATTTTGATTTCATTTTAAAATCGTGAAACTGTTAAACTCATGAAATTCAGAAAAAACATAAGATACTATATCTAGATTTGCATAAATAGTAAATTCTATAGCATCTTATATAGTCTTCTAAATATAACATTCAAGTAGTTACAGTTTATAAAAATTTTACAATCTCAATTATCGGATAGTTACAGCAAGTTCATAAATTTCAATTTTCACAAAACTTTTCAGTAGCATTTTAACTCCTTTAATTAACAAACTTACATAGCTGTTACTTTAATTACCTCCCCCCCATACCTACATTTTGCATTGTCCTCAATGTAAAAGATTTGACAATAAATACAATAATTGTAGCAGGCATGAATACAGTTTCGTTGATTTAGCACCTAACTCAACGAATGAGTTTAAATTTAAATTTAGGATAAGTAATCAGTTACATACCTTGTTTCATTTATATCTCCTTCTGCATATTCCGATTTTTGATTCTCAAAAACTTTTCATTCACAAAAAAAAGTAAAATATATAACAAAATAACATTTAATAGATATTGATAAATCATTGTCTTGTGTGGAACCCAGGCTCCTATGCCTTTGGTGGCTCACAAGCAAGTCAGTTGGTTTTCCAGAACAGATACCAACAAACTGGATTCATATTTTGTTTTTTTTTATTTATAAAATAAACTAAAACTAAATTTTTTAAAAGTAAATGTAGAAAACACACAACATTAAACACACAAAATCACAACTTAAGAACATGATTGAAAAGTAGAGACAAATGGAATAAACACATGTCAGTCCAAGCAAACTTTTTAGGCATAATTCTTCTTGCTATTAATTCTGTTTCAATGCAGTTCTTGTTCCTTCTTAATTTGCAAACATGTAATATATTATAAATTCCAAATACAAGTGTATTACCATTAATGATATGAAATGCAGAAAGGGATCCTTTTCGATTCTAGGGTAATGTAGCAGTTTCTATTTTTACATCTATTTCAATATATTCCTCTTCCCACTTCCATTCATTTATGTCTTTCATAATCCATATTTGAAATTTCATCAATTCATCCCACCATCTTATCAGACATAAAGTAGGATCATCATATTCATTACACCATATTCCTATTTGAATTTTATCAAATTTTGCAGATGGTGGTTTAGCTATATCACTCGGTATAGGTAAAATTTCTATATATTCATCATAATTGTCTATGCTCACTATGTATAAATCAGATCCAAATGCTATTGATATATCTGTGACTAGATATATATATCCATTAAGTACGACATGCATGCTGTTAATTAATGATTTCTGTCCTAGATATATCATAATATTTTCAGTCCAAGATCTATTCAGAAAATTATACACACTTAAGCGTAAATCTTCACCCAATTTCTTATAGGTCTCCAATAATATAATTTTTCAGGAATGGTCGAATTTTAATCGAAAAATATTAAAGCTGACCCACAATTTATAGTTGGTACTTCATATCTATTAGGTCTTCCTATATACTATTCTTCTCTTGTTATAGGATTTCTTATCAAAATATCAGGTAATAGACTTGCATACCTTGGTCTCGTACTGTATATGATTAATCATTCATCTATCCCCATAATATGATCTATTCCTTCTAATGTATTGGGTGGAATTCCGGTAGTTTCTTCCATAGGCAAATATTCATGGTGAATTGAACTACAATTAAATGACCTCCATATGAATCCATCTCTAATCTTAGTCATTTTTGCAGCTTGTAGTCCCTGAAAATATTTTTCTTCAATACAGTCTTTAATTTCCTTTGATACACAACACAGCTTGCACAGATCTTTAGTTGGCAAGTTACTTAGTACTTTTCTTAGTGCATCCAACGGTAATTGCATCAATTCCATTTGTCGATTCTATATAACACACACAAAAATTTAGTAGAGACAAAAATTAACATAACTATTGCACACCCTCGTGGAATTAAGGCATAACTCAACGGACTAAGTTTGTTGAGTTAAGGACTAACTCTACGATACTATTAACTATAAATAAAACATATATATACAGATAGTTGCTTCAGATATGCTGCTTCATTCAGGTACTCTCCTAGAAGAGGTATCAATTTCATTAACAGTTCTATTGACAATGTTAGGTACTACTTGCATTGGCAATCCTCCAGTAGGTCTAACTTCCATTGATTTCTTCTGTCTAAGTGGTATATTTCTATTCTGATTTTGAATTGCAGCATTTCCAAATACAAAATCTAGACGATTGTTTAATTGTTGGATTATCTTTTCTAATTTCTCTATTCTAGATCCTTGTTCCAGTAATGCTTCATAACTTATATTCTTCTCATTTACATTTTCTCCTCCTTGGAAATTGTTGTTTCTCCAAGATAAATTCGGGTGATTTCTCCAATTAGGATTATAAGAATTTCCAATGTTATCTTTCTAGTTTCTAGCATAAATAATATCTAAATCATTAATGTTTGCATTCTTTTCTGCTAGTTTTTGATTTAATGATAACTCTTCTATTTTCTTTGTTAATTCAGTTAATTTCACTTCAAGCATAGTACTTGAATCTATTTCATGCATTCCCCTTGGCAATATTCTTTTATCTACAATAACTTCAGTCAAGTTTTCCTACTGTGCAATTCTTTTTGCAAAGTTTTCTAAATATGCCCATGCTTCTTCACTACATAGTTTCAAAAATCCATTTTGACAAGTAGATTCTAATAAAGATTTCGTTGAAACATCTATGCCTTCATAAATTATACCTATTAATTGTGCTTTACTCATTGCATGATGTGGACATTGAGTCAGTAAATCTTTAAATCTTTCAAAATATTTCCAGAATGATTCACCCTGTTTTTGGCTACACATTAATATTTCTTTTTTCTTTTTAATCATTTGATGTGTTGGATAATATTTTTCCAGAAAAACAGAGAAAAATTCAGTCCATGTAGAAATTGAATCAGGCAACAGAGTATATAACCATCTCTTAGTTGTATCTTTTAAAGCAAAAGGGATAATCTAAGTTTAATAGCATCTATACTCATGTTTGGCATTTTTATCATTTGACAAACTTCGTTAAATTCTCTAAGGAAATAATAGGCATCCTCTCTTTCTAATCCATGAAAATGTGGCAATTGACTAATATAATTAGATTTCAGTTCAAACCTATCTCCCTCAAAGTTTGGCAATCGAATACATGAAGGTTCATCAACTAATTCAGGATACAGAATTTCTCCTAATGGTTTTTCTACTAGAGCAGTCATCTCTATGTTCTCTTTTAAAGAAAGGTTAGCTATACCCCAAAGAATTTTGTTAAGGTCCAATTCAGAAACTATTTCAAAACGCCTCTACTTTGAATATTCCTAGGTAGGTGTTCTTACTAATCGTTTAGTGCTTAGAGAACGAGTCCATGTGCTCATAAATAAATAGTAGAAGATTAATTACATACCAATCTGAAGCTTTCCATTCAGTAAATATTTGTTGACGGATGAAGTCGAATTAGCTGATTCGCCTTCCAGTTCCTCCAACGCTTTCCTTCTTGCTTTTAAAAGTGTTGGTAACTCGTAAATAACATTCTGTTTTATATATATAATGCACATCCATAAAGTGAATAAATCTCGTTACAAGAATGTGTCTTGCAACATGCAACGTGGTTCCTATTTTTATGGGTATGTGTACCACTATTAATTTCAAATTTTGGTAACCACTAAACCGACGAAGTTTCGTTCGTGGTTAAAAGAATAATTGTTCTGCTTAATCCACGAACTAACCTCATTGAGTTACAGATAACTCAACAGAACAATGTCGGTTACTGTTGCTAACTCTACGGACTAACTTCGTTGAGTTACAGATAACTCCACGGACTAACTTCGTTGAGTTACAGATAACTCAACGGAGTGACCTTATATTATATTATTGACCTCATGGAGTTAAGTTTAACTCAACGAACTTACTTCGTTGGGTTAACATTATTCTAAGTTTACTCCTCGTAAGTACCTCTCTGCTCTTTTTCTTTTTATTTTGCTAACTGAAATAAAGTTAAATCTATGTCATTAATGCATCATTCTACTCAAAATTCATTTAAATCTGAACATTATATAAATATTTAACTTGCAAGTCAATTTATGTTATGCAAAATTTACATTTTACCTTGCAACATGCAGAAATTTTCAAGCATCTATCTTGTCATTCAGCAAATTGTAAATCTGTTAAACATTCATTCATAATGTTCCACAAATTATATAACATTCAATAAATTCCATTCATTTCACATTCAAAACACGTATGAAAAGTACATCTGAAAAATTTATATTCATTAATATGAATCAATTTATATTACAAGTACATCATACAATTTTCATACAATTCTATATAAGTAGATGAATAATACAATTTAGTCTCTATTCCTAAGTTCATTTACTTCCTTCTAGAGTTTTTCTAATTGTAGTTCTAATTGATTAATTCTCTCTACAACTCCTGTAATTCCTCTAGAAGGTACAGCTATTTCTGCAGCTACAAAATTCCTATATTCTTTAATCCAAAAATGTTGTGGAGAAGCTCTAGTGTTATCTGTACATCTGCTTCCTCCACGTTGGAAATTAATTTTTCTTCTTCTTCTCTCAAATTTGCATAAAAACAGGGCACTAGATTCTCATATACTGCATGCCCTCTTTCTTGAGAAATAAAATTCAACAGACCTTGGAACTCAAATAAATCTTTGATTTCTTGCATTCCGTCCTAATTTACTAGTCTACTGTATATAATATCATAACCCCTAATTTCTTGATATTTATTATAAGCTTCCTGACTCCAAAAATGTACTTCATTTAGAATTGTTGTTTCAGTCGGGTTAGGAATATTTATCTTAATCTTCCTCCTCCATATGCTGCATTTGAACATGTTCTGCAGATTCTTGAATTTTTGCTTCTTCTTCTATCTGTGGTGGTGAGCCAGCAGAACTCTCCACTTTGTCTTGAATTCTTTCCATAAATTGCTGAAGAGTTTCTTGCTCTTCAATGGAATCTGCAAAGTCATTTTTGTCCAAATGGCTTCATTCAACTTCTTCTTCATTTTCTGTTCTTTCTTCTTCCTCCTAACTACCAATATGCTCCGTCACTATTCTTTCTGATTTTGTGGCAGATTGGGATGGAGTCACGGGCAATTCAGTTTCTCCCCTAATTTCTGTTTCTTCTTGTACAGGCTATAGACTAATTTTCTTTTTCTTTTTGCTCCTACTGTTGCTGCTCCTGCTCCTCCTCAGAATCGAATAGCTGGTTTATAAAAATTGGCTCCACAAGTCCTTTTGATATTGGTGCTTCAGATTTAATCTTTTTTTGATACTTAGACACTATCTCTTTTCCTTTCCTTCGTGTGATTAATTGTGCCAGTTCTTCCTCTTCTTCATTTGAAATTAAATCTAAAAATAAAGGCTCTACACGCCTTTGAGCCACAGGTACTGGCTCTTCCTATTTAATTTTTCCAATAATTGCTGATCTCGAAGGACCAGCTTCAACTTCTCTTGTAGCACTTGATTTAGCTACTGCTTGATGCTGTTCAACCTTAATTTTGTACTGGGCCCTCAACTTTTCTTCTACCCTTCTTCTTTTAATGCCATCATATAAAATATGTGCCTTAGCTATAGTTATTCCTTCATCATCACCTTGGTCTCTTGCTATTTTGACCAAGCTAGCAAATTCTTTCTCTTCTTCATTAGTTCTCAGCCAAGCAAATGCTACTCGTGGCAATGGCTCTGTTGGCTGAAATGGAGGTCCTGACTATTGTTCCTTAGGAACAAGTCTTTCAGTAGTTGGTTCCTCTCGTTCTCCTGCTTATTGCTAGCACCATATTTCCCAACTTCCACATCCAGCAATGCGCCTTTTGAACCATAATCTGGCCTTGCGCTGGATTAGCTCTAGGGCTACTTCATTGTTCGGCTTGATTTTTCTTTCTTTACTAACTGCAATTTCTGTTGCTACTCTGATTCGTGTCTCCATTATCTGAGGTATTTGTATACTACAATCTACTAACATTCTTCTTAATCTAAAAAGTTCAGATTCTATCTTCTGTATCTCTTTTTCTCTTGTCGTATTCCGAATCTTTTGTTATGTGTGCCATTCCTCTGATTCCTTTAGAAACTCTTATGTGTCAACTGCATCTTCCCAGAACTCAAGTGTCATCTTCCTCATCATGGAGTTACACAACAACACGGAATCGCTCTAATTTCTATTGTTCTAAATTCCAAATGGTTTGCCGGATAATGGCCCCAAAACCCTAGGTTTTAGTTTAAATAAGCCCTAAGTTTAGGCGGGTAATCAGGTCATTTCCCAAACCAACTATTGCTCTCTCATCCGCAATCTTAGCTATAGTACTCCATTGAGTTACAGTTAACTCAACAAAATAAGCTCATTGACTAACTCAAGACTCAACGGAGTAAGCTCGTTGAGTTAAGCGTAACTCAATGGACTTCCCGTACAGACAGATATATATAATAAAAATACTTAAGATAATAGTTTTTCTGTTTTTACCAATTTAACCGATACTATGTTTTGGTCAGACCTAATTTTTCTCCGGTTGAACCAATACTCTGTCTTAGTAAAACCAACATTTTTTTTTCTGAAAATTAATATACATATTTTTTATGTTCCGGTCATATCGATGGATCCGATCGGTTGAACCGTAACGATTTTTTTATTTATTTTTTATCTACATAAAAACTGATTTCTTACTAAGTAAAACTCGAGTAGTCCTCTACTCTGACTTCTTCTATAATTCCAAAGGAGCTTTTTGGTGTTTTCAGAATAGGTCTAAGTCTTTGTCCATTTACTTTAAAGATATTATAATTTTTAGGATTTTCAATTTCAATAGCTCCATAAGTATAAATATTTCGAACTATGTAAGGTCCTGCCCATCTAGATCTTAATTTTCCTAGATGGTTATGGAGTCTAGTCATATAAAGATATACTTCTTGTCCTATTTCAAAGCTTTTTGGAATAATTTTCCTATCATGCTAGAATTTCATTTTCTCTTTTTCTCTTATAGTCTTCAAATAAGCTTCATTTCTAAATTCTTCTAATTCAATTAGTTGCATTTTTCTATTTTCAGAAACTTGATTTAAATTAGTATTCAGAGTTTTTAATGCCCAATAAGCTTTATGTTCTATTTCAACTGGTAAATGACAACTTTTTCCAGATACTAGCCTAAAAGTGACATACCTAAGCTTGTCTTATAAGCAGTTCTATAAGCCCAAAGTGCATCTATCAATCTATTAGCCCAATCTGTTCTAGTAGGATTTACTACTTTTTCTAAGATTAATTTAATTTGTTTGTTTGTATTTTCTATTTGTCCACTTGTTTGCGGATGATATGATGTTGCAATTTTGTGGTTTACTCCATATTTCTTCATTAAGGCTTCAAAACTTTTATTACAGAAATGAGTTCCTCTATCACTGATAATAGCTTTAGGTATTCCAAATCTGGCAAATATATTGGTTCTTATAAATTGTATTACCACTTTGTTGTCATTAGTTTTTGTAGGAATAACTTCTATCCATTTAGATACATAATCCACCCCCAACAATATGTAATTAAATTGATTAGACATAGGAAATGGACCCATAAAATCTATTCCCCACACATCAAAGATTTCAACCTCAACAATAGGATTAAGAGGCATCATATTGCTCTTTGATATTCTTCCTATTTGTTGACATCTTAAACAACTTAAGCAATATTTATGAGCATCTTTGAATAGTGTTGGCCAATAAAATCTACATTGCAGAATTTTTGCAGCAGTTTTCCCTAAGCCAAAATGCCCTCCACAAGTTTGGTCATGATAGAAAGACAATATGCTCGGATATTCAGTTTCTGGAACACACCTCCTTAAAACCAGATCAGGACATTTCTTAAATAAGTATGGGTTTTCCCAATAGTAATATTTTACTCTTGAGAAAAACAATTTCTTATCTTGTCTATTCTAATCCTTAGGTGTTAAGCCAGTAACTAAGTAATTAACTATGTCTGTATACCATGGCATTGTGTTGATGGTCATTAATTGTTCATCAGGAAAATTATCCTTAATTTCAATATTTTATTTTTCTATTTGTAATATTGATAAATGATCTGCTACTACATTCTCACAACCTTTTTTATCTTTAATTTCTAGATCAAATACTTGTAATAATAATATCCATCGGATCAATCTAGGCTTAGTCTCTTTTTTCTTTATTAGATGTTTTAAAGGTGAATGATCCGTGTATACTATTAATTTAGCTCCAATCAAATATGATCTAAACTTTTCTAAAGCAAACACAACAGCTAATAGTTCTTTTTCAGTAGTTGTGTAATTAACTTGAGCATCATTTAAGGTTTTGCTTGCATAATGAATCACTCTAGGAGATTTTTCTATCTTTCGTCCCAACACTGCTCCTACACCAAAATCAGATGCATCGCACATTAATTCAAATGGATGGCTCCAATCAAGTGCTTGAATTATAGGAGTTGAAATTAAGCTAGTTTTAAGTCTGAAAAATGCTTCCTTGCAATTTTTATCAAAGTTAAATGAAACATCTTTTAATAGATTAGCTAAAGGTCTAGCTATCTTGCTAAAGTCTTTAATAAATCTTCTATAAAAACCAGCATGTCCTAGAAATGATCTAATATCTTTTACTGATTTAGGTTCTCGTAGATTAGAAATTACTTCTATTTTAGCTTTATCTACTTCCAACCATTTCTTAGAAACAACATGCCCTAAGACTATTCCTTGTTTAACCATGAAGTGACATTTTTCCCAATTTAAAACCAGATTTTTTTCCACACAGCATTTTAATATTAAGTCTAAATTGCTTAAACAAACTTCATATGAGTTGCCATATATAGTAAAATCATGCATAAATATTTCTAAAAAATCTTCAGTCATTCCAGTAAATATGCCTTGCATACACCTTTGAAAGGTAGCTGGTGCATTGCATAATCCGAATGACATTCTCTTAAAAACATAAGTTCCATTAGGATAGGTGAAAGTTATTTTCTCTTGATCATCTATTGCTACTGGAATTTGATTATAACCTGAATACCCGTCTAGGAAACAAAAATATTCTTGCCCTGCTAATCTTTCCAGCATTTGATCTATAAAAGGTAAGGGAAAATGATCTTTCCTAGTCACAATATTCAACTTTCTATAGTCTATACATACTCTCCAGCCTAATTGAATTCTAATAGGTATCAAGTCTTGACTTTCATTCCTAATAACTGTTAATCCTGATTTCTTGAGAACTACATGGATTGGACTAACCCATGAACTACCAGAAATCAGATAAATTATGTCATTATCTAACCATTTCACTATTTCCTTCCTGACTACTTCTTTAAGGTTTGGACTTAATCTCCTCTCAGGAATTCTAATAGGTTTGGCATTCTCTTCTAAATATATGTGGTGATAGCATAAAGTTGAACTTAACCCTTTTATATCAGTCATAGTCTATCCTATTGCTTCTTTATAACTTTTTACTACATCTTTTAATTTAGCTATTTGATCCTCTTTTAAATCTGAAGCCATAATGATTGGGCATGTTTGTTTCTCTTCCAGAAATATATAGGTTAATTCAAGAGGTAAATGTTTTAATTCTAAATGTTGCCCATCAAAAGCAAGAGCTCCTAATTGAACATCATCATTTTCTAAATTAATTTCTTCCAAATCTCCTTCTATATTTATGCTTTCACTTTCCTCTAAAGTTTCATAATTGATTTGCCTATTTAATTCTTCTTGAATCACATCATCTAGCATATCTCCTTCATCCTCTAAAAAGTCTATGGTATGTAAGGACATTTCTAACTCCTCAAACCTTTCTAGTTTGAAAATATTTAGTTGAGTATCCTCATTGCCATATGATAACTTCATTACTCCAATTTTACAATTTATAACAGCCCCTAATGTTGCTAAAAATGGCCTTCCCAAAATTAAAGATGTATCACTATTTTTATGCTTAATTTGTTAGGAATCCAAAATTACAATATCAATAGGATATATAAAGTTTTTGATTTTAATTAAGACATCCTCTATTTTTCCTCTAGGGTATCTTATACTTCTATCAGCTAATTGAATAACCATACTGGTAGAAGTTAAGCCTTCTAATCTTAAGGATGCAAATATATCACTTGGCATAACATTTATACCTGCACCTAAGTCTATTAAGATTCTTTCTAGAATGGTATTTCCTATGGTGCATGATATAATAAGAATTCCAGGATCAGATAACTTTTTAGGAATTTGTGGCAAAAATAAGGAACTACTTTGCTCACCTAAAAAGACCTTTCTAAGAAATTTTCGCTCTCTTTTCTTAGTACACCAATCCTTCAGAAATTTAGCACAATGTGACATTTTCTGCAATAGATCTAACAAAGGAATGTTAACTTGTACTTTTTCAAAAATTTCTCTAATTTTTTCTTGTTTTTCAGATATTGTTTGTTGTAATCTTTCAGGATAGTGTGCTAAAGATTGTGATTTAAAAGATTCTTTTTCTTTTAGTTGATTTGTTTGATCATTTTTAGCTTCATTAGCAAATTCAGATTGTTCTTTAGTGATTTCTCGATTTTCCGTTATTACATTTTCATTATCGTTTTGATTTTTACTCTTATCCACCTTCATATTATTTTCATTTTGAGTTCTTAGTGGTATATCAGTTCCAGATCTTAATGTTACACATACATCTTCCAGATTTTCATTACTCTCATCATGTTTTTATATATCATTTTCGTGATTATGATCTTCAATTGTTTTTAGTTTTAAAGTGCATTCTTTAAATTCTCTTGCATTAGTATTTTCTATTTGCTATATATTTTGCAAATTATGTAGATCTATAACATTATAATTTTCATTGTCCTATTACATAACTTGTATTTTCATTGTATATTCGTCCAATGCTTTTAGTTTTCTTTCCAGATCATCTAATCTCATTGCATTCAATTTTTGATCAATTTTCATTATGGTTTTTTCAGTTTCGTAAATTATATCCATTTTAGGTTCTGAATATGCTTCCTTATAGTTTAATTGGTTGACTTCTTGTTGCTGACACATAAAGTATTCTAGTTTGTCCAGGTTTTGCTCTATACTACACTCCAGTCTGTCATACCTATCCCAAACTTCAGTGTCTCTTAACATATTACACATTCTATACTGACCATCAGTTGGGTAAACTATAGGATTCTCATACTTGGCTCTATTATATTAAGGATAATTCATTTATTGTTCATGGGATTTAACCATCTGCAAACGTCTTAGTTTCAAACAGTCAGAAATGTCATGTCCTTCAGAATTGCAAAATTCACATATGCTAACTATAGGTTTCAGAAATCTTTGAGCATAAGCATATGCCATATTCTCAATTATAGAAGAAAACACACAACTCTCTGGCTATTAAAACAAAACGGCTCTAATAGTTACTTATATTAATTCCCCAACAGCGGCGCCATAAAACTTGTTTGTGTTTGGCTAGCACGACACCAGAAAACTTGTATTGGATCTCCAACAATGCACTAGAAAAACTTGGATTTGTTAACTTCTATTTTTACTTAGTTAATTTATCTTTATGTCTATTCTTTTTATAAGAAAACAAACAACCTTTAATACAAGTTAGCTATTAATTCCAATTTGTATTTTAACTACAAGTGCATAGTGTCTATTACATTAGTGTGCAAGTACAGGTCAATCCCACAAGGAATTCTTAAGAATTGAGAACTGTTCCATTTTTAACAATCAAATTATTATATTCAATAAGCCCTCCGTTGAATTACAGTTAACTCAACGGACAAAGTTTGTTAGTTAACTCACAAAATTGGTTGACTTCTTGTTGCTGACACATATATTGTTCCAGTTTGTCCATGTTTTTTTTGAAACTATGCTCTAGTCTATCATACCTATCCCAAACTTCCATGTCTCTCAACATATTGCACATTCTATACTGACCATCAGTTAGGTAAACCATAGGATTCTCATACTTGGCTCTATTATATTGAAGATAATTCATTTGTTGTTCATGTGCTCTAACCATTTGCAACTGTCTCAGTTTCAAACAATTAGAGATGTCGTGACCTTTCAATCTGCAGAATTCACATATGCTAACTACAGGTTTCAAAAATCTTTGAGTATAAGCATATGCCATATTCTCGATTATGGAAGAAAACACATAATACCCCTCTTGCTATTAAAACGAAATAGTACTTACAGTTGCTTAGCTACTCAATTCCCCGGCAACAGCGCTAGAAAACTTGATTGGGTTTTTAAGCGGCATCAAAGAACTTGTTTAGTTCCCCGGCAACGGCGCCAGAAAACTTGGTTGATTTGTTAACTTTTGTTTGTAACTTAGTTAATTTTTCTTGATGCTTTTTAGTAATTCCTTTTTAGAAGTAAACAAACAATCTTTCACACAAATTAGATATTAATTCTAATTTGCATTTTAACTGCAAGTGCACAGTGTATATTGTATTTGTGTGCAAGTATAGGTCGATCCCATAGAGAATTGAGCAAGAATTGTGTAATGTTCCGTTTTTAATAATGAAATTTATATATTCAGTAAGCACTCTGTTGAGTTATCGCTAACTCAATGAACTAACCTTGTGGAATTGAAGTAACTCAACGAAGCTATCTATCCAATTTAATACTGCTATTTATAGAGGAATTCGGCCAACCATTGGGCGATTCCACAGGTTGTAAATAACATTCATTAAGTTCTTTAATGCTAGTTAATATCAGATTTATCATTCAGCAACACTAACATTCAGATATTTCAAACATTAACCATTAAAATCTTTAAGTATCAGGAACGATTTAATACCAGTAAACTGTAAAACTATTTTCTATTTTCTAGATCAAACAAACATGAAGCATTCACAACACTGACATTGATAACATTAATCACGATACAAAATAAACAATACAATACTCAAATACTAACTATAAACACAAATAAGTTATTTTTGGTATTTTTGTTTTGATATGATCATGAAAATGGGAGAAAGGTGAAATGTAAAAGTAATCTCTATCGATAGTAAAAACTTCCATCACTACATGTGATGCGATTACACTACTGAAAACTTAATCACTTACAATTCTGCCTCCTCTCCCTAAAGAATTGTGAGTCCAGAATTGCAAGTTGATCTCCTCTTCAGCATACTGGCATCAACCCGAAACCAAGGCTAGAAGCTTCCCTTCCCACGACGCAATCACTCCTCATAGTGGTTGGTGAAAATGGCTTCCCTTCCCGCGACGCAATCACTCCTCATAGTGGTTGGTGAAAATGGCTTCCCTTCCCGCGACGCAATCACTCCTCATAGTGGTTGTCAGGTATCGTGTTGGGCTTGGAATCGACCCGACATCAGGAAAGTATCCTCACAGACCTCCGATGGTTGGTGATTATGGTGGTAGTGGTGATGGTTGGTGTGGAACTTTAGGGAACTTCCGATGCTGCCTGCAGATAGCTCGGTTTGTCCTCCTCCGCACACACACTAGCCACCCCATTCTTTGTTTTTTCTCCTTTTCTTTTATATTTCTTAGTAGTAACTACTTCTGCTTCGATGATTGGTTGGATTTCCTTCGTTCATATCAACAATGGTGATTTCTTCTTCCTTCCATGAGTGATTTCCTACGTGATACATGCAATCGTGGTTTTCCTTTGAATGTCCTGTTTCTGTAACCGCTATAGTGGCATATTAGAAAATAAATGGTCTGTGGAGTTATAGATAACTCAACAAACTTACTTCGTTGATTTAACTATAAAGCATGTGCACTAAAGAAATAAGGTGTTAACCTAACGCATTATCTTAGTGTGTATTCATATAACTCAACGCGTATAGTTATGCTAACTTAATGAGTTATACATGTGCATCTCTCGTGATATACTAAAGCATTTAAATTCAACACGTGCCTAATTCTAACTTAACAAGTTCAAATATTTCGGATACTTACGAACCTAACTATCCGATTCTAAGATGCATTTCAGATAGTTAACAAATAACTTACCGAAAATCCACTTAAGTCATGCATTGTAATTTCAACACATGTAATCCAGGAAATAATAAAATATTCTTTAAGCATTTAAAACATAACTATCCGGTACATTAAACATAACTTTCCGAAATAACAGAAAATTTAGATACTTAAGAATTTCACAGCTTGCAATTTACTAACAGTTCAGAAATGTACTAAATTAACATTAATTCCCTAAAATTATGCAGATTCTTTCATTAAAGCATATAACAATGCAATTATAACATAATGGCTTAATTCTCATATGATAAGCTAAATATTATGCAATTAACCATCATTTAACCATTAATATTATGCACTTTTCATTCAAAACAACAATTCTCCCCCCTCTTGTGTAGCCATACGATCCTACATTAAATATTAGAGCTTTGATAATAATCTTTGATGTAAAATCGATACCAATATATTTAATGTAGGATCGTATGGCTACACAAGAGGGGGGTGAATTGTGTTTTTCAATATTTTCGTTTATAATTGAAACTTCAATAATTAAAAACAAGTCGAGACACTGTTTTCATAAAATCATTTTTATTCAAGGTTTCAATTACAATATACAATTCAATTCTCCTTAGAAATTATAGATGCAATTATATCTCGATACCATGTATCATCTAAACAACTTCATAACTACAAATAGAGAAAACTAATTTGCAGAATTTAAAACATTTCTCCCTATTTGAAATCTTTCTTCTTCTTCTTCTTCTCTTTCTTCTTCAGCAATTCTTCGGTGACAAATATCCTATCTTTTTATGCTTCACCGAATTTGCTTTCTTCTGATACTTTAAATCTTCAGTGATATATATCTTACCTTTTTATGCTTCACCGAATTTTCTTCCACCTGAGGGATTTTCCCCGAAGAGGTGTTTTTGATCCTTGAAAAGATTTTTCGTTTGATGTGCAGGGATAGTTTGATTCTTGAAAAGATTTTTCATTTTTTGTGCAACGCTAATTTGATCAACAAGAATTTTATGCCTTTTATACTGTATCTTCATTTCATGCATATCCTCCACGTTTAATCACTACCAATTTTCCACTTCTTCACGTCTTTTCTTTTTCCTTCATCGAAATACACACGTTCTGACCCACGTTTACATTTCAAATTTTCTTTAATCATCAGTCTTGGATCTCTGAAAAATTTCCTGCAAAATAAACTTTCTCGTCCAAAATTTTTCATCAATGTAATAAGTAGTCGTTACTTTAATGTTAACTAAATAAGTAACACAAGTATATATATAACTTAACATTTCTAACTTAACGAGTTCCTCATGTGCCAATTCACATGACTAGTATTGTAGCTAACTCAACAAACTAAGTTCGTGATGTTACGCTAACTCAACAAACCATCTCCGTTGCGTTACGATAACTTAACGAACCAATGATAAACAAATGTTTTTATAATAAGAAATTTACCACGTGCAAAAATAACAACTTAAGTGTATAATGCTAACTTAACGCGTTGCCTTAGTGTTCAATATAGCAACTCAACGCGTTTAGTTATGTTAACTTAACGAGTTAAACATGTGCACCTCACGTGATACAATATAACATTCGTAACTTATAATTTCACCACGTGTATAATACTAACTTAACGAGTTTGTCTCTTCTTTTACTCACTAACTTAACGAGTTCTCACGTGACCTAATTTAACTTTTAAGCCTCTAACTTAACGAGTTGTCTAAATGTGCAGTGTACATGATGTAGAAAATATAACTTTAAAACATATCATGCTTTTCAATAAAAACACACGTTAACTTAACGTTTAGTTAAATGAGAAATTAATGCAACGAAACGACTAGTTATTAACTTAGTATAATTTTAGATCCAATACAGACAAGTATTTATATCAGTAAACTTTTTCTGTATTAATTGATGATTTTAATTTCTTTTCACAAGCAATAGTAATTGAGCAAATATGATTATTTTCATTTAGCACACATCATCAAAACAAAATACTCAACAATCTCCCCCTTTTTGATGATGACAAAATCATATTAAATCAATTATGAAATATATTTAACTCAACAAAGTACCTTCGTTGGGTTAACTTTTAATTCAACAAACAGGTTTGTTGACTTAAGTTCACTTAAGCTTATTTCTATTATTTGTGTAAATTTCACCTCTCAGAATTAAAATTTTCAGATGTCAATAATTACATAAGTATCATTTCTCTAATTATCATCTATCAAATTTCAATAACCATAAATATCATCTCCCTTTATATTATATGCAATTAAAATCATAATTATCTTTTTATAACATTTCTCCCCCTTTTTGTCATTAATCAAAAAGATAATTACAGAGAATATATATAGTAAGAGATATATTTACAACTACTTTTTCTGTAAACAATAATAAGAATAGAATACATTTACAAAAAAATGTATTGTTCAATGAATCAAACAAGTAATACAAACATTACATCTTGTATTAAGAAACAAGCAAACAGAAAGTTATCGATCCCTCCTAAGTATATCACTTATAGCATTACATATTTTATCTCCTAGATGCCTAATATCATTTCTAATGTCGTTAAGCACTACATCTAAGTCAGGAGGTAGCTGGGGTTGCTATTCTACTTGAACTGAATAACTTTGTTGTTGTGGTCGAATCTGTTATGTACAATTTGTTGGTTGTTGTTGTTGAGTTTTATGCATGGCTTGGAATTTATGCAAATCTTTTATACTAAATGCTCTCATGCCTTTAGTTTTAAAGGGCCAGTCAGATAAATTCAATTGGCTTGCAAAGATTCTACATACAGCATCACCATAAAATAACTTTGAACTCATATGCTGTAGTTGATAAGTAAAAACATCAAACCAATTGATTTGAATTCTATACAGCAGACCATAAGCTGCATATAAACAGCTTCTACTGACTTCCATATTTTGTCCAACTCTTTGAAATAAATTTGCATGCAATATATTTGCAATGAACCTTGCCTTTGCATTTAGATTTTCCATTAATCTCATTTCAAAATATACATCTAGAATTTTTGATAAAGACTGAATGTTCCATTCCAGTTGTCTAATCATGTCAAATCTGTTTGTAACAACAACACCTTCATTTCGTAATCCCAAAACTTCAAAAATTAACTTAGGAGACAATATAAACTCCCATTGATTTATTTGAGTTTTCAAAAAATTTTCATTCTTGACTAGATTGCTCTAAAAAGCTGCAATAAGCTCTATGTATTGCTTCTATTTCGTTCTAACTGGCAAGAATTGAATGAGTCCTTGATACTCAAATAGATCTCTTATTTCCATCAAATTTCTAAACTTTATTGGTCGAGCATGTAGAATTTGACATTTACTCAGATTATTATATTTCTACAATGCTTCTTCAAATCTAAAATGAATTGAATTACCTTGAATTTTTAATATTGTACACAAAGAAGGTGATACCTGAAGCCTTGATTCAGAGTTTAATTCATCTTCAAGAACCTCTTCTTCAAAATGAATGTCATGTAGTTCCTCTGTCAAAATATTATCTTGAAGCTGCTTAGGTAAGCTTGATTCTTCAACTTCAACAGTGTTAGGAACATTTTCAATATGCTCTACATTCATTGGATCAGTCTCTACAGAAAGATTAGAGTTCAATGTTTCCATAAATTCTACAACCGATGTATCTATTTGTAGTTGTTCATTTTGTTCAAGAGATATCTCTATTGATACATGTTGTGAATTCTCAAACTCTACTTCTATAGATTCTTAAGAATGCTAGTTAACGTTTAGCTCTTCTAGAGTCTTAACTTTTTCAATATCTGCTACTCTAGACAATTCAGCCTGTGAACTAGTTACTACCTCAACATTGTCAATTAAATCTGCAATAACTTGTTCAATGTCAAGTGCCTGATGCTCTGATTTTTCAATTTCTGCATCATCAGGACTTGTACTAATAGAAAAACTTGAGCTCATATTTGACTTGTATTTCTTCTCAAGCTTTCTAGTAAGGAAAAATAAAGTCTCATTATCATCATCAGTTTCAGCATGCTCGGAATTGATGAGTTTATCAGACGCACTATAAGGTACAATGTCTAGACATATATTGTCCTTTGGAAATAAATTCTCATCTAATTTTCCTTTTTCAACAGACTTTGTTTCCTTAGGTATAATTTTTCTGACTTTCCTTCTTCTATAAAATTTCTGTTTCTCCTCTTCAAGTATTGTTGTTTTCTTTTCAAATTCCTCCATAAAAGTTTTCTGCTTTAATTCTTCAAAAGCACTTTTGTAGGATCGTATGGCTACACAAGAGGGGGGTGAATTGTGTTTTTCAATATTTTCGAATATAATTGAAACTTTAAAACTCAAAAATAAGTCAAGACACTGTTTTCATAAAATCATTTTTATTCAAGGTTTCAATTACAATATACAATTCAATTCTCCTTAGAAATTGTAGATGCAATTATAACTCAATACCATGTATCATCTAAACAATTTCATAACTACAAATAGAGAAAACTAATTTCAGAATTTAAAACATTTCTCCCTGTTTGAGATCTTTCTTCTTCTTTTTCTTCTTCAGCAATTCTTTTGTGATGAATATCTTGTCTTTCTCTGCTTCACCAAATTTGCTTTCTTCTAATACTTTAAATCTTCAGTGACATAAATAATACCTTTTTCTACTTCACTGAATTTTCTTCCACTTGAGACTTCAAATCTTCAATGACATATATCTTACCGTTTTCTGCTTTATTGAATTTTCTTCCACCTGAGAGATTTTCCCGAAGAGGAGTTTTTGATCCTTGAAAAAGATTTTTCTTTTGGTGTGCAGGGATAATTTGATCTTTGAAAAGATTTTTCATTTTGTGTGCAAGGATAATTTGATCAACGAGAACTCTATGCCTTTTATACTGTGTCTTCATTTCATGCATATCCTTCACGTTTAACTACTACCAATTTTCCACTTCTTTACGTCTTTTCTTTTTCCTTCATCGAAATACACATGTTCTGACCCACATTTACATTTCGAATTTTCTTTAATCATCAGTCCTGGATCTCATGCTCTCATGCCTTTAGTTTTAGAGGGCCAATCAGATAAATTCAATTGGCTTGCAAGAATTCTATATACAGCATCACCATAAAATAACTTTGAACTCATATGCTGTAGTTGAGAAGTGAAAACATCAAACCAATTGATTTGAATTCTATTCAGCAAGCCATAAGTTGCATATAAACAGCTTCTACTGACTTCCAAATTGTGTCCAACTCTCTGAAATAAATTTGCATGCAATATATTTGTAATAAACCTTGCCTCTGCATTCAAATTTTCCATTAATCTCATTTCAGAATATACATTTGGAATTTTTGATAAAGACTGAATGTTCCATTCCAATTATCTAATCATGTCAAATCTGTTTGTAACAACAACACCTTCATTCTTTAATCCTAAAACATCAAAAATTAACTCAAGAGACAATATAAACTCTTGTTGATTTATTTGAGTTTTTAGAAAATTTCCATTCTTGACCAGATTACTATAAAAAGCTGCAATAAGCTCTATGTATTGCTTCCATTTCGTTCCCATTGACAAGAATTGAATGAGGCCTTGAAACTCAAATAGATCTCTTATATCCATCAAATTTCTGAACTTTATTGGACGAGCATGTAGAATCTAATATGTAATCAGATTATTGTATTTCTGCAATGCTTCTTCAGATCTAAAATGAATTGAATTACCTTGAATTTGTAATATTGTACACAAAGAAGGTGATACCTGAAGTTGTGATTCAGAGTTTAATTCATCTTCAGGAACCTCTTCTTCAAAATGAATGTCATGTTATTCCTCTTCCAAAAGATTATCTTGAAGCTACTCAGGTAACCTTGATTCTTCAGCTTCAACAGTGTTAGGAACATCTTCAATATACTCAACATTCATTTGTTTAGTCTCTATAAAATGATCAGAGTTCAATTTTTCCATAAATTCTATAGCCGGTGTATCTGTCTATAATTGTTCATTTTGTTCAATAGATATTTCCATTGATTCATGTTGTGAATTCTCAGACTCTACTTCTATAGATTCTATAGAAGGCTGGTCAACTTTTAGCTCTTCTGGAGTCTTAACATTTTTAATATCTGCTACTCTAGACAATTCAGCCTATGAACTAGTTACTGCCTCAACATTATCAATTATATCTGCAATAACTTGTTCAATGTCAAGTGCCTGATGCTCTAATTTGTCAATTTCTGCATCATCAGGACTTGTACTAATAGAAAAACTTGAGCTCATATTTCACTTGTATTTCTTCTCAAGCTTTCTAGCAATGGAAAATAAAGTCTCATTATCTTCATCAATTTCAATGTGTTCGGAACTGATGAGTTTATCAGATGCATAATAAGGTACAATGTCTAGACATACATTGTCCTTTGGAAATAAATTTTCATTTGATTTTCCTTTTTCAATAGACTTTGTTTCTTTAGACATAATTTTTCTGACTTTCCTTCTACTATAACATTTCTGGTTCTCCTCTTCAAGTATTGATGTTTTCTTTTCAAATTGCTCCATAAAAGTTTTCTTTTGCATCTCCTCTACTTTTGCCTTTTCCTCTTCCACGACCTTTGTAGAACTTGGAGACCATCGTCGTAGGTTGTAACAGCAACAAGCGGGAAAGATTTTCTTGACAAAGTTTACAAATAACCTAAGTGCTCGTGTAGTAAGTGTTTAAATAGGGTTTTAGGCGAATAACTCAACGTGAATAGAAGTCGGGTTTAGATATTAACTAAATATTGAATAAAGTTTATTTAATCAAAGTACCTGAAATATTCAAGTAGAACTCGTTGAGTTAACTAACCTAACGAGTAAAACGCTATCTAGAGGCAGTTTTACACGTTACATTATCTAATATAACGTCTAGTTAGTACACTTAAAATAATTTTCGGATGCTTCCAATTGAAACGTTCCGAAAACAACACACATGCTAAACTTAACATTTTCTTCAGAACATTGTAAACTATTCGAACATTTTTGTCCTTTGAATCTAAAATAGTTTGTTTATCATTTTAAATTATTTCATCAAGATTTTAAGAGGACATTAATTCAGATTAACCAAGATTTGTATTCTGAATTATATTAATCTGTTTTCGACATTGTTAATCCTCCCCCTACAAATATACTTCAAATATATTCAATCAAAATACAAAATATACTTGTAGTGACAATAGATGTTAAGTATAACTATACTTTAAATTTTCTTTTCAGAGACTTCTGTTATTCTGACTTCATCAAAAATGATTTCCAGAATCAATTCCTACTATATATGAATCAAAACACAACTTTGAACTCAATATAATTAATTCAAGGAGAACAAAAGAACGTATCTCAAATAAACTTTTTCAAAAGTACTAATGTTGATTCAATAAATCAGTAGTCATATTGGTAGAAACTATATGCGATTCAAAGATATCTGTAATTAATGAATCAATTGTTCTTGTATTATAAACTAAAGCGCAGATTTATTTATTTTTTTTAAAATAGTAAATATTCATAATTTTCTTTAAAAGTTAGTTTTAAAAGCATGAATCATACAAGAGCTTTCTAATGTACCCGTGTAATGAGCTTTCAGTCAACAATCCAAGATTTGATCAGGACCTTAGGATGCCAGATTTAAAGAATCCTTTTTCAAGACAACAATCATTACATACCTATCTGCTCAAGTACAAAAGGCTTGTGATCAAACTGATCAATAAACTCTTAAAGATTTTCACTTTATAAGCACTTTTCATTTTAAGCATAGTATATATGTATTCCATTAATACAGATGCAATAAAACACAAATCTCATACAATTTTTACTTCTATGATTGTACTAAGAATATGAATCATTTTCAATAGGCTTATACTTTTGATTAGCAGTTTAAGATGAGTTACATATAACTTATTCTACAAGTTTAATCAATTAAGTCAAATTTATGCATGATCATATGCATTTTCCTTGATTCAAAGAAAGCATTTAATCAAAATTTCAGAATGTCAGAAGTATTTAATGTTTTTCATTTACACTTCCACTTAAAATCGTACAAACCCTTAAAATTGATAAACTACTTAAAATCAATAAGATACTACTATGATTTTACAATAAATACATAGTATCTTAAGCAGCAGTTTAGATATTACTTTAGATATTTATGATAATTATATAATATCTATAAGGTGAACAACATCATCAATAAAATTTATCTTTTTATGTGGAGTTTAAGCATTTTACACATCACATAACCTACAAATACCTAAATTTAATCCAATGTTGCAGAATGTATTTTCGTCTAGAGGTTTTGTAAATATATCAGCTAATTGATTTTTACTAGACACAAATTCTAATTTAATTTTTTCTTTAATTACATTATCTCTTAGAAAATGATGTCTAACCTCTATATGCTTTGCTCTTGAATGTAATACAGGATTTTTGGAAAGATTTATTGCAGAACTACTGTCACAATAAATTTCAGTTGTATCATAAGATAATCCAAAATCTTCTAAAGTTTGCCTTATCCATAGAATCTGAGTGCAACACAGTGCAGCAGCAACACATTAAACTTCTGTAGTAGAAAGTGTTACACATTTTTGCTTTTTACTAAACCATGACACCAAATTATTTCCCAATAATTGACATGTGCCACTAGTACTCTTTCTATCAGATTTAGATCCTACATAATCAGCATCAGTATATCCTATAAGATCTATTGAACTATCCTTAGAATAATACAGTCTGAAATTTTTAGTTCCTTGTATATATATAAATATTCTTTTAACTGCAATTGAGTGTGATTCTTTAGGATTAGATTGAAATCTAGTACAAACACACAAAGCAAACATAATATCAGGTCTACTAGTAGTCAAATAAAGTAAAGAACCAATCATACTTCTGTATTTTCTTTGATCTATGGATTTTCTTGTCATCAATATCTAACTTTAAAGAAGTACTCATAGGAGTTCCTCGAATCCTTGTATCATTAAAGTTAAATTTCTTAAGCATTTCATTTACATATTTTTCCTGATTTAAAAATATACCTTTATCCATTTGCTTAATTTGAAGTCCTAGAAAATATGAAAGTTCTCCTATCATACTCATTTCAAACTGATTTGTCATCTCTTTAGAGAATATTTTTATCAACTTATCAGAGGTTGCTCCAAAGATTATATCATCCACGTATATTTGAACAACAATCTGATCTTTACCATCTCTCTTAATAAATAGAGTATGATCCACTTTTCCCATGATATAGCATTTTTTTATTAAAAAAGTAGATAATCTTTCATACCATGATCTAGGTGCTTGCTTCAAACCATATAAGGCTTTCTTCAATTTATACATAAAGTCAGGATTTTTAATATCTTCAAATCCAGGTGGTTGTTTTACATAGACTTCTTCATTAATTAAACCATTTAGAAATACACTCTTTACATCCATTTGATATAATTTAAAATCCATATAACAAGCATAGGCCAATAATATTCTAATACTTTCTAACCTAGCCGCAGGAGCAAATGTTTCATCATAATCTAATCCTTCTTCTTGTGTATACCCTTGTGCAACTAATCTTGCTTTATTCCTTATAACTTGACCAGTTTCGTTAGCTTTGTTTTTAAAGATCCACTTTGTACCTACTATGGACTGATTTTCTAGTGGAGAGACTAATTCCCATACATTATTTCTGATGAATTGATTTAGTTCTTGCATTACCACTATCCAATTTTCATCAGATAATGCTTCTTGTATATTCCTTGGTTCCACCATAGAAACAAACATACACATACTATTTAAATTTACTGAAGCTCTAGTTTTAACTCCCTCATTAATATTACCAATGACTTGAGTAATGGGATGTGATGAAGAATAATGCTAATTTCTCTAATTTTCCTCAATATTCTCATCAACATCTGAAGGTACATCACTTTCATCATTAGTTTGATCATTTAAGTTCATATTTTTGATTTTCTCAGATAAATCATCAATCTCTCTATTGATCTCTAACTCTTTTGGAAGATTGATCAAATCATCATTATCAGCTTTAGATTTAGATTCTCTAAAAGAATTTTCATTGAAGCTTACATGGAGGGTTTCTTCAATAGTCCTAGAAGTCTTGTTATATACTCTATAGGCTTTACTTCTAGTAGAGTAATCTACAAAAATTCCTTCATCCGATTTGGCTTGAAATTTATCCTTTTTATCTTTATTAAGAATAAAACACTTGCAGCCAAATGGTTTCATATAAGAAATTTTTAGAACCCTATTAAACATAATTTCAAAAGGAGTTTTATTAACATGAGGTCTTAAATGACTTATGTTAATAACATAAAAGCTGTATTTACTGCTTCAGCCCAAAGATTTTGAGGTAACTTATGTTCATTCAACATAGTTCTAGCCATTTCTTGAAGTGATCTATTCTTTCTCTCGACAACACCATTTTGGCACGGTGCTCTTGGAAAAGAAAATCTGTGATCAATGCCATGCTCATTACAATAATTATTCATTTGATCATTATTAAATTCAGTTCCATGATCACTCCTAAGTTTTTGAATAGAGACACTCTATTCATTTTGAACAAAATTGCAAAACATTTTAAACTTTTCAAAAACTTCTGTCTTAGATGCTAGAAAATATACCCAAGTGTATCTAAAGAAGTCATTTACTAAAACAAATACATACCATTTACCACCAAGACTCATGATTCTTGTTGGTCCAAATAGATCCATATGTATAAGTTCTAAGACTCTTGCTTGAAATATCAGTTTTGGATTTAAAAGAGTTTTTATGAAGTTTACCTAACTCACATGCATCACACATAAAGTCCTTTGAGTATTTAATCTTTGGTAAACCTCTCACTAAATGTTTTTTTGATAGTTTATGTAACAGTTTTATATTTTTATGCCCAATCCTTCTATGCCACAGATATGCATCACTAGTTTCAGCTAGCAAACATGAATTTAAATCAACTGCACTAGAAGGTAAAGATAAAATACATACAGAACCTTTTCTTTTAACAATAAACTTAATTTCATCTGTATTTTTATCAATTATTTTGCATACATTATCTTCAAACACTACATAATATCCATTTTCAATTAGTTTTATGACACTCACCAAATTAAATTCTAGGTTTTCTACATATAGTACATTCGAAATAACACAAGTAGGAGTTATTTTAACATTACCCATACCTATGATTTTATCTTTGCTTTTGTTTCCAAATGTTACACTTCCTTTCATGGTATTTGTAAAATTTTGTAGTAGACTTTTTTGTCCAGTCATGTGACTTGACGCTCCATTATCCAAGATCCATTTTGATATTGTTTCCTCCTGCAACACAAATTAAGAAAAACTTTTTCTTAGTACCCAATGTTGTTGAGGACCAAGTTCATTAAACGCATATTTCTTCTTTTTGTTTAAAAATAGTTTAACATTATCATTTATATTCTTATTAGTTGTAAGTACTATTGATTTATCATTAGCTTCATACACACATATAGCATTATTGCTTTTATAATCATTCTTTTTGTTTTCAGATGTAGTATAACCAAGACCAAATCGATTTTTATCAGATGTTAATTTATTTTGGTCATGCTCATACATTTCAGTAAGTTCATACCAAGATTTTGTACTTGTATTTGAATTTTCAGTGCATACAAAATCTTCTTCCGCACAAAAATTTTCAGATTTATCACATGCAGAATGAGTAATTGGTCTAATACTAGTGTATTGAATTACATGCTCAGGTTTCTGAATTTTTAGTTTACTACAATTGTTTGAAATTTTAGAAACATTAGAAACTGAATTTCCAAAATAAGAAACAAGATTTTTAGAAACATTAATAGTCATGTTAGAAGTACAATTTGACAAATCACATTGATTTATATTATTACTAAATGATTCATCCCTTGAAGTACCTACTTCTACATAGTTATTACCTTGTTTCATAATAAAAGGAATTTTAGTCTTAGATTTACTTGAACTACAACTAATAAATCTTTTATTGGCTTGAGATTCAAGATATTCAGGATAATCAAATCCTAAGCCAAATTAATAAGTCACCGTAGGGGTACTAGTTAGTTTGTCTAACTTAGTTTGACTTAAATTCCATTTTTCAATGGTAGAATTTAAATCTAGCTCTCTCAGTTTTAATTTATCTATGTCTAATTCAAGTTCATTTATATTGTTTCTCAACATTTCATTTTCAGATTCTATCTTTAATTTTTCAACATTTATATTCTGTATTTGTTCATGCAAGATACATTCATTAAATCTAAATTTTTGCAAATCTCTAGCATGATTTTCATTATCACATTTAAACTTTTCTAAAGTAGTAGACAAGAAACAATTTTCTTCTTCCATAATGGATGAAGATTTTCTAATATTCTTATTTTCCAATTTACATACTTTAAGTTTTTGTAATAATGCATGATAAGCACATAATAATTCATCAAAGTTGAAATCTGAATGCTAAAAAATATAGAGAAGTGTATCTAGAGAAGTCATCTACTAAAACAAATACATACCGTTTACCACCAAGACTCATGATTCTTGTTGGTCCAAATAGATACATATGTATAAGTTCTAAGACTCTCTTGCTTGAAATATCAGTTTTGGATTTAAAAGAATTTTTATGTAGTTTACCTAACTCACATGCATCACACATAAAGTCCTTTGAGTATTTAATCTTTGGTAAACCTCTCACTAAATGTTTTTTTGATAGTTTATGTAACAATTTCATATTTATATGCCCAATCCTTTTATGCCACAGATATGTATCACTAGTTTCAACTAGCAAACATGAATTTAAATCAACTACACCAGAAGGTAAAGATAAAATACATACAGAACCTTTTCTTTTAGCAATAAACTTAATTTCATCTGTATTTTTATCAATTATTTTGCATATATTATCTTCAAACACTACATAATATCCATTTTCAGTTAGTTTTATGACACTTAGCAAATTAAATCCTAGGTTTTCTACATATAGTACATTTGAAATAACACAAGTTAGAGTTATTTGAACATTGCCCATACCTATGATTTTATCTTTGCTTTTGTTTCCAAATGTTACACTTCCTTTCATGGTATTTGTAAAATTTTGTAGTAGACCTTTCTGACCAGTCATGTGACTTGACGCTCCACTGTCCAAGATCTATTTTGATATTGTTTCCTCCTACAACACAAATTAAGAAAAACTTTTTCTTGGTACCCAATGTTGTTGAGGACCAAGTTCATTCAATACATATTTCTTCTTTTTGTTTAAAAATAGTTTAACATTATCATTTATATTCTTATTAGTTGTAAGTACTATTGATTTATCATTAGCTTCATACTTACATATAGCATTATTGCTCTTATAATCATTCTTTTTATTTTCAGATGTAGTATAACCAAGATCAAACTAATTTTTATCAGATTTTAATTTATTTTGGTCATGCTCATACATTTCAATAAGTTCATACCAAGATTTTGTACTTGTATTTGAATTTTCAATGTATACAAAATCTTTTTCTGCACAAAAATTTTCAGATTTATCACATGTAGAATGAGTAATTGGTCTAATACCAGTGTATTGAATTACATGCTCAGGTTTCTAAATTTTTAGTTTACTACATTTGTTTCAAATTTTAGAAACATTAGAAACTAAATTTCCAGAACAAGAAACAAGATTTTTAGAAACATTAATAGTCATGTTAGAAGTACAATTTGACAAATCACATTGATTTATATTATTACTACATGATTCATCCCTTGAAGTACCTACTTTTACATATTTATTACCTTATTTCATAATAAAAGGAATTTTAGTCTTAGATTTACTTGAACTGCAACTAATAAATCCTTTATTGGCTTGAGATTCAGGATATTCAGGATAATCAAATCCTAAGCCAAATTTATAAGACACCGCAAGGGTACTAGTTAGTTTGTCTAACTTAGTTTGACTTAAATTCCATTTCTCAATGGTACAATTTAAATCTTGCTCTCTCAGTTTTAATTTATCTATCTCTAATTCAAGTACATTTATATTGTTTCTCAACATTTCATTTTTAGATTCTATCTTTAATTTTTCAGCATTTATATTCTGTATTTGTTCATGCAAGATACATTCATTAAATCTAAATTTTTGCAAATCTCTAGCATGATTTTCATTATCACATTTAAACTTTTCTAAAGTAGTAGACAGGAAACAATTTTCTTCTTCCATAATAGATGAAGATTTTCTAATATTCTTATTTTCCAGTTTACATACTTTAAGTTTTTGTAATAATGCATGATAAGCACATAATAATTCATCAAAGTTGAAATCTGAATGACTTTCAAGATCAGATATTACCTTAGACTCATCTGCCATGAAGCACACATGAGCAACGTCTTCTAACTCTTGTTCTCTTTCTGAATGTGAAGATTTTGATGCTGATTCCTTAGATTTAGACTCTTCAGACCTGTCCTCCCAAGTGACATTCAAAGCCTTTTTCTTGTAAAACTTTTTCTAAGTTTTCTGAGCCGTCTTCTTCTGATTTGTCCTACTTTGCTTTTCATTTTTCCTCATAAGACAATCTGGAGAAAGATGTCCAGGTTTCTTACAGTTGTAACATACATACTTTCTAGATGAAGAATTCTTGTCATTGAGTGATTTTGACGTTGAGGGTTTATCATTTTTGTTCCTTTGCTGTTTCCTAGCTTTCCATGCTTTCTTGAATTTCCTTGTCAGCAAAATCAAATCCTCATCAGAATCAGTGGATATATCAGAATCCGAATTAATTTCGTAGGCTATTTCTTTCTTCATTTTTAGTTTGTTGTGACTCAGTGATTCATTTAATTGAACTTCATAAGCTGTTAAATTTCCTATAAGTTCATTCATAGTATAAACATTTAAATCTCGTGATTCCTCAATTGATGTTACTTTTTGAGACCATTTAGAACTTAGAGATCTAAGAATTTTCCTCACCAAATCCTTCTGTTCAAAATTCTTTCCTAAGCATTTTAAAGAGTTTATGATATCAAGAAATCTGGAAAACATCTTAGAAATACTTTCGTCTTCATGCATCTTAAAGAGTTCATACTTATGAATCAACATGTTTATTTTAGTCTCTTTAACTTGAGAAGTACCTTCATGTGAAACTTCTAATGCATGCCACACCTCATAAGTAGATTTATATGCCGACACTATATTGAACTGTTCATAACTCAATGCACAAAATAAAATATTAAGCCCTTAGCATTTAGAATTTCATTTTCTTTTTCAGTAATTGTCCAAGTATTATAAGGGGTAGTTAACGGAGTATATGGTTTAGAAATCATGAACCACAACTTATAATCCATACTTTGAAGAAAAACAGTCATCCTATATTTCCAACATTCAAAATGTATTCCATCAAATAAAGGGGGACGATTAAGATTTTAGCCTTCATGTAAAGAAAAATTACCATTTCTAGTAGCAATCTTACCTTAGATTTTTCAACCTATTTGATTTTAAACAGTCTAAAAACTTTGAAACAACTTGAGCCTTAAATCAAGAAAGTTAAACGTATGCTGAGATATTAATTTCTGTTTAAAAACAAGGAATGTAGAATAAGCAATGATATTAAATAAGTTGATATCGATTTTATATCAAAGATTATTAACAAAGCTCTGATACCACTTGTAGGATCGTATGGCTACACAAGAGGGGGGTGAATTGTGTATTTTTAATATTTTCTAAAATATAATTGAAACTTTAAAACTTAAAAACAAGTCGAGACATTGTTTTCATAAAATCATTTTTATTCAAGGTTTCAATTACAATATACAATTCAATTTTCCTCAAAAATTGTAAATGCAATTATATCTCGATACCATGTATCATCTAAACAATTTCATAACTACAAACAGAGAAAACTAATTTGCAAAATTTAAAACATTTCTCCCTATTTGAGATCTTTCTTCTTCTTCTTTTTCTTCTTCAGCAATTCTTCAGTGACGAATATCTTGTCTTTCTCTACTTCACCGAATTTGGTTTCTTCTAATACTTTAAATCTTCAATGACATAAATAATACATTTTTCTGCTTCACTAAATTTTCTTCCACTTGAGAGATTTTCCCGAAGAGGTGTTTTTGATCCCTGAAAAAGATTTTTCTTTTGGTGTATAGGGATAGTGTTGAGTATTTTTGTTTTGATGATGTGTGCTGAATGAAAATAATCAGATTTGCTCAATTACTATTGCTTGTGAAAAGAAATTAAGATCATCAACTAATACAGAAAAAGCTTACTGATATAAATACTTGTCTGTATTGGATCTAAAGTTAATAACTAGTCGTTTCGTTGCATTAATTTCTCATTTAGCTAAACGTTAAGCTAACGTATGTTTTTATCGAAAAGCATGATATGTTTTAATGTTATATCTTCTGTATCATGAACAGTGCACGTTTAGACAACTCGTTAAGTTAGAGTTTTGTTTGTATAGAGGTCACGTGAGAACTCGTTAAGTTAGAGGCTTAAAGGTTAAAATAGGTCACGTGATAACACGTTAAGTTAGTGAGTAAAAGAAGAGATGAACTCGTTAAGTTAGTGTTATACACGTGGTGAAATTATAAGTTACGAATGTTGTATTGTATCACGTGAGGTGCACATGTTTAACTCATTAAGTTAGCATAACTAAACGCGTTGAGTTGCTATATTGAACACTAAGGCAACGCGTTAGGTTAGCGTTATAAACTTAAGTTGTTATTTTTGCACGTGGTAAAATTCTTATTATAAAAACATTTGTTTATTACTGGTTCGTTGAGTTATCATAACACAACGGAGATGGTTCGTTGAGACACCATAACACCATAGACATAGTTCGTTGAGTTAGCTACAATACTTGTCACGTGAAATGGCACATGAGGAACTCGTTAAGTTAGAAACGTTAAGTTATATATATACTTGTGTTACTCGTTTAGTTAACATTAAAGTAACGACTTCTTATTACACTGATGAAAAACTTTTAGACGATAAAGTTTATTTTGCAGGAAATTTTTCAGAGATCTAGGACTGATGATTAAAGAAAATTTGAAATATAAACGTGGGTTAAAACGTGTGTGTTTCGATGAAGGAAAAAGAAAAGACGTGGAGAAGTGGAAAACTGGTGGTGGTTAAACGTGAAGGATATGCATGAAATGAAGATACAATATAAAAGGCATAGAATTCTCATTGATCAATTTATCCTTGCACACAAGAGGAAAAATCTTTTCAAGGATCAAACCATCCCTGCACACCAAAAGAAAAATCTTTTTTAAGGATCAAAAACACCTTCTCGGGGAAAATCTCTCAAGTGGAAGAAAGTTCAGTGAAGCATAAAATGGTAAGATTTTCGTCACTAAAGATTTGAAGTATCAGAAGAAAACAAATTCGGTGAAGCATGAAAGACAAGATATTCGTCACTGAAGAATTGCTGAAGAAGAAAAAGAAGAAGAAGAAAGATATCAAACAGGGAGAAAAGTTTTAAATTCCGCAAATTAGTATTCTGTGTTTGTAGTTATGAAATTGTTTAGATGATACTTGATATCGAAATATAATTGCATCTACAATTTCTGAGGAGAATTGAATTGTATATTGTAATTGAAACCTTGAATAAAAATGATTTTATGAAAACAATGTCTCAACTTGTTTTTGAGTTTTAAAGTTTCAAATATAATTCAGAAAATATTAAAGATACACAATTCACCCCCTTCTTGTGTAGTCATACAATCCTACAAGTGGTACCAGAGCTTTGTTAATAATATTTGATATAAAATCGATACCAACTTATTTAATATCATTGCTTATTCTACCTTCCTTGTTTTTAAACAGAAATTAATATCTGAGCATACGTTTAACTCTATTGATTTAAGGCTCAAGTTGTTTTAAAGTTTTTAGACTGTTTAAAATCAAATAGGTTGAAAAATCTAAGGTAAAATGGCTACTAGAAATGGTAATTTTTCTTTATATGAAGGCCAAAATCTTAATCGTCCTCCTTTATTTGATGGAATACATTTTGAATATTGGAAATATAGGATGACTGTTTTTCTTCAAAGTATAAATCATAAGTTGTGGTTCATGATTTCTAAACCATATACTCTGTTAACTACTCCTTATAATACTTGGACAATTACTGAAAAAGAAAATAAAACTCTAAATGCTAAGGGCTTAAATATTTTATTTTGTGCATTGAGTTATAAACAGTTCAGTAAAGTGTCGGCATATAAATCTGCTTATGAGGTGTGGCATGCATTAGAAGTTTCACATGAAGGTACTTCTCAAGTTAAAGAGACAAAAATAAACATGTAGATTCATAAGTATGAACTTTTTAAGATGCATGAAGACGAAAATATTTCTAAGATGTTTTCCAAATTTCTTGATATCATAAACTCTTTAAAATGTTTAGGAAAGAATTTTGAACATAAGGATTTGGTGAGGAAAATTCTTAGATCCCTAAGTTCTAAATGGTCTCAAAAAGTTACATCAATTGAGGAATCACGAGATTTAAATGTTTATTCTATGAATGAACTTATAGGAAATTTAACAGCTTATGAAGTTCAATTAAATGAATCACTAAGTCACAACAAACTAAAAATGAAGAAAGAAATAGCCTTCAAAATTAATTCAGATTCTGATATATCTACTAATTCTGACGAGGATTTGATTTTGCTGACTAGGAAATTCAAGAAAGCATGGAAAGCTAGGAAACAGCAAAGGAACAAAAATGATAAACCCTCAACGTCAAAATCATTGAATGACAAGAATTCTTCATCCAGAAAGTACGTATGTTACAATTGTAAGAAACTTGGACATCTTTCTCCAGATTGTCCTATGAGGAAAAATGAAAAGCAAAGTAGGACAAATCAAAAGAAGACAGCTCAAAAAACTCAGAAAAAGTTTTACAAGAAAAATGCTTTAAAGGTCACTTGGGAGGACACATCTGAAGAGTCTGAATCTGAGGAATCAGCATCAAAATCTTCACATTCAAAAGGAGAACAAGAGTTAGAAGACATTGCTCATGTGTGCTTCATGGCAAATAAGTCTGAGGTAATATCTGATCCTGAAAGTCATTCAGATTTCAACTTTGATGAATTATTATGTGCTTATGCATTATTACAAAAACTTAAAGTAGGTAAACTGGAAAATAAGAATATTAGAAAATCTTCATCCATTATGGAAGAAGAAAATTGTTTCATGTCTACTACTTTAGAAAAGTTTAAATGTGATAATGAAAATCATGCTAGAGATTTGCAAAAATTTAGATTTAATAAATGTATCTTGCATGAACAAATACAAAATATAAATGCTGAAAAATTAAAGATAGAATCTGAAAATGAAATGTTGAGAAACAATATAAATGAACTTGAATTAGAGATAGATAAATTAAAACTGAGAGAGCAAGATTTAAATTCTACCTTTGAGAAATGGAATTTAAGTTAAACTAAGTTAGACAAACTAACTAGTACCCTTGCGGTGTCTTATAAATTTAGCTTAGGATTTGATTATCCTGAATCTCAAGCCAATAAAGGATTTATTAGTTGCAGTTCAAGTAAATCTAAGACTAAAATTCCTTTTATTATGAAACAAGGTAATAAATATGTAGAAGTAGATACTTCAAGGGATGAATCATGCAGTAATAATATAAATCAATGTGATTTGTCAAATTGTACTTCTAACATGACTATAAATGTTTCTAAAAATCTTGTTTCTTGTTCTAGAAATTTAGTTTCTAATGTTTCTAAAATTTCAGATAATTCTAGTAAACTGAAAATTCAGAAACTTGAGCATGTAATTCAATACACTAGTATTAGACCAATTACTCATTCTACATGTGATAAAACAAAAAATTCTTGTGCATAAAAAGATTTTGTATGTACGGAAAGTGTTAATACAAGTACAAAATCTTGGTATGAACTTACAGAAATGTATAAGCATGACCAAAATAAATTAACATCTGATAAAAATATGTTTGGTCTTGATTATACTACATCTGAAAACAAAAAGAATGATTGCAAAAGCAATAATGCTATATGTGAGTATGAAGCTAACGATAAATCAATAGTACTTACAACTAATTAGAATATAAATGAAAATGTTAAACTATTTTTAAACAAAAAGAAGAAATATGTGTTTAATGAACTTGGTCCTCAACAACATTGGGTACCAAGAAAATGTTTTTCTTAATTTGTGTTGCAGGAGGAAACAACATCAAAATGAATCTTGGACAGTGGAGCGTCAAGTCACATGACCAGACAAAAAAGTCTATTACAAAATTTTACAAATACCATGAAAGGAAGTGTAACATTTGGAAACAAAAGCAAAGATAAAATCATAGGTATGGGCAATGTTCAAATAACTCCTACTTGTGTTATTTCGAATGTACTATATGTAGAAAACCTAGGATTTAATTTGCTAAGTGTCATAAAACTAACTGAAAATGGATATTATGTAGTGTTTGAAGATAATGTATGCAAAATAATTGATAAAAATACAGATGAAATTAAGTTTATTGCTAAAAGAAAAGGTTCTGTATGTATTTTATCTTTACCTTCTAGTGCAGTTGATTTAAATTCATGTTTGCTAGCTGAAACTAGTGATGCATATCTATGGCATAGAAGGATTGGGCATATAAATATGAGACTATTACATAAACTATCTAGAAAACATTTAGTGAGAGGTTTACCAAAGATTAAATACTCAAAGAACTTTATGTGTGATGCATGTGAGTTAGGTAAACTTCACAAAAACTCTTTTAAATCCAAAATTGATATTTCAAGCAAGAGAGTCTTAGAACTTATACATATGGATCTATTTGGACCAACAAGAATCATGAGTCTTGGTGGTAAACGGTATGTATTTGTTTTAGTAGATGACTTCTCTAGATACACTTGGGTATATTTTCTAGCATCTAAGACAGAAGTTTTTGAAAAATTTAAAATGTTTTGCAATTTTGTTCAAAATGAGCAAAGTGTCTCTTTTCAAAAACTTAGGAGTGATCATGGAACTGAATTTGATAATGATCAAATGGATAACTATTGTACTGAGCATGGCATTGATCACAGATTTTCTTTTCCAAGAGCACCGTGTCAAAATGGTGTTGTTGAGAGAAAGAATAAATCACTTCAAGAAATGGCCAGAACTATGCTGAAAGAACATAAGTTACCTCAAAATCTTTGGGTTGAAGTAGTAAATACAGCTTGTTATGTTATTAACAGAAGTCATTTAAGACCTCATGTTAATAAAACTCCTTTTGAAATTATGTTTAATAGGGTTCCAAAAATTTCCTATATGAAATCATTTGGCTGCAAGTGTTTTATTCTTAATACTAAGGATAAAAGGGATAAATTTCAAGCCAAATCGGATGAAGGAATTTTTGTAGGTTACTCTACTAGAAGTAAAGCCTATAGAGCATATAACAAAACTTCTAGGACTATTGAAGAAACCCTCCATGTAAGCTTCAATGAAAATTCTCTTAGAGAATCTCAATCTAAAGCTGATAATGATGACTTGTTCAATTTTCCAAATGAGTTAGAGATCAATAGAGAGATTGATGATTTATCTGAGAAAATCAAAAATATGAACTTAAATGATCAAACTAATGATGAAAGTGATGGACTTTCAGATGTTGATGAGAATATTGAGGAAAATCAGAGAAATTGGCGTTATTCTTCATCACATCCCATTACTCAAGTCATTGGTAATATTAATGAGGGAGTTAAAACTAGAGCTTCAGTAAATTTAAATAGTATGTGTATGTTTGTTTCTATGGTGAAACCAAGGAATACATAAGAAGCATTATCTGATGAAAATTGGATAGAGGCAATGCAAGAAGAACTAAATCAATTCATTAGAAATGATGTATGAGAATTAGTCTCTCCACTAGAAAATCAGTTCATAATAGGTACAAAGTGGATCTTTAGAAACAAAACTAACGAAACTGGTCAGATTATAAGGAATAAAGCTAGATTAGTTGCTCAATGGTATACACAGGAAGAAGGATTAGATTATGATGAAACATTTGCTCTTGTGGCTTGGTTAGAAAATATTAGAATATTATTGGCCTATGCTTGTTATATGGATTTTAAATTATATCAAATGGATGTAAAGAGTGCATTCCTAAATGGTTTAATTAATGAAGAAGTCTATGTAAAACAACCACCTGGATTTGAAGATATTAAAAATCCTAACTTTGTGTATAAATTGAAGAAAGCCTTATATGGTTTGAAGCAAGCACCTAGATCATGGTATGAAAGATTATCTACTTTTTTATTAGAAAAATGCTATATCATGGGAAAAGTGGATCATACTCTATTTATTAAGACAGATGGTAAAGATCAGATTGTTGTTCAAATATACGTGGATGATATAATCTTTGGAGCAACCTCTAATAAGTTGATAGAAATATTCTCTAAAGAGATGACTAATTAGTTTGAAATGAGTATGATAGGAGGAACTTTCATATTTTCTAGGACTTCAAATTAAGCAAATGGATAAATGTATATTTTTAAATCAGGAAAAATATGTAGATGAAATACTTAAGAAATTTAATTTTAATGATACAAGGATTCGAGGAACTCCTATGAGTACTACTTTAAAGTTAGATATTGATGACATAGGAAAATCTATAGATCAAAGAAAATACAGAAGTATGATTGATTCTTTACTTTATTTGACTGCTAGTAGACCTGATACTATGTTTGCTGTGTGTGTTTGTACTAGATTTCAATCTAATCCTAAAGAATCACACTTAATTGCATTTAAAAGAATATTTAGATATATACAAAGAACTAAAAATTTCGGACTGTATTATTCTAAGGATAGTTCAATAGATCTTATAGGATATACTAATGCTGATTATGCAGGATCTAAATCTGATAGAAAGAGTACCAGTGGCACATGTCAATTATTGGGAAATAATTTGGTGTCATGGTTTAGTAAAAAGCAAAATTGTATAGCACTTTCTACTACAAAAGCTGAATATGTTGCTGCTGCACTGTGTTGCACTCAGATTCTATGGATAAGGCAAACTTTAGAAGATTTTGGATTATCTTATGATACAACTGAGATTTATTGTGATAGTAGTTCTACAATAAATCTTTCCAAAAATCCTGTATTACATTCAAGAGCAAAGCATAAAGAGGTTAGACATCATTTTCTAAGAGATAACGTAATTAAAGGAAAAATTAAATTAGAATTTGTGTCTAGTAAAAATCAATTAGCTGATATATTTACAAAACCTCTAGACGAAAATACCTTCTGCAACATTAGATTAAATTTAGGTATTTGTAGGCTATATGATGTGTAAAATGCTTAAACTCCACATAAAAAGATAAATATTATTGATGATGTTGTTCACCTCATAGATATTATATACTTATTATAAATATCTAAAGTAATATCTAAACTACTGCTTAAGATACTATGTATTTATTGTAAAATCATAGTAGTATCTTATTGATTTTAAGTAGTTTATCAATTTTAATGGTTTTTACAATTTTAAGTGGAAGTGTAAATGAAAAACATTAAATACTTTTGACATTCTAAAATTTTGATTAAATGTTTTCTTTGAATCAAGGAAAATGCATATGATCATGCATAAATTTGACTTAATTGATTAAACTTGTAGAATAAGTTATATGTAACTCATCTTAAACTGTTAATCAAAAGTATAAGCTTATTGAAACTGATTCACATTCTCAATACAATCATAGAAGTAAAAATTGTATGAGATTTGTGTTTTATTGCATCTGTATTAATGGAATACATATATACTGTGCTTAAAATGAAAAGTGCTTACAAAGTGAAAATCTTTGAGAGTTTATTGATCAGTTTGATCACGAGCCTTTTGTACTTAAGTAGATAGGTATGTAAGGATTGTTGTCCTGAAAAAGGATTATTTAAATCTGGCAACCTAAGGTCCTGATTAGATATGGGATTGTTGATTGAAAGCTCATTACACGGGTACATTAGAAAGCTCTTGTATGATTCAAGCTTTTCAAACTAACTTTTAAAGAAAATTATCAATATTTACTGTTTTGAAAAGAAAAAGTTGTTTCATTAATTACAGATATCTTTGAATCGCATATAGTTTATACCAATATGACTACTGATTTACTGAATCAACATTAGTACTTTTGAAAACGTTTATTTGAGATACATTCTTTTATTCTCCTTGAATTAATCGAATTGAGTTCAAAGTTGTGTTTTGATTCATATACAATAGGAATTGATTCTGGAAATCATTTTTGATGATGTTAGGATAACGGAAGTCTTTGAAAATAAAATGTAAAAGTATAGTTATACTTAACATCTATTGTCACTACAAGTATATTTTGTATTTTGATTGAATATATTTGAAGTATATTTGTAGGGGGAGCATTAACAATGTCAAAAATAGATTAATATAATTTAAAATACAAATCTTAGTTAATCTGAATTAATGTCCTCTTAAAATCTTGATGAAATAATTTAAAAAGACAAATAAACTATTCTAGATTCAAAAGACAAAATGTTCAAATAGTTTACAATGTTCTCAAGATAATGTTAAGTTTAGCATGTGTGTTGTTTTCGGAAGGTTTTAGTTGAAAGCATCCGAAACTTATTTAAGTGTACTAACTAGACGTTATATTAGATAAGGTAACGTGTAAAACTGCCTCTAGACAGCGTTTTACTCGTTAGGTTAGTTAACTCAACGAGTTATACTTGAATATTTCGGGTACCTTGATTGAATAAACTTTATTCAATATTTATTTAATTTCTAAACCCGACTTATCTTCACGTTGAGTTATACGCCTAAAAACCCTATTTAAACACTTATAACACGGGGACTTAGGTTATTTGTAAACTTTGTCAAGAAAATCTTTCCCACTTGTTGCTGTTACAACCTGCGACGATGGTCACCAAGTTCTACAAAGGTCGTGGCAAAGGAAAAGGCAAAAGCAGAAGAGATGCAAAAGGAAAAGAAATAGAGAATGATGAAGTTCCACGTACTTGGTTCAAGAAAATATTTCGAGTGGACAAAAGGTTAGAACAACTTTATAGAGATTATTTCTTTTCTCAGGATATATTAGATGAAGTTAGACAAGAACTTTAACATACTGATGCAAGTATTACATACATGGGTATTCGAAGTAAATATGATAGAGAATACAGAATGAAATGTGCTGAGATTGCATTTTTGGAACAGTATGCAAAATATTTGGAAAAAGGTGTAGGTTCATCAAATAGAACTCCTCAAACACCTATAAACGGTACAAGACTACATACATTTGAGGAAGAGCATGAATCAACTATCCCTACTCCTTTATATTCAAAACAAGTAGAATTAGATATTGCTGTAGACAAAACAAAAGTTGATAGTCTTTGAAAGGCCGTTGCAATAGAAAGTGCCTTAGAAGAATTAAAGCAGAAAACTTTTATGGAGCAATTTGAAAAGAAAACAGCAATACTTGAAAAGGAGAAACAAAAATGTTATAGAAGAAGGAAAGTCAGAAAAATTATGTCTAAGGAAACAAAGTCTATTGAAAAGGAAAATCAGATGAAAATTTATTTTCAAAGGACAATGTATGTCTAGACATTGTACCTTATTGTGCATCTGATAAACTCATCAGTTCCGAACACACTGAAACTAATGAAGATAATGAGACTTTATTTTACCTTGCTAGAAAGCTTGAGAAGAAATCCAAGTCAAATATAAGCTCAAGTTTTTCTATTAATACAAGTCCTGATGATGCAGAAATTGACAAATCAGAGCATCAGGCACCTAACATTGAACAAGTTATTGCAGATACAATTGACAATGTTGAGGTAGTAAATAGTTCAAAGGCTGAATTGTCTAGAGTAGCAGATATTGAAATTGTTAAGACTCCAGAAGAGCTAAAAGTTAACCAGCCTTCTATAGAATCTATAGAAGTAGAGTCTGAGAATTCACAGCATGAATCAATGGAAATATCTGTTGAACAAAATGAACAATTACAAACAGATACACCGACTGTAGAATTTGTAGAAAAATTGTACTCTGAACATTCTATAGAGACTGAACAGATGAATGTTGAGCATATTGACAATGTTCCTAACACTATTGAAGCTGAAGAATCAAGCTTACCTGAGTAGCTTCAAGATAATATTTTGGAAGAGGAACAACATGACATTCATTTTGAAGAAGAGGTTCCTGAAGATGAATTAATCTCTGAATCACGGCTTCAGGTATCACCTTCTTTGTGTACAATGTTAAACATTCAAGGTAATACAATTCATTTTAGATCTAAAGAAGCATTGCAGAAATACAATAATTTGATTACATGTCAGATTCTGCATGCTCGTCCAATAAAATTCAAAAATTTGATGGACATAAGAGATCTGTTTGAGTTTCAAGGCCTCATTAAATTCTTGCTAGTAGGAACGAAATGGAAGCAATACACAGAGCTTATTGCAGCTTTTTATAGCAATCTGGTCAAGAATGGAAATTTTCTGAAAACTCAAATAAATGAACAGGAGTTTATATTGTCTCCTGAGTTAATTTTTGAAGTTTTAGGATTAAAGAATGGTGTTGTTGTTACCAACAGATTTGACATGATAAGACAACTGGAATGGAACATTCAATCTTTATCAAAAATTCTAGATGTATATTCTGAAATGAGATTAATGGAAAATCTGAATGCAGAGGCAAGGTTTATTACAAATATATTGCATGCAAATTTATTTCAGAGAGTTGGACACAATATGGAAGTCAGCAGAAGTTGTTTATATGCAACTTATAGCTTACTAAATAGAATTCAAATCAATTGGTTTGATGTTTTCACTTCTCAACTATAGCATATGAGTTCAAAGTTATTTTATGGTGATGTTGTATGTAGACTCATTGCAAGCCAATTGAATTTATCTGACTGGCCCTCTGAAACTAAAGACATGAGAGCATTTAGTGTCAAAGATTTACAAAAATTCCAGGCCATGCATAAACCTCAACGACAACAACAACAACCTGATACAGACCATTTACAACAACAACAACAACAAAGTTATTCAGTTCAAGCAGAACAGCAAACCCAGCTACCTCCTGACTTAGATGTAGTACTTAACGACATCAAATATGATATTAAGCATCTAGGAGATAAAATATGTACTGCTATAAGTGATATACTTAGGAGGGGTCGCTAACTGTTTTTGTTTGTTTCTAAATACAAAATGTAATGTTTGTATTACTTGTTTGATTCATTGAACAATACATTTTTCTGTAAATGTCTTCAATTATTATTCTTGTTTACAGAAAGAGTTGTTGTAATTATATCTCTTATATATGTATATATATTCTTTGTAATTATCTTTTTGATTAATGACAAAAAGGGGGAGAAATATTATAAAAAGATGAATATGATCTTAATTGCATATATATATTATAAAAGGAGATGCTATTTAAATGGTTATTGTAATCTGACAAATGATAATTAGAAAACTGATACTTATATAATTATTGACATTTGAGAGTTTTAGTTCTGAGAGGTAAAATTTACACAAACAATAGAAATAAGCTTAAGTGAACTTAAGTCAACAAACAAGTTTGTTGAATTAAAAGTTAACCCAACGAAGGTGCTTTGTTGAGTTATACATATTTCATAATTGATTTAATATGGTTTTGTCATCATCAAAAAGGGGGAGATTGTTGAGTATTTTTATTTTGATGATGTGTGCTGAATGAAAATAATCATATTTGCTTAATTACTATTGCTTGTGAAAAGAAATTAAAATCATCAATTAATACATAAAAAGCTTACTGATATAAATACTTGTCTGTATTGGATCTAAAGTTAATAACTAGTCGTTTCGTTGCATTAATTTCTCATTTAGCTAAACGTTAAGTTAACGTGTGTTTTTATTGAAAAGCATGATATGTTTTAATGTTATATCTTATGTATCATGAACAGTGCACGTTTAGACAACTCGTTAAGTTAGAGTTTTGTTTGTATAGAGGTCACGTGAGAACTCGTTAAGTTAGAGGCTTAAAGGTTAAACTAGGTCACGTGATAACTCGTTAAGTTAGTGAGTAAAAGAAGAGATGAACTCGTTAAGTTAGTATTATACACGTGGTGAAATTATAAGTTATGAATGTTGTATTGTATCACGTGAGATGCACATGTTTAACTCGTTAAGTTAACATAACTAAACGCGTTGAGTTGCTATATTGAACACTAAGGCAACGCGTTAGGTTAGCGTTATAAACTTAAGTTGTTATTTTTGCACGTGGTAAAATTCTTATTATAAAAACATTTGTTTATTACTGGTTCATTGAGTTATCATAACACAATGGAGATGGTTCGTTGAGACAGCATAACACCACGGACATAGTTCGTTGAGTTAGTTACAGTACTTGTCACGTGAAATGGCACATGAGGAACTCGTTAAGTTAGAAACATTAAGTTATATATATACTTGTGTTACTCGTTTAGTTAACATTAAAGTAATGACTTCTTATTACACTGATGAAAAACTTTTGGACGAGAAAGTTTATTTTGCAGGAAATTTTTCAGAGATCTAGGATTGATGATTAGAGAAAATTTGAAATATAAACGTGGGTTAGAACGTGTGTGTTTCGATGAAGGAAAAGAAAAGACGTGGAGAAGTGGAAAACTGGTGGTGGTTAAATGTGAAGGATATGCACGAAATGAAGATACAGTATAAAAGGCATAGAATTCTCGTTGATCAATTTATCCTTGCACACAAAATGAAAAATCTTTTCAAGGATCAAACCATCCCTGCACACCAAAAGAAAAATCTTTTTCAGGAATCAAAAACACCTTCTCAGGGAAAATCTCTCAAGTGGAAGAAAGTTCAGTGAAGCATAAAAATGTAAGATTTTCGTCACTGAAGATTTGAAGTATCAGAAGAAAGCAAATTTGGTGAAGCATGAAAAGACAAGATATTCGTCACTGAAGAACTACTGAAGAAGAAAAAGAAGAAGAAGAAAGATCTCAAACAGGGAGAAAAGTTTTAAATTCCGCAAATTAGTTTTCTCTATTTGTAGTTATGAAATTGTTTAGATGATACATGGTATTGAAATGTAATTGCATCTACAATTTCTGAGGAGAATTGAATTGTATATTGTAATTGAAACCTTGAATAAAAATGATTTTATGAAATCAATGTCTTGACTTGTTTTTGAGTTTTAAAGTTTCAAATATATTTCAGAAAATATTAAAGATACACAATTCACCCCTCTCTTGTGTAGCCATACAATCCTACAGATAGTTTGATCATTGAAAAGATTTTTCTTTTTATGTGCAAGGATTAATTTGATCAACGAGAACTTTATGCCTTTTATACTGTATCTTCATTTCATGCATATCCTTCACGTTTAACCACTACCAGTTTTCTACTTCTTCACATCTTTTCTTTTTCCTTCATCGAAACACACGTTCTGACCCACGTTTATATTTCGAATTTTCTTTAATCATCAGTCTTGGATCTCTGAAAAATTTCCTACAAAATAAACTTTCTCGTCCAAAATCTTTCATCAAGCGTAATAAGAAGTCGTTACTTTAATATTAACTAAACGAGTAACACAAGTATATATATATAACTTAACGTTTCTAACTTAACGAGTTCCTCATGTGCCATTTCACGTGACAAGTATTGTAGCTAACTCAACAAACTAAGTCCGTGGTGTTACGCTAACTCAACGAACCAGCTTAACCTTTCTTTCAGAAGGTTAAATGATAACTCACCGAAAACAGTTTAAGTTTCAGATAGTTACGGTTGTAAGTCTTTGAAAAACTCTTTTTACTATAAAACTAATGAGACACGTGTCAAGACCTGAAAACATGACTTAAGTTACCTTTCAGATAGTTACGACTGTAAGTCTCCAAAAAAACTTTAACTCACCGATTCAGTAATAAACAAATGTTTTTATAATAAGAATTTTACCACGTGTAAAAATAACAACTTAAGTTTATAACGCTAACCTAACGCGTTGCCTTAGTGTTCAATATAGCAACTCAACGCATTTAGATATGCTAACTTAACGAGTTAAACATGTGCACCTCACGTGATACAATACAACATTTGTAACTTATAATTTCACCACGTGTATAACACTAACTTAACGAGTTCGTCTCTTCTTTTACACACTAACTTAACGAGTTGTCTAAAACGTGCATTATTCATGATACAGAAGATATAACTTTAAAACATATCATGCTTTTCAATAAAAACACATGTTAACTTAACGTTTAGTTAAATGAGAAATTAATGCAATGAAACGACTAGTTATTAACTTTCGATCCAATACAGACAAGTATTTATATCAGTAAGCTTTTTCTGTATTAACTGATAATTTTAATTTCTTTTCACAAGCAATAGTAATTGAGCAAATATGATTATTTTCATTTAGCACACATCATCAAAACAAAATACTCAACATTTTCAATAGTTAAACTTTCAGATAGTTAACGTTTCATTTTTGTCAAATAGTTTATATTAAAAAAACTCGTATAGTTAAGTTATCTGTACGTGTGTTTTTAATGTTTTAAGTTGTCATGTGTTTTCCATGTGCGTTCGGTAATGAAAATTGAATAGGTAGATAACTGTTCGCGTTTTTATACGCATTGATAGATAAGTCTTCGAGTTTTATAAAATGACTAACGAACAGATAAGTTTGCTATGTTTAGTCACGTGTTTTGCAAGTGCAAAAACTCGAAGAGTTATATATAAGTATTCGAGTTTTTACAAGACTTAAAGGATAAGTGTTCGACTAAATCGAAGACTTAGAAAATATTCTACAAGACTCCAGGAAAATAAAGTTTCAGTGAATCTACGAGTGGAGATCATGGAAATTCAAAATGATAGTGGAGAAAGTGGAAACTCAAAAAGATATTAATTTGGATTAAAGAACAAAATTAGTACGTGATTATGGATTATGGATTAAGTGGATGAACATGCTAAACGTGAAGACATAATTTGACTACTAATAGAGAGTACGAGCTACATTACAATAGAGGATCCCAATCTCAAAAACCAAGTCTGAATATTCAATCTAGATCCCTAACTGAAAAGTTAAGTTTGAATATTCATATTCTGAAAAATTCTCCAACATTAGAAGAAGTTTGAAATTCCAAGCAATTTCAGAAAAGGAGCTGCAAACGTAAGAAGTCTGGAAATTCGACAACTGGAGAAGAAGAGATATAGAAGCTGAGCAAAGAGAAAGAAAGAAGCTGTATGCATAAAGATCAGGTTTTATACAATTCAAAATTAGTTTTGAATAAGAACTTCATTTTTCTATTTGAATTGTATATTGAACACTACTGTATCAAAACCTTTAAGAAGGGAATTAAGCTGAAAAGATATTGTAAATTATGTCTTTAAATAAAGAGTAGAATTTCATTTACGAGTGTTTTGTGCTCTTGTTTTATCTGCTAGTATTTTAATTACTAAAGACATAATTCACCCCTCCTCTTGTGATACATACGATCCTACATAAGGTTTTTCATTTCGGATAGTTAGCTATTTCTCTATTTTAATGTATTTTCGGTTACTTTCTTTTGAAGGACACGTGTCAGTCTCTCATCGCTTGACTTAAGTGACTTTCAGAAGGTTATGATGTAACTATCCGAAAACTCTTAAGAATCATAGAGTTACCTTCTATAAGTATCCGAAAATAGTTTTAAGCTTCGGATGATTGAGTTTTCTATTATTTCTGACTTAAGTGACTTATCGGAAGGTTACCTGTGTAACTATCCGAAATCTCTTAAGGATTGGAGAGTTATCTTTTATAAGTATCCAAAACATGTCTTCTCTATCGGATAGTTTATTTTTAATATTTTATAATGCTATTTCAGAAGGACACGTGTTTCAATTTTAATACATGACTTAAGTGGTCTTTCGAAATGTTAGTTCTATCTATCCGAAATGATTTTAAGTTTCGGCAAGTTATCTTTCTAATTCTCCGATTTCCTAAAGGCCTCTAAAGATTTTATTTTTACAGAAACTATAGCAACTATTATTAATTGACTAACCATTGTGGCAAGATATCTTTTGATTGCAGATCTCGACTTTATTATGATTGAAGGTTGTTGGAAATGAATTACTGCATAAGGCATCTGACCATTTCAGAATTCTTTCCACCTATGAAAATCTTGAAGGAAAAATAAAAAGGATTTGCAGAAAAACTGAAACACACATACACAGAATTTTTTTTCAACACTCGAAAGGAGAAATTGTCTGCTCAACAATTCTGCAAACATTTTGAAGATTCGTCTACAACAAAGTCCAAAAGATCAAAAGCTGTAAATCAATCAAGAATTCTCCTCAGAGTTTCTTTGTCAACTCTTCATTGGAGTTGATCTAGTCTTGTGTGTCTTTTTCATTTTTAGTCTGTGACTCCTAGTTTTAAACTGTTTTCTCATCAGCTTTAAAAACCCTAACTCACAAGGGTGTCGTGAATATACCCTTCACAAGGTTGAGGCCTTGGTGAAGAGAGTGAGGTGTGACACTTCACTTGCTCAAGATTGAGGTCTTGAGTACACAAAGTTGGTGCTTTGTGTGAGGTTTTTGTTTAGCCTTTAAAATATCTGTAAGGTTGTTGCTTAGCCTGCAAAAGTAACTTGTTTAAGGTTTGTGCTTAGCCTTAAAAGCACTTAGTAGAATTCTCGAGGTTGTGGCCTTGAGGAGTGGACTACCCAGTTTGGAGAACTACTATAAATCTCTTTGTGTTCTTTACTTTCTACATTGCAAGTTTTAATTCCTAAATCAATTAATCAAGGTTCATTGGTGTCAACAACTTCCGAAATTTTAAAAGCAAAATAAATTTTATTAAGACACTATTCACCCCCCCTCTATTGTGCCATTCGATCCTTTCATTATATGCCATAGTTTGAAATTAATTGACTTAAAGAATACTTTCATTCTATATTTCTAGTAGTCATAATTGCTACCTTCGAACATAGGAGGACGATTAGTGGTCTGTCCTTTAGTCATAACTAAGATTTCAGTATTATCCATTTTAAACAGATGATCCTAAGTAACTGACAGGAAAAACTGATTCCTAAATAAAGAAATGAAAGTTTTTCAAATACTTTCATACTAGATGTAGTAGAGAGTAGACAATCTAACAAGAGTTTAATTGCTCTGATACCAGTTGTAGAATCGTTGCATCACAAGAGGGGGGGTGAATTGTGTCTTTAGTACTTAAAATTACTAGTAGATAAAACAAGAGCACAAAATACTCGTAAATAAAATTCTATTCTTTATAAACTTTAAAGAAAAAATTTACAATATCTTTTCATCTCAATTCCCTTCTTCACGATTTTGATACAGTAATGTCCGATATACAATTCAAATAGAAAATGAAGTCCTTATTCAAAACTAATTTCGAATTGTATAAAATTTGATCTTTATGCACGTAGCTCTTTTCCTTCTTTTTACTTAGCTTTTGTATCTCTTCTTCTCCAATTGTCGAATTTTCAGACTTCTTGCGTTTGCAGCTCCTTTTCTGAAATTACTTGGAATTTCGATCTTCTTCTAATATTGGAGAATTTTTCTAGATATGAATATTTGAACTTAACTTTTCAGTTAGGAATCCGAATTGAATATTCAAACTTTGTTTTTGAGATTGGGATCCTTGTTGTAATGTAGCTCTTACTCTCTATTTGTAGTCGAACTATGTTCATCCACTTAATCCACAATCCATAATCCATAATCCACATACTAATTTTTTCTTTAATCCAAATTACTATCTTTTTGAATTTCCACTTTCTCCACTATCATTTTAAATTTCCACGATCTCCACTTGTAGATTCACCAAAACTTTATCTTCTTGGAGTTTTGTAGAATATCTTCTAAGTCTTCGTTTTAGTCGAACACTTATCCTTTAAGTCTTGCAAAAACTCGAACGCTTATCTGTAACTCTTCGAGTTTTTGCACCTACAAAACACATGACTAAACAAGGAAAACTTATCTATATGTTAGTCATTTTATAAAAACAGTTATCTATCTATGCGTATAAAAACTCGAACAGTTATTTAACTCTTCGATTTTCATTACCGAACGCACATGGAAAACACGTGACAACTTAAAACATTAAAAACACACATGCAAATAACTTAACTATACGAGTTTTTAATATAACTCTTCGACAAAAATGAAACGTTAACTATCCGAAAGTTTAACTATCGAAAATTTAACTATTCGAAAACTTTAACTATCCGAAATAAAAAATGAAACTTTTCGATAACCTATTAACATTTAATTACGTAACAATTATACTTAGAGAATATTATTTAGACTTATTTAAAAACTTTAATAAAGCATATATCATCAAAACAAAATTTCTAACAATTGTTGAGGTCCTTGGAGTCTTGAATGGAGGTGGATTTTTGTTTCCACACAATAGTTAAGCTTCTCAAAATCTTTTGTACTTGTTCACGCATAGAAAATTCATTTCCCAAGTCTCTCAAGTTGTTAATGATCTTAGTAAATCTGGAAAACATTTCAGTTATACATTCATTTTCATTCATCTTAAATAGTTCTAATTTTCTCAACAAGATGCTAATTTTTATGTCTTTTACTTAGCTTGTACCTTCGTGTGTAACTTAAAGGATTTTCCAAGCTTCATGTGTTGATTTACATGTAGAAACTTTATTATACTGTTCAACTAGTAGTGCATAGTATATAACATTCAGCCCTCGAGCATCCAATTGGATGATTCTCTCATTCTCCTTAGTCGAGTCTATAACATTACTAGTAAGAAGTGTAGTTCCAAGAACAACAATCTTCCAAAGTTTTACATCAGAACTTTTAAGGAAACACTCCATTCTATTCTTCCAATAATTATAATTGGAACCATTGAATAGAGGAGGTCAGTGAATATTTTGCCCCTTAGCAAATTGTGTCATAATAATCCAAATGGTTAAATTTTAAAATGGATTAACCAAACTCTGATACCAATTGTTAAGATCGTATGGCTCTCCAGAGGAGGGGTGAATGGTGATCTATGTGTAATTTTAGGTTCTTTTTATTTTCAACAAGTTGATTCGATTAATCTGTGAGCTTGAATAATAAATATGCATGCAAAATAATAAAGAATAATGAACACAAGGAAATTTTAGGTGGTTCATCAACTTGGCTAGTCCACCCCTAAGGTTCACTTGGACTTCACTAAGTATTTAACTACTTATAACACTTGCTTTCAGATTGAAGCAAGAACCAACACTTGAGCTTTCAAGTAGAAGCTCAACAACTAACCTTTCTTGAGCTTCCAGGTCTAAGCTCTTAACCAACAATGAGTTTTTAGGTATAAACTCACGAACCAACGGCTTTAAGCTTTGAATCAGAACTTGAGCACAAGGAGCTTTTGTGTTTCAGTATGCTTGAGAGTGTATCACTTCTATATTTGCAAATTGAGTATATTGCTAGAATTTTTGAGTAGCTCACAATATTTGATAATTGTTGTTTTTATCTTCCCTTTACTGATTATATTTATACTAAGAGGTATAACGATCATATTCACTTCTAACGAGTATTTTCTGTTGTATTTGTTGTGTAGTCAATCTCAAAAATAGCAAGTTACCATTCTGTATACTGTCCAACTTATAACATTTCGATTCTTTTTGATTTTCGAATAGTTAACTATTGTAACCTTCCAAAAATCCAAATGACTGTTCTATAACTTTCTGATGGATAAATGCTTCCTTTAACTTTGTCACGTGAGATTTTAAGTTATGCATGTGAGGTGTCTTAAGTTTGGATGCTTAACAAATGTAACTCATTGAAAAGTCTCTTCTTTCAGATAGTTAGTTACAATAGCCTTCTATTTTTCCCTTTAAGCTTTCGACTACTGTCTTCTTATTTTGACACGTGCATAATAGGATGACTTAAGTTTCAGATAGTTCATTCTGTAACCTTCCAAAAATTTTCTATTTTTTGGATAGTTAGCTTTCCCAACTTTTCGTAAAGTTTTCTAAGCTTCTGACTAGATTTCTACACGTGTGAAATTAAATGACTTAAGTTTCAGACAATTAGCCTTTCTAACTTTCCAATTTCCTTGAACTTCCAGATAGATAAGCCTGGTAACCTTTTAACTTCCCGAATGTGTTGTTGGTGCTTATTAAACTAACTCTTCGGATACTTAAGTTTGTAACTTACCAAAGAATCTTGTTTTTCTCTAGCAATAACTTCTGAATTAATTGTATCTATTTATCTACCTTCTGATCTTCAATTTGCTGAACTATCTTGTGACACCTGTGAAATATAATTTGTTTCCTCACACAAGTTTTTACATTATCAAAATACAAGGGTTCTAACATAATTATCAAAACTTTTTGTAGGATCATATGGCTACACAAGAGGGGGGTGAATTGTGTATTTTTAATATTTTCTGAAATATAATTGAAACTTTAAAACACAAAAACAAGTCGAGACATTGTTTTCATAAAATCATTTTTATTCAAGGTTTCAATTACAATATACAATTCAATTCTCCTCAAAAATTGTAGATGCAATTATATTTTGATACCATGTATCATCTAAACAATTTCATAACTACAAACAGAGAAAACTAATTTACAGAATTTAAAACTTTTCTCCCTATTTGAGATCTTTCTTCTTCTTCTTTTTCTTCTTCAGCAATTCTTCAGTGACGAATATCGTGTCTTTTCATGCTTTACCGAATTTGCTTTCTTCTGATACTTTAAATCTTAAGTGACGAAACTCTTATCTTTTTATGCTTCACTGAATTTTCTTCCACTTGAGAGATTTTTCCCAAAGTGGTGTTTTTGATCCCTAAAAAAGATTTTTCTTTTGGTGTGCAGGGACGATTTGATCCTTGAAAAGATTTTTTGTTTTGTGTGCAAGGATAAATTGATCAACAAGAACTATATGCCTCTTTTATACTATATCTTTATTTCATGCATATCCTTCACGTTTAACCACTACCAGTTTTCCACTTCTCCACATCTTTTCTTTTTCCTTCATCGAAACACACACATTCTAACCCACGTTTATATTTCGAATTTTCTTTAATCATCAGTCCTAGATCTCTGAAAAATTTCCTAAAAATAAACTTTCTCATCCAAAAATTTTTCATTAGTGTAACAAGAAGTCATTACTTTAATGTTAACTAAACGAGTAACACAAGTATATATATATAACTTAACGTTTCTAACTTAACGAGTTCACCATGTGCCATTTCACGTGACAAGTACTGTAACTAACTCAACGAACTAAGTCTGTGGTGTTATGCTAACTCAACGAACCAGCTTAACCTTTCTTTCGGAAGGTTAAACAATAACTCACTGAAAATAGTATAAGTTTCGGATAGTTACAGATGTAAGTCACCGAAAAACTCTTTATATTATAAAACTAGTGAGATACATGTCAAGACCTGAAAACATGGCTTAAGTTACCTTTCGGATAGTTATGACTGTAAGTCTCCGAAAAAACTTTAATTCACCGATTCAGTAATAAACAAATGTTTTCATAATAAGAATTTTACCACGTGTAAAAATAACAACTTAAGTTTATAACGCTAACCTAACACGTTGCCTTAGTGTTCAATATAGCAACTCAACGTGTTTAGTTATGTTAACTTAACGAGTTAAACATGTGCACCTCACGTGATACAATACAACATTCGTAACTTATAATTTCACCATGTGTATAACACTAACTTAATGAGTTCGTCTCTTCTTTTACTCACTAACTTAACGAGTTATCACGTGACCTATTTTAACCTTTAAGCCTCTAACTTAACGAGTTCTCACGTGACCTCTATACAAACAAAACTCTAACTTAACGAGTTGTCTAAACATGCACTATTCATGATACAGAAGATATAACATTAAAACATATCATGCATTTCAATAAAAACACAGTAAGCTAAGTGAGAAATTAATGCAACGAAACGACTAGTTATTAACTTCAGATCCAATACAGACAAGTATTTATATCAGTAAGCTTTTTCTATATTAATTGATGATTTTAATTTCTTTTCACAAGCAATAGTAATTGAGCAAATATGATTATTTTCATTCAGCACACATCATCAAAACAAAAATACTCAACAATCTCCCCCTTTTTGATGATGACAAAACCATATTAAATCAATTATGAAATATGTTTAACTCAACAAAGCAACTTCGTTGGGTTAACTTTTAATTCAACAAACTTATTTGTTGACTTAAGTTAACTTAAGCTTATTTCTATTGTTTGTGTAAATTTTATCTCTCAGAACTAAAACTCTCAGATATCAATAATTATATAAGTATTAGTTTTCTAATTATCATCTGTCAGATTACAATAACCATTTAAATAGCATCTCCTTTTATAATATATATATGCAATTAAGATCATAATCATCTTTTTATAATATTTCTCTCCCTTTTTGTCATTAATCAAAAAGATAATTACAGAGAATATATATATATAGAAGAGAATTACAACAACTTTCTATTGCAACGGCCTTTCGAAGACTGTCAACTTTTGTTTTGTCTATAGCAATATCTGATTCTACTTGTTTTGAATATAAAGGATTAGGGATAGCTAATTCATGCTATTCCTCAAATGCATGTAGTCTTGTACCGTTTATAGGAGTTTGAGGAGTTCTATTTGATGAACCTACACCTTTTTCCAAATATTTCGCATACTATTCCAAAAATGCAATCTCAGCACATTTCATTCTGTATTCTCTATCAAATTTACTACGAATACCCATGTATGTAATATTTGCATCAGTATGTTGAAGTTCTTGTCTAACTTCATCTAATATACCCTGAGGAAAGAAGTAATCTCTATAAAGTTCTGCTAACCTTTTGTCCACTAGAAATATTTTCTTGAACCAAGTACGTGGAACTTCATCATTCTCTATTTCTTTTCCTTTTGCATCTCTTCTACTTTTGCCTTTTCCTCTGCCACGACCTTTGTAGAACTTGGAGACCATCGTCGCAGGTTGTAACAGCAACAAACGGAAAAGATTTTCTTGACAAAGTTTACAAATAACCTAAGTGCCCGTGTAATAAGTGTTTAAATAGGGTTTTTAGGCGTATAACTCAACGTGAAGAGAAGTCGGGTTTAGAAATTAAATAAATATTGAACAAAGTTTATTCAATCAAGGTACCCGAAATATTCAAGTATAACTCATTGAGTTAACTAACCTAACGAGTAAAATATTGTCTAGAGGCAGTTTTACACGTTACCTTATCTAACATAAAGTCTAGTTAGTACACTTAAAACAATTTTCGAATGCTTCCAACTGAAACGTTCCGAAAACAACATACAAGCTAAACTTAACATTATCTTGAAAACATTGTAAACTATTTGATCATTTTGTCCTTTGAATCTAAAATAGTTTATTTGTCTTTGTAAATTATTTCATCAAGATTTTAAGAGGACAGTAATTCAGATTAACTAAGATTTGTATTCTAAATTATATTAATCTGTTTTCGACAATGTTAATCCTCCCCCTACAAATATACTTCAAATATATTCAATCAAAATACAAAATATACTTGTAGTGACAATAGATGTTAAGTATAACTATACTTTTAAATTTTCTTTTCAGAAACTTCCGTTATCCTAACATCATCAAAAATGATTTCCAAAATCAATTCCTACTGTATATGAAACAAAACACAACTTTGAACTCAATTCGATTAATTCAAGGAGAATAAAAGAATGTATCTCAAATAAACATTTTCGAATGTACTAATGTTGATTCAATAAATCAGTAGTCATATTGGTATAAACTATATGCGATTCAAAGATATCTGTAATTAATGAAACAACTTTTTCTTTTCAAAATAGTAGATATTGATAATTTTCTTTAAAAGTTAGCTTGAAAAGCTTGAATCATACAAGAGCTTTCTAATGTACCCGTGTAATGAGCTTTCAGTCAACAATCCCAGATCTGATCAGGACCTTAGGTTGCCAGATTTAAAGAATCTTTTTTTAGGACAACAATCCTTACATACCTATCTGCTCAAGTACAAAAGGCTTGTGATCAAACTGATCAATAAACTCTCAAAGATTTTCACTTTGTAAGCACTTTTCATTTTAAGCACAGTATATATGTATTTCATTAATACAGATGCAATAAAACACAAATCTCATATAATTTTTACTTCTATTATTTTACTGAGAATATGAATCAATTTCAATAAGCGAATTTCAAAAATTTCAAAAATTTTGCTAAATTCAAAAATTTTTGAAATTTCTAAATTTTTATAATTTCAAAAATTTTTCATCAGTGTAACAAGAAGTCATTACTTTAATGTTAACTAAATGAGTAACACAAGTATATATATATAACTTAACGTTTCTAACTTAACAAGTTCACCATGTGTCATTTCACGTGACAAGTACTGTAGCTAACTCAACGAACTAAGTCTGTGGTGTTATGCTAACTCAACGAACCAGCTTAACCTTTCTTTCGGAAGGTTAAACGATAACTCACCAAAAACAGTTTAAGTTTCGGATAGTAACAGATGTAAGTCACCAAAAAACTCTTTATATTATAAAACTAGTGAGACACGTGTCAAGACTTGAAAACATGGCTTAAGTTACCTTTCGGATAATTATGACTGTAAGTCTCCGAAAAAACTTTAACTCACCGATTCAGTAATAAACAAATGTTTTTATATTAAGAATTTTACCACGTGCAAAAATAACAACTTAAGTTTATAACGCTAACCTAACGCGTTACCTTAGTGTTCAATATAGCAACTCAACGTGTTTAGTTATGTTAACTTAACGAGTTAAACATGTGCACCTCACGTGATACAATACAACATTCGTAACTTATAATTTCACCATATGTATAACACTAACTTAATGAGTTCGTCTCTTCTTTTACTCACTATCTTAACGAGTTATCACGTGACCTATTTTAACCTTTAAGCCTTTAACTTAACGAGTTCTCACGTGACCTCCATACAAACAAAACTCTAACTTAACGAATTGTCTAAACGTGCACTGTTCATAATACAAAAGATATAACATTAAAACATATCATGCTTTTCAATAAAAACACACGTTAACTTAACGTTTAGCTAAATGAGAAATTAATGCAACGAAACGACTAGTTATTAACTTCAGATCCAATATAGACAAGTATTTATATCATTAAGCTTTTTCTATATTAATTGATGATTTTAATTTCTTTTCACAAGCAATAGTAATTGAGCAAATATGATTATTTTCATTCAGCACACATCATAAAAACAAAAATACTCAACACTTTTATATGGGAATCATTAATTCACTATTGTGCTTATGCCTAAGTAGAAGAATGTTTGGTGATTAACTATATTTGTATAAATGGTAATCGCAACAAACCAACTTTGTTGTATTTACTCAAACACCATGAAGCCAATATAAAAATAAGGTAAACATAATAGACTAACTCCATTGTGTTTACATAAACATCATGAAGTTGATATAAAAATAAGGTAAACACAATGGACTAACTCTATTGTGTTTACAAATGGTCCATCATGTTTACACGAACACTATGAACCTTATGGTAAACATTAAAGATAAACACAAATGAACTAACTCTATCATGTTTATGCAAATGATATGAACTCTATGTTTATATAATGGTAAATACAATGAATTGACTTTGTTGTATTTATACAAATACTATAGACTCTATATATATAAATAAAGGGTAAATACAACAGATTAACTCTATCATATTTATACATATACTACAAGCCTCTACTATTCTCAAAACACCTAAACACAACAAACTAATTCTATCGTATATAAAGACTTTATATATTTTATTTTATTTTTTTCATATTTCACACAGCACATCCTCCTTTTATCTCTTTTATTTCAGGTAATTTTTATACTATACATGATTTTCCTACTTAATACGAAATCTTGCTAAATTCATATAGATAATAAAAATTAGCCTATATTTGACAACTATTTGATAACAATATGCACAATTTTGTTTTGAACATTATATCTTATATCTTTTCATTGTCCTACTTAGGATTGGTGTTAAGCTAAGAGTAGATTCTCACAAAAATTTAAGCTTGGCAACAATGTTTCTATATAATTTTTAACAAAAAATTAATTATTTTGTTAGAAATAAAAATACTAACTAATCCTAGTACGTGAGGTGTTGACTTTGTGAATCCTCTTCTTTTTATGTATTTTTATCTATAATCAAATTACATAAATTTAAATCCTTTTTCACAATTTCCAACCAAGTAGTATAGACTTTACTCTTTTTTAGTTTATTCTACATTAATTAATTCTCCTTTCCTAATTGATGTATTCATCAACCTTTTAAGAATATCACCAAACCACTTAAGCTAATTCTTTCTTATCTTATTTTTAATTGATGCAACTCCTATTCAATTTTAATAAATTTATTTTTAACCCAATCTCTTATTATCACTTATCCATTCTATAACTTTTTATAAATATTCATGCTTCACAAACGAGCATTCTAAATCACAAATCATAAAATATATGGAATGAATAGCAATTCTATGAAATTTTTTCTTTTAATTTTAAGGATATCCTTCTATCATATAATATTTCAAAAACATTTCTCTATTTCATTCTATTGTAATCTCGTCAATAATATCTTACATAATTTTACCAGTGCTACTTATTATAGATTTTAAGAATTTAAAAGTCTTACTTTTACAATATCTCTTGACCTTGTAATTGTACATCTTCATTGTTACAATTTTTATTGAATCCAAAATTTCATATATTCATTTTTTAATTTACTCAATCAAAATTCCTTAGACTCTAAAGTCTCTCCATAATCCTAATTTAAAACTAATTACTATCTTACTTTGCTAACTAAAATTATGTTAACAGCAAATAGCATATATAAAGATTTTTTTAAAAAACAATTCCTCAATTATTTCATTCATAATTAATAGATATGAACTTAGAACCTTTTGTATAACCATGTCTGTTGGAATTTCTCTAGTTCTTTTAGTTTTAACATTTGTAACTTCTTTTTCATGCACATCTTTTAGAATATAAACATATCCTATAAGTACTTTCTTTTCCAGAACCTACCACAACAGATTCTAGATACTTTATTAAGTTTTTTGAAATTAATGAAAACTGTCCTTTTTCTTAATTCTAAAATTTTCTATTAGCTAAGTATTGCAAACTACTCAATATAAACCCAAATTAATTTTTTTATAATTTTACTTTTATAGTATTACTAACTTAAGACCACTAATTATTAATATTTTGTATATCTTTTTTTTATTTTTAAATATAGATATTAAAGAATTTTTCTCTATTTGTCTAAACATTATTTTTTAATCTTTAAAATTATAAAAAATTTAGTTAACCACTTAATCCCTACTCCACCCAAACACTACCCCACAAACTACCAATTCTTCTAAAATGACTATAATTTATATATTTTGTATTGTTACTCAAATTTTACACATAAGAGTCTCTTAAGATAGATTCAACAAAAAAATTTACTAAAGCACCTAAACCATCTTCTGTTTCAACTTCTTTTACTAAAATTTACACCCTCATCTTTTATATACTTGAACTCAAATCTCTAAATTCTCTCAAGCCTAAACCAATTTATATATCTTTCTTTGTTGTGTGGTTAAAATATCATATAAGTTCTTATAAGCCTGATTTTTAACTTTATTAACAATTTTCTAAACATTGTTCTTTTTGCTAGCTCATACTTATTTAAATTTTCTTTATTTTTATAATTATGATAGATTGATAGCATTCTTTCTTTTCTTTTATTTACATCTTCATTCTACCATCAACCTTTTTTTACCTAATAGAGATATCTTACAATACTTAAAATTTTTATAACAATCTTTTAATAAAAGTAGTCATTATTCTGTTAGCAAATGGAACAAAAAGTCGCATGAGTTTGGATCGCAACAAAAAAGACAATGGATATGTATCCAACGATCGAGCATTTTTCATGCTATCTGGGTTAATGTTAGGCGTTGGAGAAATTTATGTAGGCCTCATAATGGTCAGACTTGTCTCTTCCCATGCTTTCGTTTCTGAGTATTGCTGTCTGCAAGTTACGAGAATTCAAGTCAAGGTAACAAACCATAAAAATTTGAATGGAAACATGCTCAAATTAAACTGGACATATGCTTGATATAATTTGTCGTTAACCCTAATGAAATATTGCTGGTCACCTCAGCTTGTAAACGATTTTCATCGGGATGCAGTTATAGTTTCAATAAATAATTTTATGCCACTTTCACAAATACACAGTAAAAACACGTTTTTTCGCTATTTCCTCTGGAGAAAAAAATACTCTTCCCAGTAATATGCATACATCACAATTTTGTTATTTTCGTGCAAGATACTGATGAATTATGATAGAATAATTTACCTTTGGTCGTTCCATAGAGCCGGCAAGATAGCCTATCCCAAAGGACAGGGAGGAATAGGCAGCGACAAACTCCACCCCTTTCAATAGAGGCACATTTACGTGGGCCTAATAAAGAAACTCGTGTTAGTGTCCTTCAAATAGGCAAATAAAACACCGTACAAAAATTTGTTGCAACCTTCTGGACATCAGCCTGCACAAGAAGCAAGCCCCCAATTGTCTCCCCAGATTTCTGAACGCTCTCTTGTGAAATAGAATGAAGTACCTTTTTACATGCAGAGGCAGGTCCCGCTTGAGACCTAAAAGATTAAGTGATACAAGATTTAACTAGCCGAAAGCATTGTCCAAGCCCCATTGCCGGGCAATAAAGAAATTGAATCCAGTTCTTGTGGAACTCTACAAAGTTTATTCAATTACTTGGCTTGTTAGTCTCGACCAAAGCTTGCAGCTAGTAGATGAATAATGACTTCAGGAAAAAACCCTCTCTTTTTTTTATATTTGAAAATAAGAAAATATATCAGACTGAGCCGTAACAAGGAACTTGTAAAGGCTTTTCAAAACCAAAAAGAATATGATGAGCTAGTAAGATAAGATGAATGTGATTGCATTCTCAAGAATATTTTTAGTTGGAAAAATGCAGACTGGAAAAAGTACAAGGAAAATTTTCAGAAAATTCAAACAGATCAAAAATGTCTTTTAGTTGTACTGTACATTGATGCCGACGTGCAGCATTCACGTGCTGCAAAACCTTTAATGAAATGTTCTCCAGCACCAGTTGCACAGCAACCAACTAGAAATGGTGCACCAAAGAGGTCACTTGAGGAGGCCCAGCAGCCTGAACCATACATTGCAGCCAAGCCAACCCGTCCATCAACCTACAGGAACCCAAAACAATTATTAGCATATTGATTAAAAGTATAAATTACAGAAAAATAATACTTTCTAGGAGATATACTGTGGTCTTTTAAATGTACTTTGCCACATCATGATACGTCTTATGTTGAAAAAAATAAAAAACCAATACATATACAACACATGCTAAAATTTATATAATAAAAAAGTTATTACTCACCTTCATAGCAATTCCTCCACTTGATGCTCCAGAAGCTATATGTCCAAGAGAATCAATGCAAATTGCCCCAACAGTATCCATAATGCAGTCCTCTCCAAAAGCATATTGTGCTTTCTCACCAAATTTATCCATCTCCACAATGCAATGAGATTTTCCACCTACGAAGGGTAATATTGTAACTTGAATGCTTAAAAGGGAATACTGACAACAACAAAAAACTTGCTTCTTGGTGTGTATGTCCAAATATCAGATGCCATGTTAAACCCTCTAATAGTTATAAAGGGAAAAATAAAACATCTTAAGTTTAGGACCTATTGGCACCATAATGGCAAGCATTTGCTGCTGAAAAAAAATAATTCAGTTGTCCAAAATTAGAACAAAAGAAACTAAGATGAACAAACATTTTCTTTTTAGCTATTATTGCAGAGTCTTCATTATATGACCTAATTAGACCTCCCCATAAAAATACCTTACATTCAGGAATTTTTTACTTGCATACCATCAAAAAATTTGATAATTACTTGTATGCTATTCAAAAATTCACATTTTCTTGTATGTTATTAAAATTTTATGATTATTACAAGGATATCCTTGCAGTTAACATATCAAGGGAATTGATAGGGATACCAAAGGAAAACAAATTTTTTTAATACATACAATTAAATATGAATTTTGAATGACATACGAGTAAATACAATATTTTTTGATGACATAAACAATAATAATTCATGTCATAATATCTTTATATGGAATTAGTTACATGAATTTTTCCAATATTTCTATCAATAGTAGACTCTTTGATTAAATTACATAAATTTAAATTTTTTCTCATAATTCCTAACCAAGCAATTTTAGACTTTTCTCCTCTAATTAGTATATCCTTTGTTCTCTTAAGGATATGTTTAAACCACTTAAGTTAATTTTCTATTATCTTATTTTGAATTGGTGCAACTCCTACCCTACTCCTAATAAAATCATTTTTAACTTATTCCTTATAATATTACCATTCATCTAAGCATTCGCATCTGTGCAATACTAACTTTTTCTAAATATTCATGCTTTATAGTCTAATATTCTGAATTATAAAGTATAATTGGATGAATAAAAAAAAATTTAATTTTTTTCCTTTTTATTTTAAGTTTATTTCCCATCATATAATACTCAAAAAAATTATATTTTATTCAACGACATGCAAATAAAAAAATCCTATATTTAAATACTAAACAATGAAACAAACCAATAATTTGTAATCATAAATATGTTTCTTCCATTCCCATGTGATTCTTTGGAAACTGAAATACCTTGAGGCATATCACTTGATGGAGTATCCAAAGTAAGTCCCACGCTAGAAGATTCACTCTTGTCCCTAGCAGAAGCAAGCATACGTGTATATTTTAACCATTGTCCTTTTGTCCTTTCTGTTACCAATAACTACCAAATATGTACCAAGGCAGCCAATTAAGGAGAGAAATACAATAACTAATTTAGAGTTACAAGTAGAAAACAAACATAAAAATGATAATAAAATAAAGAATTGAAACCAAATAGAAAAAAATGAATCAAAAAATACCAGATCAGATTCTGAAGTACTTCCTGCCATGACTATGCCCTTGGATTTTCCCCATTCTCGTGCACCTTCACCAACCAAGAAGCTGAAATGTATGAGATGATATGGATTAAGTAATTAAGAAAAGGATACAAAACCAGATAGGATCCAGCAGTAATTCAAAGTCAAAATTGCTTTAGATTAAGACACAATAGAGATTATTGTATTTAATAGGAATGAAACAGAATTAGAAGCACCATGATTTATACTTATTACATGTGAGATTCCTTTTTCAGGTCATACCAAATGACCCCATTATGTAGTGTGTAAGTCATGGTTTCAATCCTAGAAACAGCCACTCCACATTTGGAGACGAAGTTGCATAAAAACTGAACCTTCAAAGAACACATATTTGTGTATGCGTTATGCACTGAGCTTACCCATTTTTACCATGTGATAACAAACAAAGCAATTATCACTCTCCTAGTACCATAAATACATATGCTCACTTGACAGGCAACAAGCAATTAAAAGCAACCATACTAGAAAAACATCTTAAGCTTTAGGCCTTGGTAGATTCATACAGTTCCTCATAACAGTTTTCCATTCAACATTTTGGGATAAAGCCCATAGGCTAATGTTTATGGGGGGTTGAACAACTGAATCCGAATGCAACCACAAGTTCTACCACTTAGATGGGAACTATTTATTTTTCCTTTCAGGAAAAGTCTTGTGAATCAATCAAAAAAATTACTTCTTGTTTGTGAAACTGCATCCATTTTAAATATTTTGAAAGAATAATTGTTAGTGTATTTCCATTAATAAATTTCCATGGAATTGTTTCATCAGTACTATAGAATGTTTGTGGTTTTCTAAACTTCAATGCTAACTGAAATTTGATTGAATGTCAAGGAATGCTTAGTTAATGCAAAAGCTCCTACACTGGAGGTATTCGACCAAGAAAAGATCTTAGTAACTGATCTTTCAACAATGCTGTAGCAATTTGAATAGCATTTTTTACACCTGCAATAAAGTTAATAATGAGCTTCTTCAGACCCTTCAGAAAATGAAAGCCAAATGATCGATGAGAATGCATAATACAGTCAATAAACCTGGCACAGCTCCAACAGCCCCAAATGCTCCTGAGTGACCATCCATTATACTAGCATCACATTCAACATGACCTTTTTCTGTCAAATTTGAACCCCTTCCTGCATTCGTTATTGGATCATCCTAAAGAAAAACAACTACCTTCACAATATCCAATTTTTTTCAAAGAAACAAAAATATCATCAAATTACCAAGAAATTGAGTGGATGCATAAACAAGAAAATACTGCCTTTTTGAATAAATTGATCGTAGGAATGGAAGGAGGGGGAGCAAACCTCTAATACTTGAATAGCTGCTGAGACAGCATCAACACAACTACCATTATCCTGTTCAGCATTAAGGACAATGTTCAATAGATCAATAATTTACAATAGATAAACAACCAGCACAGAAAAGTTTATTATATCTATCCCACATAGAAAAAACAATAAGAAAATAGTTCTGTGAAGTTTTACAAAAACAGATCAATAAAATGTGATCATTATTATCATTACCAAATTGTGAATTTGAGAGGAAGATGAATGCATGGTGTAAGGACAAACTGTTATATTCCTTCAACTTTCGGGACCTTCACATGAACAAAGGTAATCAATGCAGACTTTGCCAACAACCTATTTTAGCTGAATCTGCATTCTCAGTGGTGTACTGCCTAGACACGAGGTAGGAACTTCTCCCTTCCTATCAATAAGTTGATGGAAGAAAGGTAGTTGACATGTGCAAACAAATGGATAGTGCCAACTGATGAGGTCAATCATGAACCCACAACTTTATAAGACTATTATGTTGTTACAACTATTACATCAATGGGTAACTAACTAACATCACAGAACATAACATTTCCTTCCCCCCTTAAGCTTGGCTGCTGTGCTTAGTGAACAAAGCTGGATACTGGCAATAGAGAACTTCATAAGCATCCCATTAAGCTTTAGTGTCTTCCTCTCCTTTCTAGCCAACAAGAATGTCTACTACTACCTGATCTTGTCTCTTCACCAATCCCCTTCTGATAATGCACTCAAGAACTTTAGTTGGGTAGTTAGTTGGCCATGTAATAGGAAGAGATGGTCCAATAATGTGAGCACAATTTCTCCTTTTCAAGTGAGATGCATGGAAGATATATGGATTCCTTCAGGCAGGTTCAACTTGTAGGCCACCTTTCCAATTCACTCTAGAATCTCAAATGGGCCATAAAATTTCAAAGCTAGCATGTAGTTCTCCCTCTTCATTACTGTAGACTACTAGTATGGATGAAGACGGATAAACTCATTCCTTCACTGAAAACTCATGCTCAAACCATGATCAATCTACCACAGTTTTCATCCTTTCTTGGGTGCACCTTAGATTTTCCTTGTGTAATTTCAAGATTTCCTCCTATCCTCTCAAATGATCTTCTATTGATGTTACCTAGACTATTCCCTAGTTCAAAACCAACGAGCTCGATGGAGGCTGACCATACATAGCCTCAAAGAGAGTGGTTCTGGAAGAATGGTAGAAGCTCTTATTATGGCAGTATTTGGTCCATATCAACTATTTGCTCCAACCCTTTGGTCGATGGGTGCAAAAGCACCAAGGTCCTATTCGAAGCACCTGTTAACAACCTTAGATTGTCCATTTGTCTAAGGATGGTACGTCAAGCTTTGCTTGAGCTAAGTTTGTGCCTATTTAAAAATCTCGTTCCATAATTGACTTATGAATATAGGATCCTACTGAAACACAACTACAACTGAAAATCCATGTAGTTGTACTAGCTAATGGACAAACTAGTTAGCTACAACTACTACAATGAATGGTGTCAAAGAGGAATGAAGTGTCCAGACTTAGTCAAACAATCCACCACTACAAAAATAGTGGAGTAGCCTTAACTATTGCAAAGACCTTCCACAAAATCAATGGTGATCTTCCAAATTTGCTTCGGTAGAGGAAGCAACTACAGCAAGCTAGCAAGGTGAAAATTGTCTACCTTCATCCTTGGACATACATCACAAGCTCATGCATATTAATAGATCTCCTCTTTCATCCCTCTTCACCAAAATAGTTTTCACATCCAAATGTAGGTCCTTTCGAATCCATCATATCCTACAATCAAAGAATTGTGAAATTCTCTAAGTAATTTTATTTAGAGAGTAGAAAGGGCTCCAAAAATAAGGCAAGTTTTGTAATACAAAAGACCCTTTTGCAACAATATCTTCCTATGACAATCTCCCCTCAATCCTAGTACTTTTATAAGTTTTGCAGATCTTCCACAACATAACTTTCCTTCAATTCAGACACCTAACTTTATTCTAAAGAAGAGATGGCATGTAGTACTGGTTCTTCCTTCTTTTTCCCTCTTCAATAGGGCTCCTCTCTTGTATTCAATATCAAAGTCAAATCCAAGGAGTTTTACCAACCATTTTTGCTACACTAGGGTGTAGATTCTTTGTTTCAACAAATGTTTAATACTTCATTGATCTATTCAAACTATAAATATTCCATCAAGTACAATCTCCATTTCTTGATAGCAAACATTAGAGCCAACAATTCCTTTTCATAGGTTGAGAGACCTTGTTGTCGAGCACTAAAAACCTAGCTCTAGTAAGACAACTTTTTGTCTTGCAAAAGAGCCACACCCATCCCTACTTCTAACACATCTCCTTCAACCAAGAAGATTTTCTAAAACTCTAGTAGCATTAGGATTGGAGCTTCTATCAAGGCCTTCCTCAATTCATTTAAGGGGAAGTTTGTACACGAGGGAAAGTGGAGGAAAGTGGTAGAAAGGAAAATAAGGAAGAAATTTAGTCCATTTGTGCTTGATGGAAAGTGACAAAAAGTATCTGTCACTTTTTGTCATGTATAATCTATCACTTTCTAGGGAAAATTTCAGATACACCAAAACTTTCCTAGCCCTGACCTCACAAAAGTGACGAAATCAACCATCTCACTTGTCACTCGCCTATTCGCTTGAGATTCACTTGTCTTGCCTATCAGCTGAAGGATCATCCGTTTGCTTACATTGTCTGTGTCGAAGGATCGTCGTCTACTCACGTTATCCATAAAAGCCCTATCGTCGTTGCCACATCATTAATCGAATCACGGCATTTGCTATAAGAGCTTCCTTATCGCACACTCTTTCCTTCGTCACTCTAATCTTCATTATAGCATCAATCATCTTCGCATCATCAATCCCCTTCAACTCAAGTTTTGGTCTTAGATCTTACGAAGTCAAACACACTTTCCCAAACAACATTGATCCCCTTCACAACATTGGTTGCATCAACTTGTGCACAAATCAAAGGCTTCTTCTAGTTTTTCATCCCTAAGAGCATTCATCCCAAATCATCATCTTCCCTAAACATCCTTTTTTGCACAGGTAATGTTCTTTATTAAAATGCTCGATGATTGAAACTTGCATGTTCTAACTCTATTGGAAAAATTATGTGTTGAAACTTATGTGCTCTTATGAAACTTGATTATAGAAGTGTCTAATTTACAGAAATTTTAAAAATTATGTAAGGTTTTCTCCCAACCTTAAGGGTTGATGTGATTTTAGAAGTTTAGAAATGGTCCATTACTCTAGATACTAAATGAAAGAATATGGTTTGAATGAAAGGATGATTTTTATGCAACTCTCACCTACTTAGTCTACAATAGGATTTACATACAAAAATATTCTAAAGTGTGTTTCATTAATCATAGATTTTATGATTTATTCATTTGGTACTCTTGGAACAAATATTTATATTATAATTCTATTATATGTTTTTTGATAGATTGATGGCCAATCGTGTCCCTAGTATATATAAGATCCGTTGTATTGTCGTGAATTGGATTCATGGAATGTGTTTTATTTCATATCATTAGCTATTACTTACATTTATTAGTATATGCATCTATTATGTTGTACAACTTTATCCTAATTGATGACAAAAGCGAAATTTTTTTATGTTGTATCTTGCTATTATTGGTACAGCAATAAGTTTTTACTTGACAATTTATTTAGACATTCAATTACTTGTTTAGCTATTTGATTACTGTAAGTAGGTGTTTTCTTTCAATTTAGATTCTTATGTTCATGTATAGATTGTGCAAGTCTAGAAATTACAAGGTGTCTATCATAAAATGTGTTCATTGCAACTTGTACGAAAAACACAAGTTACATTGCTAACTCTTTCAACCACATCTTGCATGAGATTTGAACACAAACCATTATTTAGTGTCAACACTAGATCAAGATACTACAACTAACAAACAAATTTTGAATATATTGTGTGAAAAGTTAAATGAAGGTAATGGGAGAAGTACAAATGGGAAAATAAGAGCTGATACATGAGATAAAATTATTGAAGAATATAATAAGAAGACAAGAAATAGCATGACAAAGAAAAATGTAGATAGTCACATGAAAACCTAGCAACTAATGTACAAAAACTACAAAAAAAAATTTTAAGTCAAAGTGGATAGAGTTAGGATTATGTAAATAGGTATACTGATATACTTGAAATCTAGAGAGACTTTGTTGAAGTATGAAATTTACTAACTTTTATTTGTTGACTCTAATTTAACTTTAAATTTGATAAATTCATCTTTTCAATTGCAAAAACATTTTGATTGTAGGCAATGTCAAGGAAGACCTCACCCTATATTTGAGCAACTACAAATTATTTTTGAACATAACATTGCATCTAGTTTTTGAGCAAGGTAGCCTGAGGATTGTGCACAATTTCAAGAAGATGACACACGTATTTCTTTAAATAATGAGAATAACACACTTCCTCCAGTATTTAATGAAATTGGAGATAAAAAGGTCCATTTGATAGAGACATATTCACCATTAACCAATGCTTCTATAGTAAATACTTCTAAGAAAGGAAAAAGACCTTAATCACATGCAAAGTTCCAAGAAATAATGTCCAATGTAGTTCAAGATATAGCAAGTGCTTTTAAAGAATATTTTGAAAGAGGCAATCGTAGGGACACACATAGATTAAAAATTATGGATGAATTATGTGAACTGGAAAAAGAAAGATTGCAAATGAAATATGTAAAAGAAAGGAAAAGAGAAGATGTGATAAACATATCATTCTCACTATATGAGCTTATTGACAAGAAACAATTTCAAGCAATTAGATTATTACAAAGTACTAAAATGCTTAAACAGTTTTTAATTATATTGGATGAAAAGAAAGTAACATGGTTAAGGTTTTATCTATATTAATATACTTAAACTATTATGTTACTAATGTTGGAAATTATATGTGATACACTACAATTATGTTATATGATATCTTTTACATTGTTAATTGTTATGTTGTTGGTAGTTATGATATTGTGATAAGTTTTCATATTGATGGTTATTCTATTGTTGGTAGTTATGATATTATGATAAATGTTTATATTGTTGATTGTATATTGTTGGCCTTTATATTGTGATAAATGTTTATATTGTTGGTTGTATGTTGTTGGAAGTTACAAGACATTGTATTATTAATGCAAGTAATGTATATATTTTTTTAAATGATATTCTTTGAGAATGAATTCAAAGAAAAAGACCCACAAGTTGAGGCTACTATTAGAACAAAAGGATAAAAGAGCAAGAAAAAAGAGAAAGATAATGATGTTAAGATGGAATGATTTGAGTACAATTGAATGTCATTCTAGTAGTATTAGTTCAATAGTTACAGAACGCATATATAGTAAAGAAAGGTAAGATTATGTTAGAAGATTGTTGGATCCAAATTTACCAAATCAAGCATATAATTGTAGAAAAATATGTCATATGTGTCAATCTATATTCCTACAATTTTGTGATTTATTAACAAAGGAAAGACTAGTACACGATGGTAATAACATCACTATAGAAGAGAAATTGACTATATTTTTGGTAATAGTTGGTTAAAATCAAAGATATAGAGTAACAAGAGAAAGATTTCATTGTTCAAATTACATTACCAATCATGTATTCAACGAGATGTTAAATACTATAGTTAGTTTAAGTGGAAAACTTCTAGTTAAACGTGCATCATCAACACATAGATGAATTTATAATAATGCAAATGCCTTTCCAATTTTCAAGGTAAACTACTCTTATCATTTGTTGTTGTTTCTTACAACACTAATATTATTTTATATAATACTTCTCTTGTATTTGTTAACAAGATTGTATTGGTGCAATAGATAGTACACATATAAAAGCAATCATTTATGGAGAAGAAACAACACCCTTTAGAAATAAAAAAGGTGAATTATCACAAAATGTATTGGTAGCTTATAATTTTAATATGAAGTTTGTTTATACTTTTACTAGATGAGAAATGTTTGTTGCTGATGCTAGAGTTTTTCAAGATGCAATCTCTTAGCCTAATGATTTCAAGTTCCAACCAATAAGTATTTTATATTAGTTCAACTAGTTATTTATTTTATCTTTAGACTAATATTTATTTTAATGTAGGTAAATTCTACTTAGTAGATGTTGGTTTTCCAAATAAACCAGAATTTATCTACCCATTTAGAGGTGTTAGGTATCATTTATCAGATTATGATATGTCTCGACTTTCAATAAATATCATAGAGAATTTCAATTATAGTCATTCACATTTGGTGTTGTCAAGCATCATTTTACAATCCTACATAATTATATGTCATTTCCATTTGAAACTCATATGAAAATTGTGTATGCATGTTTTCTACTGTATAATTTTATTCCTAAAACAAACAGAGAAAATTTACTTAAAGATCTTCAAGATAAGTTAGAAGAATTTAAAGATCTTGATGATGCACAAACATATGAAGGTACAAACCAAGAAGTTGAAAGAACTACAACAAGATTAACTCAACAATAGAAGAAACAAATAGCTAATAACATGCGTAATGAGATGATGTTATCTGTGGGAAGAACGTAATGTATGATGTACTATTATGAAGAATGTAAACATTATTAATTTTTCTATAAACTTCAGACGTGTACAAATATTTTTATGTTATTCATTCATATTTTATTACATTTTGTTACTTTTTCACTTTCTATTACTTTCCATCACTTTCTGGTTGATACATAAATACCATAATTTTCTGACAACTTTTCGTTACTTTCTGCAACTTTCATTTCCGTTATTTCTAAAACTTTTCGACACTTTCTTTCTATTACTTTTCATCACTTTCTGAGTGCACAAACGAATCCTAAAGCCTAAGTAGCATTAGGGTTTCAATGGAATCCATGCTTCTTTATCAAAGAAATTAGGAGAGCAATAATGATACCATATCTAGCTATAAATCTTCAATAGTATCCTATTAACCCTAAGAAAGTGTGAAGCCCCTTAACATTCATTGTTTGTGGCCATTCTTTTATACCACTAATCTTGTCCTCAATGGCCACACCTATCCATGACCAACAACATGCCCAAGATAATTTGCATGAGATTGATTCAACATTTACTCTTCTTAGTGTACAGCCTATGTTAGTGAAGGACCTCCAAAACCTATTAGAGTTGCTTCAAATGCTCTACCCAATCTTTGATATAAACTAAAATATCATCAAAGAATACAAGCACTGATCTACATAGGAATGAGCAAAAATTCCTATTTATCAAGGCTTGAAAAGTAGAAAGGGCATTGATCAAGCTAAAAGGCATAACAAGGAACTCGTAATGTCTTTCATGAGTTTAGAATGTTGTCTTCCTGACATATGACAAATGCAACCAAATTTAGTAGTAGCTAGACTAAAGGTTTAGCTTTAAGAAAATCTAGTTGTGTGCTAGCCCATCTAGGAGTTCCTCAGCCATTGGAATTAAAAAGGCATCCTTGATAGCGTTTCAACTAAGTTCTCAATAATCTATACAAAACCTCCATGTTCCATCCTTTTTATGCACCAACAAAACTAAAGCAAGATGGGGACTATTATTAGGATGCACTGTGCTTGCACAATGAAAGTTGGTCATTTGAAGTTTGATCTCATTCTTTTGGAGGTATGGATATTGATACAAAGGAATTACAATCTATTGGGATTCATCCTTAAAGGGAATACGATGGTCTCCAAGATGCTCCAACAATAACTCCAACAGTTGGCTAAAGACATCAGAGAATTCTTGCAGCAACTCTTCCAAACCCCTCTTCAACTTAGGTATTTGTCCATATTATTCAATCTATTCCCTATGGATAGAGAAGATGATGTTACAATCATGAGCCCTCCACTCCTTAATGAATTGGATTGTCAATGTTTCAAAAGCCATCTCTAAGTTAATGCCCTATAAAAGAACTTCTTTGCCTCCCTACATAAACTAGAGGGTTTTCTAGTAGAAATCTTAAGTCACCACCCCAAAAGAAGCCAACAATTCTACCTCAAGAATTGGTACACAACCAAATTTCCATCAACTTTACTTCCATGATAAAAGTGTGCCCTTGATACTCTAGTCAAACTCCAAAGCATTTCACTAAAGCCTCTAGTGATTGTCCCCTTGCCACCTTGGCTCGAGAAGTCTTCCAAATGATTCCTAACCAATCTTTCTTTAAAAATCTCAAGTCTAAGAAGTTATGGGTCCCTCCACTATCTAGCATCACTAACCCTCTATCCATCAATCTTTCCCCAAACTCACATAGTTTGAGGCCCAACTTCTCTTGTAATTGCATGCAAAGAACCTTTGGTTTTGATAAACTAGCATCATTTGCTCCTTTATCCTCCCGATTGCCTTGGACCAGAAATAATGATTAGGTTCGACACTTGTAGGCTTTTGTCTAACATTCATCATAATTATAACACAAGTTCATGTCTTATCTGGTCTTCATCTCTACTTATCATAGTACCTTGCAAACAAGAAACCTAGAAGCTCTACTCATTGCATTTGACTCCCCTTAACTGTCATACCTAATCCCACCAACTATTGTCACCCTTGAACCTTCTCCCTTAAATGACCACTAATGTTTTCATCACTTTTCCTCTTGAATTTGTGCCAATCTTATTGCCATCATCAAGCTTCTAGGCTCTAATGTTTGCACATCAACCTAGATTTCTTCCTTGAGGTCACTCACAAAAATTGTTACTGCATCAACATTCAATAGTTGAGGAACCCAATTTAAGAGTTTCTCAAACTGCCCCTGGTAGTCTCAAACAATTGAGTTTTAGTGGAGTTTGGCGAGTTTTGAAAGAGGTTATCCCACATCATCAACTCCAAATCAAGCCACTAGATCCTCCTTGAACTCCTTCCACATACAATCCTAGTGAAGCACCTCACATCAACTATACCATGGGATTGCATCTCCTTCAAGATGCAATGTAATGTAATGGATTTTCTAGTGTTTTGGAATGTCGTAGAAAGAAAAGTATCTCTATACATGCATTACCCAACTTACTAGGTCATCTTCACCCCTATAAACTGGGAAGGATAGTCTTAGCAAGGTCTATGGTAAGACTCCCTCTATTCGCCCTTGATTCAGGTGATCACTTTTGCCTTCTTCCAAGTCTGTGGCCCCTTTTTGGACATTTCAGGACTCTACCGTTAGTGTCATCACTGCCTCCACTAGCTCCTTGATTGATGCACAATTCTCCTAAGTTCACATACCTCACCAAGGTTCATTGGCTAGCTAAATCTGACATCCTCGCCTGGCTCTAATACAAAGTTATTATATTCCTTCAACCTTCGGGACCTCTGCATGAACAACAATGATCGACACAGAGTTTGCCAACAACATATTTTAGCTGAATTTACATTCTCCGGTGGTCCGCCTAGACGCGAGGGAAAAACTTTCATAGATAAGTTGACGAGAGCAAGGTAGTTGACGTGCAAACACGTGGATGGTGCCAACTGATGAGGTCATCCGTGACCCCACAACTTTACTTACAGACAGTATTAAGTCGTTACAGCGGTCACAACAATGGGTAGCTAACAAACTACCTAAAAAAAAACATGGCGGAACATAACACAAACCCAAAATCCCGACGTAGAAGAATGCGACATAACCAATATCGGTAGTTGAAGTGCACGTATATTAGTTCTTTTTCCTTTCTAAAGGATAAAGGTTTTTTTTTGATATGACAAGAAGTATCAAGTAGCAGATTATGGACCTTACGAAGAACAGATACAGCAGCGAGGCAGGCGCGTTTCATGGCCTTCCGGAACGCCATCTCGTTTGAAGGAGAATGGAATCCAGCTCCGACGTGAACAGCAACGAAGAACCTAGGGCTTTCCACTCCTGCTGCCTCCGTCGCCCCCTCGCTCGCCATTTCCTCCCTTATATTGTCTGCTGGTTCGTATCGGAACAACGGCGGCGCTGCAATTCCGCCGTATCTCCAGACGATCAAAACATTCATGTGGTGATTTTCGGCGTTTTTTAACTGCATATCTTTAACAAGAATTTTAAAATCTACTATATCTTTTAAAATATTTTGGTTTTTAATAACTTCATAAAAAAAGTAATTCTTGCTTTCGTTATTTATTGTTTCTCTTTTTTAACATTTTCTTTTTGTATAATTAAGTAAATATTAGATTAAAAAAAAGTCTGACAATAAAGTTATAATAATAGAATCAAAGAAAAATAAAAAATTTATAAAAAAGAAACAAAAAGTTAATAACATATAAATCTAAAAGATCCAAAAAATAACAAAAACTTAGAGAACAAGAGCACAAAGAAAGAGATAACTACAAAGATTCAAAATTAAATATCTCGTTCCACACAACCTTCATTTAACTACTACTTTGCAGATCAAGGGTTGTGTTGAGTATTATGTTTTAATGATATGTGTTAAATGAATGTAATCATATTTAATCAATTACTATTGTTTATAAAAATAAATTAAGAATATCAATTAATGCAGAAAAAGTTTACTGATATAAATACTTGTCTATAATGAATCTGAAATTATGCTAAATTATATAACTAATCGTTAAGTTATACTAACTTTTCATTTAACTAAACGTTAAGTTAACATGTATTATTATTGTAAAGTATGATATGTTTTAATGGTTATATTTCTATGTCATGTATAGTGTATGTTAAGACAACTCGTTGAGTTAGTACATTGTTTGTAAAAATGTCATGTGAGAATTTGTTGAGTTATAAGTTTAAAGGTTAAAATAGGTCATGTAAAAATTCATTGAGTTAGTGAATAAAACGTTAAGGTGAAGAGACAAACTTGTTAAGTTAGTGTTATGTACGTGGTGAATTTAAAGTTTATGAATGTTATATTGTATCACGTGAGTTACACTTGTTTAACTCGTTAAGTTAACATAATTGCATACGTTGAGTTGCTATATTAAATATTAAGGCAACGTGTTAGGTTAGCGTTATAAACTTAAAGTTATTATTCTTGTACATGGTAAATACTTTATTGTTTAAAACATTTATTTATTACTTGTTCGTTGAGTTATCAATAATACAATAAAGTTAGTTCATTAAGTTAACATAATACCACGAGGCTGGTTTGTTAAGTTAACGTAACACCACAGACTTAGTTCATTGAGTTAGCTATAGTACATATCACGTGAATTGGCACATGATGAACTCATTAAGTTAGATACGTTAAGTTATAAATCAACTTGTTTTACTCATTTAGTTAATATTAATACAATGACTTGTTATTACAATTGATGAAAAAATTGAACAAGAAAGTTTATTTTATAGGAAATTTTTCAAAGATCAAGGATTGATAATTAAAGAAAATTTAAGAGGAAAATGTAGATTAGAATATGTGTATTTCGACGAAGGAAAAAGAGAATATGTGAAGAGTGGAAGACTAATTATAGATAAACGTGGAAGATATGCATGGAATGGAAATAAACTATAAAAGGTAGAGAATTCTCATTGATCAATAATCCCTACACACTAAATGAAATATCCTTTCAAGGATCAAACACCTCTCTAAGGAAAAACTCTTAGATAAAAGAAATTAAATTCAGTGAAACATAGAAAGTTAGATATTTGTCACTAAAGATTTGTAGAAGAAGAAAAAAAAAATCTCAAACAAGGAGAAATGTTTTAAATTCCGCAAATTAGTTTTCTCTGTTTGTAGTTATGAAATTGATTAGATGAAACATAGTATCATTATATATAATTACATCTACAATTTCTAAAGAGAATTGAATTGTGTATTGTAATTGAAACTTTGAATAAAATAATTTGATTAAAATAGTATCTTGACTTGTTTTTAATTTTGAAGTTTCAATTATAACTGAAAATGGTGAAAAACACAATTCACCCCTCTTTTGTGTAGTCATTTAATCCTATAAGTGGTATTAAAGCTAGTTAATAATCTTTGATATAAAATCGATACCAACTTAATTAATATGTGAACATAAATTTAACATTGTTGATTCTAGGCTCAAGTTATTTTTGAAAATTTTAAACTGTTTAAAAATCTTATAGGTTGAAAAATCTAAGGTTAGATGACTATTGAAAATGGTAATTTTTCTTTATATGAAAGCTAGAATCTTAACTATCCTCCTTTATTTGATGGAATATATTTTAAATATTAGAAATATAAGATGACAGTCTTTCCTCAAAGTATAAATCATAAGTTATGATTTATGATTTCTAAACTATATAATCTGTTAACTATTCTTTATAATACTTCGACAATTACTGAAAAAGAAAATGAAACTCTAAATGTAAAAGGCTTAAATATCTTATTTTGTATATTGAGTTATGAATAGTTCAATAAAGTGTCGGCATATAAATCTACTTATGAGGTGTGACATACATTAGAAGTTTCATATGAAGGTACTTCTCAAGTTAAAGAGATTAAGATTAATATGTTAATTCATAAGTATGAACTATTTAAGATGCATGAAGACAAAAGTATTTCTGAGATGTTTTCTAGATTCCTAGATATTATAAATTCTTTAAAATACTTAGGAAAGAATTTAGTGAGAAAAATTCTTAGATCCTTAAGTTCTAAATGGTTTCAAAAATTGACATCAATTGAGGAATCACGAGACTTAAATGCTTATATAATAAATGAACTTATAAGAAATTTGACTACTTATGAAATTCAATTAAATGATTCACTAAGTTACAACAAATTAAAAATGAAGAAAGAAATAACCTTCAAAATTAATTCAGATTCTAAAATATCAACTAATTTCGACGAGGATTTGATTTTGCTGATTAGAAAATTCAAGAAAGCATGAAAAGCTAAGAGACAGCAAAGGAATAGAAATGACAAACCTTCAATGTCAAAGTCTCTCAATAAAAAGAATTTTTCATTTAAAAAGTATATATGTTACAACTACAAGAAACCTAGACATATTTCTCTAGATTGTCCTATAAGGAAAAATAAAAAACAAAGTAGGACAAATTAGAAGAATAATGCTCAAAAAACTCAGAAAAAGTTTTATAAGAAAAAGACTTTAAAAGTCACTTGGGATGATACATTAGAAGAGTCTGAATTTGAGGAATTATCGTCAAAATCTTCACATTCAAAAAAAGAACAAGAGTTAGAAGACATTGCTCATGTGTGCTTCATAGTAGATGAGTCTGAGGTAATATCTTATCTTGAAAGTCATTCAGATTTTAACTTTGATGAATTATTATGCACTTATTATGCATTATTACAAAAACTTAAAGCTTGTAAACTGGAAAATAAGAATATTAGAAATCCTTTGTCCATTATGGAACAAGAAAAGTGTTTCCTGTCTACAACTTTAGAAAAGTTTAAATGTGATAATGAAAATTATGTTATAGATTTACATAAATTTAGATTTAATGAATGTGTCTTGTATGAACAAATATAGAATATAAATACTTAAAAATTAAAGATAGAATCTGAAAATGAAAAATTGAGAATCAACATAAATGATTGAGTTAGAGATTGATAAACTAAAAATGAGAGAGCTAGAGTTAAATTCTACCATTGAGAAATGAAATTTAAGTTAAACTAAGTTAGACAAGCTAACTAGTACTCCTGCGATATCTTATAAATTTGGCTTAGGATTTGATTATCCTAAATACCCTGAATCTCAAGTCAATAAAAGATTTATTAGTTGTAGTTCAAGTAAATCTAAGATTAAAATTCTTTTTATTATGAAATAAGGTAATAAATATGTAGAAGTAGGTACTTCAAGGGATGAATCATGCAGTAATAATATAAATCAATGTGATTTATTTAAATGCACTTCTAACATGACTATTAATATTTCTAAAATCTTGTTTCTTGTTTTGGAAATTCAGTTACTAATGTTACTAAAATTTTAGATACTTGAGTAAACTAAAAATTCAGAAACCTAAGCATGAAATTCAAAATATTGGTATTAGACTCATTACTAGTTCTACATGTTCTTTATTTGAAAATTCATATGCAGAAAAAGATTTTGTATGTATTAAAAATTTAAATACAAGCACAAAATCTTGGTACGATCTTATTGAAATATATGAGCATGACCTAAATAAATTAACATTTAATAAAAATTAGTTTGGTCTTGGTTATACTACATTTGAAAATAAAAAGAATGTTAATAAGAGTAATAATTCTATAAGTGAGTATGAAGTTAATGATAAATCAGTAGTACTTACAACTAATAAAAGTATAAATAATAATGTTAGATTGTTTTTATACAAAAAGAAGAAATATGCTTTTAATGAACTTGGTCCTCAAGGACATTGAGTACCAAGAAATAATTCTTCTTAATTTATTTTACAAGAGAAAACATCAAAATGAATTTTGGATAGTGGAGCATCAAGTCACAAGACAAGATAGAAAAGCCTACTAAAAAAATTTACAAATACTAAGAAAGGAAGTGTAATATTTGGAAACAAAAGCAAAGATAAAATCATAGGTATGGGCAATGTTCAAATAACTCCTACTTGTGTTATTTCGAATGTACTGTATGTAGAAAACCTAGGATTTAATTTGCTGAGTATTATAAAACTAATTGATAATAGATACTATGTATTGTTTGAAGATAATGTATGCAAAATTATTGATAAAATTATAGACGAACTTAAGTTTATTGCTAAAAGAAAATGTTCTATATGTATTTTATCTTTACCTTCTAGTGTAGTTGATTTAAATTCATGTTTGCTAGCTTAAACTAGTGATGCATATCTTTGGCATAGAAGAATTGGGCATATAAATATGAAACTATTGCATAAATTATTTAGTAAAAATTTAGTGAGAGGTTTACCAAAGATTAAATACTCAAAGGATTTCATGTGTAATGCATGTGAGTTAGGTAAACTTCATAAAAACTCTTTTAAATCCAAAAATGATATACCAAACAAGAGAGTCTTAGAACTTATACATATGGATCTATTTGGACCAACAAGAATCATGAGTCTTGGTGGTCAACAATATGTATTTGTTTTAGTAGATGACTTCTCTAGATACACTTGGGTATATTTTCTAGCAACTGAGTTTTTGAAAAGTTTAAAATGTTTTGCAATCTTGTACAAAATGAACACAGTGTCTTTGTTCAAAAACTTAGGAGTGATCATGGTACTGAATTTAAAAATGATCAAATGGATAACTACTGTAAAGATCATAACATTGATCACAGATATTCTTTTCCTAAAACACCTTCTCAAAATGGTGTTGTTGAGAGAAAGAATTGATCACTTCAGGAAATGGCCAAAACTATGTTAAATGAACATAATTTACCTCAAAATCTCTAAGCTAAAGCAATTAATACAACTTGTTATATTATTAAGAAAAGTCACTTAAGACCTCTTGTTAATAAAACTCCTTTTGAAATTATGTATGATAGGGTTCCAAAAATTTCCTATATGAAACAATTTGGCTATAAGTATTTTATTCTTAACACTAGGGTTAAAAGAGATAAATTTGAAGCCAAAGCAGATGAAAGAATTTTTGTAAGTTACTCAACTAGAAGTAAAGCCTATAGAGTTTATAATAAGACTTCTAGAACTATTGAAGAAACCCTTCATGTGAGCTTCAATGAATATTCTTTTAGAGAATCAAAATCTAAAATTGATAATGATGATATGATCAATGTAGGATCGTATGGCTACACAAGAGGGGGGTGAATTATGTTTTTCAATATTTTCGATTATAATTGAAACTTTAAGATTAAAAACAAGTTGAGACACTGTTTTCATAAAATCATTTTTATTCAAGGTTTCAATTACAATATACAATTCAATTCTCCTCAGAAATTGTAGATGCAATTTTATATCGATAACATGTTTCATCTATACAATTTCATAACTACAAACAAAGAAAACTAATTTGCGAAATTTAAAACATTTCTCCCTGTTTAAGATATTTCTTCTTCTTCTTCTTCTTCTTTCTTCTTTAGCAATTCTTTAGTAACAAATATCTTGTCTTTCTTTACTTCACCGAATTTACTTTCTCCTTATACTTCAGATCTTCAGTGACATAAATCTGACCTTTTCTACTTCACTGAATTTTCTTTCATCTAAGAGTTTTTCCTCGAAGAGGTGTTTTTGATCCCTGAAAAGATTTTTCATTTGGTGTGCAGGGATAATTAATCAACGAGAATTCTATGCCTCTTATACTGTATTTTCATTTCATGCATATCCTCCACGTTTATTCACTACTAGTTTTTCACTTCTTCATGTCTTCTCTTTTTTCTTTATCAAAATACACACGTTCTAACCCATGTTTACATTTCAAATTTTTTGTAATCATCAATCCTAGATCTCTAAAAAATTTCCTGCAAAATAAACTTTCTCGTCCAAAATTTTTCATCAAGTATAATAAGAAGTCGTTGTGTTAATGTTAACTAAACAAGTAGTACAAGTAGATTTATATAACTTAACATTTCTAACTTAACGAGTTCCTCATATGCCTACTCATGTGACAAGTACTGTAGCTAACTCAACGAACTAAGTTCGTGATGTTATGCTAACTCAACGAACAAGCTTCGTGGTGTTACAATAACTCAACGAACCCACTTCGTTGTGTTATAGATAACTCAACGAACTAGTAATAAACAAATATTTTTATAATAAGAAATTTACCACGTGCAATAATAACAACTTAAGTTTATAACGCTAACCTAACATGTTGCCTTAGTGTTCAATGTAGCAACTCAACGTGTGCAACTATGTTAACGAGTTAAACATATGCAACTCACGTGATACAATATAACATTCGTAACCTTTAATTTCACCACGTGTACAACACTAACTTAATGAGTTCGTCTCTTCTTTTACTCATTAACTTAACAAGTTCTCACGTGACCTATTTTAACCTTTAAGCCTCCAACTTAACGAGTTCTCACGTGACCTCTATACAAATAACACTCTAACTTAATGAGCTGTCTAAACGTGCACTATTTAGAATGAAAAAGTGCATAATATTAACATTTAAATGATGGTTAATTACAAAATATTTAGCTTATCATATGAGAATTAAGCCATTATGTTATAATTGCACTGCTATATGCTTTAATGAAAGAATCTGCATAATTCCAAGGAATTAATGTTAATTTAGTACATTTTTGAACTATTGGTAAATTGCAGACTGTGAAATTCTTAAGTATCCGAATTTTCTGTTATTTCGGATAGTTATGTTTAACGTACCGAACATGTACTGAACAGTTATGTTTTAAAAGAATATTTTATTATTTCTTGAAGTACATGTGTCGAAACCATAATGCATGACTTAAGTGGATTTTCGAAAGGTTATCTGTAACTATCTGAAATGCATCTGAGCATCAGATAGTTAAGTTCGTAAGTGTCTGAAATATTTGAACTTGTTAAGATAGAATTATGCACGTGTTGAATTTAAATGCTTTAGTTTATCACGTGAGATGCACATGTTTAACTTGTTAAGTTAGCATAACTGTACGTGTTGAGTTACATGAATACACACTAAGGTAACGTGTTATGTTAGCGGCTTATTTCTTTATTGCACGTGTTTTATAGTTAAATCAACTAAGCAAGTCCGTTGAGTTATCTTTAACTCCACGGACCATTTATTTTCTAATATGCCATTGTAGCGGTTGTAGAAACAGGACAGTTGGAAGAAAAAAACCATGATCGCACGTATCTCATAAGAATTCACTCGTCAAAGGGAGAAGAAATCATCGTCGTTGATATAAATGAAGGAAATCCAACCGACCATTCAAGCAGAAGTAGTTACCACTGAAGAAATATAAAAGAAAAGAAGAAAAAGAAGTAAAATGTGTGTGGCCGATGGGTGTGGCCAGTGTGTGCAGAAGAGAATCACCGAGCTTTCTGCAGGCAACATTGGCAATTCTTTGAAGTACCACATCACCACCATAATCACCAACCATCGGAGGTCTGTGAGGATACTTTCCTGATGTCAGGTCGATTTCGAGCCAAACACAGTGCTTGACAACCATTGTGAGAAGTGATCGCGTCGTGGGAAGGGAAACCATTTTCACTAAGTGCCGACTCATATCTCAGAAGATCGTAAAACTTCTAACCTTGGCTTCGGGTTGATGCCTATATACTGAAGAGGAGATCATCTTGCAATTCTGGACTCGCGATTCTATAGGGAGAGGAGACAGAATTGTAAGTGGTTTAATTTTCAATGATGTAATCGCGTCGCATGTAGTGATGGAAGTATTTACTATCGACTGAGATTACTTTACATTTCACCTTTCACCCATTTTCATGCTCATATCAAAACAAAAATATCAAAAACAATTTATTTGTGTTTGTATTGTTTATTTGGGCATTGTATTGTTTGTTTTGTATCATGATTAATGTTATCTTTGTCAATGTTGTGATTTTGTTAATGTTTAGTTTTAGATGTTTCTTTTGAGTGCTTGCACATAAAATTTGGAAATATAGTTTAATAGATCAAATTCATTAGAGCCAAACTATAGTATGAGTTCTCTATTTTACTACTGCATTGCTTAATCTGTAATAGTCTTAAATCTGTTATCATTATGACACCCAAAAGTTTATTTTGTGCCCATATTGTGAAACTACATGATTATACCTTTCTAAAATGAGCTTTCATGTTTTATTTGAATGTGTGTAGTTAAAGTTATAAATTTTCTAAGAAAAGTGTGTTTGGATGAATTTCTGACTAAAACTGTACTGAAAATCTAAGTTCAGATTTAAATTACTACAATTTTGGAATAGAAAAATTTTCTTTATTACTTGCTTGTTAAAGTATGATGAATCAGCTTTCCAACGCATGTTTAAAAGTAAATTTTGAATGTCTAAATCTTAAGTTATGATTTGTTGAAGTTGGAGTGGTAAAATTGAATTCTGCATTGTAAGAAGTTGTAAAACTGCATGACATATTCATGAATACTTATCCATGTTGGAAATTACCCAATTTTTTTTTTAAAAGTACTATGTCATGTGTTGAATTTTCTATTACATGTTCTAAATGTGGTTCATGGAATCAATGAATGCACCTTGTTTTAATTGAAGTTGATATACCATTGGGCCCTTGGTATGCTCAATCTTCCATCATAGCATTATACTTTTCTTTTTCACCACATAGACTCAAGATTATGTGAGCATTTAGAAAATATGGCAGACGACAATTTCACTCTTGAATTGAATACTTGAAAAAGTAGAAGAAAGATATAAATATGTTGTTGAGTAATGCCAAGCATTTATGTGCAGTTGAGATTTTGCTATATATGTTTTTTTTTTTTTTTTTTGGGGTGATGGATAATCATTTTCTTGCAACTACAAGTTAACCTTTGCATGGGAATTTCTACATTTTGAATTAAATGTTACAAGTACTTTAGTTTTATCTTGCAAACAGGTTGTGTGACTTTCTTTTTCTTATACACTTATTATGTAGAAAGAAGATATCTTACTTTTTAAATGAGATAAAGCAGGTATGAGAGAAGAAGAAACACAAGCTTGTTAAATTTTACTTACAGGTGCTTACCTTGACAACAAACAAATGATAAGAAGTTCCCACTCAAAGACTTAAAATTTTGAGGTTTTCAAGCAATTGTTCTACCACCACATGTTTCTTTTCATTTTATTCTCATTTCTTTTCATTAATTTAGTATGTTTGTTTTATTTTGCTTTTGAATGTAGTATGTTTCTTAGTTTTAGTAGAATTTTATTTCCTTGTGTTTTAAGTGACTTAGGATCATACCCCTATCTTATGGTATAATTAATTGTTGGGTTTATTGTCTATCCTTTTGCATTAAGAGATATAATGAGAAGGTAGTGGGGTGACTTAGTTTACTTAAATCATTCATCTTAGTGTATTATTTTTAATTGTTGTTTAAATTAAAAATAATAAATAATAATAAATGTTGAAGGGAACATTGATGCCATTTTCAAAGTCATTATTACAACATTGCCAAGTTTTTGCATATAGATGTATATTCTTTACCACCATGTAAACTTATTGCAATATTTAAGTGTGGGGGTGTGAGCTTCTTGTATTTATGTGTAAACTTCTTGATGCATGCTTACTTTTATATTTGGAGCAAAATTTTCATGACATTCAACTCCCTACTTGCTATGATCAAGGATAATGAATATGAGATTTAATATTTTTCTGAGTTATACACACCCTATATTTTAATATAGAACTTGAATTGTTTTACTTGGATGTGTATAATTTCTTTTCTTTTTAAAAAAAATTGCAGGGGTTGTCATTTGCATATTCCTTTCACTTAGGTTTTATTTTCTTTGATTTTTATTATATTAATGATGCTAGTGGTGAAGTTCAACTTTGTTTTTGAATGTATTATTAATGCATGATTTGTGTGACCTAAGCTTTGTGATATGGCCTTTTATAAGTTTCTTTGTGTGCTATTGCTCAAATAGGCATGTTGGTACATTCATGTGGTCATTTACTATGATGTAGAAGATAAACTTATATTTGCTATGAACTCACCATCAAAAAAAAAAAAAAAAAAAATTTTTTTGTTTTGTTTCTGTATTACTTGTTATTTTCTATTAGCTAATATTTCTTTTCATCTATTAGATATATCTGATGTGTTTGTTAGTGTTTCAGTTCTTTTATGGCATGGCAAGAAAGGTATACATTTCTGAATCTCCTTCTATTATATTGCTTATGAGTTCAAATTGTAGTACACCTTATTCTTTTGAACATGATACTCAATCTCCATTTCATGTTCCTGAGAATGGTACATTTTCTACTGTCTGCATATGTTTCACACGTTAGGGGAGCTACAATTTACTACTTGCCATTGTTCTTTCTTTCTTTATGTTTCTTTTTTATCATCCACATGCATAACATTGCCATACTTGAATGTTATCTTAGATTCATTGAGGACAATGCATCATTTAAGTGTGGGGGGGTGGCATGTAGATTGTTTTTGTTATTTTTATTGTATTTTCATGTATTTTTCGTGATGTTAGTAAATTTTCATGTGTTTTATGTTGTTATCATTTTATATTGTATTTTGATTAGACCCTAGTGATGAGATTTTGAAACTCAAGAAATGCTATTAAGATTTATGGGTTTACCCCTGATTTCTTTTGAGTGGACTCCATAACCTAAAAGCATGGACCTAATTGTATGTTCTTTAGAGAAAGATGAGTCCCATGCTAGTAGTGTTTTGAGTGAGTCTTCCTTATCATTGGGATTAATGCCTTGTTTATTTACACCCTTTTGAGTGATCCTAAGCTGAGTGCCACTACAAAGAGGTTTATATCTTATGTAACCTTAAGGTGAGATTATTTTTTTTGGATACTCCCAAACTTCCATGAGATTTTGAAGGAGAGGTTTAGGAAAACAATCAAAGTTATCACATCTAACATGCTAAGGAGTTTCTTAGGGATGGATTTAAGTCTTTAAGGAATAAGGTATTTTGTACACCATTTGTTGAAAAAAAAAAAAGAAGTTGAAAAAGAAGAAGAAGAAGAAGAAGAAAAGTTATAAAAAAAATAAAAAAAAAAGCGAAAAAAAAAACAAAGAGAAGAAAAATAAGAGCTTTCAATATAGAAAAGGAAGGCTCGGAGTCAATTGGGATGTGAGGAAGTAGTGGGCTTTCTCAAGTGTTTAGCTTTCCTTTATTTTCTTAAGTATGGGTTGATTAGCACACTATGTTGTTGATACTTTGGTTGTTTATTCTAGGCATTTTTCGACTTGTCTCATTGGAAGAGAAGGAGTTCTAGCACTAGTCTACATTTTTATTTGTTATTGATTATCATATTTGAGTGCTTAGTTTCCTATGACTAGTGAGGGTGAGTTTTCTTTTGTATCAAGGCAGATGGGCCTTTTGATGGGGTGACTCCTCATGCATTCTAATGTGGGCTTGTTGGACTCCAAAGAACTAGTGAGTTTTCTTGTCTATTGAGCCACCATTTTGCCTATTGACCTTAATAGCATCAATGAGCCTAATCATTTCACACTTGGGTCAAATCTTTGTTTTTTCTTTCTTTTTGTTATTTACTTATGTTTTGTATTTGTAATGTTCTTTTTCTTATTTGTGTTTGTTTTATTTTTGTGTTGATTTGGACTTTGTGGGTATATCCGCTGAAAACCCTCCGGAGACAAAACTCCGCCACTAGGGTGACCTAGGGGTTTAACGGCTTGTTGCATATGCTAAATGCAACCGTGATTCCTACGAAAGTGAGTTAGGATTTCTAATTTTAGTTGTTTAGTTTTGTATTTCAATAAAAGCTTCAAGTAATTGTTATTCTAGTCATTTCCTATTTTCTAGACTTGAATACTTGCTAGGGACTAGCAAGGTTTAAGTGTGGGGGTATTTATAAGGAGTAAAATTGTGCTAATGTATATAGGATTATTCATGCTTATTAGAGCTTAAATGATACATAATGCATGTGTATAATTGAAATACCATCACTTTGGCATTAATATGATTATGCATGATTATTGAAGTAAATGACTTAAAATTGCACAATTTAACCCTTTATTTGATTATGACTTAAATAATCATGGAAATGAATGTTTATTAATACTTAGATGCGTTATGTTATGTTATTTCATGTCTTGTTATGTTTTAATATGCTTGTTAAGTTTTATAGGTTGTATAAATAAAGTTGGAGACCCACTTGGCAATTTACCATCAAGAGATGAAAGAAAATGAAGATACTTAAGGGCTTGTATGCAAAAGCCCCTTTCTTCTATTTAAGGAGATGGAGGTCTCGTCCAACACCATCCCTCATTTTCCAGCCATCAACCAATGCCCCCTTCTCCCTTGTGTGAAGCTTCCAAGGAGGAGGACGGCTCCTTTCCATCTTCAAGCTAAGGTTAGGGTCCAAAAGGAGGCTTAGACCGCAATACTCCCTCTTTTCCTTCCTCATCTTGGTGTGGAGAGCTTAGATCGTCAACCATCTCTTCTCTTGGAGTTACAACATGAGAATGTGGAGGAGGTTCAGATCTTCATCTTGGACGTGTGGCTACTTCCCTTGAGTGTTGGTGACAACAACATCTGGGGGAGCTTGAAATCCATGTAGTTGGAGGTGGAGACGAATTAGGGCAAGGTAACCTTTTGTCTTGAAACAACCGGTGAAGGATTCCACTTCTTTGGAGGTCTTGGAGGAGGGGTGACAACCTAAATCCAAGCTTTCAGGGGATGTGCAACAATATTCATCATTGGAAAGCTTGTTCCAAGTCTTGGGTAGCATTTAAAGAGGTATATGGGTGAGGAGATCAATTGTATTTAAGTGTTTTGTTTTTTTTTTGTGTTCTTATATTGTGTTTCTATGTTGTTCTTGATTGAATGTTTGTAAACATGTCTCTAACAGTAGGTAATCTTTGGTTTTTGTTGTTAAGATCTCATTTTTATGATGGAAATGCTTTAGTTTTATGTTTATATTGTGAATGGATGCAAATAGTTGTGAATGACTAGTACAGAATTCCGTCTTCCCTGTTTCAGTTTTAGGGTTCATTTGTTTTGTTCATATCTCGAGTTTTTCTCAATTTTTTTCCTTGATTCTTATGTCATTTTTGTAGAGAAATAAAAGATGATTCTTTCTGTATACTTTGTGTAATTTTTTGAATGCGTTTGGTGTGATTTTTCTATTTTTTTTAGGAGAGTACATTCTCAGTTCGAAATCGCATTTTCAGTCAATAGCTTTGCGGAAATGTCTAATACGATTTCTCCCTCCATACATCATATTTTTAAGATCTGTAAATTGGGTTTGTTAGATTGATGAGTCTATTTTCATTCAATTATAATTTCATAAATCATAGGTAAAGTTGTCGATATTTTACTAGAAGTGCGCGTTCTATAATGTTTCAATACTGTTTTGCGCACCTCACTAGGTTTTGATGTTATTTTCACTTAAGAACGATTTAGAATGTAAAATCATCGTGTATATTTAGATACTTAAAACCCTTTCTAGTGCATATTTTTGTATGATTTTTCAGTTCATATTTTGGGAGAAATCGTTGTTACAAGTAGAGCTATTTTCTGTGATTTCGATGACCAAGTTAGGAAGGAATGAATTCTTGTAGTTCCAGATTCTGTGTAAACAGAATCCTTGCCTTCCATTTCTCCTATCAAAAAGTAGGTTTTTCATAGAGATTTTAGTGTTTCTTGATACTATTTTATAGGAAATTTTGTGTAGATTACAGTTATGTAAGTTATGTAATTTTTAGAAATGTATTTCTTAAGTTTTTGATTATTTTTTTCCAGAGGTTGCAGCAGTTTGGATTTTCTGTTTGGGTGCCAGATTTGGTGTTCGACGCCTGAGTGTTGCCTGTGCGGTAATCTTTGTGAAAAATCGTTCTGTTAATTTTCCTTAATAGTAATACAAGTCTTGGTTCAAAGCCCTCTGATTTCGCAAGATTTCATAGAGTTTTGACTGAGTTACGATTTTTGCACTGAAGGTGCGATTTTGGAAAGTTTCCAGAATGATTCTGCACCCTGTTAGTAAATCCACTATTTTTAGAATTCTATAATGAGTTAGTCTACGAAATCACTTCTATTTCAAAGATAACTCGAGGATCTTTCCAACCAATATTTTATTTGGATTTTTGAATGCCTAGGTTGGAGGAAAAGAGAGTTAGAAATTGGGCCTCACTTCTGTGATTTCAGGGCCGAAACTCATTGATTTTCTTGAGTTTCCTAAGGGTTAACCTTAGGGGGGGTTTGTGCCTACTCAGATTTTTAAGAAAGGAAAGAAATGAAAGTAAAGAAAGTATGTAAGTAGTTTGTGCAGATTTGAAAACTTGGGAAAGTTTGTTAACTTTCCCAAATATAAAAGGAAAAATTTTCCCTGATTTCGGAGACTCTCCCCTCTGAAATCAAGGAATCCCTGACTGCCCGAATGCCCTGATTTCATCTGCTCGAAGCTCGTCAGGTCCGTGATTCCCATCGACCGTTCGAAGCTCGCCGACTGCTCGAAGGCCGTCGACTGCTCGAAGCTCGCCGACTGCTCTAAAGCTCGTGGATCGCTTGAAGCTCGCCGACTGCTCAAAAGCTCCTAGACTGCTCGAAGCTCGCGGACCACTCAAAGCTCGTCGACTACTCAAAAGCTCGCCGACCGCTCGAAGATCGCCGACTGCTCGAAAGCTCGCCGATTGCTCAAAGCTCATCGACCGCTTGAAGCTCGCCGACTGCTCGAAGCTCGCGGACCACTCGAAGCTCACCAACTGCTCGAAAGCTCGCGAACCGCTTGAAGCTCGCGGACCGCTCAAAAGCTCGCCGACTACTCAAAGCTCACCGACCGCTTGATGCTCGCCGACTGCTCGAAGCTCGTGGACCACTTGAAGCTCGCAGATCGCTTGAAGCTCACCGACTACTCGAAAGCTCCTGGACCGCTCGAAGCTTGCGGACCACTCGAAGCTCACCGACCGCTCGAAGCTCGCCGACCACTCGAAAGCTCGCCGACTGCTCAAAGCTCACTGACCGCTTGAAGCTCGCCGATTGCTCGAAGCTCACCGACCGCTCCAAGCTCGTCAACCGCTCCAAGCTCACCAATCGCTCCAAGCTTGTCGATTGCTCGAAGCTCACTGACCGCTCGAAGGTAATAATTTCATGAAACTTTTGCATAGTTTATTTCTTACAGCTAGAAGAATACTAACAAATATTATTACCTGTGCATGTCGACGAGCCACTATTCCTGGTTTACTATATTCAAAATTTCATTTTTGTCGTTACAAGAACAAATAGGCAGGGATGTACGGTGGAAACTAATAGGGGTAGACGTAGAGCTTTCCGAGCAAACACTCTTATCTTATCTACCAAAGTTTAAATTGAGTAACTTTTTATTTCATCCATTCATCACCTCTAATAATTTCTGTTGTTTACGGTGGAACTTATTTTGTATCAGTCGTCTGAACTTATTTACAAGGTAACATTTGTAAAATATGTATTTTGTTAATAAGAGTTAGAAGTTCATATCATGTTTATATGGTTAGTGGAGATTAATGAGAAGAGGAAAATTGAAAAAACAAGAAGCAAGATCTTTTGCAAGAACTAAGGTTGTTGAAGATTTAGGATTTTGTTAATATGACTCAATATTTTCTGTTGTGATCAATATGACTCAATTTGCATTAATGAGGTCCTACATTATTTGGATTTTTCTTTAGACAAGGAGGGACTACGTTGGCCTTGCATTAGCAACAAAGCATGCCTGGACTTAAGCAATCTTAGTGTAGGCTATGTGTTAATTCTTGAATATCTTTTACTACTGTTCTTACTTCATTTGCTTCCCTTTTCATGATATCCAACTTATTTCTTTAGTTATATTTTGATTACAAATCCAACGAAAAAAAGTATGAAATTCTTATGTATGCCATTTCATATGTGTTATGAATGACTAGTAACTTATTTAAGTTATTCATTCTTATCCATTTTTAATGCATATTGTCAATGAATGAATAATAACTTATTTAATTTTTATGTTAATGATTGATGTTGTCATTGTCATCCATATTTCAATGATGTGTTTTTCATTTATATATATGTTTTGCAAATTAGATATGGCTACTACAGATAATACAGTACCAAGTAGACAAAGATCTTATACTAGTTGGAATGCAAACGCAGATGCGACATTTTTGGGTATATTAGAAGATGTTTTAAATGAAGGGAATGGAAAAACACATGATGGAAAAGTTAAAGTTGAAACATGGAACAAGGTAATAGAGAAGTACAATAATGACACAAATGCAAGTATCACAAAGAAAAATGTTGACAATCGAATTAAAACATGGCGACAGATGTATCGTAACTACACAAAAATTATGTCTCAAAGTGATTGGGGATGGAATTACATACAAGGTCATACTGATATTTCAGATGAAGTTTGGAATGAATTTATTAAGGTAATATTTTTGAATGTGTTAATATAATTTGTACGTTCTGTATATACTAACATATTTTTAATCTTGTAGAAACACCTAGATTGTGCCCCCCTCAAAGGTAAATCATGTCCTATTTATGATCAACTGCAATTGTTATTTGAAAGTAATATGGCTACAGGGAATGTCAGTAGAGACCTTGAAACAATTACTCAAAATGAAAGAGACATACCTATGAATGAACCAAATAAAATGACACCTCCACCAAATCATTTTCAATACTTCACACCACCAAGTGATAGTCCAATGGATACAGTACCTAACTTCAATCTCCAATGTCTTCATCAAAAAGGTTCAATGAGGTGAAAAAGGGAAAATGTCCAAGACCACATGCAGAGTCAGCACAACTAATGGCATCTTCATTTAAAGAAGCTACATCTGCTATTATGTCATTATGTGAAAAAGAAGAGGATAAAGTTAAAGCTCGACAAGAATATTATGATAATGTAACAAACATACAGAAAGAACAACTTCAGATCCAGAAAGAGGAACTTCAGATCTAGAAACAACAAGTTAAAGTGCAAGAGCAAATGCTACATTTAAAAGTGAAACAAGGAAGTCTTACAGCACAAGCTATAGAAGCATTATTGCAAATTGAAAGTCTTACCAACAGTGAGAAATTCAAAGCAATGACTTTATTGGAAAGAAAAGAACTAGCAGAGCAATTTCTTAGCATCCCAACAGATATGAGGGTAGAATAGATTAAGTATCACAACTTATGAATGTACTTTTCTATTGTTGAGTAATGTTGATGGATGTGATGAACTTTATTATTGTGGTGAATAATGTGTAATGTTGAATTTTAGACAATGATGATGACTATTGATTTTCATATGTGAATGCTTTATTGCTTGATATTTTATATAAATATTGTTATGTAAAATAAATGTTTTTATTATTGTTGAAGATTCTTATATATTTTTAGGAAAATGTGTACTAATCTCATTACTTCTTGTAGGTAATAATTATCATGAATGGTATGGATGGTTTGGAATTGTTAAAGAATATGCTTGAGGAAGAAGAGGAAGAAGCGGGAAGACGACGAACGTTACTTCTTTCACTATGGAACTTCCTTGCAGGTGTTGCATGTATGTCAAGTACATTGACTAATATTACACATCTCATTTATAGTAGAGAAGGGCATGACTACATTAGAAGGTTATTAGATCCATCATTACCACATCAAGCATATAATTGTCAAAAAATATATAGAATGAGTCAACATGTATTTCTTGACTTCTGTAATTTGTTACGAAGAGAAGGTGGCATGGGAAATACAAGCAATGTTAGTGTTGAAGAGAAGTTTGCAATCTTTCTTGTCACTGTTGGTCAAAACCAACGATATGGAGTAACAAGGGAGCGCTTCTCTCGGTCTACATGGACTGTTAGTACGTACTTCAATGAAGTACTTAATGCAATTTTGAACTTGCATAAACAACTTCTTGCAATGCCTCCAACATCAACTCCAAGTAGAATACTGAATGATTCAAATGTGTATCCCTATTTTAAGGTAAATATATATTTTCATATGAAATTGATTTGTATATTATTTTTTTCTCATTTTCTTATTCATATGTTAACAGAATTGCATTGGTGCTATTGGTGGAACACATATTAAGGCAACTATTTATGGACGACAAACAGCAAGATTTAGAAATAGAAAAGGAGAGTTAAGTCAAAATGTTATGGCCGTATATAATTTTGATATGGAATTTACATATATTCTTAGTGGTTGGGAAGGATCAGCTTCTGACGCAAGAATCCTTTAAGATGCCGTCACAAGACATCATCCATTCAAGGTTCCACCAGGTATAAAATGACATTATTGAATATATATTTTTTATTTATACTAATTTTTAATTATTTACAGGAAAGTTTTACTTGGTTGATGCTGGTTATCCTAATCGACCTGAATTTATTTGTCCATATCAGGGAGTGAGATATCATCTATCTGAATATGAAAATAATAGAGTTCTAGAAAATGCAGTCGAAAACTTCAATTACAGACATTCACAATTAAGATTAGTGATTGAGCGATCATTTGGAGTTGTTAAACATCGTTTTGCAATCTTACGAGGACATATGCCGTATCCTTATGATACACAAACGAAGATTGTGATGGCTTACTTCCTATTACATAATTTTATACGTAAAGCTGACAGAGCAGATTTATTAGAAGATCTAGAAGATGAGTTAGCTGAATTTGATCTAGAAAATGAAGAAATTGGAATTACTGAAGATGAGCTTTCACAGATAGATAGTACATTAGAAATGACACAAGAACGAAGAAAACAAATAGCAGATGAAATGCGTGACAACATGAAGACTACCATGTGGGATGGACGTGACTTTTAAATTATTTCATATGTAACTTTGTCAAATTGTTATGTTACAATATTTGAATATTTGTATGTTGACAATTTATATTTATGTTGTGAATTTTATTTATATATTGGATGTTAGTTAACAATTTTGAAAAGTAATTGTTTGTGATATGTTATGTTCAAATAGGTAATACACAATACAACTTTTGTTCAATTTGTTCAAATTGATATTATTAATAAATATAAATAAGAAGACTTAATATTTTTTCTTAAAATATAAGTTTTCTTTTTCTTTTATTTTTTGGGAAACCGTTAGACCACCTTCGATGCGATCGACAAAATTTTCTTCATTTTTATCTTTCTTCGGTTCAACACTCCGACTAACTTAAGTGTTTTTTGTTTTTTCCTTCGGTCAAACCGAAGTCTGAACTTTAGTCTGACCGAAGTTTTTAAGTTTTTTATTTTTTTTCGGTTAGACCGAATTTTTTCCTTCGGTCCAATCAAAGTTTTATAGTTTTTTTACTTTTTTTTCAGTTAGACTAAATTTCTTCCTTCGGTCTGATCAAAGTTTTTTCGTTTTTTTACTTTTTTTTCGGTTAGACCGAATTTTTTCCTTCGATCCGACTGAAGTTTTTTCGTTTTTTTACTTTTTTTCCGGTCAGACCGAAGTTTTTTATTTTTTTTTAGTCAGATAAAATTTTTTCCTTTAGTCCGACTGAAGTCTTTTAATTTTTTTCTGTTTGATCGAGCTTCGGTTTAAACGATTTTTTTTTACTTTTATTTTTTTTTTCAGTCTGACTAACTGAAACTTTTTTATTTTTTTATATTTTTCTTTGGTCAGATCGAAGCTCAGTCTTCGATTGAACATAAGTTTTTCAGTTTTTTATTTTTTTCGGTCAGACCGAATCTCAACTTCGGTCTAATTGAAGTTTTTGATTTTTTATATTTATTTTTTTGATTTTAAATTAAAATAAAAAGAAAAAAATTTACAATATTTTCGATAGTCAATTCATCATTCAAACACATTATTTTATTTATAAATACATTTATTAATTTTCAATTGTTAATTTTTTTTATTTATTTTTTTAATTTTAAATTAAAAAAAAAAAATTTACAACGTTTTTGATAATCAATTCATCATTCAAACACATTATTTTATTTATAAATACATTTATTAATTTTTTATATTTATTTTTTTTATTTTAAATTAAAAAAAAAAAAAATATATTTACAACGTTTTTGATAATCAATTCATCATTCAAACACATTATTTTATTTATAAATAAACTTATTAATTTTCATCAGTTGATTTTTTATATTTGTTTTCTTTATTTTAAATTAAAATAAAAATAAATAAATTTACAACGTTTCCGATAATTAATTCATCATTCAAACACATTATTTTATTTATAAATACATTTATTAATTTTCAATTGTTACATCAAGTTCTATGTTTAAACAAGTTTGTATTACATTTATTAATTTTTTAACAACTTTTACTTTAACATTTATGAATTTTGTATACATCAACCTTTATGTTTACATTTATTAATGTATATAAGAGAGGTATCATATTCTATTTTTTATTTTTTATTTTTCGTTAGATTTCAACTAGGCCCAAATTGGCCCACGGGCCAGCCTAGGCCCTGCCCGAATCAACCCACGGACTAACCTAGCTTGGCCGAATAATATATTTACGTTAGTTAACAATTTCGAAAGGTAATTGGTTGTAATATGGTATGTTCAAATATGTAATACACAATACAACTTTTGTTCAATTTGTTTATGATATTATTAATAAATAAATATTTTTATTTTTGATATTTTTTTTAAAAAATGTAAGTATTATGATGTGAAGAAATAGAGTAAATTAAAATTAATTATTAGAATTCTTTGATTAAAAAAATATATTTCAATTCTGAACATTCCATCTAGCACAAACCCCACTATGGGAATCTTAACTTTCCTAAGTTTCTAAGACGTGCACAAACAACCCTTCATTTCTCAAGAATCTGGACTTTCTAATTCACAGGAATTTGAACTTTCCATTTCCTTCATTTCTTAACTTTCCGACATGCACAAACACCCCCTTAGGAACTTATTGGATTTTGGGTGATATTTGACTCTTCATTGTATTTATGTAATTTATACTTATTAATTTGTAATTAGAATTTTTAGGATGACTTTAATGAAGTAAATGTCTTGCTAAACAATTATTTTCATGAATTTAATTAAGACAAGCTCCTTTTGGATTGACACGCTCTTGCATATGCTTAATACAATAGGTACCGTGCACTTGTGGTTTATAAATGTAAAATTTGGGTTTTTCGTGTATTTAATTGAATAACAACAAATTACCTTACATTAGTATTGCTTAATGATAAATCTAGTGTTTATTAACATTAAAGAGCTTAATCAATGTTATTTACAATCTATGGAACCGCCTAATAGTTGGCCGAATTCCTCTGTAAATAACAGTATTAAATAGGAAAGGCAGGCTCGTGGAGTTAACTTAAGTCCACAAGGTTAGTCCGCTAAGTTAGCCATAACTCAATGAACTTAGTCTGTTGAGTTAATTGTAACTCAACGGAGAGCTTATTGAATATATAAATTTGATTGTTAAAAATGAAACAGTTCGCAATTCTTAAGCAATTCCCTATGGGATCGACCTGTACTTGCACACTAATACAATAGACATTATGCACTTGCAGTTAAAATACAAATTAGAATTAATATCTAATTTATATGAAAGGTTGTTTGTTTACTTCTAAAAAGGAATTCAGTGATATAAGCATAAAGATAAATTAACTAAGTAAAAACAGAAGTTAACAAATCCAAGTTTTTTTGGCGCATTGCTGGGTAACCAATCAACTTTTCTAGTGCCATGCTAGAGATCCAAACAAGTTTTCTAGCGCCGTTGCCGGGGAATTCATATAAGCAGCTATTAGGGCTGTTTTATTTTAATAGCCAGAGTGTTGTGTGTTTTCTTCTATAATTGAGAATATGGTATATGCTTATGCTCAAAGATTTCTGAAACCTGTAGTTAGCATATGTGAATTCTGGAATTCTGAAGGTCACGACATTTCTGACTGTTTAAAACTAAGACGTTTGTAGATGGCTAGATCCCATGAACAACAAATGAATTATCCATAGTATAATAGAGCCGAGTATGAGAATCCTATAGTTTACCCAACTGATGGTCAGTATAGAATGTGTAATATGTTGAGAGACACAGAAGTTTGTGATAGGTATGAGAGACTGGAGTGTAGTATAGAGCAAAACCTGGACAAACTAGAATACTTTATGTGTCAACAACAAGAAGTCAACCAATTAAACTATAAGGAAGCATATTCAGAACCTAAAATGGATATAATTTATGAAACTGAAAAAACCATAATGAAAATTGATCAAAAATTGAATGCAATGAGATTAGATGATCTAGAAAGAAAACTAAAAGCATTTGACGAATATACAATGAAAATACAAGTTATACAATAAGACAATGGAAATTATAATGTTATATAGATCTGCATAATTTTCAAAATACACAACCAAAAGAAAATACTAATGCAAGAGAATTTAAAGAATGTACTTTAAAACTAAAAACAATTGAAGATCATAATCACGAAAATGATATACAAGAACATCACGAGAGTAACGAAAATCTGGAAGATGTATGTATAACATTAAGATCTAGAACTGATATACCACCAAGAACTCAAAATGAAAATAATATGAAGGTGGATAAGAGTAAAAATCAAAATGATAATGAAAATGTAATAGTTGAAAATCTAGAAATCATTGAAGAACAATCTGAATCTACTAATGAGACTAAAAATGATCAAACAAATCAATTGAAAGAAAAAGAATCTTTTAAATCACAATCTTTAGCACCCTATCATGAAAGATTACAACAAACAATACCTGAAAAATAAGAAAAAATTAGAGAAATTTTTGAAAAAGTGCAAGTTAACATTCCTTTGTTAGATCTACTGTAGAAAATGCCACCTTGTGCTAAATTTCTGAAGGATTGGTGTACTAAGAAAAGAGAGCGAAAAGTTCTTAGAAAGGTCTTTTTAGCTGAGCAAAGTAGTTCCCTATTCCTACCACAAATTCCTAAAAAGTTATCTGATCCTGGAATCCCTGTTATATCATGCACCATAGGAAATACCATTCTAGAAAGAACCTTAATAGACTTAAGTGCAGGTATAAATGTTATGCCAAGTGATATATTTACATCCTTAGGATTAGAAGGCTTAACTCCTACTAGTACGGTTATTCAATTAGCTGATAGAAGTATAAGATACCCTAGAGGAAAAATAGAGGATATCTTGATTAAAATCAAAAACTTTATATATCCTATTGATATTGTAATTTTGGATTTCCAACAAATTAAGCATAAAAATAGTGATACATCTTTAATTTTGGGAAGGCCATTTTTAGCAACATGAAGGGGTGTTATAAATTGTAAAACTGGAGTAATGAAGTTAGCATATGGTAATGAGGATACTCAATTAAATATTTTCAAACCAGAAAGGTTTGAGGAGTTAGAAATATCCTTACATACCATAGACTTTTTAGAGGATGAAGGAGATATGTTAGATGATGTGATTCAAGAAGAATTAAATATGTAAATCAATTCTGAAACTTTAGAGGAAAGTGAAAGCATAAATATAGAAGGAGATCTGGAAGAAATTAATTTAGAAAATGATGATGTTCAATTAGGAGCTCTAGCTTCTCATGGGCAACATTTAGAATTAAAACATTTACCTCCTAAATTAACCTATATATTTCTGGAAGAGAAACGAACATGTCCAATCATTATTGCTTCAAATTTAAAAGATGATCAAATAGCCAAATTAAAAGATGTAGTAAAAAGTTATAAAGAAGCAATAGATGGACTATGACTGATTTAAAAGGGTTAAGTTCAACTTTATGCTGTCACCACATATATTTAGAAGAGAATGCTAAACCTGTTAGAATTCCTGAGAGGAGATTAAATCCAAACCTTAAAGAAGTAGTTAGGAAAGAAATAGTGAAATGGTTAGATAATGACATAATTTATCTGATTTCTGATAGCTCGTGGGTTAGCCCAATCCATGTAGTTCCCAAGAAATCAGGATTAACAGTTATTAGGAATGAAAGTCAAGACTTGATACCTACTAGAATTCAATCAGGCTGGAGAGTATGTATAGACTATAGAAAGTTGAATGTTGTGACTAGGAAAGATCATTTTTTCTTACCTTTTATAGATCAAATGTTGGAAAGATTAGCAGGGCAATAATATTTTTGTTTCCTAGACAGGTATTCAGGTTATAATCAAATTTCAGTAGCATTAGAGGATCAAGAGAAAACAACTTTCACCTGTCCTAATGGAACTTATGCTTTTAAGAGAATGCCATTTGGATTATGCAATGCACCAGCCACCTTTCAAAGATGTATGCATGGCATATTTACTGGAATGACTAAAGATTTTTTAGAAATATTTATGGATGATTTTACTATTTATGGCAACTCATATGAAGTTTGTTTAAAAAATTTAGACTAAATATTAAAACGCTGTGTGGAAAAATATTTGGTTTTAAATTGGGAAAAATGTCACTTCATGGTTAAACAAGGAATAGTCTTAGGGCATGTTGTTTCTAAGAAAGGGTTGAAAGTAGATAAAGCTAAAATAGAAGTAATTTCTAATCTACCAGAACCTAAATCAGTAAAAGATATTAGATCATTTCTAGGACATGCTGGTTTTTATAGAAGATTTATTAAAGACTTTAACAAAATAGCTAGACCTTTAACTAATCTATTAAAAGATGTCCCATTCAACTTTGATAAAAATTGCAAGGAATCATTTTTTAGACTTAAAACTAGCTTAATTTCAACTCCTATAATTCAAGCACTTGATTGGAGTCATCCATTTGAATTAATGTGCGATGCATCTGATTTTGCTGTAGGAGCAGTGTTGGGACAGAAGATAGAAAAATCTCCTAGAGTGATTCATTATGCAAGCAAAACCTTAAATGATTCTCAAGTTAATTACATAACTACTGAAAAAGAACTATTAGCTGTTGTGTTTGCCTTAGAAAAGTTTAGATCATATCTGATTGGAGCTAAAATAATAGTATACATGGATCATTCAGCTTTAAAACACCTAATAGTAAAAAAAGAGACTAAGCCTAGATTGATCCGATGGATATTATTATTACAAGAATTTGATTTAGAAATTAAAGATAAAAAAGGTTGTGAGAATGTAGTAGCAGATCATTTATCAAGATTACAAATAGAAAAATCAAATATTGAAATTAAGGATAATTTTCCTGATGAACAATTAATGATCATCAACACAATGCCTTGGTATGCAGACATAGTTAATTACTTAGTTACTGGTTTAACACTTAAGGATTGGAATAGACCGGATAAGAAATTGTTCTTCTCAAGAGTAAAATATTACTATTGGGAAGACCCATACTTATTTAAGAAATGTCCTGATCTGGTTTTAAGGTGGTGTGTTCTAGAAACTGAATATCATAGCATATTGTCTTTCTGTCATGACCAAGCTTGTGGAGGGTATTTTGGCTTAGGGAAAACTACTGTAAAAATTTTGCAATGTGGATTTTATTAGCCAACACTATCCAAAGATGCTCATAAATATTGCTTAAATTGTTTAAGATGTCAACAAATAGAAAGAATATCAAAGAGGAATATGATGCCTCTTAATCCTATTGTTGAGGTTGAAATCTTTGATGTGTGGGGAATAGATTTTATGGGTCCATTTCCTATGTCTAATCAATTTAATTATATATTGTTGGGGGTGGATTATGTATCTAAATGGATATAAGCTATTCCTACAAAAACTAATGACAACAAAGTGGTAATACAATTTATAAGAACCAATATATTTGCTAGATTTGGAATACCTAAAGCTATTAGTGATAGAGGAACTCATTTTTGTCACAGAAGTTTTGAAGCCTTAATGAAGAAATATGGAGTAAACCACAAAATTGCAACATCATATCATTCGCAAACAAGTGGACAAGTAGAAAGTGCAAACAAACAAATTAAGTTAATCTTAGAAAAAGTAGTAAATCCTACTAGAATAGATTGGGCTAAAAGATTGATAGATGCCCTTTGGGCTTATAGAACTACTTATAAGACAAGCTTAGGTATGTCACCTTTTAGGGTAGTTTATGGAAAAAGTTGTCATTTACTAGTTGAAATAGAACATAAAGCTTATTGGGCATTAAAAACTTTGAACACTAATTTAAATCAAGCTGCTAAAAATAGGAAAATGCAATTAATTGAATTAGAAGAATTTAGGAATGAAGCTTATTCGAAGACTATAAGAGAAAAAGAGAAAATGAAATTCTAGCATGATAGGAAAATTATTCCAAAAATCTTTGAAATAGGATAAGAAGTATATCTTTACATGGCTAGACTCCATAACCATCTAGGAAAATTAAGATCTAGATGGGTAGGACCTTACATAATTCGAAATATTTATCCTTATGGAGCTATTGAGATTGAAAATCCTAAAAATCAGAATATCTTTAAAGTAAATGGACAAAGACTTAGACTTATTCTGAAAATACCAAAAAGCTCCTTTGGAATTATAGAAGAAGTCAGAGTAGAAGACTACTTGAGCTTTACTTAGTAAGAAATTAGTTTTTATTTTATTTTCATATAAAAAAAATTAAAAAATATAAAAAATCGTTGCGGTTCAACTGATTGGATCCATCGGTATGACCGGAACATAAAAAATCTATATTAATTTTTAGTAAAAAAAAAAAAATTTGGTTTTACCAAAACATAGTATCGGTTCAAACGAAAAAAAAGTTGATCTAATCGAAACATAGTATTGGTTAAACCGGTAAAAACCAAAAAAAAAAAAAACTATTATCTCTAGTTTTTTTTATTATATTTGTTTATACGGGAGGTCTGTTGAGTTACGCTTAACTCAACGAGCTTACTCGATTGAGTCTTGAGTTAGTCAATGAGCTTATTCCGTTGAGTTAACTGTAACTCAACGGAGTACTGTAGTTAAGGCCACGGACTTAGTCCATAGAGTTATCTGTAATTCCATAGATGAGAGAGTGAGAGTTTTGTTTGAGAAATGACCCGATTATCCGCCTAAACTTAGGACTTATTTAAACTAAAACTTACAGTTTTGGGGGCATTATCTAGCAAATCATTTAGAACTTAGAACAGAAAGATCAAAGCGATTCCGTACCATTGTATAATTCCATGATGAGGAAGATGATGCTCGAGTTCTAGGAAGATGCGATTGACATATCACAATTTCTGAAAGAGTCAAGAGGAAGAAGAAAGAATAGAAATTGAACAAGAAGCTGAACAAAGCCATATGGACAAAAATAACTTTATAGATTCGACTGAATTTAATGAAACAATTCAAGACAGAGTGGAGAGTTCTGCTAGCTCACCACCATAGACAAAAGTAGAAGAAAATGTTTAGGAATCTGTAGAACATTTTCAGCAAGTTCAAGTTCAGCTTATGGAAGAGGAAGATCGAGAACAAACCCCTCTGAAACAATAAAGTCACATTCTTGACCCAACTGAAGCAATAGTTCTGAATGAAGTATACTTTTGGAGTTAGGAAGCTTATAATAAATACCAAGAGATTAGGGGTTATGATATCATATACAGTAGGCCAGTAAATTGGGACGGAATGTAAGAAATTAAGGAATTATTTGAATTTCGGGGTCTGCTACAATTTATTTCTCAGTAGAAAGGGCATGCAATATATGAAAATCTAGTGCCCTGCTTCTATGCTAATTTAAGAGAAAAGGAAGGACAATTAATTTCCAACGTGGAGGAAGCTGATGTACAGATAACACTAGAGCTTCTCCACAACATTCTTGGATTGAAGAATGAAGGAAAAGAAATTTTGGAAAGCACAAATGTCGTTGAATGGACAGAGTAGGAAATCAAGGACAGTTTGGCTATCAATCCTGGTATGCCATTATTAAATAGACTGAAGCATTTAAATGGTAAAGCACACATGATAACTAACAGTTTGATTAAAAATGTCTACCAACGACAAGGCCATGACATTGAACTAAGTCAATTTGTCAAGTGGGTCACTTATGCAGTTGTGAATAGAATTCAAGTTAATTGGTGTCAAGTCTTCCTATCCAAGATGAAGTCTGCAAAGAAGAAATTAGTTTATGGAGATTTGATACCTATATTGATGGTAAATTATATTGATTTCATGAAGTGGACATCCAAAATGATAAGATCAAGAACCATTTCAGTGAAAGAATACAAAAATTATGTTGCAGCTAAAGTATTTGTACCTTTTGGAGGCATTATTGAAGTTGTAGAAAGGATAGAACAATTAGAGCAACAATTAGAAAAACTCCAGAAGGAAGTAGATGAAATTAAGAATAGAGGCTAATTGTATAGTTTGTCTACTTGTACTTGTATATATTTGTATGAAAAATATCTGATTTGATTGTATTGTAATTGATTCATATGAATGAATATATGTTTTTCAGATATATTTTTCATGCGTGTTTAGAATGATGAAATGGATGAACTATATTGAATGTTATATAATTTATGGAACATTATGCATGGATGTTTAAAAAGATTTATAGTTTGCTGAATGACAGGATTAAATAATAGATGCTTGAAAATATCTACATGTTGCAAGGTAAAATGTAAATTCTGCATAACATGAAATGAACTGCAAGTTAAATATTTATATAATGTTCAGATTTAAACGAATTTTGATTAGAATGCTGCATTAATGACATGTATTTAACTTTATTTCAGTTAGTAGAATGTAGGAGAGAAAAAAAAACATAAAGGTATTTACGAGGAGTAAACTTAGAAGTTGCTAAGTGTTAACTCAATGAAGTAAGTTCATTGAGTTAAACTTAACTCCATGAGGTCAGTAATATAATATAAGGTCACTCCGTTAAGTTATCTATAACTCAACGAAGTTAGTCCGTGGAGTTAGCAACAGTAACCGACATTGTTCTATTGAGTTATCTATAACTCAATGAGGTTAGTTCGTGGATTAAGCAGAACAGTTATTCTTTTAACCATGAACGAATCTTCATCGGCTTAGCAGTTACCAAAATTTGAAATTAGTAGTGGTACACATACCCATAAAAACAGGAACCACGCTACATACATGTTGCAAGACACGTTCTTGCAATGAGATTTATTTACTTTATGGATGTGCATTATATATATAAAACAGAATGTTATTTATGAGTTACCAGCACTTTTAAAAGAAAGGAGAATGCGTTGGGGGAACTGGAAGGAGAAGTAGTTGATTCAACTTCATCCCTCAACAAATATTTACTAAATGGAAAGCTTCAGACTGGTATGTAATTAATCGACTGCTATTTTATTTATGAGCACATGGACTCGTTCTCCTAGCACTAAACAATTAGTAAGAACACCTACCTAGGAATATTCAACATAGAGGTGTACTGAAACATTTTCTGAATTGGACTTTAACAAAATCCTTAGGGGTGTAGCTAACCTTTCTTTAAAAGAGAATGTAGATATGACTACTCTAGTAGAAAAACCATTAGGAGAAATTCTATACCCTGAATTAGTTGATGAACCTTTATGTATTCGATTACCAAACTTTGAGGGAGATAGGTTTGAACTGAAATCTAATTATATTAGTCAATTGCCACATTTTCATGGATTAGAAAGAGAGGATGCCTATTATTTCCTTAGAGAATTTAACGAAGTTTGTCAAATGATGAAAATGCCGAACATGAGTATAGATGCTATTAAACTTAGATATATCCCTTTTGCTTTAAAAGACACAGCTAAGAGATGGTTATATACTTTGTCGCCTGATTCAATTTCTGCATGAACTGAATTTTGCTCTATTTTTCTGGAAAAATATTATCCAACACATCAAACAATTAAAAAGAAAAAAGAAATATTAATGTGTAGCCAAAAATAAGGTGAATCATTTTGGAAATATTTTAAAAGATTTAAAGATTTACTGACTCAATATCCACATCATGCAATGAGTAAAGCACAATTAATAGGTATAATTTATGAAGGCATAGATGTTTCAACGAAATCTTTATTAGAATCTACTTGTCAAAATGGATTTCTGAAACTATGTAGTGAAGAAGCATGGGCATATTTAGAAAACTTTGCAAAAAGAACTGCACTGTGGGAAAACTCGGCTGAAGCTATTATAGATAAAAGAATATTGCCAAGAGGAATGCATGAAATAGATTCAAGTACTATGCTTGAAGTGAAATTAACTGAGTTAACAAAGAAAATAGAAGAGTTATCATTAAATCAGAAACTAGCAGAAAAGAATGCAAACATTAATGATCTAGATATTATTTATGCTAGAAACCAGAAAGATAACTTTGGAAATTCTTATAATCCTAATTGGAGAAATCACCCGAATTTATCTTGGAGAAACAACAATTTCCAGGGAGGAGAAAATGTAAATGAGAAGAATATAAGTTATGAAGCATTAATTGAACAAGGATCTAGAATATAGAAATTAGAAAAGATAATCTAGCAATTAAACAATCGTCTAGATTTTGTATTTGGAAATGCTACAATTCAAAATTAGAATAGAAACATACCACTTAGACAGAAGGAATCAATGGAAGTTAGACCTACTAGAGGATTGCCAATACAAGCAATACCTAACCCTATCAATAGAATTGTTAATGAAATTGATACCTCTTCTAGGAGGATAGCTGAATGAAGCAGTATAACTAAAGTAACTATATATATATATAAGTTTATTTATAGTTAATAGTATTGTAGAGTTGGTCCTTAACTCAACAAATTTAGTCTGTTGAGTTATGACCTAACTCCACGAGGGTGTGCAGTAGTTATGTTAATTTTTGTCTCTGCTAATTTTTGTGTTTATGTTATACAGAATCAACAAATGGAATTGATGTAATTACCGCTGGATGTACTAAGGGAAGCACTGAGTAACTTGTCAGCTAAAGATCTGTGCATGTTGTGTTGTGTATCAAAGGAAATTAAAGACTGTGTTGGAGAAAAATATTTTCAAGGACTACAAGCTGCAAAAATGACTAAGACTAGAGATGGATTCATATGGAAGTCATTTAATCATAGTTCAATTAGCCATGAATATTTGAATATATATCCTATTAATATTGTGATTTTGGATTTCCAACAAATTCAACATCAAAATCATGATACATCTTTAATTTTTGGAAGACCATTCTTAGCAACATCAAGGGCTATTATAAATTGTAAAATTGGAGTGATGAAGTTAGCATATGGTAATGAGGATACTTAATTAAACATTTTCAAACCAAAAAAGTTTGAGGAGTTAGAAATGTCCTTACATACTATAGACTTTTTAGAGGATGAAGAAGATATGCTAGATGATGTGATTCAAAAAGAATTAAATAGTCAACTAAATTCTGAAACTTTAGAAGTAAGTGAAAGCATAAATGTAGAAGGAGATCAAGAAAAGATTTATATGGAAGATGAAAATGTTCAATTAGAAGCTCTAGCTTCTGATGGTCAACATTTAGATTTAAAACCTTTACCACCTGAATTAACCTATATATTTCTAGAAGAAAAATGAACATGTCCAATCATTATTGCTTTAGATTTAAAAGATGATCAAATTTCTAAATTAAAAGATGTAGCAAAAACTTATAAAGAAGCAATAGGATGGACTATGACTAATTTAAAAGGGTTAAGTGTAACTTTATGCTGTCACCATATATATTTAGAAGAGAATGCTAAACTTGTTAGAATTCCTAAGAGGAGATTAAATCCAAATCTTAAAAAAGTAGTCAGGAAGGAAATAGTGAAATGGTTAGATAATGACATAATTTATCCGATTTCTGATAGCTCATGGGTTAGTCTAATCCATGTAGTTCCTAAGAAATCAAGATTAATAGTTATTAGGAATGAAAGTTAGGACTTGATACCTACTAGAATTCAATCAGGCTGGAGAGTTTGTATAAACTATAGAAAGCTGAATGCTGTAACTAGGAAAGATCATTTTCCCTTACCTTTCATAGATCAAATGCTAGAGAAATTAGTAGGGCAAAAATATTTTTGTTTCCTAGACAGGTATTCAGGATATAACCAAGTTCCAGTAGCATTAGAAGATTAAGAGAAAACAACTTTCACCTGTCCTAATGGAACTTATGCTTTTAAGAGAATGTCATTCAGATTATGTAATGTGCCAGCCACCTTTCAAAGGTGTATGTAGGGCATATTCATCGAAATGACTAAAGATTTTTTAGAAATATTTATGGATGATTTTACTGTATATGGAACTTCATATGAAGTGTGTTTAAACAATTTAGACTAAGTATTAAAATGCTGTGTGGAAAAAAGTCTAGTTCTAAATTGGGAAAAATGTCACTTCATGGTTAAACAAGGAATAGTCTTGGGACATGTTGTTTCAAAGAAAGGGTTGGAAGTAAATAAAGCTAAAATAGAAATAATTTCTAATCTACCAGAACCTAAATCAGTAAAAGATATTATATCATTTTTAGGACATACAGGATTTTATAGAAGATTTATTAAAGATTTTAGCAAAATAGCTAGACCTTTAACTAATCTATTAAAAGATGTCTTATTCAACTTTGATAAAAATTGCAAAGAAACATTTTTCAAGCTTAAGACTAGCTTAATTTCAACTCCTATAATACATGCACCTGATTGGAGTCATCCATTTGAATTAATGTATGACACATCTGATTTTCCTGTTGGAGTAGTGTTGGGACAGAAGATAGAAAAATCTCTTAGAGTGATTCATTATGTAAGCAAGACATTAAATGATGCTCAAGTTAATTATACAACTACTAAAGAGGAATTGTTAGTTGTTGTCTTTGCCTTATAAAAGTTTAGATCATATCTGATTGGAGCTAAAGTGATAGTATACACAGATTATTCAGCTTTAAAACACCTAATAGCAAAGAAAGAGACTAAACCTAGATTGATCTGATAGATATTATTATTACAAGAATTTGATCTAGAATTAAAGATAAAAAAGGTTGTGAGAATGTAGTAGCAGATCATTTATCAAGATTACAAATAGAAAAATCAAATATTGAAATTAAGGATAATTTTCCTAATGAACAATTAATGACCATCAACACAATGCCTTGGTATGCAGACATAGTTAATTATTTAGTTGCAGAAAAATCTATATATTATATTGTGTAAAAATGTCAATTTCATCGAAGCATAGTATTGGTTCAACCGAAAGAAAAAAAAGAAAAAGTATTTAATTTCAATTCAACCGAGGAATATAACGGTTTGACTAAAATTTTAAAATGTTGAAAAATTAAGAGTCGGTTAGACCAAAAATTCTTTAGTCTTGACTGAAGTAAAAATTATTATTTTAAGTATTTTTATTAGTTATAATTTTACGGGAAGTTCGTTGAGTTATGCTTAACTCAACGAACTTACTCCGTTGAGTCTAGAATAAGTTGACAAATTTACCCCATTGAGTTGACTATAACTCAATAGAGTACTATAGTTAAGTCCACAGACTAGTTAATCGTAACTCCATGGAGAAGTAAGTGGGAGAGCGAGAGTTTGCACGGGAAAATGACCCGATTACCTGCCTAAAACTTAAGGTTTATTTATACTAAAACTTAGGATTTGGGGGCATTATCCGTAGAATCATTTAGAACTTAGAATAGTAGAGATCAGAGCAATTCCATTCTGTTCTGTTACACCACAAAGTCAAGATGACGCTAGAGTTCTGGGAGGAAATTGACACCACGAGATTTCTCGGAGAATCAGAAGAATGACATATGAGACAAAAGATCAGGAACACAACAAAGGAAAAGGAACTCCAAAAGGTAGAATCTGACATCTTTTACTAGAGGAAAGCTTTAGTAGATTTAGATATTACCATACCTTAGATTGTGGAGATGAGGATTAAAGTAGCAGCAGAAGTTGTTGTGAACAAAGAAAGGAAAATCAGGCCAAACAACGAAGTTGCCCTAGAATTAATCTAGCATAAGCCCAGATTATGGTTTGTACGACATATTAGTGGATATGCTCAGTGGGCAATCTAGGAGCAATAGAGGAAAGTAGTGGAAGAACCTATAGCTATAGAGCCGACTATTGAAAAACCAGTTACTGAGGAACAGTAGCTAGGACCGTCCATTCCACTACCAAGGTCGATAGAAAGAGCAGCATTTTTGGGGCCATCAATGCTTGAGGAATGGAGAGAATTTGTAGAGCTTGTTAAAGTTGCCAAGAGCTGAGGAAATTCTAAGGATATGGTTGTGGAAAAATCGCATTTACTATACGATGCACTCTACAAGAAAAGGGCCATAGATAAGTTGAAGGCCTAGTATAAAATTAAAGTAGAGTAACATCATGAAGCAGCTAGATCAATAGCTGAAAAAGAAATTGAAGTTGGTCTTTCGAGACTAGTAATTATAGAAAGAGTAAAACAGGAAGAGCTAGTACCTATGGCTCAAGGGCCTACAAAGCCTATTTTTGTGGATTTAATCTCAAAGGAGGAAGAGGAAGACCATACATAGCTATTTAGAAGAAGGAAAGGAAAAGAGATAGTGCTTGAAGCTCTTATAAAGAGTAAACCTGAGCTTAAAATATCAGAAGGGTCTATTGAGCCTATTTTTGTAGACTTGCTATCCGAATCTAAGGAGGAGTAGGAGTAGTAGCAATAAGAGCAAAGAGAAGAAGAAAAACAGGCTAAAATTAGTCTATAGCCTGTACAAACAAAAGAAACTGAAATTAGGGCAGAAGCTGATTTGCTTGTGACTCCATCCCAACCTACCACAGAATCAGAAAGAATAGTGACAATGCAGATTGGTAGTCAAGAGGAAGAAGAAAGAGAAGACACTGAACAAGAGCATATGGAACAAGAAGGAAATTTCTCGATAGATTCCATTGAAGAGGGAGAGACTCTTTAGCAAATTTTTGAGAGGATTCAAGAAAGAAGAGTGGAGAGTTCTGTTAGCTCTCCACCACAGATAGAAGTAGAAACAAGGATGCAAGAATCTCTGGATCATTTCTAGCAAATTCAAGTTCAGCACATTGAAGAAGTTCAAGAACAAACCCCTCTAGAGCAACAAATTCAAATTCCTGACCCTGTTGAAGGAACAGTTCTGAATGAAGTACACTTTTGGAGTTAGGAAGCATACAATAAATATCAAGAGATTAGGGGTTATGATATTATATATAGTAGACCAGTAAACTAGAACAGTATGCAGGAAATTAAAGAATTATTTGAGTTCTAGGGTCTACTAAAATTTATTTCTCAATAGAGAGGGCATGTAGTATACGAAAATCTAGTACCTTACTTTTATGCAAACTTGAGAGAGGAAGAAGGAAAATTAATGTCTAACGTGGAGCAAGTGAAAGGATCGAATGACACACTAGAGGGGGGGTGAATAGTGTCCTAATCAAGTTTATTTTGCTTTTAAAAATTTCGAAAGCTGTTGACACTAATGAACCTTGATTAATTGATTTTAGAATTAAAAACTAGCAGAGCAGAAATTAAAGAACACAAAAAGATTTATAGTGGTTCCAAACTAGGTAGTCCACTCCTCAAGGCCACAACCTTGAGAATTCCACTAAGTGCTTTTAAGGCTAAGCACAAACCTTAAACAAGTTGCTTTTGCAGGCTAAGCAACAACCTTACACAAATTGCTTTTGCAGGCTAAGCAACAACATTATAGATGTTTTTAAAGGCTAAACAAAAACCTCACACAAAGCACCAACTTTGTGTACTCAAGACCCTAATCTTGAGTAAGTGAAGTATCACACTTCACTCTCTTCACCAAGGCCTCGACCTTGTGAAGGTATACTCACAACACCCTTGTGAGTTAAGGTTTTCAAGTAAACAAGAAGACAATTTAAAACCAGGAGTCACTAACTCAAAATGAAAATGACACACAACACTAGATCAACTCCTATGAAGAGTTGACACAGAAGCTTTGAGGAGATTTCTTGATTGATCTGTAGGTGATGATCTTTTGAACTTTGTTGCAGACGAATCTTCAAGGTGTTTGCAAAATCATTGAACAGACAATTTCTCCTCTCGAGTGTTGAAAAAATTCTATGTATCTATCTTTCAGTTTTCTGCAAAAATCCTTTTTATTTTTCCTTCGAGATTTGCATAAGTGGAAAGAATTTTGAAATGGTCAGATGCCTTATGCAGCAATTCATTTTCGGCAACCTTCAATCATATTAAAGTTGAGATCTGCAATCAAAAGATATCTTACCACAAAGATTAGTCAATTAATAATAGTTGCAGTTTCTGTAAAAATAAAATCTTCGAAGGCTTTCAGAAAATCGGAGACTTAAATAGATAACCTGTTGAAACTCAAAATCATTTTGGATAGTTGGAACTAACTTACTGAAAGACCACTTAAGTCATGCATTAGAAATGAAACACGTGTCCTTCAAAAACTACGTTAAAAAAATAAACTATCGAATAGAGTGAACATGTTTCAGATACTTAAAAAGATAACTCTCCGATCCTTAAGTCATTTCAGATAGTTACATAGGTAACCTTCCGAAAAGTCACTTAAGTCAGAAAATAAAAGAAAACTCAACCATCCAAAGCTTAAAACAGTTTTCGGATACTTATTGAAGATAACTCTCCGATTCTTAAGAGTTTTCGGATAGTTACATCGTAACCTTTCGAAAAGTCACTTAAGTCAAGTGATGAGAGACTAACACGTGTCCTTCAGAAGAAAGTAACCGAAAATATATTAAAACAAAGAAACAGCTAACTCTCCGAAATAAAAACTTTAACTATCCGAAACCAAAAGGATTTCAGAGACTTACCATAAAAATCATATCCAGACATAAAAAGACTTAACTCATCGAAGATAAATACTTTTGGATAGTTACTGATATAACTGTCTCAAAAACCAAGTGAAAGACTTAATTATCTGATTTGTCTTGTTCTGTTCGGTGACTTATAAAATAACTCTCCGATCAATACACTGTAGACATAATAACCTGCCGAAATCTAATTTAAAAGACTTTGAGTACACAATAGTTAGCCAAAATTCATTTGAGTAAAAGGACATCTAAACTATGGCAGAAATAATTAAACCACACATTTTGCATCATCAAAATTAACTGATAAAATAAATGAACTAACAGCAAGTTGATGTATAGATAACACCAGAGCTTCTTCACAACATTTTTAGATTGAAAAATGAAGGGATAGAAATTCTAGAGAACACAACTACAGTCGAGTGGACAGAATAGGAAATAAAGGACTATTTAGCTATCAATCCTAGTGTGCCATTATTAAATAGATTGAAGCACTTAAATGGTAAAGCACACATGGTAGCTAACATTTTGATTAAAAATGTCTACCAACGACAAGGCCACAATATTGAACTAAGTCAGTTTGTTAAATGGGCCACATATGCAATTGTGAACAGAATTTAAATTAATTGGTACAAAGTTTTTATCTCCAAGTTGAGAGCAGCAAAGAAGAAATTATTTTATGAAGATTTGATTCCATTGCTAATGGTGGACAACATCAATTTCACGAAATGGACATCTAAAATGATAAGATCAAGAAGCATTTTAGTGAAAGAATACAGAAATTATGCTGGTGCTGAGATTATTGGACCTTCTAGAGGCATTATAAGGGCTGTTAAGAGGTAAATCAATTAGAACAACAACTAGAAAAGCTCTAGAAGGAAGTAGATGAACTTAGGAAAAAGGACTAAATGTATTGTTCGTCTACTTATATTTGTATTGAAAAATATTTGACTATATGTAAATGTAAACTATTTATATATATGAATGTTTGAATTTCAAATATTTTTGAAGTCATGTTTAAGAATGAATGATATAATTCAGAACTGTATTGAATATTATACAACTATTTTAAAGATGTGCAAGACTGTTTAAAAGATTTACAAATTTTATGAATGACATGGTTAAATGCATGATAATTGGTTAATGCCTAAATATATCTCTACATGTTGAAAAGTAAAATGTAAATTTTGCATAACAAGAAGTGAACTATAAGTTAAATATGCATATAATGTTCAGATTTAAATGAGTTACATTAGAACATTACATTAATGACATGTACTTAACTTTAATTAAGTCGACAAAATGCAGAGAAAAAAAAAATATATATATATAGAAGTTAATACAAGGAGAAAGTTTTAGAAAAATTTGCCAAGTGTTAACTCAACAAAGTAAGTCCGTTGAGTTAACCTTAACTCCACGAGGTCAATAAGAAAATATAAGGTCACTCCGTTGAGTTATCTGTAACTCAACAAAGTTAGTCCGTGGAGTTAGTAAATAGGCAACGAACCTAGTCCGTTGAGTTAGTTGTAACTCAACGAGGTTAGTTCGTTGAGTTAGAAATAGTAACTGAAGCTAGTCCATTGAGTTAAATGTAACTCAACAAGGTTAGTTTGTGGATTAAGCTGAACGGTTATTCTTTTAACCACGAACGAAACTTCGTGGGTTTAACGGTTACTGAAATTTGAAATTAGAAGTGGAACACGTATCCATAAAAATAGGAACCATACTACACGTTACAAGACACGTTCTTGCAACGAGATTCATTTTCTTTATGGATGTGCATTATAAATATAGAATAGAATGTTATTTATGAGCTACCAGCACTTGAGGAAGAAAAGAAAATTCGTTAGGGAACTAGAAGGAGAAGTAGCTGATTCAACTTCATCCGTCAACAACTATTTATTGAAAACAAAGCATCAGACTAGTATGTAATTAATCTTCTGCTATTTTACTTTATGTAAAGAGTTTATGAGTGTTTGTGTTTTCCCAATACTACACTAGAAAAACTTGGATTTGTTACTTCTATTTTTACTTAGTTAATTTATCTTTATGCCTATTCTTTCTTTTAGAAGTAAACAAACAACCTTTAATACAATTTAGATATTAATTCTAATTTATACTTTAACTGCAAGTGCATAGTGTCTATTGTATCAGTGTGCAAGTACAGGTCGATCCCATAGGGAATTGCTGAAGAACTTGAGAACTGTTCGTTTGTTAATAATCAAATTTATATATTCAATAAGCTCTCCGTTGAATTACAGTTAACTCAATGGACAAAGTTCGTTGAGTTATGGCTAACTCAACGGACTAACCTCGTGGACTTAATTTAACTCCACGAGCCTGCCTTTTCTTTTTAATACTGCTATTTACAGAGGAATTTGGCCAACCATTGGGCGATTCCACAGATTGTAAATAACATCAATTAAGCTCTTTAATGTTAGTTAACATTGGATTTATCATTAAGCAATACTAACATTCAAATAATTCAAACAGTAACCATTAAAATCTTTAAGTCTTTTGAATGAACCAATTTCAGTAAACTGTAAAACTAAAACAACATAAAACAATCACAACACTAACAAAGATAACATTAATCACGATACAACACAAACAATACAACACTCAAATACAATATACAAACATAGATAAATTGTTTTTGGTATTTTTGTTTTTAATATGAACATGGAAATGGGCGAAAGGTGAAATGTAAAGTAATCTCACTTGACAGTAAATACTTCCGACACTACTTGCAACGCGATTACATCACTGAAAATTAAACCACTTACAATTCTGTCTCCTCTCCCTATAGAATCGCGAGTCCAGAATTGCAGGATGATCTCCTCTTCAACATACAGGCATCAACTCGAAGCCAAGGCTAAAAGCTTTATGATCTCCTGAAATATGAGTCGGCTCTTGGTGAAAATGGCTTCCCGCGATGCGATCACTCCTCACAGTGGTTGTCAAGCATTGTGTTTGGCTCGAAATCGACCCGACATCAAGAAAGTATTCTCATAGACCTCCGATGGTTGGTGATTGTGGTGGTGGTGATGATGGTTGGTGTGGTACTTCAGAGAATTGCGACGCTGATCCTCCTTTGCACACATTGTTCGCCCATCGATCACACACCCTTTATTTTTTCTTCTTTTCTTTTATATTTCTTCAGTAGTAACTGCTTCTGCTTGAATGGTCGGTTGGATTTCCTTCATTCGTATCAACGGTGATGATTTCTTTCCCTGCGCGATACGTGCAAACGTGATTTTTCTCTTCTAACTGTCTGTTCCTACAACCGCTACAGTGGCATATTAGAAAATATATAGTCCGTGGAGTTACAGATAACTCAACGGACTTTCTTCGTTGATTTAACTATAAAACACGTGCATAGATTTAACTATCCGATGCTCAGGTGCATTTTGGATACTTATAAACTTAACTATCCGATGCTTAGATGCATTTCGGATAGTTATAGATAACTCATCGATATATAACTTAAGTAAATCTACCAAATCTCGACACGTGTCAGCAACAGTTTAATCATAAAATAACATTTCGGAGAGTTATGGAGCTAACTATCCGATGCTCAGATGCATTTCGGATAGTTATAGATAACTCACCGAAAGTTCACTTAAGTCATGCATTATGGTTTCGACACGTGTACTTCAGGAAATAATAAAATATTCTCTCAAAACATAACTATTCGGCAATTTAAACATAACTATCTGATATGTTTGGCCTGTTAAACATAACTATCCGAAATATGTCCAGTATGTTAAACATAACTGTCCGAAATATCAGAAAATTCGGATACTTAAGAATTTCACAGCCTGCAACTTACCGACAGTTTAGAAATGTACTAAATTAACATTAATTTCCCCAAATTAAGCAGATTCTTCAATTAAAGTATATAACAATGCAATTATAACATAATGGCTTAATTCTCATATGATAAGCTAAATATTATGCAATTAACCATCATTTAACCGTTAATAATATGCACCTTTTCATTCTAAACACTTCCCCCATACCTAAATTTTGCTAGTCCCTTAGCAAACTAAGATCTAATTAATTGGTCTTTCTAAAAGTGCTAGAATTAATTCTTCCCCTTTGTTTTTCTTCTGTTTTGCATAAAAATATATTCTGTATGTTTCAGTAATGAACTTGCAAATATACTTAGAATATATGCAAATTACAAACAAAGTATATCATCATCACATAAGTGTTAATTATATTATCGTTTGTTCTTCTTTTCATCATCTGTCATCCTGAATTTTCCAATAAGATTTCTAGAAGAAATTTCAACAACATACGAATCAAAGTACAATCCAATTCAATCTGATTAAGACAAGTAGAATAAAGAATTGTATCTCCATTAAACAACTTCAAAAGTCAATTCCAGATTCATATTTCAGCAATTCTAGATAACAGAAAATATACTCGATTCATAAGATATCTGTATTTCACAAAACACTTGTATCTTTTCAGAACAATATATGTTTTTTTTTTTGTACTTTAAAAGTTAATTTGACAAGCTTGAATCATACAAGAGCTTTCTAATGTACCCATGTAACAAGCTTTCAGTCAACAATCCCAGATTTGATCAGGATCTTAGATTGCCAGATTTCAAGAGTCCTTGTTCAAGTCAACAATCCTTACATACCTATCTGCTCAAGTACAAAAGGCTCGTTATCAAACAAGTTAATAAACTCTCAAAATTTTCCCCTTTTTTTTGTTTCCTTTTTTTTTTCAATCAAACTACAAACACAAAACAAATATTAATCACATACTATATATGTATGTATTTCATTCATACAGATGTAGTAAAACACCAATCTCATATAGTCCTGCTTCTATCATTTACTGAAAATATGAATCCATAACAATAAGCTCATACTTTTTCTGTAGTTTAATAAAATCTACACATAAATCATTCTACAAGTTCAATCAGTCAAATTAAATGTATCTTTAATCATATGTGTTTCATTTAATCTAGAATTCACATCTCAACTCTTTCAGGACTTCAGATAATTTACTGATTTTTCATTAAGCATTCTGATTTCATTTTAAAATCGTGAAACTGTTAAACTCATGAAATTCAGAAAAAAAAACATAAGATACCATATCTAGATTTGCATAAATAGTAAATTTTATAGCATCTTATATAACCTTCTAAATATAACATTCAAGCAGTTTATAAAAATTTTACAGTCTCAATTATTGGATAGTTACAACAAGTTCATAAAAATTTTCAATTTCCTCAAAACTTTGCAGTACCATTTTAATTTCTTTAATTAACAAATTTACATGGTTGTTACTTCAATTACCTCCCCCCCATACCTACATTTTGCATTGCCCTTAATGTAAAAGATTTGACAATAAGTACAGTAATTGAAGCAGGCATGGCTATAGGTTTGTTGATTTAAATTCAGGATGAGTAATTAGTTACATACCTTGTTTCATTTGTATCTCCTTCTGCATATTCTGATTTTTGATTCTGAAAAACTTTTCATTCACAGATAAACGTAGAATATATAACAAAATAACATTTAACAAATATTAATAAATCAGTGTCTTGTGTGGAACCCATGCTCTTATGCCTTTGGTGGCTCACAAGCAAGTCAGTTGGTTTCCCAGAACAGATACCAACAAACTAGATTGATATTTTGATTTTTTTTTTTTATAAAATAAAAATGAAAACTAATTTTTTTTTTTTTTTTTCTAAAAATAAATGCAGAATACACACAACATTAAACACACAAAATCACAGCTTAAGAACATGATTGAAAAGTGGAAACAAATGGAATAAACGTGTCAACCCAAGCAAACTTTTTAGGCATAGTTCTTCTTGCTATTAATTCTATTTTAATGTAGTTCTTGTTCCTTCTTAATTTGTAAACATGTAATATATTATAAATTCCAAATACAAGTGTATTACCATTAATGATATGAAATGTAGAAAGGGATCCTTTTCGGTTCCAAGGTAATGTAGCAGTTTCTATTTCTACATCTATTTCAATATATTCCTCTTCCCACTTCCATTTATTTATGTCTTTCATAATCCATATTTGAAATTTCATCAATTCATCCCACCATCTTATCAGACATAACGTAGGATCATCATATTCATTATACCACATTCCCATTTGAATTTTATCAAATTCTGCAGATGGTGGTTTAGCTATTTCTCTCGGTATAGGTAAAATTTCTATATATTCATCATAACAGTCTATGCTCACTATGTATAAGTCAGATCCAAATGCTATTGATATATCTGTGACTATATATATATATATCCATCAAGTATGACATGCATATTGTTAATTAATGATTTTTGTCCTAGATATATCATAATATTTTCATTCCAAGATCTATTCAGAAAATTATACACACTTAAAGCGTAAATCTTCACCCCAATTTCTTGTAGGTCTCCAATAATATAATTTTTAAGGAATTGCAGAATTTTTATTAGAAAATATTAAAGTCGATCCACAATTTACAGTTGGTACTTCAAATCTATTAGGTTTTCCTATATTCCATTCTTCTCCTGTTATAGGATTTCTTATCAAAATATCAGGTAATAATAAACTTGCATACCTTGGTATCGTCTTGTATATGATTAATCCTTCATCTATCCCCATAATATGATTTATTCCTTCTAATGCATTGGGTGGAATTCCAGTAGTTTCTTCCATAGCCAGATATTCATGGTTAATTGAACTATGATTAAATGACCTCCATATGAATCCATCTCTAATCTTAGTTATTTTTGCAGCTTGTAGTCCTTGAAAATATTTTTCTTCAATACAGTCTTTAATTTCCTTTGATACACAACACAACCTGTACAAATCTTTAGCTGACAAGTTACTTAGTACTTCCCTTAGTGCATCCAATGGTAATTGCATCAATTCCATTTGTCGATTCTGTATAACACAAACAAAAATTTAGCAGAGACAAAAATTAACATAACTACTGCACACCCTCGTGGAGTTAAGGCATAACTCAATGGACTAAGTTCGTTGAGTTAAAAACTAACTCTACGATACTATTAACTAAAAATAGAAACAAATATACATATAGATAGTTACTTCAATTATACTACTTCATTCAGCTACCCTCCCAGAAGAGGTATCAATTTCATTAACAGATCTATTGACAGGGTTAGGTATTGCTTGTATTGGCAATCCTCCAGTAGGTCTAACTTCCATTGGTTCCTTCTGTCTAAGTGGTATATTTCTATTCTGATTTTCAATTGTAGCATTTCCAAATACAAAATCTAGACGATTGTTTAATTGTTGGATTATCTTTTCTAATTTCTCTATTCTAGATATTTGTTCAATTAATGCTTCATAACTTATGTTCTTCTCATTTATATTTTCTCCTCCTTAGAAATTGTTGTTTCTCCAAGATAAATTTGGGTGATTTCTCCAATTAGGATGATAAGAATTTCCCAAGTTATCTCTCTGGTTTCTAGCATAAATAATATCTAAGTCATTTATGTTTGCATTCTTTTCTGCTAGCTTTTGTTTTAATGATAACTCTTCTATTTTCTTTATTAATTCATTTAATTTCACCTCAAGCATAGTATTTGAATCTATTTCATGCATTCCTCTTAGCAATATTTTTTTATCTGCAATAGCTTCAACCGAGTTTTCCCACTGTGTAGTTCTTTTTGCAAAGTTTTCTAAATATGCCCATGCTTCTTCACTACATAACTTTAAAAATCCATTTTGACAAGTAGATTTTAATAAAGATTTTGTTGAAACATCTATGCCTTCATAAATTATACCTATTAATTGTGATTTACTCATTGCATGATGCGGACATTAAGTCAATAAATCTTTAAATTTTTCAAAATATTTCCAAAATGATTTACCCTGTTTTTGGCTACACATTAATATTTCTTTCTTCTTTTTAATTGTTTGATGTGTTGGATAATATTTTTCCATAAAAATAGAGTAAAATTCAGTCCATGTAGAAATTGAATTAGGCAATAGAGTATATAACCATCTCTTAGCTGTGTCTTTTAAAGAAAAAGGGATATATCTAAGTTTAATAGCATCTATACTCATGTTTGGCATTTTCATCATTTGACAAACTTCGTTAAATTCTCTAAGGAAATAATAGGCATCTTCTCTTTCTAATCCATGAAAATGTGGCAATTGACTAATATAATTAGATTTCAGTTCAAACCTATCTCCCTCAAAGTTTGGCAATCGAATACATGAAGGTTCATTAACTAATTCAGGATACAGAATCTCTCCTAATGGTTTTTCTACTGGAGTAGCCATCTCTACATTCTCTTTTAAAGAAAGGTTAGCTACACCCCAAAGAATTTCGTTAAAGTTCAGTTCAGAAAATTTTTCAGTACTCCTTTGCACTAAAAATTCCTAGGTAGGTGTTCTTACTAATCGTTTAGTGCTAGGAGAACGAGTCCATGTGCTCATAATTAAATAGCAGAAGATTAATTACATACTAGTCTGAAGCTTTCTATTCAATAAATATTTGTTGTCGGATGAAGTTGAATCAGCTGCTTCTCCTTCTAGTTCCTCCAACGCATTCTCCTTTCTTTAAAAAGTGCTGGTAACTCGTAAATAACATTCTGTTTTATATATATACTGCACATTCATAAAGTGAATAAATCTCGTTGCAAGAACGTGTCTTGCAACGTGCATCGTGGTTCCTGTTTTTATGGGTTTGTGTACCACTACTAATTTCAAATTTTGGTAACCGCTAAACCGATGAAGTTTCGCTCGTGGTTAAAAGAATAACCATTCTGCTTAATCCACGAACTAACCTCGTTGAGTTACAGATAACTCAACGGAACACAGTTGGTTACTGTTGCTAACTCCACGGACTAACTTCGTTGAGTTAACACTTGGCAACCTCTAAGTTTTACTCTCGTAAGTTCCTCTCTATGTTTTTTTTCTTTGTCATTCTACTAACTGAAATAAAGTTAAATCTATGTCATTAATGCATCATTCTGATTAAAATTCATTTAAATCTGAACATTATATAAAGATTTAACTTGCAAGTCATTTTATGTTATGCATAATTTATATTTTACCTTGCAACATGCAAAAATTTTTAAGCATTTATCCTGTCATTCAGCAAATTGTAAATATGTTAAAGATTCTTTCATAATATTCCACAAAATATATATAACAGTCAACACATTCCATTCATTTTCACATCTAAAACACGTATGGAAATTGCATCTGAAAAATTTACATTCATTAATATGAATCAATTACATTACAAGTACATCATACAATTTCATACAATTTTACACAAGTAGACGAACAATACAATTTAATCTCTATGCCTAAGTTCATCTACTTCCTTCTGGAGTTTTTCTAATTGAAGCTCTAATTGATTAATCCTTTCTACTGCTCTTGTAATTCCTCCAGAAGGTACAGCTAGTTCTGTAGCTACAAAATTTCTATATTCTTTCACTGAAATGGTTCTAGATCTGATCCTTTTTGATGCCCATTTCGTGAAATCAATATAGTCCACCATCAGTAGTGGAATCAAATCTCCATAAAATAATTTCTTCTTAACTATTTTCAGCTCGGAGATAAAAATTGCAAACCAATTTATTTGGATCTTATTTTCAACTACATATGTGGCCCATTTAACAAATTGACTTAATTCTATGTCATGGCCCTATCGTTGATAGACATTCTTAATTAGAATATTAGCTACCATGTGTGCTTTACCATTTAAATGCTTCAATCTGTTTAATAATGACACTATGATTGATAGCTAAACAATCCTTAATTTCCTGTTCAGTCCACTCAACTACAGTTGTATCTTCCAAAATTTTTATTCCTTCATTCTTTAAACCAAAAATGTTGTGGAGAAGCTCTAGTGTTATCTGTACATCAGCTTCCTCCACATTTGAAATTAATCCTCCTTCTCCTTCTCTTAAATTTGCATAAAAACAGGGCACTAAATTCTCATATACTGCATGCCCTCTTTCTTGAGAAATGAATTGCAGTAGACCTTGGAATTCAAATAAATCTTTGATTTCTTACATTCCATCCCAATTTACTGGTCTATTGTAAATAATGTCGTAACCCCTTATTTCTTGGTATTTAGTATAAACTTCCTGACTATAAAAATGTACTTCATTCAAAATTATTGTTTCAGTCGGGTCAGGAAGGTGACTTTGTTGTTCCAAAGGGGTTTGCTCTTGCTCTTCCTCTTCTATAGGCTGCATTTGAACATTTTCTACAGATTCTTGAATTTCTGTTTTTGTTTGTGGTGGTGAGCTAGCAGAACTCTCCACTCTGTCTTGAATTCTCTCCATAAATTGCTGAAGAGTTTCTTGCTCTTCAGTGGAATCTGTGAAATTATTTTTGTCCAAATGGTTTCTTTCAACCTCTTCATTTTCTACTCTTTCTTTTTCCTCCTGACTACCAATCTGTTCTGTTACTGTTCTTTCTGATTCTGTAACAGATTGGGATGGAGTCACAGGCAATTCAGTTTCTGCCCTAATTTCTGTTCTTCCTTCTTGTATAAATTGCAGACTAATTTCAACCTAATTTTCTTCTTTTCTTTGCTCCTACTGCTGCAGCTCCTCCTGCTCCTCCTCAGAATCGGATAATAGGTTAATAAAAATTTGCTCTACAGGCCTTGTAAAAATTGGTACTTCAGATTTAATTTCTTCATTTTTAGGCACTTTTTCTTTTCCTTTCTTTTTTCTGATTAGTTGTGCCTGTTCTTCCTCTTCATCTTTTGAAATTAAATCTACAAAAGTAGGCTCTACAGGCCTTCGAGCCATAGGTACTGGCTCTTCCTATTTAACTCTTTTTATAACTACTAGTCTCGAAGGACTAGCCTCTCCTACAGCACTTGATTTAGTTGTTGCCTGATACTGTTCAACTTTTATTTTCTATTAGGCCCTTATCCTTTCTTCGACCCTTTTTTTCTTAATGGCATCATATAAAATATGTGCCTTAGCCATAGCTATCTCTTGAGTATCACCTTGGTCTCTTGCTGTCTTGACCAAGCTAGTAAATTCTTTCTCTTCTTTTTCAGTTCTTGGCCAAGCAAATGCAACTCGTGGCAATGGTTCTGTTGGCTGAACTAGAGGTCCTAACTGCTGTTCCTTAGGAATAGGTCTTTCAGTAGTTGGTTCCTCCTGTTCTTTAGTTGCCTCTTCTTCGTTTTCTTTCCTTTCTTACTCCTAGATCGCCCATCTAGCTCGTCTACAGATTCGTCTTTTGAACCAGAGCTGGGACTTACATTGGATTAATTCTAGGGCTACTTCATTGTTTGGCCGTATCTTTCTTTCTTTACTTACTGCAATTTCAGTTGCCACTCTAATTCGTGTCTCCATTATCTGTGGTATTTGTATTTCTAACTCAACCAAAACTTTCCTCAAGTTAAAGAGTTCTGATTCTACCTTTTGTAGCTCTTTCTCTCTTGTTGTGTTATGGATCTTTTTCCACGTGTGCCATTCTTCAGATTCCTTCAGAAACTATGCAGTGTCCACTACCTCTTCCTAGAATTCAGGCAACATCTTCCTCATCGTGGAGTTACACAATAGCATGGAATCGCTTTGATTTCTATTGTTCTAGATTCTAAATGATTTGATGGATAATGCCCCCAAAACCCTAGGTTTTATTTTAAATAAGCCCTAAGTTTAGGCAGGTAATCGGGTCATTTCCCGATCCAACTATTACTATTTTATTCACAGTCTTAGCTATAGTACTCCGTTGAGTTACATTTAACTCAATGGAATAAGCTCGTTGACTAACTCAAGACTCAACAGAGTAAGCTCATTAAGTTAAGCATAACTCAACGGACTCCCTGTACAAACAGATATAAAAATAAAAATACTATAGATAATAGTTTTTCTATTTTACTATTGGTTTAACCGATACTATGTTTCTATCGTACCTAAATTTTTTTTTTTTTTTTTTTTTTTCGGTTTAACCGATATTATGTTTCAGTAAAACCAACATTTTTTCTAAAAATTAATATACATATTTTTTTATGTTCTGGTCATACCGATGGATCTAGTCGGTTGAACCGCAACGATTTTTATATTATATATATATGTATATATATATATATAATTTTTTTTTTAATGTGTGTTTTTTTTTTTTTATAAACATAAAATTGATTTCTTACTAAGTAAAGCTCGAGTAGTCCTCTACTCTGACTTCTTCTATAATTCCAAAGGAGCTTTTTGATGTTTTCAGAATAGGTTTCAGTCTTTGTCCATTTACTTTAAATATATTCTGATTTTTAGGATTTTCAATTTCAATAGCTCCATAAGGATAAATATTTCGAACTATGTAAGGTCCTGCCCATCTAGATTTTAATTTTCCCAGATGGTTATGGAGTTTAGCCATATAAAGATATACTTCTTGTCCTATTTCAAAACTTTTTGGAATAATTTTTCTATCATGCCAAAATTTAATTTTTTCTTTTTCTCTTACAGTCTTCGAATAAGCTTCATTTCTAAATTCTTCTAATTCAATTAATTGCATTTTTTTATTTTTAGCACCTTGATTTAAATTAGTATTTAGAGTTTTTAATGCCCAATAAGCTTTATGTTCTATTTCAACAGGTAAATGACAACTTTTTCCATATACTAGCCTAAAAGGTGACATACCTAAGCTCGTTTTATAAGCAGTTCTATAAGCCCAAAGTGCATCTATCAATCTATTAGCCCAATTTGTTCTAGTAGGATTTACTACTTTTTCTAAGATTAACTTAATTTGTTTGTTTGCACTTTCTACTTGTCTACTTGTTTGCGGATGATATGATGTTGCAATTTTGTGGTTCACTCCATATTTCTTCATTAAGGCTTCAAAACTTCTATTACAGAAATGAGTTCCTCTATCACTAATAATAGCTTTAGATATTCCAAATCTGGCAAATATATTTGTTCTTATAAATTGTATTACCACTTTGTTGTCATTAGTTTTTGTAGGAATAGCTTCTATCCATTTAGATACATAATCCACCCCCAACAATATGTAATTAAATTGATTAGACATAGGAAATGGACCCATAAAATCTATTCCCCACACATCAAAGATTTCAACCTCAACAATAGGATTAAGAGACATCATATTTCTCTTTGATATTCTTCGTATTTGTTGACATCTTAAACAACTTAAGCAATATTTATGAGCATCTTTGAATAGTGTTAGCCAATAAAACCCACATTGCAGAATTTTTGCAGTAGTTTTCCCAGAACCAAAATGCCCTCCACAAGCTTGGTCATGACAGAAAGACAATATGCTCAGATATTCAGTTTCTAGAACACACCTCCTTAAAACCAGATCAAGACATTTCTTAAATAAGAATGGGTCTTCCCAATAGTAATATTTTACTCTTGAGAAAAACAATTTCTTATCCTATCTATTCCAATCCTTAGGTGTTAGACTAGTAACTAAATAATTAACTATGTCTGCATACCAAGGTATTGTGTTGATGGTCATTAATTGTTCATCAGGAAAATTATCCTTAATTTCAATATTTGATTTTTCTATTTGTAATCTTGATAAATGATCTGCTACTACATTCTCACAACTTTTTTTATCTTTAATTTCTAGATCAAATTCTTGCAATAATAATATCCATTAGATCAATCTAGGTTTAGTTTCTTTTTTCTTTATTAGATGTTTTAGAGCTGAATGATCCGTGTATACTATTACTTTAGCTCCAATCAGATATGATCTAAGCTTTTCTAAAGCGAACACAACAGCTAATAATTCTTTTTCAGTAGTTGTGTAATTAACTTGAGCATCATTTAAGGTTTTTCTTGCATAATGAATCACTCTAGGAGATTTTTCTATCTTCTGTCCCAACACTGCTCCTACAGCAAAATCAGAAGCATCGCACATTAATTCAAATGGATAGTTCCAATCAGGTGCTTGAATTATAGGAGTTGAAATTAAGCTAGTCTTAAGTCTGAAAAATGCTTCCTTACAATTTTTATCATAGTTAAATGGAACATCTTTTAATAGATTAGTTAAAGGTCTAGCTATCTTGCTAAAGTCTTTAATAAATCTTCTATAAAAACTAGCATGTCCTAGAAATGATCTAATATCTTTTACCGATTTAGGTTCTGGTAGATTAGAAATTACTTCTATTTTAGCTTTATCTACTTCCAACCCTTTCTTAGAAACAACATGCCCTAAGACTATTCCTTGTTTAACCATGAAGTGACATTTTTCCCAATTTAAAACCAGATTTTTTTCCACACAGCGTTTTAATATTAAGTCTAAATTTTTTAAACAGACTTCATATGAGTTGCCAAATACAATAAAATCATCTATAAATATTTCTAAAAAATCTTCAGTCATTCTAGTAAATATGCCCTACATACACCTTTGAAAAGTAGCTAGCGCATTGCATAATCCGAATGGCATTCTCTTAAAAACATAAGTTCCATTAGGACAGGTGAAAGTTGTTTTCTCTTGATCCTCTAATGCTACTGGAATTTGATTATACCTTGAATACCCATTTAGGAAACAAAAATATTCTTGCCCTGCTAATCTTTCCAGCATTTGATTTATAAAATGTAAGGGAAAATGATCTTTCCTAGTCACAACATTTAGCTTTCTATAGTCTGTACATACTCTCCAGCCTGATTGAATTCTAGTAGGTATCAAGTCTTGATTTTCATTCCTAATAACTGTTAATCCTGATTTCTTGGGAACTACATGGATTGGACTAACTCACGAGCTATTAGAAATCGGATAAATTGTGTCATTATCTAACCATTTAACTATTTCCTTACTGACTACTTCTTTAAGGTTTGGATTTAATCTCCTCTTAGGAATTCTAACAGGTTTAGCATTCTCTTCTAAATATATGTGGTGACGGCATAAAGTTGAACTTAACCCTTTTATATCAGTCATAGTCCATCCTATTGCTTCTTTATAACTTTTTACTACATCTTTTAATTTAGCTCTTTGATCCTCTTTTAAATCTGAAGCAATAATGATTGGACAGGTTTGTTTATCTTCTAGAAATATATAGGTTAATTCAGGAGGTAAAGGTTTTAATTCTAAATGTTTCCCATTAGAAGCTAGAGCTCCTAATTGAACATCATCATCTTTTAAATGAATTTCTTCCATATCTCATTCTATATTTATGCTTTCACTTTCTTTTAAAAATTCAGAGTTGATTTGCCAATTTAATTCTTCTTGAATCACATCATCTAACATATCTCTTTCATCCTCTAAAAAGTTTATGGTATGTAAGGACATTTCTAACTCTTCAAACCTTTCTGATTTGAAAATATTTAATTGAGTATCCTCATTACCATATGCTAATTTCATTACTCCAGTTTTACAATTTATAACAACCTTTGATGTTGCTAAAAATGGCCTTCCCAAAATTAAAGATGTATCACTATTTTTATGCTTAATTTGTTGGGAATCTAGAATTACAATATCAATAGGATATATAAAATTTTTAATTTTAATTAAGAAATCCTCTATTTTTCCTTTTGGGTATCTTATACTTCTATCAGCTAATTGAATAATCGTACTAGTAGGAGTTAAGCCTTCTAATCCTAAGGATGCAAATATATCACTTGACATAACATTTATACCTGCACCTAAGTCTATTAAGGTTTTTTATAGAATGATATTTCCTATGGTGTATGATATAATAGGGATTCCAAGATCAGATAACTTTTTAGAAATTTGTGGCAGAAATAAGAAACTACTTTGCTCAGCTAAAAAGACCTTTCTAAGAACTTTTTGCTCTCTTTTCTTAGTACACCAATCCTTCAAAAATTTAGCACAAGGTGGCATTTTCTGCAATAGATCTAACAAAGGAATGTTAACTTGTACTTTTTCAAAAATTTCTCTGATTTTTTCTTATTTTTTAGGTATTGTTTGTTGTAATCTTTCAGGATAGGGTGCTAAAGATTTTGATTTCAAAGATTCTTTTTCTTTTAGTTGATTTGTTTGATCATTTTTAGCTTCATTAGCAAATTCAGATTGTTCTTCAGTGATTTCTAGATTTTCAGCTATTACATTTTCATTATCATTTTGATTCTTATCCACCTTCATATTATTTTCATTTTGAGTTATTGGTGGTATATCAGTTCCAGATCTTAATGTTACACATATATCTTCCAGATTTTCGTTACTCTCATGATGCTTTTGTATATCATTTTCGTAATTATGATCTTAAATTGTTTTTAGTTTTAAAGTGCATTCTTTAAATTCTCTTGCATTAATATTCTCTGTTTGCTGTATATTTTGCAAATTATGTAGGTTTATAACATTATAATTTTCATTGTCCTGTTGCATAACTTGTATTTTCATTGTATATTCGTCTAATGCTTTTAATTTTCTTTCCAGATCATCCAATTTCATTACATTCAATTTTTGATCAATTTTCATTATGGTTTTTTCAGTTTCGTAAATTATATTCTTTTTAGGTTCTGAATATGCTTCTTTATAATTTAATTGGTTGACTTCTTGTTGTTGACACATAAAGTATTCCAATTTGTCTAGATTTTGCTCTATACTACGCTCCAGTCTGTCATACCTATCTCAAACTTCAATGTCTCTCAACATATTACACATTCTATACTGACCATCAGTTGGGTAAACTATAGGATTCTCATACTCGACTCTATTATATTGAGGATAATTCATTTGTTGTTCATGGGATCTAACCATTTGTAAACGTCTCAGTTTCAAATAGTCAGAAATGTCATGTCCTTCAGAATTGTAGAATTCACATATGCTAATTACAAGTTTCAGAAATCTTTGAGCATAAGCATATGCCATATTCTTAATTATAGAAGAAAACACACAACACTCTGGCTATTAAAACGAAACAGCTCTAAAAGTTGCTTATATTAATTCAATTCTATTCAATTCAGTTCAATTTAATTCAATTCAATTCAATTCCCTGGCAACGACGCCATAAAACTTGTTTGTGTTTTCCCAGCACTACACCAGAAAAACTTGGATTTGTTACTTCTATTTTTACTTAGTTAATTTAACTTTATGCCTATTCTTTCTTTTAGAAGTAAACAAACAACCTTTAATACAATTTAGATATTAATTCCAATTTATACTTTAACTGCAAGTGCACAGTATCTATTGTATTGTGTGCAAGTACAGGTCGATCCCATAGGGAATTGCTGAAGAACTTGAGAATTGTTCGTTTGTTAATAATCAAATTTATATATTCAATAAGCTCTCCGTTGAATTACAGTTAACTCAACGGATAAAGTTCGTTGAGTTATGGCTAACTCAACGGACTAACCTTGTGGACTTAATTTAACTCCACGAGTCTGCCTTTTCTTTTTAATACTGCTATTTACAAAGGAATATGGCCAACCATTGGGCGATTCGACAGATTGTAAATAATATCAATTAAACTCTTTAATGTTAGTTAACATTGGATTTATCATTAAGCAATACTAACATTCAGATAATTCAAACAGTAACCATTAAAATCTTTAAGTCTTTTGAACGAACCAATTTCAGTAAACTGTAAAACTAAAACAACATAAAACAATCACAACACTAACAAAGATAACATTAATCACGATACAACACAAATAATACAACACTCAAATACAACATGCAAACATAGATAAATTGTTTTTGGTATTTTTGTTTTAATATGAACATGGAAATGGGCGAAAGGTGAAATGTAAAGTAATCTCACTTGACAGTAAATACTTCCGACACTACTTGCAACGCGATTACACCACTGAAAATTAAACCACTTACAATTCTGTCTCCTCTCCTTATAGAATCGCGAGTCCAGAATTGCAGGATGATCTCCTCTTCAGCATACAGGCATCAACCCGAAGCCAAGGCTAAAAGCTTTACGATCTCATAAAATATGAGTCGGTGCTTGGTGAAAATGGCTTCTCTTCCCGTGACGCGATCACTCCTCATAGTGGTTGTCAGGCACTGTGTTTGGTTCGGAATCGACCCGACATCAAGAAAGTATTCTCACAGACCTCCGATGGTTGGTGATTATGGTGGTGGTGATGATGGTTGGTGTGGTACTTTAGAGAAGTACGACACTGATCCTCCTCTGCACACACTGTCCACCCATCGATCACACACCCTTTCTTTTTTCTTCTTTTCTTTTATATTTCTTCAGTAGTAACTACTTCTACTTGAATGGTCAGTTGGATTTCCTTCATTCATATCAACGACGATGATTTCTTTCCCTACGCGATACGTGCAAACGTGGTTTTTCTCTTCCAACTGTCTGTTCCTACAACCGCTATAGTGGCATATTAGAAAATATATAGTCCATGGAGTTACAGATAACTCAATGGACTTTCTTCGTTGATTTAACTATAAAACACGTGCATAAATTTAACTATCCGAAATGCATCTGCTTAGATGCATTTCGCAGATGCATTTTGGATAGTTATAGATAACTCACCGATATATAATTTAAGTAAATCTACCAGATCTCGACACGTGTCAACAGCAGTTTAATCATAAAATAACATTTCGGAGAGTTACGTAGCTAACTATCCATGCTCAGATGCATTTCGGAAAGTTATAGATAACTCACCGAAAGTTCACTTAAGTCATGCATTATGGTTTCGACATGTGTACTTTTGGAAATAATAAAATATTCTCTCAAAACATAACTGTTCGGCAATTTAAACATAACTATCCGATATGTTCGGTCTGTTAAACATAACTATCTGAAATATGTCCGGTATGTTAAACATAACTGTCTGAAATATCAGAAAATTCGGATACTTAAGAATTTCATAGCCTCCAACTTACCGATAGTTCAGAAATGTACTAAATTAACATTAATTCCACCAAATTAAGTAGATTCTTTAGTTAAAGCATATAATAGTGCAATTATAACATAATGACTTAATTCTCATATGATAAGCTAAATATTATGTAATTAACCATCATTTAACCATTAATAATATGCACTTTTTCATTCTAAACAATGAGCACATGGATTCGTTCTCCTAGCACTAAACGATTAGTAAGAACACCTACATAGGATTATTCAATACAGAGGTGTACTGAAATATTTACTGAATTAGACTTTAACGAAATCCTTAGGAGTGTAGCTAACCTTTTTTTAAAAGAAAATGAAGATATGGCTGCTCTAGTAGAAAAACCTGAAAGGACCTCTAGTTTTTGATAATGCAAAAATCAATATGAGGAATAAAATTGTATTTCTCAGGTATAATAGTTCAACAAAAGAGCAGAAGATAATATAGATAGTTCAAAGTTTGCTGCAAGTGATAAAAAAGATTTCAGAAGGTTACTAGGCTTAACTATCCAAAAGAGGTAGAATTTCGGTAAGTTATCAGGCTTAAGTATCCGATGAATTAAGCTTTAAGCAACAAAATCACCATCGGATAGTTAGAAAAGTAACTATCCGAAATTACAAAACCTTCGGAGGGTTTTTTAAAGATAGTTGGTTGAATGATCGGAGAGTTAAGGAGTTAACTATCTGAAAGCTCAAGGAAAATCGGAAAGTTAGGAAGGCTAACTATTTGAAATTTAAGTCATTGAATTTCCCACGTGCAGAAATCTAGACAGAAGCTTAAAGCGATTTTTTGGAGAGTTAGAAAGTTAACTATCCGAAAAATAAGAAGTTTCGGTAGGTTACAGATTTAACTATTCAAAACTTAAGTTGTCCTATTATGAACGTGGCGAAATAAGAAGGCAGTCAGAAGCTTAGAAGAAGAAAATCGGAGAGTTACTGTAGCTAACTATCCGATAGTCAAGAACATTTCGGTGAGTTATAATTATAAGTATCCGATCTTATGATACCTCATGTGTACAGCTTGAAATCCTACGTGGCAAAAGGACTTAAGTGGCTCTTTAGTAAGTTACAAGCATTCTTCGGAGTATTACACAGATAACCCTCCGAAAAGTCAAAGGAAATCGGAATGGTATCTTGAAACACCTTCCTAAACGGTAACTTACCATATTTGGTTCTGCAAATTTAGTAAGTATAGCAGAATACATCCGTTGGAAGTGAATATGATCGTTACACATAATGTTATATATATAAGCAACAGACAACGGGGTTAGACAACTTTTTGCCCATATAAATCTATACACCAAGCTCAATAGAAGAAAGTCTTCAAGATCAAATCATCATCAGCAAATATAGATTCAAACTAAGAAGCTCTCCACGCAATATACATTGATTTCCTCAAGCAAGTGTTTTTACTGAAGTACACCAATTGAAAACTTCAGTGAAATGTTGGTTGGAGCTACGACCAGAAAGCTCATTCTGATTGGTTGGTTCTTGCTTTGACCTTAAAGCAAGTGTTTGTAAGTTTGTGAAAGTTTAGTGAAGCCCAAGTATCCATTGGGGGTAGACTAGCCGTTAGTGGTGAACCACCTAAAAACCTTGTGTGCATTACTTTTATTGTGTGCTTACTATTTTACATTGTCAATTAATCATTCACCTTTAAGAAACAAATTTATTACCATTCACCCCCCCTTTGGTAAGCCATCAGGTCCTAACAATTGGTATCAGAGCAAGGTTGATCTCGTTTATAGATTTAACCATCTGAGATCATGGCTTTCCACACTACAGAGGGTTAGAATATCCATTGACCTCCTCTCTTTGATGGTAGCAATTATAGCTATTGAAAAAACAAGATGGAGTGTTTTCTTAGGAGTATAGATGTAAAACTTTGGAAAATGGTTGTACATGGTACACCAATTCCAATCAGTCATGAAAGTGACTAGACTGAGGAGGATGAAAGAATCATCTAGATGGATGCTCGTGGGCTTAATTCCATTTACTATGCACTAATTGGTGAACAGTATAATAAAATATCTGCTTGTAAATCCTCTCATGAAGCTTGGAAGACTCTTCAAATTACATATGAAGGAACCAGCCAAGTTAAAGATACTAAAATTAGCATTTTGTTAAGAAAATATGAATTATTCAAAATGCTTGAAAAGGAGAGTATTACTGAAATGTTTTCTAGATTCACTGAAATTGTAAATGAACTAAGAGGGCTTGGAAGGGACTTTTTTAATCGTGAACAGGTACAGAAGAGTTTAAGAAGCCTGATAATTGAATGGAAGTAGAAATCTACTTTCATACAAGATTCAAAAGATCTAAACAATTATTTAGTTGAAGATCTATTGGGAAATCTTCTTGCTCATGAAGTCCAAATGAAAGAATGGAAAGAAAAAGAGGGAGCTACTGAAAGAAAGGCTAAGAAAAAGAAAGAACTAGCCTTTCCCTCAATAGAAGACCAACTAAGCTCGGATGAGGATGAAGTATTACTGCTAGCTAGAAATTTTAGAAAAATGATGAGACAAGGAGGCAAAGCTAGTTCTTCAAGATCAAAAATTCCTACATGCTACAAGTGCAAAAAACTAGGACACATTCAACTTTACTGTCCTTTCTAACAAGAGGAGGACAAACAAAAATGGAAGAAGAAGAACAAGAAGAAAATGGCCTTGAAAGCCATTGGGATAACAGCAGCTCATCTAGCAGCTCATCAGATTCAAAGGAAGAGGCCTCTACAAACGTGTGTTTTACTACACAAGAGGTATGTTCTACATCCCCTTATTGCTCAAAAAAGGAAAATGATGATTTAGATGTAGATAGTCTTCTCTATACAGTAGATAATCTATATGTAAAATGTAAGAATTATAAGAAAGAATTAAAGAATTTAAATTCCTATTTAGAAGATGTTTTTGCTGAATTAGAGAAAGCCCTAGTTGATAACAGGGAATTAAAAACTAAAATGGATAACTATAGTTGTAAAAATTTAGATCTGAAAGAAGAAAATAAAATCTATTATCTGAAATGACTGATTTGAAGAACACTATATGTAAATTTACTAAAGGTGAAAACAGCCTAAACAAAATCATAGGATCTCAAAGAACAAGAATAAGTAAATTTGGCCTAGAGTATGCTGTACCATAGGAAACTCCCTACTATGGTGGAAAAATTAGATCTTATAGAGATGACACAATTGTTTTTGTCATTAAAAGAAGATCTACTCATATATGGCTACCAAGAGGCAACAAGTTTAATATGCAAAGGACTAACACTGATGGACCTAAGAAAATATGAGTACCAAAAGTCTTAATTTCAACATGATTTGCAGGATTGTAAGGACAATGAAGCTCAAACGTTTAAGTGAATTATTGATAGTGGATGCTCAAAGCACATGACAGGTAAGAAAAGATTTTTGGAACCTATTAAGTCCATAAATTTAGGATCTGTTAAGTTTGGTAATAATGAAAAATGTAAAATTACTACCGTAGGAAATGTTGCATCTAAAAATGGAAAAATAGAAAATGTCTTGCATGTAAATGGTTTAAAACAAAATCTGCTAAGTGTAGGTCAATTATGTGACAAAGGTTATAATATACTTTTTATTGCTGAAAACTATTTTATATTACAACAAGATACACATGAAATCAAATTTACTGGATATAGGGATAATTCAATTTATGCATGGGAATTTCCATATGAGAATATGTCTAGTAATGCATGTTTAGTTACTTCTAATGAAGATGAATAGTTATGGCATAAGAGACTAAATCATGTGAATATGATCTTGTTAGAGGTGTGCCTAAACTCAAATTCAAAAAGAATAAACTCTATAGTGACTGTACGATTGGAAAACAAAAGAAATCAGTACACAAGAGTATTGAAGACATTGCCATAAGTCAGCCACTAGATCTATTGCATATGGACCTGTTTGGTCCTACACAGACAACCAATTTAAGAGGAAGAAAATATACCTTAGTGGTAGTTGATGATTACACAAGATTCACTTGGGTTATTTTCTTAGCACACAAGAATGAAGCTTGCTATGAATTCAAACATCTCTGCATTAGAATTCAAAATAAAAAAGAATCAACTGTGAAGAAGATCAGAAGTGATCATGGAGGTGAATTTGAAAATTCTGATTTTAAGGACTTATGTAATTCCTTTGGTATATTACATGAGTTTTCATGTCCAAGAACTCTTGCACAAAATGGAGTTGTAGAAAGGAAAAATAGATTAGTACAAGAAATGGTGAGAATAATTCTTAATGCATCTGATCTACCAAAGTTTTTATGGGCTAAAGCTGTAAATACTACGTGTTATTCAATAAACAGAACTCATCTTAGACCTATCTTGCATAAGACACCATTTGAATTATGGTATGGTAAAACACCAAATGTTGGATACTTTAAAGTTTTTGGATCAAGATATTTTGTGCTTAATACAAGAGATCAAAAAGACAAATTTGATGCAAAGTCTAATCCTACTCTACTAGTTGGATACTCTTCGAGAAGTAAGGCTTACAAGGTCTATTTTGAATATGAAAGAAGAGTAGAAGAGTCAATAAATGTATCTTTTGATGAAGACCTAGTAGGAAAATTAAAGTAGTTAAAAATAGATAATGAAAGTGAATCAGGAAATCAGAAAATTCTATAGAAAAAGGATAATATAACACTGTCTTCACCTACTATGACAGAAAAAGCATGGAAGGCAAAGTTTGGACATCTCATTGCACAAATTATTGGGAATATAAATCAAGGTATTCAAACAAGAAGCAAAATTCAAAATATTTGTAATTATTGTGCTTTTGTATCTGAACTTGAACCTACAACAGTTGAAGAAGCCTGTAATGATGAATACTGAATTATGGCCATGCAAGAGGAACTAAATCAGTTCAAGAAAAATGAAGTTTGGAATTTAATTGAAAGGCCCATTGAAAAATCAATCATTGGAACTAGATGGGTGTTTAAGAATAAACTAGATAATAATGACAGTATTATCAGAAACAAAGTTAGACTTGTTGCTCAAGGATACAATCAGTAGGAAGGAATCAATTATGAAGAAACTTTTGCACTTGTTGCAAGACTTGAAGCAATTAGAATGTTGCTTGCCTTTGCAAGTAGTATGAAAATCAAGCTCTATCAGATGGATGTTAAAAGTGCTTTTCTTAATGGCATTTTGCAAGAGGAAGTATATGTAGAACAACCACCAGGTTTTAAAGATGAAGAAAGACCAAACCATGTATACAAACTGAATAAAGCTCTTTATAGTCTGAAGCAAGCACTACGTACATGGTATGATAAATTAAAGGGTTTCCTTCTTGAGAATCAGTTTAACATAGGAACTACAAACAATACTCTATTTATCAAGTTAGAAAATTCTCATATGTTGATCATTCAGATCTACGTTGATGATATTATTTTTGGTGCTACACATGAGAAACTTTGTCATGACTTTCAGACTTTAATGAAGAATGAATTTGAAATGAGTCTTATGGGAGAATTAAAATTCTTTCTAGGATTACAAATTCATAAACTACAACATGACATCTTTCTGAATCAAGAAAAATTCTACAAAGAGATTCTATTGAAGTTTGGTATAGATAAATCCAAAGTAGCAAATACACCTATGAACTCAAATGAAGAGCTTGATAAAGATATCTCTAGCACTTCTGTATATCAAAAGAAATACAGAGGCATGATTGGATCACTTCTGTATTTAATAGCTAGTAGACCAGACATAATGTTCAATGTATGTGCTTGTGCAATATATCAAGCCTCTCCAAAAGCATCACATTTAAAAGCAATCAAACATATCTTTAAATACTTACAGGGTACCAAAGACTTTAGCTTATTTTATTCATCATAGAATCATCTGATATTAGCAGGTTATAGTGATGCAGACTATGCAGGATGCAAATCAGATTAAAAAAGCACCAATGGTACATGTCAACTACTTGGTCACTCTCTTGTTTCGTGCTTCAGCAGGAAACAAAATTCTATAGCATTATCTACAACTAAAGCTAAATACATGGCAACAGGCTTATGCTGTGCACAGATCCTATGGATGCAACAAACTTTGGCAGATTATAAGCTTAAATTTCAAAATACAATTATTTACTATGACAATAGTAGTGCCATCAATCTCTCCAAAAATACAGTCTTACACTCTAGAGCAAAACATATTAAGATTAGGCACCACTTTCTAAGAGACCATGTTGAAAAAGGTCATATTTCTTTAGAATTTGTCTCTACTAAAGAACAACTAGCAGATATTTTCACCAAACCCTTATCTGAATTTGCATTCAATCATATTAGACGAAACTTAGGGATTTGTTCTTTGTATGATTTATAATTCAATATCTCTCTACTCTCCAAGCTCACGACTAGGAGCTTGTTCTACTAACATCCCTGTTTTGTAGCAACTTAGCCACTTTTTCAGGTTAACCAGTTATAATTGCTCCAAAAAGTCAATATCTTCTTCTCACTCCTTTTGAAAAATGGCAGAAAGGGGGAGAAAAACCATATCTTATTAGCAGGCTGCAGTAAAGTAGAGAGAGTAAACTCAGGGGGAGTAATCTCAAAAATATAGGGGGAGCTTTTCAATTTCAAATTCTATATCCTATTCCTTTCTTTGTGCGATTATCTATATAGATATATAGGGAGAGAAATACATGTAATATATTGTAAGGTTTTTGCCATTATCAAAAAGGGGGAGATTGAAAGGACTTCTAGATTTTGATAATGAAAAAATCAATGTGAGGAATAAAATTGTATTTCTCAAGTATAACAGTTCAGCAAAAGAGAAGAAGATGATATAGGCAGTTCAAAGTTTGCTACAAGTGATAAAAAGGATTTCGAAAGGTTACTAGGCTTAACTATCCAAAAGAGGTAGAATTTCGGTAAGTTACCAGGCTTAAGTATTCAATGAATTAAGCTTTAAGCAGTAGTAATCACCATCGAACAGTTAGAAAAGTAACTATCCGAAATTACAAAACCTTCAAAGGGTTTTTTAAAGATAGTTGGCTGAATGATCGAAGAGTTAAGGTGCTAGCTATCCGAAAACTCAAGGAAAATCAAAAAGTTAGGAAGGTTAACTATCTGAAATTTAAGTCATTGAATTTCCCACGTGCAAAAATCTAAACAGAAGCTTAAAAGGATTTTTCGGAGAGTTAGAAAGTTAACTATCTGAAAAATAAGAAGTTTCAGTAGGTTACAGATTTAACTATCCGAAACTTAAGTTATCCTATTATGCACGTGCTGAAATAAGAAAGTAGTTGGAAGCTTAGAAGAATAAAATCAAATAGTTACTATAGGTAACTATCCGATAGTTAAGAACATTTCGGTGAGTTACAGTTATAAGTATCTGATCTTATGACACCTCATGTGTACAACTTGAAATCCTATGTGGCAAAAGGACTTAAGTGGCTCTTTGGTAAGTTATGAGCATTCTTTGGAGTGTTACATAGATAACCCTCTGAAAAGTCAAAGGAAATCGGAATGGTATCTTGAAACACCTTCCTAACTTACCATATTTGGTTCTGCAAATTCAGTAAGCACAGTAGAATACATCCGTTAGAAGTGAATATGATTGTTACACATAATGTTATACATACAAGCAACAAACAACGGGGTCAGACAACTTTTTGCTCATACAAATCTATACACCAAGCTCAATAGAAGAAAGTCTTCAAGATCAAATCATCATCAGCAAATACAAATTCAAACTTAGAAGCTCTCAATGCAATATACACCAATTTCCTCAAGCAAGTGTTTTTACTGAAGTACACCAATTGAAAACTTCAGTGAAATGTTGGTTGGAGCTACGACCAGAAAGCTCAATCTGATTGGTTGGTTCTTGCTTTGACCTTAAAGCAAGTGTTTGTAAGTTTGTGAAAGTTTAGTGAAGCCCAAGTATCCCTTAGGGGTGGACTAGCCGTTAGTGGTGAACGACCTAAAAACCTTGTGCATTACTTTTATTGTGTGCTTACTATTTTACATTGTCAATTAATCATTCGCCTTTAAGAAACAAATTTATTACCATTAACTCCTCCTTTGGTAAGCCATCAGGTCCTAACAAAACCATTAGGGGAAATTCTATATCCTAAATTAGTTGATGAACCTTCATGTATTTGATTACCAAACTTTGAGGGAGATAGGTTTGAATTGAAATCTAATTATATTAGTCAATTGCCACACTTTCATGGATTAGAAAAAGAAGATGCCTATTACTTCCTTAGAGAATTTAATGAAGTTTGTCAAATGATGAAAATGTCGAACATGAGTATTGATGCTATTAAACTTAGATATATCCCTTTTGCTTTAAAAGACAGTTAAGAGATGGTTATATATTCTGTCGCCTGATTCAATTTCTGCATGGACTGAATTTTGCTATGTTTTTTTAGAAAAATATTATCCAACACATCAAACAATTAAAAAGAAAAAGGAAATATTAATGTGTAGCCAAAAATAGTGAGAATCATTTGGAAATATTTTGAAAGATTTAAAGATTTACTGACTCAATGTCCACATCATGCAATGAGTAAAGTACAATTAATAAGTATAATTTATGAAGACATCGATGTTTCAACTAAATCTTTATTAGAATCTACTTGTTAGAATGAATTTTTAAAACTGTGTAGTGAGGAAGCATGGGCATACTTAGAAAACTTTGTAAAAAAGACTACTTAGTGGGAAAACTCAACTGAAGCTATTATAGATAAAAGAATATTACCAAGGGGAATGCATGAAATAGATTCAAGCACTATGCTTGAAGTTAAATTAATTGAGATAACAAAGAAAATTAAGGAGTTATCATTAAATCAAAAACTAGTAGGAAAGAATGCCAACATTAATGACTTAAATATTATTTATGCTAGAAACTAGAAAGATAACTTTGGAAATTCTTATAACTCTAATTGGAGAAATCACCTGAACCTATCTTGGAGAAATAACAATTTCCAAGGAGGACAAAATATAAATGACAAAAATATATGTTCTGAAGCATTAATTGAATAAGGATCTAGAATAGAGAAGTTAGAAAAGATAATTCAATAATTAAACAATCATCTAGATCATGTATTTGGAAATGCTGCCATTTAGAATTATAATATGAATACAAATATACCCTCTATACAAAAGGAATCAATAGAAGTTAGACCTACTAGAGGATTGCCAATGCAAGCAGTGCCTAACCTTATCAATAGAACTATTAATGAAATTGATACCTCCTATGGGAGGGAAGCTAAATGAAGTAGTATAACTAAAGTAACTATGTATAATATAGTAAGTAGAAAAATATAAAAAAAAAGAAAAAAGAAAAAAATGTAAGTTTAATTATAGTTAGTAATATCGTAGAGTTATTACTTAACTCAACGAACTTAGTCCATTGAGTTATGACCTAACTCCATGAGGGTATGTAAGTAGCTATGTTAATTTTATCTTTGTTAAATTTTTGTTTATGTTATACAGAATCACAACAGATGGAATTGATGAAATTACCACTAGATGCATTGAGGGAAGTACTAAGTAACTTATCAGCTAAAGATCTGTGTAGATTGTGTTGTGTATCAAAAGAAATTAAAGATTGTGTTAGAGAAAAATATTTTCATAGACTACAAGTTGCAAAAATGACTAAGATTAGAGATGGATTTTTATGGAAGTCATTTAATCGTAGTTCAATCAGCTATGAATATCTGAATATGGAAGGAACTACTAGAATTCCACCCAATACATTAGAAGGAATAAATCATATTATGGGGAGAGACGAACGATTAATTATTTATAGAACCAAACCAAGGTATGTAATTCTATTACTTGATATTTTGATTAGAAATCCTATCACTAGAGAAGAATGGAATATAGAAAGGCCTAATAGATTTGAAGTACCAATTGAAAATTGTGGGTTAGCTTTAACATTTTCTGATAAAAATTTGACCATTCCTAAAAAATTGTATTACTAGAGACCAACTAGAAATTGGGATGAGGATTTACGCTTAAGTGTGTATAATTTTTTGAATAGATCTTGGACTGAAAATACTATGATATATCTAGGACAGAAAGCACTAATTAACAACATACATGTCATACTTGATGGATATATATATTTAGTGTTAGATATATCAATTGCATTTAGATCTAATTTATACATAGTAAGTATAGATAGTTATGATGATGACTTTATAGAAATATTGCCTATACCGAGTGATATAGCTAAACCACCGTCTACAGAATATGATAAAATTCAATTAGGAATGTGGTATAATGAATATGATGATCCTACTTTATGTCTGATAAGATGGTGGGATGAATTGATGAAATTTCAAATATGGATTATGAAAGACCTAAATCAATGGAAGTGGGAAGAGGAATATATTGAAATAGATGTAGAAATAGAAACAACTACATTATCTTGGAACAGAAAAGGATCCCTTTCTGCATTTCATTTCATTAATGGAAATACACTTATATTTAGTATTGATAACATACTACAAGTTTACAAGTTAAAAAAAGAAAGTAGACTACATTAAAACAAAATTAATAGCAAGAAGAATTATGCTTAAAAAGTTTGCTTAGACTAACACATTTATTCCATTTGTTACTACTTTTCAATCATGTTCTTAAATTGTGATTTTGTACTTTTAATGTTGTGTGTACTTTATATTTATTTTTAGAAAAGGAAGAAAAAATTTAAGTTTTTGTTTTATTTTATAAAAAGAAAAAAAGAACAAAACAAAGTATTAATCCAGTTTGTTGGTGTAGGATCGTATGGCTACACAAGAGGGGGGTGAATTGTGTATTTTTAATATTTTTTGAAATATAATTGAAACTTTAAAACTCAAAAACAAGTCGAGACATTGTTTTCATAAAATCATTTTTATTCAAGGTTTCAATTACAATATACAATTCAATTCTCCTCAGAAATTGTAGATGCAATTATATTTCGATACCATGTATCATCTAAACAATTTCATAACTACAAACACAGAAAACTAATTTGCGGAATTTAAAACTTTTCTCCTTGTTTGAGATCTTTCTTCTTCTTCTTTTTCTTCTTCAGCAATTCTTCAGTGACGAATATCTTGTCTTTTCATGCTTCACCAAATTTGCTTTCTTCTGATACTTCAAATCTTCAGTGACGAAACACTTACCTTTTTATGCTTCACTAAACTTTCTTCCACTTGAGAGATTTTTTTCGAAGAGGTGTTTTTAATCCCTGAAAAAGATTTTTCTTTTGGTGTGCAGGGATGGTTTGATCCTTGAAAATATTTTTCGTTTTGTGTGCAAGGATAAATTGATCAACGAGAATTCTATACCTTTCATACTGTATCTTCATTTCATGTATATCCTTCACGTTTAACCACCACCAGTTTTCCACTTCTCCACGTCTTTTCTTTTTCCTTCATCGAAACACACACGTTCTAACCCACATTTATATTTCGAATTTTCTTTAATCATCAGTCCTGGATCTCTCAAAAATTTCCTGCAAAATAAACTTTCTCGTCCAAAAGTTTTTCATCAATGTAATAAGAAGTCGTTACTTTAATGTTAACTAAACGAGTAACACAAGTATATATATAACTTAACGTTTCTAACTTAACGAGTTCCTCATGTGCCATTTCACGTAACAAGTACTATAGCTAACTCAACGAACTATGTCCGTGGTGTTATGATATCTCAACGAACCATCTCCGTTGTGTTATGATAACTCAACGAACCATCTCCGTTGTGTTATGATAACTCAACGAACCAGTAATAAACAAATGTTTTTATAATAAGAATTTTACCACGTGCAAAAATAACAACTTAAGTTTATAACGCTAACCTAACATATTGCCTTAGTGTTCAATATAGCAACTCAACGCGTTTAGTTATGTTAACTTAACGAGTTAAACATGTGCACCTCACGTGATATAATACAACATTCGTAACTTATAATTTCACCACGTGTATAACACTAACTTAACGAGTTCGTCTCTTCTTTTACTCACTAACTTAACGAGTTATCACGTGACCTATTTTAACCTTTAAGCCTCTAACTTAACGAGTTCTCATGTGACCTCTATACAAACAAAACTCTAACTTAACGAGTTGTCTAAACGTGCACTATTCATGATACAGAAGATATAACATTAAAACATATCATGCTTTTCAATAAAAACACACGTTAACTTAACGTTTAGCTAAATGAGAAATTAATGCAACAAAACGACTAGTTATTAACTTCAGATCCAATACAGACAAGTATTTATATCAGTAAGCTTTTTCTGTATTAATTGATGATTTTAATTTCTTTTCACAAGCAATAGTAATTGAGCAAATATGATTATTTTCATTCAGCACACATCACCAAAACAAAAATACTCAACAATCTCCCCCTTTTTGATGATGACAAAACCATATTAAATCAATTATGAAATATGTATAACTCAACAAAGCACCTTCGTTAGGTTAACTTTTAATTCAATAAACTTGTTTGTTGACTTAAGTTCACTTAAGCTTATTTCTATTGTTTGTGTAAATTTTACCTCTCAGAACTAAAACTCTCAGATGTCAATAATTATATAAGTATCAGTTTTCTAATTATCATCTGTCAGATTACAATAACCATTCAATAGCATCTCCTTTTATAATATATATATATATATGCAATTAAGATCATAATCATCTTTTTATAATATTTCTCCCCCTTTTTGTCATTATTCAAAAAGATAATTACAAAGAATATATATACATATATAAGAGAATTACAACAACGATTTTTGCAAACAAGAATAATAATTGAACACATTTACAGAAAATGTATTGTTCAATGAATCAAACAAGTAATACAAACATTACATTTTGTATTCAGAAACAAACAAAAACAGTTAGCAACCCTTCCTAAGTATATCACTTATAGCATTACATATTTTATCTCCTAGATGCCTAATATCATTTCTGATGTCATTAAGCACTGCATCTAAGTCAGGAGGTAGCTGGGTTTGCTGTTCTACTTGAACTGAATAACATTGTTGTTGTTGTTGTATATGGTCTGTATCAGGTTGTTGTTGTTGTTGTCGTTGAGGTGTATGCATGGCCTGAAATTTTTGCAAATCTTTGACACTAAATGCTCTCATGCCTTTAGTTTCAGAGGGCCAGTCGGATAAATTCAATTGGCTTGCAAGGATTCTACATACAGCATCACCATAAAATAACTTTGAACTCATATGCTGTAGTTGAGGCATAAAAACATCAAACCAATTTATTTGAATTCTATTCAGTAGGCCATAAGTTGCATATAAACAGCTTCTGTTGACTTCCAAATTGTGTCCAACTCTCTGAAATAAATTTGCATGCAATATATTTGCAATAAACCTTGCCTTTGCATTCAGATTTTCCATTAATCTCATTTCAGAATATACATCTGGAATTTTTGATAAAGACTGAATGTTCCATTCCAGTTGTCTTATCATGTCAAATCTGTTGGTAACAACAACACCTTCATTCTTTAATCCTAAAACTTCAAAAATTAACTCAGGAGACAATATAAACTCCTGTTCATTTATTTGAGTTTTCAGAAAATTTCCATTCTTGACCAGATTGCTATAAAAAGCTGCAATAAGCTTTGTGTATTGCTTCCATTTCGTTCCTACTAGCAAGAATTTAATGAGGCCTTGAAACTCAAACAGATCTCTTATTTACATCAAATTTTTGAATTTTATTGGACGAGCATGCAGAATCTAACATGCAATCAGATTATTGTATTTCTGCAATTCTTCTTCAGATCTAAAATGAATTGCATTACCTTGAATTTTTAATATTGTACACAAAGAAGGTGATACCTGAAGCCGTGATTCAGAGTTTAATTCATCTTCAGGAACCTCTTCTGCAAAATGAATGTCATGTTGTTCCTCTTCCAAAATATTATCTTGAAGTTGCTTAGGTAAGCTTGATTCTTCAGCTTCAACAGTGTTAGGAACATTGTCAATATGCTCAACATTTATCTGTTCAGTCTCTATAGAATGTTCAGAGTACAATTTTTCCACAAATTCTACAGCTGGTGTATCTGTCTATAATTGTTCATTTTGTTCAACAGATATTTCCATTGATTCATGCTGTGAATTCTCAGACTCTGCTTTTATAGATTCTATAGAAGGCTGGTTAACTTTTAGCTCTTCCGGAGTCTTAACATTTTCAATATCTGCTACTCCAGACAATTCAGCCTTTGAACTAGTTACTGCCTCAACATTGTCAATTATATCTGCAATAACTTGTTCAATGTCAGGTGCTTGATGCTCTGATTTGTCAATTTCTACATCATCAAGACTTGTACTAATAGAAAAACTTGAGCTCATATTTGACTTGGATTTCTTCTAATGTTTTCTAGCAAGGGAAAATAAAGTCTCATTATCTTCATTAGTTTCAGTGTGTTCAGAACTGATGAGTTTATCAGATGCACAATAAGGTACAATGTCTAGACATACATTGTCCTTTGAAGATAAATTTTCATCTGATTTTCCTTTTTCAATAGACTTTGTTTCCTTAGACATAATTTTTCTGACCTTCCTTCTTCTATAACATTTTTGTTTCTCCTTTTCAAGTATTGCTGTTTTCTTTTCAAATCGCTCCATAAAAGTTTTCTGCTTTAATTCTTCTAAGGCACTTTCTATTGCAACAGCCTTTCAAAGACTATCAACTTTTGTTTGGTCTACAACAATATTTGATTCTACTTGTTTTGAATATAAAGGAGTAGGGATAGCTGATTCATGCTCTTCCTCAAATGCATGTAGTCTTGTACCATTTATAGGAGTTTGAGGAGTTCTATTTGATGAACCTACACCTTTTTCCAAATATTTTGCATACTGTTCCAAAAATGCAATCTCAGCACATTTCATTTTGTATTCTCTATCATATTTACTTCGAATACCCATGTATGTAATACTTGCATCAGTATGTTGAAGTTCTTGTCTAACTTCATCTAATATATCCAAAGAAAAGAAGTAATCTCTATAAAGTTCTTCTAACCTTTTGTCCACTCGAAATATTTTCTTGAACCAAGTACGTGGAACTTCATCATTCTCTATTTCTTTTCCTTTTGCATCTCTTCTACTTTTGCTTTTTCATCTGCCACGACCTTTGTAGAACTTGGAGACCATCGTCGTAGGTTGTAACAGCAACAAGCGGGAAAGATTTTGTTGACAAAGTTTACAAATAACCTAAGTCCCCGTGTAATAAGTGTTTAAATAGGGTTTTTAGGCGTATAACTCAACGTGAAGAGAAGTCGGGTTTAGAAATTAAATAAATATTGAATATAGTTTATTCAATCAAGGTACCCGAAATATTCAAGTATAACTCGTTAAGTTAACCAACCTAACAAGTAAAACGCTGTCTAGAGGCAGTTTTACACGTTACATTATCTAACATAACGTCTAGTTAGTACACTTAAACAAGTTTTGGATGCTTCCAACTGAAACGTTCCGAAAACAACACACATGCTAAACTTAACATTATCTTGAGAACATTGTAAACTATTTGAACATTTTGTCCTTTGAATCTAAAATAGTTTTTTTGTCTTTTTAAATTATTTCATCAAGATTTTAAGAGGACATTAATTCAGATTAACTAAGATTTGTATTTTTAATTATATTAATCTGTTTTTGACATTGTTAATGCTCCCCCTACAAATATACTTCAAATATATTCAATCAAAATACAAAATATACTTGTAGTGACAATAGATGTTAAGTATAACTATACTTTTACATTTTATTTTCAGAGACTTTCGTTATCCTGACATCATCAAAAATGATTTCCAGAATCAATTCCTACTGTATATGAATCAAAACACAACTTTGAACTCAATTCGATTAATTCAAGGAGAATAAAAGAATGTATCTCAAATAAACGTTTTCAAAAGTACTAATGTTGATTCAATAAATCAGTAGTCATATTGGTATAAACCATATGCGATTCAAAGATATCTGTAATTAATGAAACAACTTTTTCTTTTCAAAACAGTAAATATTGATAATTTTCTTTAAAAGTTAGTTTGAAGAGCTTGAATCATACAAGAGCTTTCTAATGTACCATTGTAATGAGCTTTCAATCAACAATCCCAGATCTGATCAGGACCTTAGGTTGCCAAATTTAAAGAATCCATTTTCAGGACAACAATCCTTACATACTATTTAGAACTTAGGGATCTGAGAATTTTACTCACCAAATCCTTCTGTTAAAAATTCTTTCCTAAACATTTTAAAGAGTTTATGATATCAAGAAATCTGGAAAACATCTCAGAAATATTTTCGTCTTCATGCATCTTAAAGAGTTCATACTTATGAATCAACATATTTATTTTAGTCTCTTTAACTTGAGAAGTACCTTCATGTGAAACTTCTAATGCATGCCACACCTCATAAGCAGATTTATATGCCGACACTTTACTGAAATGTTCATAACTTAATGCATAGAATAAAATATTTAAGCCCTTAGCATTCAGAGTTTCATTTTCTTTTTCAGTAATTGTCCAAGTATTATAAGGAGTAGTTAACGGAGTATATGGTTTAGAAATCATGAACCACAACTTATGATCTATACTTTGAAGAAAAACAGTCATCCTATATTTCCAATATTCAAAATGTATTCCATCAAATAAAGGAGGACGATTAAGATTTTGGCCTTCATATAAAGAAAAGTTACCATTTCCAATAGCCATCTTACCTTAGATTTTTCAACCTATTTGATTTAAAATAGTCTAAAAACTTTAAAACAATTTGAGCCTTAAATCAATAGAGTTAAACGTATGCTCAGATATTAATTTCTGTTTAAAAACAAGGAATGTAGAATAAGCAATGATATTAAATAAGTTGGTATAGATTTTATATCAAAGATTATTAACAATGCTCTGATACCACTTGTAGGATCGTATGGCTACACAAGAGGGGGGTGAATTGTGTATTTTTTTAATATTTTCTGAAATATAATTGAAACTTTAAAACTCAAAAACAAGTCGAGACATTGTTTTCATAAAATCATTTTTATTCAAGGTTTCAATTACAATATACAATTCAATTCTCGTTAGAAATTGTAGATGCAATTATAACTCGATACCATGTTTCATCTATACAATTTTATAACTACAAACAGAGAAAACTAATTTGCAGAATTTAAAACATTTCTCTCTGTTTGCGATCTTTCTTATTCTTCTTTTTCTTCTTTCTTCTTCTTCTTCTTCTTCTTTCTTCTTCAGCAATTCTTCAGTGACGAATATCTTATCTTTTTATGCTTCACTGAATTTGCTTTCTTCTGATACTTCAAATCTTCAGTGACAAAAATCTTACCTTTTTATGCTTCATTGAATTTTCTTCCACTTGAGAGATTTTTCCCAAAGAGGTGTTTTTGATCCCTGAAAAAGATTTTTCTTTTGGTGTGCAGGAATGGTTTGATCCTTGAAAAGATTTTTCATTTTGTGTGCAAGGATAAATTGATCAACGAGAACTCTATGCCTTTTATACTGTATCTTCATTTCACGCATATCCTTCACATTTATCTCCACTACCAATTTTCCACTTCTCCACGTCTTTCCTTTTTCCTTCATCGAAACACACACGTTCTAACCCATGTTTAAATTTCGAATTTTCTTTAATCATCAGTCCTAGATCTCTGAAAAATTTCCTACAAAATAAACTTTCTCGTCTAAAAATTTTTCATCAATGTAATAAGAAGTCGTTACTTTAATGTTAACTAAACGAGTAACACAAGTATATATATAACTTAACGTTTCTAACTTAACGTGTTCACCATGTGCCATTTCACGTGACAAGTACTGTAGCTAACTCAACGAACTAAGTCCGTGGTGTTATGCTAACTCAACGAACCAGCTTAACCTTTCTTTCGGAAGGTCAAACGATAACTCACTGAAAACAGTTTAAGTTTCGGATAGTTACAGATGTAAGTCTCCGAAAAACTCTTTATATTATAAAACTAGTGAGACACATGTCAAGACCTGAAAACATGGCTTAAGTTACCTTTTAGATAGTTATGACTATAAGTCTCCGAAAAAACTTTAACTCACCGATTCAGTAATAAACAAATGTTTTTATAATAAGAATTTTACCACGTGCAAAAATAACAACTTAAGTTTATAACGCTAACCTAACGCGTTGCCTTAGTGTTCAATATAGCAACTCAACGCGTTTAGTTATGTTAACTTAATGAGTTAAACATGTGCACCTCACGTGATACAATACAACATTCATAACTTATAATTTCACCACGTGTATAATACTAACTTAACGAGTTATCACGTGACCTATTTTAACCTTTAAGCCTATAACTTAATGAGTTCTCATGTGATCTCTATACAAACAAAACTCTAACTTAACGAGTTGTCTAAATGTGCACTGTTCATGATACAGAAGATATAACTTTAAAACATATCATGCTTTTCAATAAAAACACATGTTAACTTAACGTTTAGCTAAATGAGAAATTAATGCAACGAAACGACTAGTTATTAGCTTCAGATCCAATACAGACACGTATTTATATCAGTAAGCTTTTTTTGTATTAATTGATGATTTTTATTTCTTTTCACAAGCAATAGTAATTGAGCAAATATGATTATTTTCATTCAACACACATCATCAAAACAAAAATACTCAACACCTAAAAAAGGACTCTTTAAATCTGGTAACCTAAGATCCTGATCAGATCTAGGATTGTTGATTGAAAGCTCGATACATGGGTACACTAGAAAGCTCTTGTATAATCCAAGCTTTTCAAATTAACTTTTAAAGTACAAATATGCATATATTGTTCTGAAAAGATAAAAGTGTTTTGTGAAATACATAAATCTTTTGAATCAAGTATATTTTCTGTTATCTAAGATTACTGAAGTATGAATCTATATTAGACTTTTGAAGTTGTTTATTTGAGATACAATTCATTATTCTACTTGTTTTAATTATATTGAATTGGATTGTGTTTTGATTCATATTTAGTTGAAATTCATTTTGGAGATCATATTGGAAAATTCCGGATAACAGATGTTTGAAAAGAAGAAAAAATGAATATAATTAACACCTATGTGATGCTAATATATTTTGTATGTAATTTACATATGATTTAAATATATTTGCAGGTTGAAGACGAGAAAACAATGTTAAAATAGATTACTTAAAAAATATAGAATATCTATATAGTAATCTAATTTATGTATTCTGAAGAAAAGACAAAGTAAGAATTAATTCTAGCAACTTTAGAAAGACCAACTAGTTAGATCTTAGTTTGCTAAGGGACTAGCAAAATTTAAGTATGGGGAAAGTGTTTAGAATGACAAAGTGCATAATATTAAGGGTTAAATGATGGTTAATTGTGTAGGATTGTATGGCTACACAAGAGGGGGGTGAATTGTGTATTTTTAATATTTTCTGAAATATAATTGAAACTTTAATACTCAAAAACAAGTCGAGACATTATTTTCATAAAATCATTTTTATTCAAGGTTTCAATTACAATATACAATTCAATTCTCCTCAGAAATTGTAGATGCAATTATATTTCGATACCATGTATCATCTAAACAATTTCATAACTACAAAAAGAGAAAACTAATTTGCGGAATTTAAAACTTTTCTCCCTGTTTGAGATCTTTCTTCTTCTTTTTCTTCTTCAGCAATTCTTCAGTGACGAATATTTTGTCTTTTCATTCTTCATTGAATTTGCTTTCTTCTAATACTTCAAATCTTCAGTGACGAAAATCTTACCTTTTTATGCTTCAATGAACTTTCTTCCACTTGAGAGATTTTTCCCGAAGAGGTGTTTTTAATCCTTGAAAAAGATTTTTCTTTTGGTGTGCAGGGATGGTTTGATCCTTGAAAATATTTTTCGTTTTGTGTGCAAGGATAAATTGATCAACGAGAATTCTATGCCTTTTATACTGTATCTTCATTTCATGCATATCCTTCACATTTAACCACTACCAGTTTTCCATTTCTCCACGTCTTTTCTTTTTCCTTCATCAAAACACACACGTTCTAACCCACGTTTATATTTCGAATTTTCTTTAATCATCAGTCCTAGATCTCTCAAAAATTTCCTGCAAAATAAACTTTCTCGTCCAAAAATTTTTCATCAGTGTAATAAGAAGTCATTACTTTAATGTTAACTAAACGAGTAACACAAGTATATATATAACTTAACGTTTCTAACTTAACGAGTTCCTCATGTGCCATTTCACGTGACAAGTACTGTAGCTAACTCAACGAACTAAGTCCATGGTGTTATGCTATCTAAACGAACCATCTCCATTGTGTTATGATAACTCAACGAACCATTTCCGTTGTGTTATGATAACTCAACGAACCAGTAATAAACAAATGTTTTTATAATAAGAATTTTACCACATGCAAAAATAACAACTTAAGTTTATAACGCTAACCTAACGCGTTGCCTTAGTGTTCAATATAGCAACTCAACGCATTTAGTTATGTTAACTTAATGAGTTAAACATGTGCACCTCACGTGATACAATACAACATTTGTAACTTATAATTTCACCACGTGTATAACACTAACTTAACGAGTTCGTCTCTTCTTTTACTCACTAACTTAACGAGTTATCACGTGACCTATTTTAACCTTTAAGCCTCTAACTTAACGAGTTCTCATGTGACCTCTATACAAACAAAACTCTAACTTAACGAGTTGTCTAAACGTGCACTGTTCATGATATAGAAGATATAACATTAAAACATATAATGCTTTTCAATAAAAACACACGTTAACTTAACGTTTAGCTAAATGATAAATTAATGCAACAAAACGACTAGTTATTAACTTCAGATCCAATACAGACAAGTATTTATATCAGTAAGCTTTTTCTGTATTAATTGATGATTTTAATTTCTTTTCACAAGCAATAGTAATTGAGCAAATATGATTATTTTCATTCAGTACACATCATCAAAACAAAAATACTCAACAATCTCCCTCTTTTTGATGATGACAAAACCATATTAAATCAATTATGAAATATGTTTAACTCAACATAGCACCTTCGTTGGGTTAACTTTTAATTCAACAAACTTGTTTGTTGACTTAAGTTCACTTAAGCTTATTTCTATTGTTTGTGTAAATTTTACCTCTCAGAACTAAAACTCTCAGATGTCAATAATTATATAAGTATCAGTTTTCTAATTATCATTTGTCAGATTACAATAACCATTTAAATAGCATCTCCTTTTATAATATATATATGCATTTAAGATCATAATCATCTTTTTATAATATTTCTCCCCCTTTTTGTCATTAATCAAAAAGATAATTACAGAGAATATATATATGTATATAAGAGAACTACAACAACGATTTCTATAAACAAGAATAATAATTGAACACATTTACAGAAAAATGTATTGTTCAATGAATCAAACAAGTAATACAAATATTACATTTTGTATTCAGAAACAAACAAAAACAGTTATCGACCCCTCCTAAGTATATCACTTATAGCATTACATATTTTATCTCCTAGATGCCTAATATCATTTCTGATGTCGTTAAGCACTGCATCTAAGTCAGGATGTAGCTGTGTTTACTATTCTGCTTGAACTGAATAACTTTGTTGTTGTTGTATATGGTCTGTATCAGGTTGTTGTTGTTGTTGTCGTTGAGGTTTATGCATGGCCTGGAATTTTTGCAAATCTTTGACACTAAATGCTCTTATGCCTTTAGTTTCAGAGGGCCAGTCAGATAAAGTCAATTGACTTGCAAGGATTCTACATACAGCATCACCATAAAATAACTTTGAACTCATATGCTGTAGTTGAGACATAAAAACATCAAACCAATTTATTTGAATTCTATTCAGCAGGCCATAAGATGCATATAAACAGCTTCTGTTGACTTCCAAATTGTGTCCAACTCTTTGAAATAAATTTGCATGCAATATATTTGCAATAAACCTTGCCTCTACATTCAGATTTTCCATTAATCTCATTTCAAAATATACATCTAGAATTTTTGATAAAGACTGAATGTTCCATTCTAGTTGTCTTATTATGTCAAATCTGTTGGTAACAACTACACCTTCATTCTTTAATCCTAAAACTTCAAAAATTAACTCAGGAGACAATATAAACTCTTGTTCATTTATTTGAGTTTTCAGAAAATTTCCATTCTTGTCTAGATTGCTATAAGAAGCTGCAATAAGCTCTATGTATTGCTTCCATTTCGTTCCTACTGGCAAGAATTTAATTAGGCCTTGAAACTCAAACAGATCTCTTATTTCCATTAAATTTCTGAATTTTATTGGACAAGCATGCAGAATCTGACATGTAATCAGATTATTGTATTTCTGCAATGCTTCTTCAGATCTAAAATGAATTGCATTACCTTGAATTTTTAATATTGTACACAAAGAAGGTGATACCTGAAGCCGTGATTCAAAGTTTAATTCATCTTCAGGAACCTCTTCTTGAAAATGAATGTCATGTTGTTCCTCTTCCAAAATATTATCTTGAAGTTGCTCAGGTAAGCTTGATTCTTCAGCTTCAACAATGTTAGGAACATTGTTAATATGCTCAACATTCATCTGTTCAATCTCCATAGAATGTTCAGAGTACAATTTTTTCACAAATTCTACAACCGGTGTATCTGTCTGTAATTGTTCATTTTGTTCAATAGATAATTCTATTGATTCATGCTGTGAATTCTCAGACTCTGCTTCTATAGATTCCGTAGAAGGCTGGTTAACTTTTAGCTCTTCTGGAGTCTTAACAATTTCAATATCTGCTACTCTAGACAATTCAGCCTTTGAAGTAGTTACTGCCTCAACATTGTCAATTATATCTGCAATAACTTGTTCAATGTCAGATGCCTGATGCTCTGATTTGTCAATTTCTGCATCATCAGGACTTGTATTAATAGAAAAACTTGAGCTCATATTTGACTTGGATTTCCTCTCAAGTTTTCTAGCAAGGGAAAATAAAGTCTCATTATCTTCATCAGTTTCAGAGTTTTCGGAATTGATGAGTTTATCAGATGCACAATAAGGTACAATGTCTAGACATACATTGTCCTTTGGAAATAAATTTTCATCTGATTTTCCTTTTTCAAAAGACTTTGTTTCCTTAGACATAATTTTTCTGACTTTCCTTCTTCTATAACATTTTTGTTTCTCCTTTTCAAGTATTGCTGTTTTCTTTTCAAATTGCTCCATAAAAGTTTTCTGCTTTAATTCTTCTAAGGCACTTTCTATTGCAACGACCTTTCAAAGACTGTTAACTTTTGTTTTGTCTACAACAATATCTGATTCTACTTGTTTTCAATATAAAGGAGTAGGGATAGCTGATTCATGCTCTTCCTCAAATGCATGTAGTCTTATACAATTTATAGTAGTTTGAGGAGTTCTATTTGATGAACCTACACCTTTTTCCAAATATTTTGCATACTGTTCCAAAAATGCAATCTCAGCACATTTCATTCTGTATTCTCTATCATATTTACTTCGAATACCCATGCATGTAGTACTTGCATTAGTATGTTGAAGTTCTTGTCTCACTTCATCTAATATATCTTGAGAAATGAAGTAATCTCTATAAAGTTCTTCTAACCTTTTGTCCACTCAAAATATTTTCTTGAACCAAGTACGTGGAACTTCATCATTCTCTATTTCTTTTCCTTTTGCATCTCTTCTGCTTTTGCCTTTTCCTCTGCCACGACCTTTGTAGAACTTGGAGACCATCGTCGCAAGTTGTAACAGCAACAAGCGGGAAAGATTTTGTTGACAAAGTTTACAAATAACCTAAGTCCCCGTGTAATAAGTGTTTAAATAGGGTGTTTAGGCGTATAACTCAACGTGAAGAGAAGTCGGGTTTAGAAATTAAATAAATATTGAATAAAGTTTATTCAATCAAGGTACCTGAAATATTCAAGTATAACTCGTTGAGTTAACCAACCTAACAAGTAAAACGCTGTCTAGAGGATGTTTTACATGTTACTTTATCTAACATAACATCTAGTTACTACACTTAAAATAATTTTCGAATGCTTCCAACTGAATCGTTCCGAAAACAACACACATGCTAAACTTAACATTATCTTGAGAACATTGTAAACTATTTGAACATTTTGTCCTTTGAATCTAAAATAGTTTATTTGTCTTTTTAAATTATTTCATCAAGATTTTAAGAGGACATTAATTTAGATTAACTAAGATTTTTATTCTAAATTATATTAATCTGCTTTCGACATTGTTAATCCTCCCCCTACAAATATACTTCAAATATATTCAACCAAAATACAAAATATACTTGTAGTGACAATAGATGTTAAGTATAACTATACTTTTACAATTTCTTTTCAGAGACTTCCGTTATCCTGACATCATCAAAAATGATTTCCAGAATCAATTCCTACTGTATATGAATCAAAACACAACTTTGAACTCAATTCGATTAATTCAAGGAGAATAAAAGAATGTATCTCAAATAAACGCTTTCAAAAGTACTAATGTTGATTCAATAAATCAGTAGTCATATTGGTATAAACTATATGTGATTCAAAGATATCTGTAATTAATGAAACAACTTTTTCTTTTCAAAACAGTAAATATTGACAATTTTCTTTAAAAGTTAGTTTGAAAAGCTTGAATCATACAAGAGCTTTCTAATGTACCCGTGTAATGAGCTTTCAGTCAACAATCCCAAATCTGATCAGGACCTTAGGTTGCCAGATTTAAAGAATCCTTTTCAGGACAACAATCCTTACATACCTATCTGCTCAAGTACAAAAGGCTCGTGATCAAACTATTCAATAAACTCTTAAAGATTTTTACTTTGTAAGCACATTTCATTTTAAGCACAGTATATATGTATTCCATTAATACAGATGCAATAAAACACAAATCTCATACTATTTTTACTTCTATGATTGTACTGAGAATATGAATCAGTTTCAATAAGCTTATACTTTTGATTAACAGTTTAAGATGAGTTACATATAACTTATTCTACAAGTTTAATCAATTAAGTCAAATTTATGCATGATCATATGCATTTTCCTTGATTCAAAGAAAACATTTAATCAAAATTTCAGAATGTCAAAAGTATTTAAAGTTTTTCATTTACACTTCCACTTAAAATCGTAAAACCTATTAAAATTGATAAACTACTTAAAATCAATAAGATACTACTATGATTTTACAATAAATACATAGTATCTTAAGCAGCAGTTTAGATATTACTTTAGATATTTATAATAAGTATATAATATCTACGAGGTGAACAACATCATCAATAATATTTATTTTTTTATGTGGAGTTTAAGCATTTTACACATCACATAGCCTACAAATACCCAAAATTAATCTAACGTTGCAGAATGTATTTTCGTCTAGAGGTTTTGTAAATATATCAGCTAATTGATTTTTACTAGACACAAATTCTAATTTAATTTTTCCTTTAATTACGTTATCTCTTAGAAAATGATGTCTAACCTCTATATGCTTTGCTCTTGAATGTAATACAGGATTTTTGGAAAGATTTATTGTAGAACTACTGTCACAATAAATCTCAGTTGTATCATATGATAATCCAAAATCTTCTAAAGTTTGCCTTATCCACAGAATCTGAGTGCAACACAGTGCAGCAGCAACATATTCAGCTTCTGTAGTAGAAAGTGCTACATAGTTTTGCTTTTACTAAACCATGACACCAAATTACTTCCCAATAATTGACATGTGCCACTGGTACTCTTTCTATCAGATTTAGATCTTGCATAATCAGCATCAGTATATCCTATAAGATCTATTGAACTATCCTTAGAATAATACAGTCTGAAATTTTTAGTTCCTTGTATATATCTAAATATTCTTTTAACTGCAATTAAGTGTGATTCTTTAGGATTAGATTGAAATCTAGCACAAACACACACATCAAACATAATATCAGGTCTACTAGCAGTCAAATAAAGTAAAGAACCAATCATACTTCTGTATTTTCTTTGATCTATAGATTTTCCTGTCATCAATATCTAAATTTAAAGTAGTACTCATAGGAGTTCCTCGAATCCTTGTATCATTAAAATTAAATTTCTTAAGCATTTCATTTGCATATTTTTCCCGATTTAAAAATATACCTTTATCCATTTGCTTAATTTGAAGTCCTAGAAAATATGAAAATTCTCCTATCATACTCATTTCAAACTGATTAGTCATCTCTTCAGAGAATATTTCTATCAACTTATCAAAGGTTGCTCCAAAGATTATATCATCCACGTACATTTGAACAACAATCTGATCTTTACCATCTCTCTTAATAAATAGAGTATGATCCACTTTTCCCATGATATAGCCTTTTTCTATTAAAAAAGTAGACAATCTTTCATACCATGATCTAGGTGCTTGCTTCAAACCATATAAGGTTTTCTTCAATTTATACACAAAGTCAGGATTTTTAATATCTTCAAATCCAGGTGGTTGTTTTACATAGACTTCTTCATTAATTAAACCATTTAGAAATTCACTCTTTACATCCATTTGATATAATTTAAAATCCATATAACAAGCATAGGCCAATAATATTCTAATACTTTCTAACCTAGCCACAGGAGCAAATGTTTCATCATAATCTAATCCTTCTTCCTGTGTATACGCTTGTGCAACTAATCTAGCTTTATTCCTTATAATTTGACTAGTTTCGTTAGTTTTGTTTCTAAAGATCTACTTTGTACCTATTATGGACTGATTTTCTGGTGGAGAGACTAATTCCCATACATCATTTCTGATGAATTGATTTAGTTCTTCTTGCATTGCCACTATCCAATTTTCATCAGATAATGCTTCTTGTATATTCCTTGGTTCCAACATAGAAACAAACATACACATACTATTTAAATTTATTGAAGCTCTAGTTTTAACTCCCTCATTAATATTACCAATGACTTGAGTAATGGGATGTGATGAAGAATAACGCCAATTTCTCTAATTTTCCTCAATATTCTCATCAACATCTGAAAGTCCATCACTTTCATTATTAGTATGATCATTTAAGTTCATATTTTTGATTTTCTTAGATAAATCATCAATCTCTCTATTGATCTCTAACTCATTTGGAAAATTGATCATATCATCATTATCAGCTTTAGATTGAGATTCTCTAAGAGAATTTTCATTGAAGCTTACATGGAGGGTTTCTTCAATAGTCCTAGTAGTCTTGTTATATACTCTATAGGCTTTACTTCTAGTAGAGTAACCTACAAAAATTCCTTCATCCTATTTGGCTTGAAATTTATCCCTTCTATCCTTAGTATTAAGAATAAAACACTTGCAGCCAAATGGTTTCATATAGGAAATTTTTGGAACCCTATAAAACATAATTTCAAAAGGAGTTTTATTAACAAGAGGTCTTAAATGACTTATGTTAATAAAATAACAAGCTGTATTTACTGCTTCAGCCCAAAGATTTTGAGGTAACTTATGTTCATTCAACATAGTTCTGGCCATTTCTTGAAGTGATCTATTCTTTCTCTCAACAACACCATTTTGACACGGTGCTCTTGGAAAAGAAAATCTGTGATCAATGCCATGCTCATTACAATAGTTATCCATTTGATCATTATCAAATTCAGTTCCATAATCACTCCTAAGTTTTTGAATAGAGACACTTTGCTCATTTTGAACAAAATTGCAAAACATTTTAAATTTTTCAAAAACTTCTTTCTTAGATGCTAGAAAATATACCCAAGTGTATCTAGAGAAGTCATCTACTAAAACAAATACATACCGTTTACCACCAAGACTCATGATTCTTGTTGGTCCAAATAGATCCATATGTATAAGTTCTAAGACTCTCTTGCTTGAAATATCAGTTTTGGATTTAAAAGAGTTTTTGTGAAGTTTACCTAACTCACATGCATCACACATAAAGTTCTTTGAGTATTTAATCTTTGGTAAAGCTCTCACTAAATGTTTTCTAGATAGTTTATGTAATAGTCTCATATTTATATGCCCAATCCTTCTATACCATAGATATGCATCAATAGTTTCAACTAGCAAACATGAATTTAAATCAACTGCACCAGAAGGTAAAGATAAAATAAATATAGAACCTTTTCTTTTAGCAATAAACTTAATTTCATCTGTATTTTTATCAATTATTTTGCATACATTATCTTCAAACATTACATAATATCCATTTTCAGTTAGTTTTATGACACTCAGCAAATTAAATCTTAGGTTTTCTACATATAGTACATTCGAAATAACACAAGTAGGAGTTATTTGAACATTGCCCATACCTATGATTTTATCATTGCTTTTGTTTCCAAATGTTACACTTCCTTTCATGGTATTTGTAAAATTTTGTAATAGACTTTTTTGTCTGGTCATGTGACTTGACGCTCCACTGTCCAAGATCCATTTTGATGTTGGTTCCTCCTACAATACAAATTAAGAAGAACTTTTTCTTGGTACCCAATGTTGTTGAGGACTAAGTTCATTAAACACATATTTCTTCTTTTTATTTAAAAATAGTTTAACATTATCATTTATATTCTTATTAGTTGTAAGTACTATTGATTTATATTAGCTTCATACTCACATATAGCATTATTGCTTTTGCAATCATTCTTTTTGTTTTCAGATGTAGTATAATCAAGACCAAACATATTTTTATTAGATGTTAATTTATTTTGGTCATGCTTATACATTTCTGTAAGTTCATACCAAGATTTTGTACTTGTATTAACACTTTCCGTACATAGAAAATCTTTTTCTACACAAGAATTTTTTGTTTTATCACATGCAGAATGAGTAATTGGTCTAATACCAGTGTATTGAATTACATGCTCAGGTTTCTGAATTTTCAGTTTACTACAATTGTTTGAAATTTTAGAAACATTAGAAACTGAATTTCCAGAATAAGAAACAAGATTTTTAGAAACATTTATTGTCATGTTAGAAGTACAATTTGACAAATCACTTTGATTTATATTATTACTGCATGATTCATCCCTTGAAGTACCTACTTCTACATATTTATTACCCTGTTTCATAATAAAAGGAATTTTAGTCTTAGATTTACTTGAATTGCAACTAATAAATCCTTTATTGGCTTGAGATTCAGGATATTCAGGATAATCAAATCCTAAGCCAAATTTATAAGACACCGTAGGGGTACTAGTTAGTTTGTCTAACTTAGTTTGACTTAAATTCCATTTCTCAAAGGTAGAATTTAAATCTTGCTCTCTCAGTTTTAATTTTTCTATCTCTAATTCAAGTTCATTTATATTGTTTCTCAACATTTCATTTTCAGATTCTATCTTTAATTTTTCAGCATTTATATTCTGTATTTGTTCATGCAAGATACATTCATTAAATCTAAATTTTTGCAAATCTCTAGCATGATTTTCATTATCACATTTAAACTTTTCTAAAGTAGTAGACAGGAAACAATTTTCTTCTTCCATAATGGATGAAGATTTTCTAATATTCTTATTTTCCAGTTTACATACTTTAAGTTTTTGTAATAATGTATGATAAGCACATAATAATTCATCAAAGTTGAAATCTGAATGACTTTCAGGTTCAGATATTACCTTAGACTCATCTACCATGAAGCACACATGAGCAACGTCTTCTAACTCTTGTTCTCCTTCTGAATGTGAAGATTTTGATGTTGATTCCTCAGATTCAGACTCTTCAGACGTGTAATCCCAAGTGACCTTCAAAGCCTTTTTCTTGTAAAACTTTTTCTGAGTTTTCTGAGCTGTCTTCTTCTGATTTGTCCTACTTTGCTTTTCATTTTTCCTCATAGGACAATCTGGAGAAAGATGTCTAGGTTTCTTACAGTTGTAACATACATACTTTTTGGATGAAGAATTCTTGTCATTCAATGATTTTGACGTTGAGGGTTTATCATTTTTGTTCCTTTGCTGTTTCCTAGCTTTCCATGCTTTCTTGAATTTCCTAGTCAGCAAAATCAAATCCTCGTCAGAATCAGTAGATATATTAGAATCTGAATTAATTTCGAAGGCTATTTCTTTCTTCATTTTTAGTTTGTTGTGACTCAGTGATTCATTTAATTGAACTTCATAAGCTGTTAAATTGTCTATAAGTTCATTCATAGTATAAACATTTAAATCTCATGATTCCTCAATTGATGTTACTTTCTGAGACCATTTAGAACTTAGGGATCTGAGAATTTTCCTCACCAAATCCTTCTGTTCAAAATTCTTTCCTAAACATTTTAAAGAGTTTATGATATCAAGAAATCTGGAAAACATCTTAGAAATATTTTTGTCTTCATGCATCTTAAAGAGTTCATACTTATGAATAAACATGTTTATTTTAGTCTCTTTAACTTGAGAAGTACCTTCATGTGAAACTTCTAATGCATGCCACACCTCATAAGCAGATTTATATGCCGACACTTTACTAAACTGTTCATAACTCAATGCACAAAATAAAATATTTAAGCCCTTAGCATTCAGAGTTTCATTTTCTTTTTTAGTAATTGTCCAAGTATTATAAGGAGTAGTTAACGGAGTATATGGTTTAGAAATCATGAACCACAATTTATGATCTATACTTTGAAGAAAAACAGTCATCCTATATTTCCAATATTCAAAATGTATTCCATCAAATAAAGGAGGACGATTAAGATTTTGGCCTTCATATAAAGAAAAATTACCATTTCCAGTAGCCATTTTACCTTAGATTTTTCAACCTATTTGATTTTAAACAGTCTAAAAACTTTAAAACAACTTGAGCCTTAAATCAATAGAGTTAAACGTATGCTCAGATATTAATTTTCATTTTAAAACAAGGAAGGTAGAATAAGCAATGATATTAAATAAGTTGGTATCAATTTTATATCAAAGATTATTCACAAAGCTCTGATACCACTTGTAGGATCGTTTGGCTACACAAGAGGGGGGTGAATTGTGTATTTTTAATATTTTCTGAAATATAATTGAAACTTTAATACTCAAAAACAAGTCGAGACATTGTTTTCATAAAATCATTTTTATTCAAGGTTTCAATTACAATATACAATTCAATTCTCCTCAGAAATTGTAGATGCAATTATATTTCGATACCATGTATCATCTAAACAATTTCATAACTACAAAAAGAGAAAACTAATTTGCGAAATTTAAAACTTTTCTCCCTGTTTGAGATCTTTCTTCTTCTTTTTCTTCTTCAGCAATTCTTCAATGATGAATATTTTGTCTTTTCATTCTTCATTGAATTTGCTTTCTTCTAATACTTCAAATCTTCAGTGACGAAAATCTTACCTTTTTATGCTTCAATGAACTTTCTTCCACTTGAGAGATTTTTCCCGAAGAGGTGTTTTTGATCATTGAAAAAGATTTTTCTTTTGGTGTGCAGGGATGGTTTGATCCTTGAAAATATTTTTTGTTTTGTGTGCAAGGATAAATTGATCAACGAGAATTCTATGCCTTTTATACTGTATCTTCATTTCATGCATATCCTTCACATTTAACCACTACCAGTTTTCCATTTCTCCACGTCTTTTCTTTTTCCTTCATCAAAACACACACGTTCTAACTCACGTTTATATTTCGAATTTTCTTTAATCATCAGTCCTGGATCTTTGAAAAATTTCCTGAAAATAAACTTTCTCGTCCAAAAGTTTTTCATTAGTGTAATAAGAAGTCGTTACTTTAATGTTAACTAAACGAGTAACACAAGTATATATATAACTTAACGTTTCTAACTTAACGAGTTCCTCATGTGCCATTTCACGTGACAAGTACTGTAGCTAACTCAATGAACTAAGTCTGTGGTGTTATGCTATCTCAACGAACCATCTCCGTTGTGTTATGCTATCTCAACGAACCATCTCCGTTATATTATGATAACTCAACGAACCAATAATAAACAAATGTTTTTATAATAAGAATTTTACCACGTGTTAAAATAACAACTTAAGATTATAACGCTAATCTAACGCGTTGACTTAGTGTTCAATATAGCAACTCAACACGTTTAGTTATGTTAACTTAACGAGTTAAACATGTGCACCTCACGTGATACAATACAACATTCGTAACTTATAATTTACCACGTGTATAACACTAACTTAACGAGTTTGTCTCTTCTTTTACTCACTAACTTAACGAGTTATCACGTGACCTATTTTATCCTTTAAGCCTCTAACTTAACGAGTTCTCACGTGACCTCTATACAAACAAAATTTTAACTTAACGAGTTGTCTAAACGTTCACTGTTCATGATATAGAAGATATAACATTAAAACATATCATGCTTTTCAATAAAAACACACATTAACTTAACGTTTAGCTAAATGAGAAATTAATGCAACGAAACGACTAGTTATTAACTTCAGATCCAATACAGACAAGTATTTATATCAGTAAGCTTTTTCTGTATTAATTGATGATTTTAATTTCTTTTCACAAGCAATAGTAATTGAGCAAATATGATTATTTTCATTCAGCACACATCATCAAAACAAAAATACTCAACAAATTGCATAATATTTAGTTTATCATATGAGAATTAAGCCATTATGTTATAATTGCACTATTATATGCTTTAATGAAAGAATCTGCATAATTTTAAGGAATTAATGTTAATTAAGTACATTTTTGAATTGTTAGTGAATTATAGGTTTTGAAATTCCTAAGTCTCCAAATTTTTTATTATTTCGAAGAGTTATATTACATGTACCAGACAGTTATGTTTTAAATGCTTAAAGAATATTTTATTTCCTAGAATACGTGTTGTAACCTTAATGCATGACTTAAATGAACTTTCGGTAAGTTATCTAGTAACTATCCGAAATGCATTTGAGCATCGGATAGTTAGGTTTGTAAGTATCTGAAATATTTGAACTTGTTATTTTTTATTGCACGTGTTTTATAGTTAAATCAATGAAGTAAGTTCGTTGAGTTTTCTGTAATTCCACGGACCATTTATTTTCTAATATGCCACTATAGCAGTTGTACAAACAGGAAATTTGAAGGAAAACCACGATTGCACGTATCACGTAGGAATTCACTTGTGGAATGAAGAAGTAATCACCATCGTTGATATGAATGAAGGAAATCCAACCGATCATCTAAGTAGAAGTAGTTACTACAGAAAGAAATATAAAAGAAGAGGAGAAAGACGAAGAAAGTGTGTTTGTAGAGGTGGAGAACCGTGCTAACTATAGGAAGCGTCGGAAGTTCCCTGAAGCTCCACACCACCACCAAAATCACCAACCATCAGAGGTCTATGAGGATACTTTCCTAATGTTGGGTCGATTTTGAGCCAAACATGATGACTAACAACCATTGTGAGGAGTGATCGCGTCATGGGAAGGAAAGCTATTTTCACCAAACACCAACTCATATCTCAAGAGATTGTAAAGCTTCTAGCCTTGGTTTTGAGTTGATGCCATTATGTTGAAGAGGAGGTCATCTTACAATTCTTGATTTGCAAGTCTATAGAGAGAGGAGGCAAGATTGTAAGTGATTAAGTCTTTAGTGGTGTAATCGCGTCGCATGTAATGATGGAAGTTTTTACTATCGATAGAGATTTTTACATTTCACCTTTCATTCATCTTTAGGAACATATCAAAACAAAAATACCAAAAACAACAAATTATCTATGTTTACATTTAGTATTAAAGTGTTGTATTGTTTGTTTTGTATCGTGATTAATGTTATCATCATCATTATTGTGAATGTTTTATGTTTGTTTGATTCAAAAAATAGAAAATAGTTTTATTGTTTATTGAAATTAATTTGTTCCAAATACTTAAAGATTTTAATGGTTATTGTTTGAAATATCTGAATGTTAGTGTTGCTTAATGATAAATCTAATATTAACTAGCATTAAAGAGCTTAATTGATGTTATTTACAATCTGTGGAATCACCCAATGGTTGGCCGAATTCCTTTGTAAATAGCAATATTTAACTAGAAAGGTAGGCTTGTGGAGTTAACTTAAGTTCATGAGGTTAGTCCGTTGAGTTAACCATAACTCCATGAAGTAGGTCTGATGTGTTAATTGTAACTCAACAGAGTGCTTACTGAACACATATAAACTTCAATATAAAAATCAAAACAGTACATAATTCTTACTCAATCTCTATGGGATCGACTTGTACTTGCACACAAATACAATATACACTGTGCACTTGGAGTTAAAATACAAATTGGAATTAATATCTAATTTGTGTGAAAGGTTGTTTGTTTACTTCTAAAAGTAATTATTGATATAAGCATAAAAACAATTTAAACAAGTTTAAGATTTAACTTAACAATTCAAACAGGTGTTATCTGAATATTAACTTCATCCATGTTTGCAATTAAATTTCCTTCTTCCTCTCTCAAATTTGCATAAAAATAGGGTACTAAATTTTCATAAACTGCATGCCCTTTTTCTTTTGAAATAAAGTTCAATAGGCCCTGGAATTCGAATAATTCTTTAATCTCCTCCATTCTAGTCTAATCTATTGGCCTACTGTAAATAATATCATACCCCTTTATCTCTTGATACTTGTTGTATGCTTCTTGGCTCCAAAAGTGAACTTCATTTAGAATCGTTGCTTCAGACGGGTTAGGAATTTGGATTTGTTTCTCTAAAGGGGTTTGTTCTTGAATTTCTTCTTTAAGTTGTTGAGCTTGTTGTTGTATTTCTTGCTGAAAATAATCTGAAGATTCCTACTCTTCTGCTTTCAATTGTTGTGGAGAGCTTGTAGAACTTTCCACATTTTTATCTTGAATTTTCTCGATAAGTTGCTGAAGAGTTTCATTTTTTTCAAAGGAATCTGTCACATTCTTTTCTTCTTGTTCAACTTCTTGCTCAACTTCTTCTCTTTCTTCTTCCTCCTAACTACCAATTTGCATTGTTACTGTTCTTTCTGATTCTATGGCAGATTGGGATGGAGTCACGGGCATAGTATATTTTGCCCTAACTTTAGTTTCTAATTCCTTAGGCTGTAGACTAATTTCAGCCTATTTTTCTTCTCCTCTTTGCTCCTGCTCTTCTTCTTCAGATTCTGATAATAAATCTACAAAAATGGGCTCTTTATGCCCTATTGTAGACATTATAGGTTTAGATTTAATTTCTACTTCTATAGTCTCAAACACTTTTTCTTTTCCTTTTCTTTTTCTAAATAACTGTGCTTGATCTTCTTCTTCTTCTTCTTCTAACATTAAGTCAACAAAAATGGGCTCTTGAGGCCCTTGAGCCACAAATATTGGCTCTTCCTGTTCCACTGTTTCTATAATTACTGGTCTCAAAGGACTAGCTTGTACTTCTCTTGCAATTTTTGTTCTAATTTCTTCTTGATGCTTTTCCACCTTAATTTTATATTGGGCCCTCAACTTTTCTTCAGCTTGCTTTTTCTTTATGGCATCATACAGAATATGTGCCTTGGCCATAGTCATTTCCTCATTATCTCCTTGGTCTTTTGTTGCTTTAACGAAGCTAGCAAACTCCTTGTCTTCTTCTTTAGTTCTCGGCCAAGCAAATGTAACATGTGGTAATGGTTTTGTTGGTGGAATTGAAGGTCTTACTTGTTCTACTACTATAGCTGGCATTTCTTCTTACTCTCTTAACTGTTGCTGTGAAGATTCTAGCTGTTGCTCTTGTTCTTCCTACTCTCTCTATTCTTTAAATTGTTGATAAGCTGCTTCTATAGCTATCTTTCTAATAAACCATAGTTGAGATTTCCTTCTTATGAGTTTTAGGGCAACTTCATTGTTTGGCCTGATTTTTCTTTCTCTACTCACAACTGCTTCATTAGCTACTCGCATTCTAGTTTCCATTATTTGAGGTATTCTAACATTCAGATTTATGAGTCTTTTGGTAAGGAAAAATAGATCATCCTCTACCTTTTCCAGTTGCTTTTCTCTTGTGGTGTTTTTGATCTTCTACTTGAAATGCCATTCCTTTAATTGTCTAAGAAATTCAGTAGTGTCGATTTGATCCTAGAAATTTGACTCTATCTTTGTCTTCGTTGTGTTACGAAACGGAATGGAATTGCTCTGCCTTTTACTGTTCTAAGTTCTAAATGATTGCTGCGGATAATGCCCCCAAATTCTAAGTTTTAGTATAATTAAACCTTAAGTTTATGGCGGGGAATCGGGTCATTTTCCTACGCAAACTATCGCTTCGTACATATACTACTTCATGGAGTTACAGTTAACTCCACGGACTAAGTCCATGGACTTACCTTAAGTACGTCGTTGAGTTACAGTTAATTCAATAGAGTAAGTTCGTTAACTTATCTTAGACTCAACGAAGTAAGTTCATTGAGTTAAGTGTAACTTAACAGACTTCTTGTAAAGTTATAACTAATAAAAATACTTATAATAATAATTTTTAATTTGGTCAAGACCAAAGAATTTCTAGTCTGACCGACTCTTAATTTTTCAACATTTTAGAATTTCAGTCAAACCGTTATACTTCCACGATTGAACCGATACACAAAATTTTTCTTTTTCTTCCGATTGAATCGATCCTATACTTTGGTAAAACTGACATTTTTACTTTATATATATTTATGTTTTTATGTTTCGATCAAACCAATGGATTCTTTCGATGTGACCATAACAATATTTTTCTTTTAATATATGTTTTGGTAAAATTGATAACTTCTTTTAGTTGGACAACTATATTTAAAATAAGTTTTCTTTTTAATAAACATATGTATATTTACTTAATAAAGCTCGAGTAGTCCTCTACTCTTACTTCTTCTATAATTCTAAAGGAACTTTTTGTAATTTTCAGAATAGGTCAAAGTCTTTATCCATTTATTTTAAATATATTCTGATTTTTAGGATTTTCAATTTTAATAGTTCTATAGGAATAGATATTTTGAATTATGTAAGGTCCTGCCCATCTAGATCTTAATTTTTCTAAATGGTTGTTAGGAATTTTGTTTTGATGATATATGCTTTATTCAAGTTTTTAAATAAGTCTAAATAATATTCTCTAAGTATAATTGTCACATAATTAAATGTTAACAGGTTATCAAAAAATTTCATTTTTATTTTAGATAGTTAACTTTCGGATAGTTAAAGTTTTCGGATAATTAAAGTTTTCAAATAGTTAGATTCTTGATAGTTAAACTTTCAGATAGTTAACGTTTCTATTATTATGTGTCTTGAATTAGTTTGTTACACATAGGGGTAGTTTTGTCCTTAGCCACTTGGGAGTACACAAATGTTATAAATAGACCCCCAACGTGTGATTTTAGAGTAAGATGAATCTTGTATCCCTTTGTGATCACCTAGAGAGAATCAATCAGTTGAGCTCCATCCGTGGACGTACCCAATTGGGGAACCACGTTAAACATTGGTGTTTTTGCAGTTGTTTCACACGTTTCCCATTTGTCTTCTTCTTTCTTCTCCACGAGTCCAAGCTTCTCCCTTTCCGCACTTCTCTTCGCATAACAAGTGGTATCAGAGCGAAGCTTGAGGAGTTGGTAGTGGATTAGTCTTGAAAGAAGAAAAGAAAGATTTTGGCCAACGCACGAGCCAAAGCCCGCGCCCAACGCCCACGCCCGATGCCCGTGCCCAATGCTTGACGCCCGCGCCCAACGCCCACGCCCGACGCTCGACGCCCGGGCCCAACGCGCGCATTCGCCTGCGTTCTTGCTTGTGTGATCGTCCGCATCTCTACCCGCACCAATGTTCGCACGCATTCGCCCATGTTCTTGCCCATGTGATCGTTCGCGTCTCTGCCCGTGCCAACATCCGCGTGCATTCGCCCGTGTTCTTGCCGGTGCGATCGTTCACGTCTCTGCCCGCACCAATGTCCGCACGCATTCGCCCTCGTTCTTGCCCGCGTGATCGTCCGCGTCTTTGCCCACGCCAGCACCTGCATGTATTCGCCCGACGCTAGTGCCTGCGTGCATTCATCTACGTCGTTGCCTACGCTAGCGCTCGTGCGTGATCGTTCGCGTTCCACTCGACGCTAGCGTTCACGTATCAACGCTTGCGTTCTTCGTTCGACGCCAGCACTCACGGTTTGCTCACGCGATCTTTGCTTGCGACTTGTGTTCATGGCAAAGCATCCGTGGTTGGAATTCCTTTTCGACGCCTGCGATCTTGAATCTGACAACAAGCACTTGGTCATCTGTCGTTTCCACATTGGTGAAACGAGTAGTAAGAATTCCTATCATAACTTTTGAAGTTTGTTGTTGTGATTTTGCGGGATTCTTTTTCGACCTTTTTTTGGGTAGATCGTGTGGCCAGTTCTTTGGAATTCTTTAGCAGTTCTTTGGAATTCTTTGAAGTTCTTTGGGAATGTTTGACAATACGTGTGATCTTGGCTCATCTTTGTTTGTTTAGGATTCTTTGCGAGTGATCTTTTGAATTTGGTAGCTGCATTTGCTAGTTGGGATATTTTGAATGAAAGATTCATTCGCAGCTTTGGGATAGCAAATTTTGTGCTTATTTGTTGTCCGAATTCTTTGGTATTTGCTTGTTGTGTTTGTGTTGTTCTACTGTCATGGCATCTTCAGCCTTGAAAGTTGAGAAATTCAATGGCAAGAACAACTTTAGTTTGTGGTAGATTAAGATGAAAGCACTTTTGAAACAGCAAGGTATTTGGACTCCCTTAAATGTGGAGACAACCCTAGATAAGAAGTCTGCCGAATTTGAACAACAAGAGGAGAAGGCACATTCGACTATTCTGCTATGTTTATCAGATGAGATAATCATTGAGGTAGCAGATGAAAATACAGCTTTGGGTCTTTAGAATAAGTTAGAATCTCTGTATATGACTAAGTCTCTTACGAATAAGCTGTTGTTGAAGCAAAGGCTGTTCTCTCTAAGAATGAAGGAAGGTACACCATTGAAGCAACATTTGGATCAGCTCAACACCATTCTCATGGAGTTGAGGAACATTGGTGTTACTGTGGAAGATGAGGATGCTACTCTCATCTTATTGGTATCTCTCCCTCTCTCCTTTGAGAATTTTGTGCAATCTTTTGTGGTTGGCAAATATTCTATTACCTTGGAGGAGGTAAGATCGAGTCTTCATTCTCGAGAATTGAGACATTTGGCTACACATGGTAGCAATGATGCTGGCGGATCAGGTTTGATAGTGTATCATTCAGAGTCTAGAGGACGGCAGAGTAGAAGAGACAATAGGCGTAGAGGCAGAAGTAAGTCCAGAGGTAGATTTTCCAAGGACACTTGCAATTATTGCAAGGAAAAGGGGCATTGGAAGGTAAACTGCCTTAAATTGAAGATTAAGGGAAATGCAACAATCGTTGAAAATGGAGACTCAGGGTATAACTGTGATTTCTCCCTTACTGTATGCTATAGTGTCTACTCCGATCAGAGTTGGATTATGGATTCTGGTGCATCACATCATATGACTCCCAATTGAGAATATTTCCATACATATGAGGAGGTTGATGGTGGACAGGTTACTTTAGCAAATAATGATGTTTGTGACAGAACAGGTTTTGGATCTGTCAGATTCAGGATGCATGATGGGATGTTCAAAGTCTTGGAGAATGTTTGGCATGTGCCAAGGTTGGGCAAGAGCCTTATTTCACTAATGGCTCTTGATTAGAAAGGTTTCAGTTTTTCAGGTGGAGGTAAACTTCACATTTTGAAAGGTTCCCTAGTAGTAATGAAGGGAATCAAGGATGGACCTTTATACATTCTTCAAGGCAAACCTATCATTGGATCGTTAACTGCGACAAGAAGTGATCAACAGTCTATGTCAGCTATTTGGCATTCCAGGTTAGGACATTTGGGCCTAAAAGGAATGCAGAAGCTCAGTACACTTGGCAGGTTAGATGGTCATATCTTTACAGAAATTGATTTATGCAGGCATTGTATCTATGGGAAACAGAAACGTGTTTCCTTTGGAAGAGCAGAACATTCTACCAAGGGGAAGTTGGATTGTGTCCATGTAGATTGTTGGGGACCATCTCAACAACTCTCTTTAGCAGGTTCTAAGTATTTTCTCTCCATTGTTGATGACTTTAGTCATATGACTTGAGTTTTCGTTATGAAACATAAGAGTGAGGCCTTCAAGAACTTTAAACAATGGAAGGCTATTGTTGAAAACCAAGTAGGGAGGAAAGTAAAATACTTGAGAACAAATAATGGTTTAGAATTTTGCTCAAATGAATTTGACATTTTTTGCATAGATACAGGCATAACTAGGCATTATATTGTCAGGGGAACTCCACAACAGAATGGAGTTGTAGAACGTCTTAATAGGACGTTGTTGGAGAGAGCTAGGTGTATGCTCGCTCATGTTGGGTTGGAAAAGTGTTTTTGGGCTGAAGCTATTAATACAGCCTCCTATTTGGTGAACAAGTCGCCATCTAATGCAATTGGCGACAAGATTCCTTATGAAGTATGGATGGATAAAGCGGCTAACTATTCCAAATTGAAAGTATTTGGATGTCCTGCGTATTACCATGTGAATCATGGTAAATTGGAGTCGCGTGCCAAGGAAGGCATCTTTGTGGGATATGGAATGGGAGTAAAAGGATATAGGATATATGATAAAGAAACAAGAAATGTCATTCATAGCAGGGATGTTACCTTTGATGAGGTTTCTTTGATGCACAAGAAAGAAAACCCAACTGCTTTGAATCCACCTAGTACTCCTGAGCAGGTGGAGCTTGAAATGAATCAATCGTTGATATCTAATCAGTCTGTTCCTGTTGATACAGATCAACGTTTGATTTTAGAAGATGAACGAGGAGATGAATTTGTTGAGGACACACGTTCAAGGTGTGTTGCCAGAGATCGTCCTAGGTGGGATGTTCACCCTCCACAAAGGTATGGCTACAATAATATGGTCGCTTTTGCCCTACAGGTAGCTGGTGAGGTGGAGGATGCTGACCCACCTAGTTTTGATGCTGCCATTAGCAGACCAGAAGCCGTACATTGGTTGGGAGCTATGCAAGAAGAACTACAATCTTTGCATAAGAATAGGACTTGGGAGTTGGTAAAACGTCCCAAGGACAGGAATATTGTTGGTTGCAAATGGGTGTTCAAAAGGAAATCAGGAACGTTGGGCAACCTTGGAATACAATATAAGGCAAGATTGGTAGCAAAAGGGTTTTCACAGAAGGAGGGTGTGGACTTCAATGAAGTCTTTGCTCTAGTAGTTAGACACACCTCCATTCGAGTCCTTTTTGCAATTGTTGCTGTAAAGGATTTAGAACTTGAATAGTTGGATGTGAAAACAGCTTTCTTGCATGGTGATTTAAATGAGGACATCTAGATGGAACAGCCAACAGGTTTTGCAGAAAGAGGTAGATCAAACCTCGTTTGTAAGCTGCAGAAATCTTTGTATGGGTAGAAATAGTCTCCTAGGCAGTGGTATAAAAGATTTGATTCTTTTATCACTAATGTTGGTTTTGTTAGAAGTAGTTTTGATTCATGTGTCTATATTAAACAAATTAAAGAAGAATTTGTTTACTTGCTCTTGTATGTGGATGACAATTTGATTGCAGCCAAAGATGTCAATGAAATATAGGTTTTGAAAGACACATTGAAATCTGAATTTGCAATGAAGGATTTAGGACCGGCAGGTAAAATCCTTGGGATGGAGATTTATCATGACAGGAACATTGGAAGATTATTTCTCCATCAGCATAGTTATGTTTTGAAGATTTTGAGCAGGTTTGGCATGGCTTCAAGCAAGGCCATCAGAATGCCCTATGATAGGAACCTGTGATTATTAGTTGCTATGGCACCTCATACGCAATCTGAAAAAGAGTACATGAAGAAAGTTCCATATTTAAAGGCAGTTGGTAGTCTTATGTATGCCATGGTTTGTACTCGTCCGGATCTTGCTTAACCTCTTAGTGTTGTAAGTAGGTTTATGCCAAATCCAGGGAAGAGTCATTGGCAGGCTGTGAAAAGGATCTTTAGGTACTTGAAGGGCATGTCTGATGTAGGACTGATTTATGGTGTTAAACATAACTGTAGTGTAGCTAGATATTCTGATTCAGATTTTGCAGGTGATGTTGATCAACGTAGATCCTTAACAGGATATGTCTTCACATTGGCAGATTCCATTATTAGTTGGAAATCTACTCTACAGCCTATTGTATCTTTATCCACCACAGAGGTTGAGTATATGGCGATGACAGAAGCTGCAAAAGAAGGTATTTGGTTGAAGGGGTTAATTGGAGACTTTGGTCTACGATATGATAAAGTAGAAATTTTCTGTGACAGTCTCAGTACCATCAGCTTAACGAAGGACAATGTGTTTCATGACAGGACAAAGCACATTGATGTTCGTTATCACTTTCTTAGAATAGAAGATCACGTGAAGCTTTTGAAGATCAACACACATGACAATCCAGCCGATATGTTTACGAAAGGCGTTCTTGAAAGCAAGTTTAAGCATTGCTTAGACTTACTTAATGTGTTTGCTTATAGTTGACCCTTCGGGTCTTTTGAAGATGGAAATTTGTTTGGTTCTAGGTGGAGTTTGTAAATTCAAGGCAAGGTGGAGATTGTTATTATGTGTCTTGAATTAGTTTGTTACACATAGGGGTAGTTTTGTCCTTAGCCACTTGGAGGTACACAAATGTTATAAATAGACCCCCAACGTGTGCTTTTAGAGTAAGATGAATCTTGTATCCCTTTGTGATCACCTAGAGAGAATCAATCAGTTGAGCTCCATCCGTGGACGTACCCAATTAGGGAACCACGTTAAACCTTGGTGTTTTTGCAGTTGTTTCACACGTTTCCCATTTGTCTTCTTCTTTCTTCTCCATGTGTCCAAGCTTCTCCCTTTCCGCACTTCTCTTCGCAAAACAGTTTCATTTTTGTCGAATAGTTATGTTAAAAACTCGTATAGTTAAGTTATCTACACGTGTGTTTTTAATGTTTTAAGTTGTCATGTGTTTTCCATGTGCGTTCAGTAATGAAAATCGAAGAGTTAGATAACTATTTGAGTTTTTATACGCATGGATAGATAACTGTTTGAGTTTTTATACGCATGGATAGATAACTGTTTGAGTTTTATAAAATGACTAACGTACAGATAAGTTTGCTATGTTCAGTCACGTGTTTTGCAGGTGCAAAAAAACTCGAAGAGTTAAAGATAAGTGTTCGAGTTTTTATAGGACTTAAAAGATAAGTGTTCGACTAAAACGAAGACTTAGAAGATATTCTACAAATCTCTAGGAAGATAAAGTTTTGGTGAATCTACGAGTGGAGATCGTGGAAATTCAAAATGATAGTGGAGAAAGTGGAAATTCAAAAGATAGTAATTTAGATTAAAGAAAAAATTAGTATGTGGATTATGGATTGTGGATTAAGTGGATGAACATGTTGAACGTGAAGTTAGAGTTTGACTACTAATAGAGAGTACGAGCTATATTACATCAAAGGATCCCAATCTCAAAAACCAAGTCTGAAACACAATATACTATGATATTCAGTTTTTGGAACACACCTCCTAAAAATCAGATTAGGACATTTCTTAAATAAGTATGGGTCTTCCCAATAGTAATATTTCACTCTTGAAAAGAACAATTTCTTATCCTATCTATTCCAATCCTTAGGTGTTAAACAAGTAACTAGGTAATTAACTATGTTTGCATACCAAAGCATTATTTTTATAGTCATTAATTGTTCATCAGGAAAATTATCCTTAATTTCAATGTTTGATTATTCTATTTTTAATCTTGATAAATGGTATGCTACTACATTCTCACAACCTTTTTTATCTTTAATTTCTAGATCAAATTCTTGTAATAACAATATCCACCGGATCAATTTAAGTTTAGTCTCTTTCTTTGCTATTAGGTGTTTTAAAGCTAAATGATCCGTGTATACTATCACTTTAGCTCCAATTAGATATGATCTAAACTTTTCTAAGGCAAACACAATAGCTAATAGTTCTTTTTCAATAGTTGTATAATTAACTTAAGCATCATTTAAAGTTTTGCTTGCATAATGAATCACTCTAAGAGATTTTTCTATCTTCTATCCCAACACTGCTCCTACAGTAAAATCAGATGCATCGCACATTAATTCAAATGGATAGCTCTAATTAGGTGCTTATATTATAGGAGTTAAACTTAAGCTAGTTTTAAGCTTGAAAAATGCTTCTTTGCAATTTTTATCAAAGTTAAATGAGACATCTTTTAATAGATTAGTTAAAGGTCTAGCTATTTTGCTAAAATCTTTAATGAATCTTCTATAAAATCCTACATGTCCTAGAAATGATCTAATATCTTTTACTAATTTAGGTTCTCATAGATTAGAAATTACTTCTATTTTAGCTTTATCTACTTCCAACCCCTTTCTTTGAAACAACATGTCCCAAGACTATTCCTTGTTTAACCATGAAGTGACATTTTTCCCAATTTAGAACTAGATTTTTTTCCACACAGTGTTTTAGTACTTGGTCTAAATTGTTTAAACACACTTCATATGAAGTTTCATATATAGTAAAATCATCCATAAATATTTCTAAAAATTCTTCAGTCATTCTAGTGAATATGCCCTACATACACCTTTGAAAGGTAGCTAGTGCATTACATAATCCGAATGGCATCGTCTTAAAAGCATAAGTTCCATTAGGACATGTGAAAGTTATTTTCTCTTGATCCTCTAATGCTACTAGAACTTGGTTAGATCCTAAATACCCATCTAGGAAACAAAAATATTCTTGCCCTGCTAATTTCTCTAGCATTTGATCTATAAAAGGTAAGGGAAAATGATCTTTCCTAGTCACAACATTTAGCTTTCTATAGTCTATACATACTCTCCAGCCTGATTGAATTCTAGTAGGTATCAAGTCCTAACTTTCATTCCTAATAACTATTAATCCTGATTTCTTGGGAACTACATGGATTGGACTAACCCATGAGCTATCAGAAATCAGATAAATTATATCATTATCTAACCATTTCACTATTTCCTTCCTGACTACTTCTTTAAGGTTTGGATTTAATCTCCTCTCAGGAATTCTAACTAGTTTAGTATTCTCTTTTAAATATATGTGGTGACAGCATATAGTTGCATGTAACCCTTTTATATTAGCCATAGCCCATCCTATTGCCTCTTTATAAGTTTTTACTACATCTTTTAATTTAGAAATTTGATCATCTTTTAAATCTGAAGCAATAATGATTGGACATGTTTGTTTTTCTTTCAGAAATATATAGGTTAATTTAGGAGGTAAAGGTTTTAAATCTAAATGTTGACCATCAGAAGCTAGAGCTCCTAATTGAACATTTTCATCTTCTATATTAAACTCTTCGTGATCTCCTTCTACATCTATACTTTCACTTACTTCTAAAGTTTTAGAATCTAATTGCCTATTTAATTCTTCTTGAATCACATCATCTAGCATATCTCTTTCATCCTCTAGAAAGTCTATAGTATGTAAGGACATTTCTAACTTTTCAAACTTTTCTAGTTTGAAAATGTTTAATTGAGTATCCTCATTACCATATGCTAATTTCATTACTCTAGTTTTACAATTTATAACAGCCCCTGATGTTGTTAAAAATGGTCTTCCCAAAATTAAAGATGTATCATGATTCTGATGCTTAATTTGTTGGGAATCCAAAATCACAATATCAATAGGATATATGAAATTTTTAATTTTAATTAGAACATCTTCTATTTTTCCTCTAAGGTATCTTATACTTCTATTAGCTAATTGAATGACAGTCCTAGTAGGGATTAAGCCTTCTAATCCTAAGGATGCAAATATATCACTAGGAAAAACATTTATACCTGCACCTAGGTCTATTAAGGTTCTTTCCAGAATGGTATTTCCTATGATGCATGATATAACAAGGATTCCTGGATTAGATAATCTTTTAGAAATTTGTGGCAGAAATAGGGAACTACTTTACTTAGCTAAAAAGACTTTCCTTAAAACTTTTCGCTCTCTTTTCTTAGTACACCAATCCTTAAGAAAGTTAACACAAGGTGGCATTTTCTACAATAAGTCTAACAAAGGAATGTTAACTTGTACTTTTTCAAAAAAATTTCTAATTTTTTCTTGTTTTTTAGGAAATGTTTATTATAATCTTTCAGGATAGGGTGCTAATGATTGTGATTTACAAGATTCTTTTTCTTTTATTTCATTCGTTTGATCATTTTTAATCTCATTTTTAGATTCAGATTTTTCTTCATTGATTTCTAAGTTTTTAGATATTACATTTTCATTATCATTTTGAATTTTGTTCTTATCCACCTTCACATTACTTTCTTTTTGAATTCTTGGTGGTATATCAGTTCTAGATCTTAATGTTATACATAGATCTTCCAGATTTTCATTACTTTCATGATGTTCTTGTATTTCATTTTCATAATTCTAATTTTCAATTGTTTTCAGTTTTGACTTACATTCTTTAAATTCTATTTTTTTGGTTTTTTTTTTGTCTGTATGTCTTGCAAATTATGCAAATCTGTAACATTAAAGTTTTCATTTATATTTTCCTGTTGCATAACTTGTAATTTCTTTGTAAATTCATCTAATGCTTTTAACTTTCTTTCAAGATCATCTAGTCTTATTGCATTCAATTTTTGATCAATTTTCATTATGATTTTTTCCGTTTCATATGTGATATCGATTTTAGGTTCTGAATATTCTTCCCTATAATTTAATTGGTTGACTTCTTATTGTTGACACATGTCTTGTTCTAATTTATCCATGTTTTGCTCCAAACTACACTCCAATCTATCATACCTATCCCAAACTTCTTTATCTCTCAACATATTACTTGTTCTAAATTGACCATTAGTTAGGTAAACTATAGGATTCTCATACTCAGTTCTATTATATTGAATATAATTCATTTGTTGTTCATGTGATCTAACCATGTGCAATCGTCTCAGTTTCAAATAATCAAAGATGTCATGACCTTCCAAATTTCAGAATTCACATATGCTAACTACAAGTTTCAGAAGTCTTTGAGCATAAGCATAGGCCATATTCTCAATTATATAATAAAAACACACAACACTCCCTTTGATATTAAAACAAAACAACACTCACAGTTGCTTAGCTTCTCAATCCCCAACAACGATGCTAGAAAACTTGTTTGGGTTGTGAAAAGTTAAATCAAAAACTTGTCTATAAGGCAGTGCTAGAAAACTTGATTGATTTTTTTTTATGCTTATATTAATAAATTCTTTTAGAAGTAAATAAACAACTTTTCACACAAATTAGATATTAAATCCAATTTATATTTTAACTGCAAGTGCACAATGTATATTGTATTTGTGTGGATGTACAAGTCGATTCCATAGAGATTGAGTAAGAATTTTGTACTATTTTTATTTTTATATTGGAGTTTTTATGTGTTTAGTTAAGCACTTTGTTGAGTTACAGTTAACTCAATGGACTTAGTTTGTGGAGTTATGGTTAACTCAACGGACTAACCTCGTGGACTTAAGTTAACTCCACAAGTCTACCTTTCCACTTAAATACTATTATTCACAGAGGAATTCGGCCAACCATTGGGCGGTTCCATAGAATGTAAATAACATCAATTAAGCTCTTTAATGTTAGTTAATCTAAGATTTGTCATTAAGCAACACTAACATTCAAATATTTGAAACAGTAACTATTAAAATTTTTAGTATTCTATACAAATCAAGTTCAGTAAACAATAAAACTATTTTCTATTTTCTGAATCAAATAAACATAAAATAATCACAATACTGACAATGATAACATTAATCATGATACAAAACAAACAATACAACACTTTAATACTAACTGTAAATACAAACAATTAGTTGTTTTTGGTATTTTTGTTTTGATATGTTCCTGAAGATGAGCGAAAGATGAAATGTAAAAATCTCTATCGATAGTAAAAACTTTTGTCACTACATGTGACACGATTACACTTCTGAAAACTTAATCACTTACAATCATGCCTCCTCTCCCTATAGAATCGTGAATCAAGAATTGTAAGTTGATCTCCTCTTCAGCATACTGGCATCAACCTGAAACCAAGGTTAGAAGCTTTACGTTCTCTTGAGATGTGAGTCGGTACTTGGTGAAAATGACTTCCCTTCCTACAACGCAATCACTCCTTACAGTGGTTGTCAGTCACCATGTTTGGCTTGGAATCGACCCGACATCTGGAAAGTATCCTCACAGACCTCCAATGGTTGATGATTTTGATGGTGGTGTGAAGCTTCAGGGAACTTTCGATGCTTCCTACAATTAGTGTGGTTCCCCACCTCTCTCCCCACACCTTTTCTTCGTCTTTCTTGTATTCTTTTATATTTCTTTCAGTAATAACTATTTCTGCTTAAATGATTAGTTGGATTTCCTTCATTCATATTAACGGTGGTGATTTCTTATTCATTCCATCAATGAATTCCTACACGATACGTGCAATCGTAGTTTTCCTTTGAATTTCCTATTTCTACAACTGCTATAGTGGCATGTTAGAAAATAAATGGTCCGTAGAGTTAGTGTAACTCAACGGACTTACTTTGTTGATTTAACTATAAAATATGTACAATAAATAAATAACTTATAAGCTTATAACACTAATACAACGTGTTACCTTAGTATATACTCAAGTAACTCAACGCGTATAATTATCCTAACTTAATGAGTTATACATATACAGCTCATGTGACATCATAAAACATTTAAATTCAACACGTGCATAATTCTAACTTAACGAGTTTAGATATTTTGGATACTTACAAACCTAACTATCTGATGCTTAGACACATTTCAGATAGTTACTAGATTACTTACCAAACATTCACTTAAGTCATGTATTAAGGTTTCAACACGTGTACTCTAGGAAATAATAAAATATTTTTTAAGCATTTAAAACATAATTGTCAAGTACATGAAATGTAACTCTCCGAAATAACAGAAAATTCAAATACTTAAGAATTTCAAAGCCTGTAACTCATCGATAGTTTAGAAATGTACTTAATTAACATTAATTCTCTAAATATGTAGATTCTTTCATTAAAGCATATAATAGTGTAATTATAACATAATGACTTAATTCTCATATGATAAGCTAAATATTTTGCAACTAACCATCATTTAACTGTTAATATTATGTATTTTTTCATTCTAAACAGTAATTATTCATCAAAAATTTTTGAAAAGAATAAAATAATTTAAACACAAATTAATTTTAACTCAAAAGATAATATAATACAATGATATTATAATCCTAAGAATGTTAAAGAACAACATGCTAAATTTATTGTTTCAAAATTTACCCATTAATTTTGGTGATAGTTAACATTTTCAAGATTATATTTAATAAGCTTATTATCTATAATTTAAAAATATTTCTAAAAATATAATTAGGCAAAATATTATTAATCTTTATAATAAACTTGGAATAAGACTAATTAAGCTTCTATTAATACATCCTACATCTGATATTTGAAAGGGTAGAACTAAAATAGGGTATATTATTATTACTACATATTTTATTGATGATAACTAAATTTTACAAAAAATATTAATAGGATTTAAAAGAATAAATTATCCACATAATGTTTAAAATATTTTTTCCACAATTATGAAAATTTTTGAATTTTATGGAATTAAAGAAAAAGTAGGTAGTATTAAATTTGATAATGAATCTACTAATGCAACTATCCCTTTATTTAAAAGTAGATTAACTCTACCATATGGTTTTATTTTATTTCACTTATATGTTGTATAATTAATCTTATAGTTCAAATAAGTGTTGAAGAAATAAAACATTTTGTAGAAAATATTAGAATTGCATTAGCTTATATTTTAATTATTAGTTAGCATCAACAAGAATTTAATTATATATGTGATTTTTTTATTTACCACATAAAAACATTTACAATAGATATTCTTCATAGTTGGAATTATTTATATTTAATGTTAAATAATTGTTTACCTTATAAAGAAGTTATAAAAACTTATTATAATGGTAGAATTGATGATAGTACAATACCATTAGATGAAAATGATTTTACAATAGTTAATTATTTTCTTAAATTTTTAAAACTATTTTTAATACAATAGAATATTTATTAGGAATATATTATTCTACATCTATTTATGTAGTACATTTTGTATAATATTGTAAGAGTTTTTAATAATTATGGTAATTATCCATTTTTACACCTATAATTCTAAAAATGAAAGAATTTTTTTTTAAGTATTAGAATAATATACATCTTTTTTATATATTAAGTGTTTATTTAAATCCTAAGAATAAAGTAAAAGTTAGAAAATTAATAATTGTCATACAAAGTTGTTTAAATGTAGAACTTAATATAACAATTGAAAATATAGAAGAAAATTTAAACATATTTGATTTATATGTTACAAGATATGAAAGATAACAAATATAATATACATCTTATATACCACAACAACCATCATCATCATCATCATCATCATTTTATAATTTTAGTATATTTATTGATGATTATAATGATTTTAGCTCAACAAATATACAAGAATTTATTAATTTTAATAATAATAATCATAACTATTTAATAAGAGATAATCCTAATTTTCTAGATTTTGCTGTAATTAATTAGTGAAAAAATACATTTCCTATTTTATCTTTAACGACTAAAACTTTACTAACAATTCTAACTTCTTCTATAGTATTTGAATAAACATTTAGTATTACTAGTAATATATTAGATAATAGAAGAGCAATGTTAAAAGATGATATTTTAGAAGTTTTAATGTGTATTAAAAATTAGGAGTCCACTTGCATTTGTAGACAACAATAGTAAGATGACTTTGTAGATGAATTTGAAAATTTAAATATTTAAATGTAATTATATAAATCAAATGTAAAAACATTTGATGTAATATTTATGTCATTCTCATAACAAGTATAATGTAATTTTAATTTCAATTCATAAATAAAATAATTTATTTTAACTTTATGACTTATGTTTGAATGAGTTGATGAACAATGACTTGATGTTCATGTGTTGATGTATCACTTATTTATAAATGTAATGATTTATTTCTTTTATGTTGATTTATGATTTAATAATACTTAAATTTAATTTAATATATTTATTTTTAAAAAATTTTAAAAATTTCATGGGCCATTTAACAACTATAATGTTCAAAATGTTATTTTCGAAGTTTAACTTCAATTCAATTAAAGTTTTCATTTTTTTTTTAGCCTTTAATTAGATTGAAGGTTAACTTCAATTCGAATAAAGTTTGTATATTGTTGAGAATTTTATTTTGATGATGTGTTCAAAATATTTAATTAATCATATTTAAATCGATTAATTATGTTATATAAGAAGAAAAATTAAAGACATCAATTTATATAGAAAATATCTTAAAGGTATATATGTCTATATTGGATCTAAAAAATGCTAAGTTATATAACATATCATTAAGTTATATTAACTTTTTATACAACTTGTTAAGTTAACGTGTGTTTGTACTATTTAGCATAATATATATTTTAATTTATATATATGTATCATGTACTATGCACATAAACAACTTTTTGAGTTTATAAAACAAAACATTATAAGTCATGTGAGGAACTCATTAAGTTAAAGGCTTAAATGTTAAAATGTCACGTGAGGAACTCATTAAGTTAAATGCTTAAATGTTAAAAAGTCACGTAACTCATTGAGTTAGCGAATGAAATGTTAAATTATATAACATAACTCATTAAGTTAGCATTATATACGTGTTGAAATTTAAATTTACAAATGTTATACTATATCACATGAGTTATTCATATTTAACTTGTTAAGTTAACATAACTATACGCATTGAGTTGCATAATTGAATACTAATGAAATGCGTTAGGTTAGCGTTATAAACTTAAAAAGTTAATTTTTACTCATAATAAATTATTTTTGTTTAAACATTCAATTCATGTCATGTGTATTTCACATGCCAAACTAGTTGAGTTAGTCACATTAAGTTATAATTCTATTTTATTTTACACATTTAGTTAGTACTAATATAACATATTGTTATTACACTTGACGAAAAATTTTGGACGAGAAAGTTATTTTACAAGAAAATTTTCAAAGGATCTAAGATTGATGATTTAAGAAAATTCGAGAAGAAAAGGTGGACCAGAATGTGTGTATTTTGAAAGTAAAATAGAAGACGTGAAGAGTGGAGATTGATCATGGATGAACGTGGAGGTTATGTATGAAATTAAAATAGAGTATAAAATACATAGAATTCTCATTGATCAAATTATCCTTGCACACTTAAAGAAATATACTTTTAGGGATCAACACCTCTTTGGAGAAAAGCTCTTAGAAGAAAGTAACTTTGGTGAAGAAGAGAAAGTTAGATATTTGTCACTAAAGATTTGCAAAAGAAGAAGAAGAAGAAAATGAAAAATATCAAACAGGGAGAAATGTTTTAAATTCTGTAAATTAGTTTTCTCTATTTGAAAATATGAAATTGATTAAATGAAACATTGTCTTGATATATCATCACATCTATAATTACTGAGGAGAATTGAATTGTATATTGTAATTGAAACTTTGAATAAAATGATTTGAATAAAATAGTGTCTTGACTTGTTCTAATTTTGAAGTTTCAATTATAGTTGAAAATGTTGAAAAACATAATTCACCCCCCTCTTGTGTAGTTGTACGATCCTACAAGTGATATTAGAGCTTTGTTAATAGTCTTTGATATAAAATCGATACTAACATAATTAATATCAAAACTTGTTTTACCTTCCTTAATTTTAAACAAAAATGAATATCTAAGCATAGGTTTAACTTTATTGATTTTAGGTTCAACTGATATCTAAAGTTTAAAATATTATAGGTTGAAAAATCTAATGTTAGATGAATACTGGAAATGGTAATTGTTTGGTTGTGAAAGATTAAATCAAACAACTTGTTTACTTTGTCTTTATGCTTATATCAATAATTACTTTGAGAAGTAAACTAACAACCTTTCACACAAATTAGATATTAATTTCAATTTGTATTTTAACTGCAAGTGCATAGTGTATATTGTATTTGTGTGCAAGTACAAGTTGATCCCACAAAGATTGAGTAAGAATTGTGTACTATCCTAATTTTTATATTAGAGTTTGTGTTCAGTTAAGTACTTCATTGAGTTACAGTTAACACAACAGACTAAGTTCGTGGAGTTATGGCTAACTCAATGGACTAACCTCGTGGACTTAAATTAACTCCACAAGCCTATCTTTCTAGTTAAATATTATGTGATGCGTGTGTCTTCCATCAAGTATATGTATGTGTCTTTGTATATGGTTGTATTTCTTTGATAATTTGTACAGGGGCAAACTTGTCTTTTGTGTATCACCAACCGTTGCCCCTATATATGTAAAGGGTCATCCACGTCCAAGGGATGTCATGCCAAACCATCCCTTGATTTTGTTCCCCCCCTTCTTTGTACCAGCAACCATACAGTAAGGAATCACGATAGATTGATCACCCATGGACGTACCCGTGTTGGGGAACCACGTAAATTTGTTGTTCTTTGAATTCTCCACTCGCAATCCTCTCTTCCACGCAAATCTCTTCTCCACGCCACCCCTAGATGCTCCACGTTTGTTTGATCTTTCCGTACAACAACTGGTATCAGAGCGAGGTTGGACATCTCTGGGTTTGCATCTGAAGTTTCGAAGAGTTTCATCAAGGTTCAAGCTATTTCCGCAAGGGATCTCTCCATTGTTGTAACTACCGTCGTCGCCGGCGCCAGTCTGCACACTCCGACGCCAAGTTGTGTGCCTTCCTCGTCTGTGCTCCGTTGCTTCTCAAATTTTGAGTACGTGTAGTAAGATTCCTGAACTTCCTTCCTTTAAAATTTGGAAGAGATTGATTAAGATTCAAGCCATTTCCACAAGGATATCCCCCATTACCGTAACTGCCGTCGTCGCCGGCACCAGTTTGCACACTCCGACGCCAAGTCATGCGCCTTCCTCGTACATGCTCCGTTGCATCTCAAATTTTTAGGACGTGTAGTAAGCTTCCTGAAATTCCTTCCTTTAAAATTTATTGGTTAGAAGTTTCTTATTCAGAGAGATACAGCAGGAGGCGTCTGGCTAGGGCACAACAGTTTTCTAGACGAGGGACTCTTTGATTGTCGGATTTTGGGCATTTTGTGATTGTGGTTTTGTGCTTGGTTTGTGCGAGTATTTGCTACTGTTTTATGCTAAGTAGTGTACTTGGCTTGTGGCTGATTGCATTTCGTTGAAATCAGTAGTTTCAGTACCATATTGATGTTGAGATATTGCTTGATATTGTGTACCTTGCCGTAGAATTGTGTTTGTTTAAATCACATTGTATCTCGTGTGTATTGCTGGTTGTTTGTTGTTTTGAAAACATGAATACTTTGGGGTTGAAGATAGAAAAGTTTGATGGTAAGAATAACTTCAGCTTATGGCAAATTAAGATGAAAGCACTTCTAAAGCAATAAGGTATTTGGGCTCCTTTAAATAAGGAAACTACTCTGAACAGAAATTTGCCAGAGTTTAAATTGCAGGAGGAGAAAACTCAATCCACCATCTTGTTGTGTTTGTCTGATGAAGTTATAATAGAAGTTGCTGATGAATCTACCTTGTTAGGTCTTTGGTAGACACTTAAGTCATTGTATATGACTAAGTCTTTAACAAACAAATTGTTGTTAAATTAGAGACTGTTCTTTTTAAAGATGATAGAAGGTGCACCTCTTAAGTAGCATTTAGATCAACTAAATGCTATTCTAACGGAACTCAAGAATATTGGAGTAATCATAGAAGATGAAGATGCAGCTCTTATCTTGCTTTGTTCACTCCCATTGAGTTATGAAAACTTTGTTCAGTCTTGTGTAGTTGGAAGAGATTTAATTACACTGGAAGAAGTGAGGTCTAGCCTTCATTCCAGGGAGCTCAGGCACATGGTGCATGGTAGAAATGAGGCAAGTGGTGTTGGCCTCTCAGCTCAACAGTAAGAGAACATGGGAAGAAGCCAGAGACAAGGTGGAGGAAAGAATAGAAGTAGAAGCAAGTCGAAGGGCAAGTACTCTAGGGATACTTGCCATTACTGTAAGGAGAAAGGGCACTGAAAATCACATTGTCCCAAGCTTATGAACAAAGGAAAGGCTGTTGTGGCAGAAACCAGTTCTGCATCAGGTGATGACTTTTCTCTTATAGTTTGTTGCAGTGCCTATTCTGATGATCAGTGGATTATGGACTTAGGAGCTTCACATCATATGACTCCTACTAGGGAGTATTTTGACACCTACGAGCAGGTGGAGGGTGGTCAAGTGACTTTGGCCAATGATGATGTGTGTTCTAGAGTTGGTGTGAGCACTATAAAATTTAAACTGCATGATGGCACAGTTAGAATTCTGAAGGACGTTTGGCATGTCCCAAAGCTTGGAAAAAGTCTGATCTCACTAATGGCCCTTGATGCTAAGGGTTATAGATATACAAGTGGTGAGGGGAAGATCAGCATATTGAAAGGCTCGTTAGTTGTTATGAAGGGAACCAAATCTTGTCCCTTATACATTTTGCAAGGCACTCCAATTGTTGGCGCAACTACATCAGCTATATTTGGTCAGCAGGATTTTTTTGTCGTGTGGCACTCAAGGATGGGTCATTTGGGGCAGAAAGGAATGCAGAAACTGAGTAGTCTGGGCAAGTTTGATGGGCACAAGGTTGCTTGCATTGACATGTGCAAGCATTGTGTCTTTGGCAAACAGAAAAGAGTATCATTTGCACGCAGTCAGCATAGCTCCAAGGGAGTTCTTGATTATATTCATGCTGATTGTTGGGGGCCTTCACGTCAGCCTTTTATTGTAGGTTCCAGATATTTTCTTTCTATCATTGACTGTCATTCAAGGATGAACTGGGTTTTCTTTTTGACATACAAAAGTGAAGCTTTTTCTTGCTTCAAGCATTGGAAGAAGTAGGTAGAAAACCAAACAGACAGAAAGGTAAAATATCTTAGAACTGATAATGGTCTTGAGTTTTGTTCTCAAGAATTTGATAACTTTTGTAAAGATGAAGGCATTACACGGCATAACACTGTCAGATATATCCCTCAGCAAAATGGAGTGGCTGAAAGATTGAACAGAACACTCCTAGAAAAGGCACGTTGTATGTTGTCTCATGCAGGTTTTAGCAAGAAGTTTTGGGTAGAGGTTGTTAACACACCTTCCTATCTGGTGAACAGGTCTCCTTTTAGTGCCTTAGATGGGAAGATACCTCTTGAGGTATGGTTGAAAAGATCTGCTAGTTATTCAAAGCTCAGAATTTTCAGGTGTCTAGCTTACTATCATGTGAACAATGGCAAGTTGGAACCACGTGCCAAGAAAGGCATATTTGTGGGCTATGGTGTTTGTGTAAAGGGATACAGGATATATGATATTGAATCTCACAAAGTAATATATAGCCGTGATGTTACTTTCGATGAGAATTCTCTTTTGCAGGCAATAGATAAACTAGCAGGTGAAACACTAGAAATTGAGCACACCCTTCCTGAACAGATGGAGATAGATGATGCACAACAGCCGCCTATCACTAATCAAGTTGAAATTAGAGAAATCTCATTTGAAACTTAGGAAAATGAAGTTGAGGAGGAAGAGGTGGAGAACCACCACTAAGAATAGTTTGGTTGCTTTTGCCTTACAAGTAGCAGTTGAGGTGGAGGATTCTGTTGATCCACCTACATATGAAGCTGTAATGAAAGATTCAGAAGCTGGTCTTTGGATGTCTGCTATGGAGGAGGAACTCCAATCTCTCCATAAGAACAAGACTTGGGAACTGGTAAAATGTCCAAAGAACACAAATATTGTTGGTTGCAAATAGGTATATAAGAAGAAGATTGGGACTCAAGACGACGTAGGTGTGCAACACAAGGCAAGATTAGTCACCAAAGGTTATCCACAGCGAGAAGGAGTTGACTTCAATGAGGTATTTACTCCTGTTGTACGTCATACATCTATTAGAATTTTGTTATCCATTGCTGCAGCACAGAATTTAGAATTGGAACAACTAGATGTAAAGACGGCCTTCTTGCATGGTGAGTTGGAAAAAAATATTTGGATGAAACAACCAACAGGGTTTGTGGTGAAAGGTAAATCTGATTGGGTGTGCAAATTAAATAAGTCCTTGTATGGACTTAAACAGTCACCACGACAATGGTACAAAAGGTTTGATGCCTTTATAGTTAAAGTTGGTTTTAGATGCAGCAACTATGATTCATGTGTATATGTTAAAACTCTTGATAAGAGTACACATGTTTATTTGTTATTATATGTTGATGATATTCTTATAGCTGCGAAGAATATCAAAGTGATATAGGAGCTGAAGGACACATTAAAATCAGAATTTGATATGAAGGATCTTGGTCCAACTAGTAAAATTCTTGGAATGGAGATTAGGCGTGAAAGAAATTCTGGTAAGCTGTTTTAAATCAATAGAAGTATATTGAGAAGATCCTTAGCAGATTTGGTATGGCTTCATGCAAAGCCATTAGCACGCCTTATGACAGAAATGTCAAATTGTCATCTACGATGTGTCCACAAACTGATTCTGAAAAGCTTGATATGCAGCGAGTTCCTTATGCATAGGTAGTTGGAAGTCTTTTGTATGCTATGGTATGCACTAGGCCTGATCTGGCATATCCTTTGAGTGTTGTTAGTAGGTTCATGTCCAATCTAGGTAGGGAACATTGGAAAGTAGTTAAAAGGATATTCAGATATTTGAAAGGAACTCCAGGTGTTGGCTTGATGTATGCAGCAGATCAGGGTTGTACTATGGCTGGTTATACAGACTTAGACTATGCAGGTGATGTTGACAGAAGGAGATCATTATCTGGTTATGTCTTTACATTTGTAGGTTCTATTGTGAGTTGGAAATCAACTCTTCAGCCTACGGTATCTCTATTCACAACTAAGGCTGAATATGTGGCTATGACAGAAGCTGTAAAGAAAGGGATTTGGTTGAAAGGCTTACTTGGAGACTTTGGTTGGCGCATTGATAAAGCTGATATCTTTTGTGATAGTCTTAGCGCTATTTGTCTCTCCAAAGATAATGTCTTTCATGATAGAACTAAACATATTGATGTTAAGTATCACTTCCTCAAGAATGAAGACAGGATAAAGATTATGAAGGTCAACACAAAGGACAATCTGGCTGATATGTTTACAAAGGGCGTTGTTGAAAGCTAGTTCAAGCATTGCTTGGACTTACTCAACGTCTATTGCTATTGTTGACCCAAGTTGGGTCTTGGTGATCCATCACCTGTTCATGGTGAAGATTGATGAAAGACAAGGTGGGGATTTGTGATGCGTGTGTCTTCCATCAAGTATATGTATGTGTCTTTGTATATGGTTGTATTTCTTTGATAATTTGTACAGGGGCAAACTTGTCTTTTGTGTATCACCAACCGTTGCCCCTATATATGTAAGGGGTCATCCACGTCCAAGGGATGCCATGCCAAACCATCCCTTGATTTTGTTCTCCCCCTTCTTTGTACCAGCAACCATATAGCAAGGAATCATGATAGATTGATCACCCATGGACGTACCCGTGTTGGGGAACCACGTAAATTTGTTGTTCTTCGAATTCTCCACTCGCAATCCTCTCTTCCATGCAAATCTCTTCTCCACGCCACCCCTAGATGCTCCACGTTTGTTTGATCTTTCCGCACAACATATTGCTATTTACAAAGGAATTCGGCCAACCATTGGGCAGTTCCATAGATTGTAAATAACATCAATTAAGCTCTTTAATGCTAGTTGATATTAGATTTATCATTAAGCAACACTAACATTTAGATATTTCAAACAGTAACCCTTAAAATCTTTAAGTATCTGGAATGAATCAATTTCAGTAAACTGTAAAACTATTTTCTATTTTTTGAATCAAATAAACATAAAACATTCACAATACTAACAATGATAACATTAATCACGATACAAAACAAACAATACAACACTTAAACACATAAATACTAAATGTAAACACAGATAAGTTGTTGTTTTTGGTATTTTTGTTTTGATATGTTCATGAAAATGGGTGAAAGGTGAAATGTAAAAATCTCTATCGATAGTAAATACTTCCGTCACTATATGCGATGCGATTACACCACTGAAAACTTAATCACTTACAATCCTGTCTCCTCTCCCTATAGAATCGCGAGTCCAAAATTGCAAGATGATCTGCTCCTTAGCATACTGGCATCAACCCGAAACCAAGGCTAGAAGCTTTATGATCTCTTGAGATATGAGTTAGTACTTAGTGAAAGTGGCTTCCCTTCTTGCGACACGATCACTCCTCATAGTGGTTGTTAGGCACCGTGTTTGGCTCGGAATCGACCCAACATCAGAAAAGTATCCTCACAGACCTCTGATGGCTGGTGATTATGGTGATGGTGGTGTGGAGCTTCAGGGAACTTCCAATGCTTCCTACAGTTAACGTGGTCCTCCACCTCTACATACACACCTTCTTCGTCTTTTCTCCTTTTCTTTTATATTTCTTAGTAGTAACAGCTTCTACTTAGATGATCGGTTGGATTTCCTTCATTCATATCAATGATGGTGATTTCTTCTTCCTTCCATGAGTGAATTCCTACGTGATACGTGCAATCATGGTTTTCCTTCGAATGTCTTATTTTTGTAACCGCTATAGTGACATATTAGAAAATAAATAGTCCGTAGAGTTACAGATAACTCAACGGACTTAATTCGTTGATTTAATTATAAAACACGTGCAATAAAGAAATAAGCTGCTAACATAACGCGTTACCTTAGTGTGTATTCATGTAACTCAATGCGTATAGTTATGCTAACTTAACGAGTTAAACATGTGCATCTCACATGATCTACTAAAGTATTTAAATTCAACACGTGCATAATTCTAACTTAACAAATTCAGATATTTTAGACATTTAAGAACTTAACTATCCGATGCCCAAATGCATTTCAGATAGTTAATAGATAACTTACTGAAAATCCACTTAAGTCATGCATTAAGGTTTTGAACACGTGCATTCCAGGAAATAATAAAAATTCTTTTAAAACATATTATCCAGTACATGTAGTATAACTCTCCAAAATAACAAAAAGTTCAGATACTTAAGAATTTTATAGCTTGTAATTTACCGACAATTCAGAAATGTACTAAATTAACATTAATTCCCTGAAATTATGTAGATTCTTTCATTAAAGCTTATAATAGTGCAATTATAACATAATGGCTTAATTCTCATATGATAAGCTAAATATTATGCAATTAACCATCATTTAATCCTTAATATTATGCACTTTTTCCTTTTAAACACTTCCCCCATACTTAAATTTTGCTAGTCCCTTAGCAAACTAAGATCTAACTAGTTGATCTTTCTAAAGTGCTAGATTTAATTCTTCACTTCGATTTTCTTCAGAATAATAAATTAGATTACTATATAGATATTCTATATGTTTCAGTAATCTGTTTTAACTTTGTTTTCTCCTCTCCAAACTGTAAATATATTTAGAATATATGTAAATTACATACAAAATATATCAACATCACATAGGTGTTAATTATATTATCATTTTTCTTCTTTTCAACATCTATCATCCTGACTTTTCCAATATGATTTTCAGAATAAATTTCAACTACATACGAATCAAAACACAATCCAATTCAATATGATTAAGACAAATAGAATAAAGAATTGTATCTCAAATAAATAACTTCAAAAGTCTATTCTAGATTCATACTTCAGCAATTTTAGATAACAGAAAATATACTCGATTCAAAAGATATCTGTATTTCCCAAAACACTTGCATCTTTTCAAAACAGTATATGCATATTTGTACTTTAAAAGTTAATTTGACAAGTTTGAATCATACAAGAGCTTTCTAGTGTACCCATGTATCGAGCTTTCAGTCAACAATCCTAGATCTGATCAGGATCTTAGGTTGCCAGATTTAAAGAGTCTTTTTCAGGTCAACAATCCTTACATACCTATTTGTTCAAGTACAAAAAGCTTGTGATCAAACAAGTCAATAAACACTCAAAGTTTTTCTCTTTTTTTTTTTTTAAAAAAAAAATACTATCACAGTATATATACGTATTTCATTAATACAGATGTAATAAAACACAAATCTCATATAGTCCTGCTTCTATTATTTACTGAAAATATGAATCCATATCAATAAGTGAAAGGACCTCTACATTTTGATAATGCAAAAATCAATGTGAGGAATCAAATTGTATTTCTTAGGCTTAACAGTCAGCAAGAGAGTAGAAGTTGATACAGACATTTTAAAGTGTGCTGCAAGTGATAAAAAGGATTTCGGAAGGTTACCAGGCTTAACTATCCGGAAGAGATATTTTTGGTGAGTTACTAGTCTAAGTATATGAAAGGTAGCATAAAACAGTAGCAACACTATCAGACAGTTAGAAGATTAAGTATCCGAAAGTAGAAGGCTTTCGAAGAGTTAGAAAGATGGATATATGAAGAATCGGAAAGTTACTGTAGCTAACTATTCGAAACTTAAGTCATTGAATTTCCCACGTGCAGAAATCAAAACAGAAGCTTAAAAGAAGAATCGAAAACTATCCGAAATTTGAAGAGTTTCGGTGAGTTATAGGTATAACCATCATGAACTTAAGTTAGTCTATTATGCACATGCTGAATTAAATAAAGCAGTCGGAAACTTAACGAAGGGTTATTGTAGCTAACTATCTGATAGTTAAATAACAGTTCGGTAAGTTACAGCTACAAGTATCCGATTGAATGATAGCTCTTATGTATGATCTGAAATCTTACATGGTAGAAAGACTTAAGTGACTTTTCGGTAAGTTACAAGTATTTTTTGGAGAGTTACATGGCTAAGCCTCCAAGAAACCCAAGAAATCGGAAGGGTATCTTGAAATACCTCCTTGAACGGTAACTTACCATATTTGGGACTGAAATCTTAACAAGTACAGTAGAATACATCTATTGAAAGAAAAATATGATCGTTACACATGTTTAGTATATATACAAGTAACAGACAACAGAATTAGATAGCTTTTTCTCATTCATATATTTACACCAAGCTTAACAGAAGAAAGCCTTTGAGATCAAATCATCTTTAGCACATACAGACTCAATTTTTAGAAGCTCATCATGCACTCAACTCTGATACTTTCAAGCAAGTGTTTTATTTAAGTACACAGATCAAAAACTTTAGAGAAATATTGGTTGGAGCTACGACTTGAAAGCTCAATCAGATTGGTTGGTTCTTGCTTTAACCTTAAAGCAAGTGATTGTAAGTTTGTGAAAGTTTAGTGAAGCCCAAGTATCCCTTGAGGGTGGACTAGCTGTTAGTGGTGAACCACCTAAAATTCTTGTGTGTATTACTTTTATTGTGTGCTTGCTAATTCTCCATATCAATCAGCCATTAAATTGTTAAGAAACAAATTATTACCATTCACCCCCCCTTTGGTAAGCCATCAGGTCCTAACAATTGGTATCAGAGCAATGTTGATCTCGTTAATAGATTTAACCATCTGAGATCATGGCTTTCCACACTACAGAGGGTCAGAATATCCATCGACCTCCTTGTTAGGATCGATAGACTCACTAGAGGGGGGGTGAATGGTGAAAGTGTGTAGTTTTTAAAATTCTTTTGATGTTGAATCGAATGATTCAACAGAAATGTAATGAGATGAAATTAAGAGAATGCAAATCAGCAGAAACAAGAAACACAACAAATTTTAGGTAGTTCACCAACTTGGCTAGTCCACCCCCAAGATTCACTTGGGCTTCACTAAGTGTTTCAGCACTTACACACTTGCTTTCAGGTCAAAGCAAGAACCAACTACACAGAAGTTTTTAGGTATAAACTTCAGTAAACCAACCTTTAGAGTTTTCAGGTCGAAACTCAAACCAACACTATATATAGCTTTCAAGTTGAAACTATGAACCTACAACTTTAATCTTTCAATCAGAGTTTTGGCGCACAGAGCTTTTTCTGCAGTAAATCTTTAGAATATGCTTCACTGTTTGCAAACTTGAGTGTAAAATGGAATTGGAGTGTAGCTCCCGTATCTCCGTTGTCTGTATTTTGTATATATACCTAATATGTACAATGATCATATTTTTCTCCAACGGATGTATTCTACTGTACTTGATTAGACTCAAGTCCCAATATGGTAAGTTACCGTTCAGAAAATCATTTAAGATATCTTACCAATTTTCTTGTCCTTTCGGATAGTTAGCTATGCAACTCTCCAAAGAGTATCTGTAACTCACCGAAAGATCACTTAACCTTTACTGCCAAGTAAGATTCCAGAATATTTAAATGTGAGTTGCCATTCAATCGGATACTTATAACTGTAACTCATCGAACAGTTATATACTTGTCGGATAGTTTGTCTCTGTTAACTTTCCGATTGCTTTAATTTAGCACGTGCATAAAGGCTGACTTAAGTTTTGGATAGTTATCCCTGTAACTCACTGAAACGCTTTAGGATTTTGGATAGTTATCTTTCTAACTCTTCAAAAACTTAATTGCACTTCTTTCTGGAATTCTGCACGTGGGAAATTCAATGACTTAAGTTTCGGATGGTTAAACTGTAACTCACCGAAACTCTTTTGAAACTTTGGATAGTTATCTTTCTAACTCTCCGAAAACCCATTTGAGCATCTATCTGGAATTCTGCACGTGGGAAATTCAATGACTTAAGTTTCAGATAGTTAAACTGTAACTCACTGAAACTCTCTTGAAATTTTGGATAGTTATCTTTCTAACTCTCCGATTTTCCCTTTTAAGCTTTCAACTGCCGGCTTCTCCATTTTGCACGTGCGTAATAAAATGACTTAAGTTCTGGAAAGTTATACCTGTAACTTACCAAAAAACTCGAATAGTTATCTAACTCTCCGAAAAGAAAACTCAGATAGTTATCTAACTCTCCGACAAGTCCTTCAAGCTTTCGTTCTATATTTCTGCACGTGGTTTATTGAATGACTTAACTTTCAGATAGTTATGCCTGTAACTCTTTGAAAAGTCCTTTAAGCTTCCGGATAGTTAACTCCTTAACTATCCAATCATTCAATCCCCTTAACTGTCTGATTAAATAACTCTCCGAAGGCTTTGTAAAATTGGATAGTTATCCTTCTAACTATCCGATAGACTTGATGCTGTTTTACTCTTTGGCAAACGATGCCAAAAACTTGTAAACGCTTTTATGTGTTATTAAAATAATGGTAAAAGTGCAAATTTTACATTTATAACCGCAAGCGCAGTGCCCATTGTAATAAGCATGTGCAAGTACAAGTCGAATCCACAAGGAGTTTGTCTTAAATAATTTTATTAAAATGATTATCCGATTAAATATCCATATTAAACTAATTCATAATTAAACTCTGATTACTTAATATTAATATACAAAATTCGTAGCACAATTAAGGTTTATAAGATTACCCCAAAATCCAATTAGTTATGATAAGATATTTAAGAAATCAATGAGTATTAATCCGGAAATCACAGAATTTATGCTCGACTTTTAACTCCAATAACTTCCAACCTGAAGTTTTAAAAATCCATAATAAATAACGGTTGGAAAGATCCTCGGAATATCTTTCAAATGGCTGTGATTTCGTTGATTAACAAAAATTAAAACGTTGGCAATATCTTATTTAAGAAAGGGGCGCACATGGTTATGGAAACTTTCCAAAAACGCACCTTCGGTTCAAAAATCAAATCTCCGTCAAATCTTCATGAAATGCTACGAAATAAGCGCGCCTTGAAAGTATATCTGTTACACTAACAAGGAAAATTTACAGAACTGAATTCCACAAAATACATGATGCAAGCATAGCACAGGCGTCGAGCTCAAAATTAGCACTCGACAGAGACTCAAAACCGTTGATACCTTCACAAAATAAAATCGAAAATCTTCGGAAAACATTCTAAAAAATTCTAAAACTTTGTAAACTTATTCTACATTCATTATACTTACAAAATGAAACAAAAAATGGAATTTATAGATGACGAACAAGTAGATACAATTCGAAGAAAAACTACTAACAATCTGGCCATCTAAGAACAGAAAACTGCCTTCACAATTCACATCATCACATTCATTCCCACTAAACATATAATATGAACTCAATCCTGATATCAATTAACATCAAAACAGTATGTGATCTTTAATATAGAACATTTGAAACAAAGATTTATGCATAGAATTTCGTACTTCCACATACTCTAACTATACTCATACATATAAAATTGTAAAACATGAAAACTAGTATGAGGATCTCTCCTTTCCATCATACCTTTTAATCCTCCACGTTTCTTCAAGCAATGACTCCCCAAAGTCCTTGAAATCGATGCTCCACAGGGCTGTCACCACCTGTAGCATGTCCAAGTGAAGCTTCTAAGGTTGCCTTGAAGAAGAGTGGTGCACGTCCTCAAGATCTTGCCTCCAAGACCCACAACTTTGGCTTCCACATCTAAGAATGGTGCTTGCGATGACTCAACCCTGAAGATCCTAACCTTTTGCTCCACTCCAAATCAGTCACACGAGCCTCCCAATCCACCAAGATGAACGCCCAAGGAGATCCTAACGTATGGCCGTCTGAATTGAAGAGAAGGTGTCTTCTAGGAGGAGTGGAAGACGCCAAAGCTCACCATTCTTGAAGGGAGCTTGTTCAAGATCAAGGGGAAGATGGGACTTTCCGGATGAAGATGCTGGAATGGCTGGAACCGTCGGCTGCAATGTGTTGGAAGAGGAGGAGATAGCTTAGAATTGAGTGGTCAAACACTTTAAATACTCTAGGCTTTTGTTGCTTGGGCTCCAATAAGTTGCATCCAATGGCCCACGTTTTTTCCTCTTTAATCCACCTTGATTTCATGATTTATTGACCTATAAAACTCAAAACCAAGTTGTATGCACATATACATTGAATATAAATCATATGATGCAAATATAGTATACATGCATGCATGAGTTGCCATATATGGAAAGTTGCCAAATTAGGAAGGTTTTGGTCTACAACTTTTTCACATGTACATACATGAATTACTTAAAGTTCTTTAGTTTAACATCATATTTAAGTGATTTGGCAATCATACAATGTATATAAAGTCATACATTGAAGAATTATAAGAATTATGTCTAATACAAGGGCTATTGACTAGGTGTTTAATTGATAAAGGATAAATTTGTACATTATCAACTATTTAATCCCTAATTCATGCATATGTCTAAAAATATGATTTTCATGTAATCCTTTATAAGAACATATATAATGATGACTTATAATCCTTAACATGCATGAATTAACATATATAAAATGCACAAATTGATACTTTACACTATCCGATAGACTTGATGCTGTTTTACTCTTTGGACCTGTAACTATCCGATTTTCCTGTAACTTTAAGGCAATATTATTTGGAAACTTCTCCATCTGTTCATCTGTATGGAATTTGTTCTATCTACCTTCTGATCTAATGCTGTACAGACTTAATTGTGAAATACAATATGTTTCCTCACATAGGTTTTGCATTATCAAAATACTCAGGTTCTAACACTCCTCTCTTTGATGGTAGCAATTATAGCTATTGGAAAAATAGGATGGAGTGTTTTCTTAGGAGTACTAATGTAAAACTCTAGAGAATGGTTGTATATGGTACACCACTACTAATTAGTCATGAAAGTGACTAGTTTGAGGAGGATGAAAGAATCATCCAGATGGATGCTTGTGGGCTAAACTCAATCTACTTTGCACTGACTAGTGAACAGTATAACAAAATATCTGCCTGTAAATCTTCTCATGAGGCTTGGAAAACTCTTCAAATCACATATGAAGGAACCAGCCAAGTAAAAGATACAAAGATTAGCATTTTGTTAAGAAAATATGAATTATTCAAAATGCTTGATAAAGAAAGTATTACTGAAATGTTTTCTAGATTCATAGAAATTATAAATGAATTGAGAGGTCTTGGAAGGGACTTTTCTAATCGTGAATAGGTACAGAAGATCCTAAGAAGCCTAATAGTTGAATGGAAGCAGAAATCCACTTCCATACAAGACTCAAAAGATTTAAACAATTATTTAGTTGAAGATCTGTTGGGAAATCTTCTTGCTTATGAAGTCTAGATGAAGGAATGGAAAGAAGAAGAAGAAGGAGTCACTGAAAGAAAGGCTGAGAAAAAGAAAGAACTAGCCATTCCTTCAATAGAAGACCAACCAAGCTTAGATGAGGATGAAGTATTACAGCTGGCTAGAAATTTTAGAAAAATGATGAGACAAGGAGGCAAAGCCAGCTCCTCAATATCAAAATTCCCTACATGCTACAAGTGCAAAAAACTAGGACACATTCAACTTTACTATCCTTTTCAATAGGAGGAGGACAAACAAAAATGGAAGAGGAAGAATAAGAACAAAATGGCCTTGAAAGCCACATGGGATGACAGCAATTCATCCAGCAGTTCATCAGACTCAAAGGAAGAGGCATCTACAAATGTGTGATTTACTACACAAAAGGTATATTCTACATCTCTTGATTGCTCAGAAAAGGAAAATGATGATTTAGTCGTAGATAGTCTTCTTTGTACAGTAGATAAGTGTAGGATCGTATGGCTACACAAGAGGGGGGTGAATTGTGTTTTTCAACTTTTTTCGATTATAATTGAAACTTCAATACTTAAAAACAAGTCGAGACACTATTTTTATTCAAGGTTTCAATTACAATATACAATTCAATTCTCCTCAGAAATTGTAGATGCAATTATATATCGATACCATGTTTCATTTATACAATTTCATAACTACAAATAGAGAAAACTAATTTGCGGAATTTAAAGCATTTCTCTCTGTTTGAGATCTTTCTTCTTCTTCTTCTTCTTTCTTCTTCAGCAATTCTTTAGTGACGAATATCTTGTCTTTTTATGCTTCATTGAATTTGCTTTCTTCTAATACTTCAAATCTTTGGTGACGTAAATCTTACCTTTTTATACTTCACTGAACTTTCTTCCACTTGAGAGCTTTTCCCCAAAGAGGTGTTTTTGATCCCTGAAAAGACTTTTCGTTTGATGTGTAGGGATAATTTGATCCTTGAAAAGATTTTTCGTTCTGTGTACAAGGATAATTTGATCAACAAGAACTCTATGCCTTTTATACTATATCTTCATTTCATGCATATCCTCCACATTTAATTACTACCAGTTTTCCACTTCTTCATGTCTTTTCTTTTTCCTTCATCGAAATACACACGTTTTGACCCACGTTTACATTTCAAATTTTCTTTAATCATCAGTCTTGGATCTCTGAAAAATTTCCTACAAAATAAACTTTCTCTTCCAAAATTTTTCATCAAGTGTAATAAGAAGTCGTTACTTTAATGTTAACTAAATGAGTTACACAAGTAGATATTAACTTAACGAGTTCCTCATGTGTCATTTCATGTGACAAGTACTGTAGTTAACTTAACGAACTAAGTCCGTGGTGTTACGCTAACTCAACGAACCATCTCCGTTGTGTTATGATAACTCAATGAACCAGCAATAAACAAATGTTTTTATAATAAGAATTTTACCATGTGCAAAAATAACAACTTAAGTTTTATAACGCTAACCTAACGCGTTGCCTTAGTGTTCAATATAGCAACTCAACGCGTTTAGTTATGCTAACTTAACGAGTTAAACATGAACACCTCACGTGATACAATATAACATTCGTAACTTATAATTTCATCATGTGTATAACACTAACTTAACGAGTTCGTCTCTTCTTTTACTCACTAACTTAACGAGTTCTCACGTGACATATTTTAACCTTTAAGCCTCTAACTTAACGAGTTCTCACGTGACCTTTATACAAATAATACTCTAACTTAACGAGTAGTCTAAACGTGCACTGTTCATGATACAGAAGATATAACTTTAAAACATATCATGTTTTTCAACAAAAACACACGTTAACTTAACGTTTAGTTAAATGAGAAATTAATGCAATGAAACAACTAGTTATTAACTTGGTATAATTTCAAATCCAATATAGACAAGTATTTATGTCAGTAAGTTTTTTCTGTATTAATTGATGATTTTCATTTCTTTTCACAAGCAATAGTAATTGAGCAAATATGATTATTTTCATTCAGCACACATCATCAAAACAAAATACTCAACAATCTCCCCCTTTTGATGATGACAAAACCATATTAAATCAATTATGAAATATGTTTAACTCAACAAAGCACCTTCATTGGGTTAACTTTTAATTCAACAAACAAGTTTGTTGACTTAAGTTCACTTAAGCTTATGTCTATTGTTTGTGTAAAAATCACTCTTAGAAATAAAACTTTCAGATGTCAATAATTATATAAGTATCATTTCTCCACTTTTCATTATATAATCATCTGTCAGATTACAATAACCATTTAAATATCATCTCCCTTTATAATATATGTAATTAAAATCATAATCATCTTTTTATAATATTTCTCCCCCTTTTTGTCATTAATCAAAAAGATAATTATAGGTAATATATATATATAGTAAGAGATATATTTACAACAACTCTTTCGTTAAACAATAATAAGAATAAAATGCATTTATAGAAAAAAATGTATTGTTCAATGAATCAAACAAGGAATACAAACATTACATTTTGTATTCAGAAATAAACAAACAGACAGTTAACGACCCCTCTTAAGTATATCACTTATAGCATTACATATTTTATCTCTTAGATGCCTAATATCATTTCTGATGTCGTTCAACACTACATCTAAGTTAGGAGGTAGTTGGAGATGCTATTCTGCTCGAACTGAATAACTTGGCTATTGTTGTTGTATATGGTTTGTACAATCAGGTTGTTGTTGTTATTGTCGTTGAGGTTTATGCATGACCTAGAATCATTGCAAATCTTTTACACTAAATGCTCTCATGCCTTTAGTTTCAGAGGGCTAATCGGATAAATTCAATTGGCTTGCAATGAGTCTACATACATCATCATCATAAAATAACTTTGAACTCATATGCTGTAGTTGAGAAGTGAAAACATCAAAGCAATTGATTTGAATTCTATTCAACAGGCTATAAGTTGCATATAAACAACTTTTGCTAACTTCCATATTGTGTCCAACTCTCTGAAATAAATTTGCATGCAATATATTTACAATAAACCTTGCCTCTACATTCAGAGTTTCCATTAATCTCATTTCAGAATATACATCTGGAATTTTTGATAAAGACTGAATGTTCCATTCCAGTTGTCTAATAATGTCAAATCTGTTTGTAACAACAACACCTTCATTCTTTAATCGCAACACTTCAAAAATTAACTTAGGAGACAATGTGAACTCTTGTTGATTTATTTGAGTTTCAGTATGTTGTCATTCTTGATCAGATTGCTATAAAAAGCTGCAATAAGCTCTTTGTATTGCTTCCATTTCGTTCCAATTGGCAAGAATTGAATGAGGCCTTGAAACTCAAATAGATCTCTCATTTCCATCAAATTTTTGAATTTTATTGGACAAGCATGCAGAATTTGACATGTAATCAAATTATTGTATTTCTGCAATGCTTCTTCAGATCTAAAATGAATTGAATTACCTTGAATTTGTAATACTGTACATAAAGAAGGTGATACTTGAAGCCTTGATTCAAAGTTTAATTCATCTTCAGGAACCTCTTCTTCAAAATGAATGTCATGTTGTTCCTCTATGAATATATTTTTTTGAAGCTGCTCAAGCAAGCTTGATTCTTCAGCTTCAACAGTGTAAGGAACATTTTCAATATGCTCAACATTCATCTGTTCAGTCTCTATAGAATCTTCAGAGTTCAATTTTTCCACAAATTCTACAACCAATGTATCTGTCTGTAATTGTTCATTTTGTTCAATAGATATTTCCATTAATACATGCTGTGAATTCTCAGACTCTACTTCTATAGATTCTGAAGAAGGCTAGTTGATGTTTAGCTCTTCTAGAGTCTTAACTTGTTCAATATCTGCTACTCCAAACAATTTAGCCTGTGAACTAGTTATTGCCTCAACATTTTCAATTATATCTGCAGTAACTTGTTCAATGTCAAGTGCCTGATACTTTGATTTTTCAATTTCTGCATCATTAGGACTTGTACTAAAAGAAAAACTTGAGCTCATATTTGACTTGGATTTCTTCTTAAGCTTTCTAGCAAGGGAAAATAAAGTCTCATTATCTTCATCAATTTCAGTATGTTCGGAACTGATGAGTTTATCAGATGCACAATAAGGTACAATGTCTATATCTAGACATACATTATCCTTTGGAAACAAATTTTCATCTGATTTTTCTTTTTCAATAGACTTTGTCTTTGAAGACATAATTTTTCTGATTTTCCTTCTACTATAAAATTTCTGTTTCTCCTCTTCAAGTATTGCTGTTTTCTTTTCAAATTGCTCCATAAAAGTTTTCTACTTTAGTTCTTCAAAGGCACTTTCTATTGCTATAGCCTTTCGAAGACTTTCAACTTTTCTTTTATCAACATCAATATTTGATTCTAATTGTTTTGAATATAATGGGGTAGGTATAGCAGATTCATGTTCTTCCTCAAATGGTAGTAGTCGTGTACCACTAACAAGAGTTTGAGGAATTCTATTTGATGAACCTACACCTTTTTCCATATATTTTGCATACTGTTCCAAAAATGCAATTTCAGCACATTTCATTCTGTATTCTCTATCATATTTACTAAGAATACCCATGTATGTAATATTTGCATCAGTATGTTGAAGTTCTTGTCTAACTTCATCTAATATACCTTGAGGAAAGAAGTAATCTCTATAAATTTCTGCTAACCTTTTGTCCACTAGAAATATTTTCTTGAACCAAGTGTGTGGAACTTCATCATTGTCTATTTCTTTTTCTTTTGCATCTCCTCTGCTTTTGCCTTTTCCTCTGCCACAACCTTTGTAGAACATGGAGACCATCGTCGCAGGAGCAACAAGTGGGAAATATTTTTTTGACAAAGTTTACAAATAACCTAAGTGCCCGTGTAATAAGTGTTTAAATAAGGTTTTAGGCGAATAACTCAACGTGAAGAGAAGTCGGGTTTAGATATTAAATAAATATTGAATAAAGTTTATTCAATTAAGGTACTCAAAATATTTAAGTATAACTCGTTGAGTTAAATAACCTAATGAGTAAAATGCTGTCTAGAGGTAGTTTTACACGTTACCTTATCTAACATAATGTTTAGTTAGTATAATTAAAACAATTTTTGGATGCTTCCAACTGAAACATTCCGAACACATCATAATAGCTATACCTTATCCTTTGAATCTAAAATAGTTTGTTTGTCTTTTTAAATTATTTCATCAAGATATTTAGAGGACTAAATTCAGATTAACCAAGATTTGCATTCTTAATTATATTAATCTGTTTTGAACATTGTTAATCCTCCCCCTACAAATATACTTCTTATATATTCAATAACATACAAAATATACTTGTATAACAATAGATGTTAAGTATAACTATACTTGTAAATTTTCTTTTCAGAAACTTCTGTTATTCTGACTTCATCAAAAATGATTTCCAGAATCAATTCCTACTGTATATGAATCAAAACACAACTTTGAACTCTATATGATTAATTCAAGGAGAATAAAAGAATGTATTTCAAATAAACGTTTTCAAAAGTACTAATATTGATTCAATAAATCAGTAGTCATATTAGTAGAAACTATATTCAATTCAAAGATATCTGTAATTAATGAACCAACTTTTTCTTTTCAAAATAGTAAATATTGATAATTTTCTTTAAAAGTTAGTTTGAAAGCTTGAATCATACAAGAGCTTTCTAATGTACTCGTGTAATGAGCTTTCAGTCAACAATCCCAGATCTGATCAGGACCTTAGGTTATTAGATTTAAAGAATCCTTTTTTAGGACAACAATCCTTACATACCTATCTGCTCAAGTACAAAAGGCTCGTGATCAAACTGATCAATAAACTCTCAAAGATTTTCACTTTGTAAGCACTTTTCATTTTAAGCATAGTATATATGTATTCCATTAATACAGATGCAATAAAACACAAATCTCATACAATTTTTACTTCTATGATTTTACTGAGAATATGAATTAGTTTCAATAAGCTTATACTTTTGATTAACAGTTTAAGATGAGTTACATATAACTTATTCTACAAGTTTAATCAATTAAGTCAAATTTATGCATGATCATATGCATTTTCCTTGATTCAAAGAATACACTTAATCAAAATTTTAGAATGTCAGAAGTATTTAATGTTTTTCATTTACACTTCCACTTAAAATCGTAAGAACCATTAAAATTGATAAATTACTTAAAATCAATAAGATACTACTATGATTTTACACTAAATACATAGTATCTTAAGCAGCAGTTTATATATTACTTTAGATATTTATGATAAGTATATAATATCTATGAGGTGAACAACATCATCAATACTATTTATCTTTTTATGTAGAGTTTAAGAATTTTACACATCACATAGCCTACAAATACCCAAATTTAATCTAATGTTGCAGAATGTATTTTCGTTTAGAGGTTTTGTATATATATCAGCTAATTGATTTTTACTAGACACAAATTCTAATTTAATTTTTCCTTTAATTACGTTATCTCTTAGAAAATGATGTCTAACCTCTATATGTTTTGCTCTAGAATGTAATACAGGATTTTTGGAAAGATTTATTGCAGAATTACTATCACAATAAATCTCACTTGTATCATAAGATAATCCAAAATCTTCTAAAGTTTGCCTTATTCACAGAATTTGAGTGCAACACAGTGCAGTAGCAACATATTCAGCTTCTGTAGTAGAAAGTGCTACATAGTTTTGTTTTTTACTAAACCATGACACCAAATTATTTCCCAATAATTGACATGTGCCACTGGTACTCTTTCTATCAAATTTAGATCCTATATAATCAGCATCAGTATATCCTATAAGATCTATTGAATTATCCTTAGAATAATATAGTCCGAAATGTTTAGTTCCTTGTATATATCTAAATATTCTTTTAACTACAATTGAGTGTGATTCTTTAGGATTAGATTGAAATCTAGCACAAACACACACAGCAAACATAATATCAAGTGTACTAGCAGTCAAATAAAGTAAAGAACCAATCATACTTCTATATTTTCTTTGTTCTATTGATTTTCCTATGTCATCAATATCTAACTTTAAAGAAGTACTCATAGGAGTTCCTCGAATCCTTGTATCATTAAAATTAAATTTCTTAAGCATTTCATCTGCATATTTTTCTTGATTTAAAAATATACCTTTATCCATTTACTTAATTTGAAGTCCTAGAAAATATGAAAGTTCTCCTATCATACTCATTTCAAACTGATTAGTCATCTCTTTAGAGAATATTTTTATCAACTTATCATAGGTTGCTCTAAAGATTATATCATCCACGTATATTTGAACAACAATCTGATCTTTACCATCTCTCTTGATAAATAGAGTATGATCCACTTTTCCCATGATATAGCCTTTTTCTATTAAAAAAGTAGATAATCTTTCATATCATGATCTAGGTGATTGCTTCAAACTATATAAGGCTTTCTTCAATTTAAACACAAAGTCAGGATTTTTAATATCTTCAAATCCAGGTGGTTGTTTTACATAGACTTCTTCATTAATTAAACCATTTAGAAATACACTCTTTACATCCATTTGAAATAATTTAAAATCCATATAACAATCATAGGCCAATAATATTCTAATACTTTCTAACCTAGCCACAGGAGCAAATGTTTCATCATAATCTAGTCCTTCTTCCTGTGTATATCCTTGTGCAACTAATCTAGCTTTATTCCTTATAACTTGACCAGTTTCGTTAGTTTTGTTTCTAAAGATCCACTTTGTACCTATTATGGACTGATTTTCTGGTGGAGAGATTAATTCCCAAACATCATTTCTGATGAATTGATTTAGTTCTTCTTGCATTGCCACTATCCAATTTTCATCATATAATGCTTCTTCTATATTCTTTGGTTCCACTATAGAAACAAACATACACATATTATTTAAATTTACTGAAGCTCTAGTTTTAACTCCCTCATTAATATTACCAATGACTTGAGTAATGGGATGTGATGAAGAATAATGCCAATTTCTCTGATTTTCCTCAATATTCTCATCAACATCTGAAGGTTCATCATTTTCATCATTAGTTTGATCATTTAAGTTCATATTTTTGATTTTCTCAGATAAATCTTCAATCTCTCTGTTGATCTCTAACTCTTTTGGGAGATTGATATCATCATTATCAACTTTAGATTGAGATTCTCTAAAAGAATTTTCATTGAAGCTTACAAGGAGGGTTTCTTCAATAGTCCTAGAAATCTTGTTATATACTCTATAGGCTTTACTTCTAGTAGAGTAACCTACAAAAATTCCTTCATCCGCTTTGGCTTGAAATTTATCCCTTCTATCCTTAGTATTAAGAATAAAACACTTATAGCCAAATAGTTTCATATAGGAAATTTTTGGAACCTATTAAACATAATTTCAAAAGGAGTTTTATTAACACAAGGTCTTAAATGACTTCTGTTAATAATATAACAAGCTGTATTCATTGCTTCAGCCCAAAGATTTGAGGTAACTTATGTTCATTTAATATAGTTCTGGCCATTTCCTACAGTGATCTATTCTTTCTCTCAAGAACACAATTTTGAGATGGTGCTCTTGGAAAAGAAAAACTATGATCAATGCCATGATCTATACAATAATTATCCATTTGATCATTATCAAATTCAGTACCATGATCACTCCTAAGTTTTTTGAATAGAGACACTTTGTTCATTTTGAACAAAATTGCAAAACATTTTAAATTTTTCAAAAACTTTTGTCTTAGATGCTAGAAAATATACCCAAGTGTATCTAGAGAAGTCATCTACTAAAACAAATACATACCATTTACCACCAAGACTCATGATTCTTGTTGGTTCAAATAGATCCATATGTATAAGTTCTAAGACTCTCTTGCTTGAAATATCAGTTTTGGATTTGAAAGAGTTTTTGTGAAGTTTACCTAACTCACATGCATCACACAAAAAGTCCTTTAAGTATTTAATCTTTGGTAAACCTCTCACTAAATGTTTTCTAGTTAGTTTATGTAATAGTTTCATATTTATATGCCCAATCCTTCTATGCCATAGATATGCATCACTAGTTTCAGCTAGCAAACATGAATTTAAATCAACTACACTAGAAGGTAAAGATAAAATACATACAGAACCTTTTCTTTTAGCAACAAACTTAATTTCATCTATATTTTTATCAATAATTTTGCATACATTATCTTTAAACACTACATAATATCCATTCTTAGTTAGTTTTATAACACTCAACAAATTAAATCTTAGGTTTTCAACATATAGTACATTCGAAATAACACAAGTCGAAGTTATTTGAACATTACCCATACCTATGATTTTATCCTTGCTTTTGTTTCCAAATGTTACACTTCCATTCATGATATTTGTAAAATTTTGTAGTAGACTTTTCTGTCCGGTCATGTGACTTGACCCTCCACTGTCCAGGATCCATTTTGATGTTGTTTCCTCTTGCAAAACAAATTAAGAAAAACTTTTTCTTGGTATCCAATGTTGTTGAGGACCAAGTTCATGAAATGTATATTTCTTCTTTTTGTTTAAAAATAATCTAACATTATCATTTACATTCTTATTAGTTGTAAGTACTATAGACTTATTTTTAACATCATACTTACTTATAGCATTATTGCTCTTATAATCATTCTTTTTGTTTTCTGGTGTAGTATAATCAAGACCAAACCGATTTTTATAAGATGTTAATTTATTTTGGTTATGCTCATACATTTTAGTAAGTTCATACTAAGATTTTGTACTTTTATTTGAATTTTCAATACATACAAAATCTTTTTCTGCACATAAATTTTCAGATAAAGAACATGTAGAAAGAGTAATTGGTCTAACACTAGTGTTTTGAATTACATGCTCGGGTTTTTGAATTTCCAATTTACTACAATTGTCTGAAATTTTAGAAACATTAGTAATTGAATTTCCAGAACAAGAAACAAGATTTTTAGAAACATTTATAATCATGTGAGAAGTACATTTTGACAAATCACATTGATTTATATTATTACTACATGATTCATCCCTTGGAGTACCTACTTCTACATATTTATTACCTTGTTTTATGATAAAAGGAATTTTAGTCTTAGATTTACTTGAACTGCAACTAACAAATCCTTTATTGGCTTGAGATTCAGGATATTTAAGATAATCAAATCCTAAGCCAAATTTATATGACACCGCAAGAGTACTAGTTTGTTTGTCTAACTTAGTTTGACTTAAATTCCATTTCTCAATGGTAGAATTTAAATATATCTCTCTTAGTTTTAATTTATTTATCTCTAATTCAAGTTCATTTATATTGTTTCTCAACATTTCATTTTCAGATTCTATCTCTAATTTTTCAGCATTTGTATTATGTATTTGTTCATGCAAGACACATTCATTAAATCTAAATTTATGCAAATCTCTAGCATGATTTTCATTCATATTTAAACTTTTCTAAAGTAGTAGACAGGAAATAATTTATTCTTTCACAATGGATAAAGAGTTTCTAATATTCTTATTTTTTAGTTTGCAAACTTTAAGTTTTTGTAATAACACATGATAAGCATATAATAATTCATCAAAGTTGAAATCTGAATAACTTTCAGGATCAGATATTACCTCAAATTCATCTACCATGAAGCACACATAAGCAACGTCTTCTAACTCTTGTTCTCCTTTCGAATGTGAAGATTTTGATGATGATTCCTTAGATTCAAACTCTTTAGACGTGTCATCCCAAGTGACATTCAAAGCCTTTTTCTTGTAAAACTTTTTCTAAGTTTTTTGAGTCGTCTTCTTCTGATTTGTCCTACTTTGCTTTTCATTTTTCCTTATAGGACAATCTAGAGAAAGATGTCCAGGTTTCTTGCAGTTGTAACATACACACTTTCTAATGAAGCATTCTTGTCATTTAGTGATTTTGACGTTGAGGGTTTATCATTCTTGTTCCTTTGCTGTTTCCTAGCTTTCCATGCTTTTTTGAATTTTCTAGTCAACAAAATCAAATCCTCGTCAGAATCAGTAGATATATCAAAATCTGAATTAATTTCAAAGGCTATTTCTTTCTTCATTTTTAGTTTTTTGTGACTTAGTGATTCATTTAATTGAACTTCATAAGCTGTTAAGTTTCCTATAAGTTCATTCATAGTATAAACATTTAAATCTCGTGATTCCTCAATTGATGTTACTTTCTGAGACCATTTAGAACTTAGGGATCTGAGAATTTTCCTCACCAAATCCTTCTGTTCAAAATTCTTTCCTAAGCATTTTAAAGAGTTTATGATATCAAGAAATCAGGAAAACATCTCAGAAATACTTTTGTCTTCATGCATCTTAAAGAGTTCATACTTATGAATCAACATGTTTATTTTAGTCTCTTTAACTTGAGAAGTACCTTCATGTGAAACTTCTAATGCATGCCACACCTCATAAGCAAATTTATATGCCGACACTTTACTGAACTGTTCATAACTCAATGCACAAAATAAAAAATTTAAGCCCTTAGCATTCAGAGTTTCATTTTCTTTTTCAGTAATTGTCCAAGAATTATAAGGGGTAGATAACGGAGTATATGGTTTAGAAATCATGAACCACAACTTATGATCTATACTTTGAAGAAAAACAGTCATCCTATATTTCCAATATTCAAAATGTATTCCATTAAATAAAGGAGGACGATTAAGATTTTAACTTTCATATAAAGAAAAATTACCATTTCCAGTAGCCATCTTACCTTAGATTTTTCAAACTATTTCATTTTAAACAATCTAAAAACTTTAAAACAACTTGAGCCTTAAATCAAGAAAGTTATATGTATGCTCAGATATTAATTTCTGTTTAAAAACAAGGAAGGTAGAATAAGCAATGATATTAAATAAGTTGGTATCGATTTTATATCAAAGATTATTAACAAAGCTCTGATACCACTTGTAGGATCGTATGGCTACACAAGAGGGGGGTGAATTGTGTTTTTCAACTTTTTCCGATTATAATTGAAACTTCAATACTTAAAAACAAGTCAAGACACTGTTTTCATAAAATCATTTTTATTCAAGGTTTCAATTACAATATACAATTTAATTCTCCTCAAAAATTGTAGATGCAATTATATATCGATACCATGTTTCATCTATACAATTTCATAACTACAAATAGAGAAAACTAATTTGAGAAATTTAAAACATTTCTCCCTGTTTGAGATCTTTCTTCTTCTTCTTCTTCTTCTTTCTTCTTCAACAATTCTTTAGTGACAAATATCTTGTCTTTTTATGCTTCACTGAATTTACTTTCTTCTAATACTTCAAGTCTTCAGTGACGTAAATCTTACCTTTTTATGCCTCACTGAACTTTCTTCCACCTGAGAGCTTTTCCCCGAAGAGGTGTTTTTGATCCTTGAAAAGATTTTTCGTTTGATGTGTAGGGATAATTTGATCCTTGAAAAGATTTTTCATTTTGTGTGCAAGGATAATTTGATCAACGAGAACTCTATGCCTTTTATACTATATATTCATTTCATGCATATCCTCCACGTTTAATCACTACCAGTTTTCCACTTCTTCATGTCTTTTCTTTTTCCTTCATCGAAATACACACGTTTTGACCCACGTTTACATTTCAAATTTTCTTTAATCATCAGTCTTGGATCTCTGAAAAATTTCCTGCAAAATAAACTTTCTCTTCCAAATTTTTTCATCAAGTGTAATAAGAAGTCATTACTTTAATGTTAACTAAACGAGTAACACAAGTAGATATTAACCTAACGAGTTCCTCATGTGCTATTTCATGTGACAAGTACTGTAGCTAACTTAACGAACTAAGTCCATGGTGTTACGTTAACTCAACGAACCATCTCCGTTGTGTTACGATAACTCAATGAACCAGTAATAAACAAATGTTTTTATAATAAGAATTTTACCACATGTAGAAATAACAACTTAAGTTTTGTAACGCTAACCTAACGCGTTGCCTTAGTGTTCAATATAGCAACTCAACGCGTTTAGTTATGCTAACTTAACGAGTTAAACATGAGCACCTCACGTGATACAATATAACATTCGTAACTTATAATTTCACCACATGTATAACACTAACTTAACGAGTTCGTCTCTTCTTTTACTCACTAACTTAACGAGTTTTCACGTGATATATTTAAACCTTTAAGCCTCTAACTTAACGAGTTCTCACGTGACCTCTATACAAATAACACTCTAACTTAACGAGTTGTCTAAACGTACATTGTTCATGATATAGAAGATATAACTTTAAAACATATCATGCTTTTCAATAAAAACACACATTAACTTAACGTTTAGTTAAATGAGAAATTAATGCAATGAAACAACTAGTTATTAACTTGGTATAATTTCAATTCCAATACAGACAAGTATTTATGTCAGTAAGTTTTTTTTGTATTAATTGATGATTTTCATTTCTTTTCACAAGCAATAGTAATTGAGCAAATATGATTATTTTCATTCAGCACACATCATCAAAACAAAATACTCGACAATCTCCCCCTTTTTGATGATGACAAAACCATATTAAATCAATTATGAAATATGTTTAACTCAACAAAGCACCTTCATTGGGTTAACTTTTAATTCAACAAACAAGTTTGTTGACTTAAGTTCACTTAAGCTTATGTCTATTGTTTGTGTAAAAATCACTCTTAGAAATAAAACTTTCAGATGTCAATAATTATATAAGTATCATTTCTCCACTTTTCATTATATAATCATCTGTCAGATTACAATAACCATTTAAATATCATCTCTCTTTATAATATATGCAATTAAAATCATAATCATCTTTTTATAATATTTCTCCCCCTTTTTGTCATTAATCAAAATGATAATTACAGATAATATATATATATAGTAAGAGATATATTTACAACAACTCTTTCTGTAAACAATAATAAGAATAGAATGCATTTACAAAAACAAATGTATTGTTCAATGAATCAAACAAGGAATACAAACATTACATTTTGTCTTTAGAAACAAGCAAACAGATACTTAATGACCCCTATTAAGTATATCACTTATAGCATTACATATTTTATCTCCTAGATGCCTAATATCATTTCTGATGTCGTTCAACACTACATCTAAGTCAAGAGGTAGTTGGAGTTGCTATTCTACTCGACAATACAGACAAGTATTTATGTTAGTAAGCTTTTTCTGTATTAATTGATGATTTTCATTTCTTTTCACAAGTAATAGCAATTGAGCAAATGTGATTATTTTCATTCAGCATACATCATCAAAACAAAATACTCAACAATAAGTTATATGTAAAATGTAAAAATTATAAGAAAGAATTAAAGAGTTTAAATTCTTATTTAGAAGATGTCTTTGCTGAATTAGAAAAAGCCCTAGTAGATAATAGGGAATTAAAAACTAAAATGGATAGCTATAGTTGTAAAAGTTTTGATCTGAAAGAAGAAAATAAAAATTTATTATATGAAATTACTAATTTGAAGAACACTGTATATAAATTTACCAAAGGTGAAAATAGTTTAAATAAAATCATAGGATCACAAAGAACAGGAACAAATAAATTTGGCCTAGGGTATGCTATACCACAGGAAATTTCTTACTGTGGTGGAAAGATTAGATTTTACAGAGATGGTGCAACTGTGTTTGTTATTAAGAGGAGATCTACTTCTATATGGCTTCCAAAAGGGAACAGGTTCAATATACAAAGGACTAACATTGATGGACCCAAGAAAATATGGGTACTAAAAGTGTTAATTTTAACAAGATTTGCAGGACTACATGGACAAGGAAGCTCAAATGTCCAAGTGGATTATTGATAGTGGATGCTCAAAGTATATGACAGGTAAGAAAAGATTTCTAGAATCTGTTAAATCAATAAATTCAGGATTTGTTAAGTTTGGTAATAATGAAAAATGTAGAATTACTGCCGTAGGAAATGCTGCATCTAAAAATGAAAAAATAGAGAATGTCTTACATGTAAATGGCTTAAAACAGAATATGCTAAGTGTAGGTCAATTATGTGACAAAGGTTACAGTGTACTCTTTACTGCAGAAAACTACTTTATATTACAACAGGATACACATGAAATCAAATTTACTAGATATAGAGATAATTCAATTTATGCTTTGGAATTTCCATTTGATAATATATCTAATGACGTATGTTTAGTTGCTTCTAATGAATTTGAATGGTTATGGCATAAAAGATTAAATCATGCGAACATGAGACTCTTAAGAAAATTGACCAAACATGATCTTGTTAGAGGTGTGCCTAAACTCAAATTCAAGAGAGATAAATTCTGTAGTGACTGTACAATTAGAAAATAAAAGAAGTCAGTACACAAGAGTATTGAAGACATTGCCACAAGTTAGCCATTAGATCTACTACATATGGACCTATTTGGTCCTACACAGACACCCAGTTTAGGAGGAAGAAAATATACCTTAGTGGTAGTTGATGATTATACAAGATTCACTTGGGTTATTTTCTTAACACACAAGAATGAAGCCTACTATGAATTCAAACATCTCTATATTAGAATTCAAAATGAAAAAGAATCGGCTGTGAAGAAGATCAGAAGTGATCATGGAGGTGAATTTGAAAATTTTGAATTTGAAGAATTATGTAATTCCTTCGGCATACTACATGAATTTTCATGTCCAAGAACTCTTGCATAGAATGGAGTTGTAGAAAGGAAAAATAGATTAGTACAAGAAATGGCAAGAACAATTCTTAATGCATCTGATCTACCAAAGTCTTTATGGGCTGAAGCTGTAAATACTGCATGTTACTCAATAAACATAACTCATCTTAGGCCTATCTTACATAAGACACCTTTTGAATTATGGTATGGTAAAACACCAAATGTTGGATACTTCAAAGTCTTTGGATCAAGATGTTTTGTGCTTAATACTAGGGATTAAAAGGACAAATTTGATGCAAAATCTGATCCTACTCTACTTGTTGGATACTCTTCGAGAAGTAAGGCTTATATGGTCTATTTTGAACATGAAAGAAGAGTAGAAGAGTCAATGAATGTATCTTTTGATGAAGACATAGTAGGAAAATTGAAGAAGCTAAAAATAGACAGTGAAAGTGAAAGTGAATCAGTAAATCAGAAAATTCTTTAGAAAAAGGATAGTTCAACATTGCTTGCACCTACTATGACAGAAAAAGCATGGAAGACAAAGTTTAGACATCCCATTACACAAATTATTGGGAATATAAATCAAGGTATTCAAACAAGAAGCAAAATTCAGAATATTTGTAATTATTGTGCTTTTGTGTTTGAACTTGAACCTACAATAGTTGAAGAAGCCTACAATGATGAATACTGGATTATGGCCATACAAGAGAAACTAAATCAGTTCAAGAAAAATGAAGTCTGGAATTTAATTGAAAGGCCCATCGAAAAATCAATTATTGGAACTAGATGGGTGTTTAAAAATAAACTTGATAATAATGGCAGTATTATCAGAAATAAAGCTAGACTTGTTGCTCAGGGATACAACCAGCAGGAAGGAATCGATTATGAAGAAACTTTTGCACCTATTGCAAGACTTGAAGTAATTAGAATGTTGCTTGCCTTTGCAAGTAGTATGAAAATCAAGTTTTATCAGATGGATGTTAAAAGTGCCTTTCTTAATGGCATTTTGCAAGAAGAAGTATATGTAGAATAGCCACCAGGTTTTTGAAGATGAAGAAAGACCAAACCATGTATACAAACTGAATAAAGCTCTTTATGGTCTGAAGCAAGCACCACGTGCATGGTATGATAAATTGAAGAGTTTCCTTCTTGAGAATCAGTTTAACATAGGAATTGCAGACAACACTTTATTTATCAAATCAGAAAGTTCTCATATGTTGATTATTTAGATCTACGTGGATGATATCAATTTTGGTGCTACACATGAGAAACTATGTCATGATTTTCAAATCTTAATGAAGAATGAATTTGAAATGAGTCTTATGGGAGAATTAAAATTCTTTCTAGGATTACAAATTCATCAACTTCAACATGGCATCTTTCTGAATCAAGAAAATTTTTGTAAAGAGATTCTCTTGAAATTTGGTATTGATAAATCCAAAGCAGCAAATACACCTATGAACTCAAATGAAAAACTTGATAAGGACATCTTTGGCAACTCAATAGATCAAAAGAAATATAGAGGCATGTTTGCTTCACTTCTGTATCTAACAGCCAATAGACCAGACATAATGTTCAGTGTTTGTGCTTGTGCAAGATATCAAGCCTCTCCAAAAGCATCACATTTAAAAGTAGTTAAACATATATTTAAATATCTACAAGGTACCAAAGATTTTGGCTTATTTTATTCTTCACAGAATCATTTGATATTAGCAAGATACAGTGATGCAGATTATGTAGGATGCAAATCAGATCAAAAAAGCACCAGTGGTACATGTCAGTTGTTTAGTCACTCACTTGTTTCTTGGTTCAGCAAGAAACAAAATTCTATAGCTCTATCTACCATTGAAGCTGAATACATAGCAGTAGGCCTATGTTGTGCATATATTTTATGGATGCAACAAACCTTGGCAGATTATAAGCTTAATTTTCAGAATACCATTATTTACTATGACAGTAGCAGTGCCATCAATCTCTCAAAAAATACAGTTCTACACTCTAGAGCAAAACATATCGAGATTAGGCACCACTTTCTAAGAGACCATGTTGAAAAAGGTCATATTTCTTTAGAATATGTCTCTAATAAAGAACAACTTGCAGATATTTTCACCAAACCATTATCTGAATATGCATTTAATCATATTAGACAAAATTTAGGAATTTTTTCTTTATATGATTTATAATTTCATATCTCTCTACTCTCCAAGCTCACAACTAGGAGCTTGTTCTACTAACATCTATGTTTTGCAGCAACTTAGCCATTTTTTTTTGGATAACTAGCTATAATTGCTCCACCAAGTTAGTATCTTACTTCTCACTCCTTTTGACAATTGGCAAAAAAGGGGGAGAAAGACCATATTTTGGTAGCAGATTGCAGTAAAATAGGGGGAGTAATCTTAGAAAAATAGGGGGAGTAATCTTAGAAAAATAGGGGGAGTTTCTCAATTTCAATATTCTATATTCTTTGTGTGATTTTATGTATAGATATATAGGGAGAGAAATACATGTAATATATTGTAAGGTTTTTGCCATTATCAAAAAGGGGGAGATTGAAAGGACCTCTAGATTTTGATAATGCAAAAATCAATGTGAGGAATCAAATTGTATTTCTTAGGCTTAACAGTCAGCAAGAGAGCAGAAGTTGATATAGACAGTTCAAAGTGTGCTGCAAGTGATAAAAAGGATTTCAAAAGGTTACTAGGCTTAACTATTCGGAAGAGATATATTTTTGGTGAGTTATCAGTCTAAGTATCCGAAAGGCAACGTAAAGCAGTAGCAACACTATCAGACAGTTAGAATATTAAGTATCCAAAAGTAGAAGGCTTTCGGAGAGTTAGAAAGATGGATGTATGAAGAATCAAAAAGTTACTGTAGCTAACTATCTGAAACTTAAGTCATTGAATTTTCCACATGCAAAAATCCAAACAAAAGCTTAAAAGAAGAATCTAAAAGTTATTGGAGCTAACTATCCAAAATTTGAAGAGTTTCGATGAGTTACAGGTATAACCATCTGGAACTTAAGTTAGTCTATTATGCACGTGCTAAATTAAATAAAGCAGTCGGAAACTTAACAAGGGGTTTCAAAGGGTTACTGTATCTAACTATTCGATAGTTAAATAACAGTTCGGTAAGTTACAGCTGCAAGTATCCGATTGAATGACAATTCTTATGTACGATCTGAAATCCTACGTGGGAAAAAGACTTAAGTGACTTTTCGGTAAGTTACAAGTATTTTTTGGAGAGTTACATGGCTAAGCCTCCGAAAAACCTAGGAAATCGGAAGGGTATATTGAAATACCTCTTTGAACGATAACTTACCATATTTGGGACTGAAATCTTACCAAGTACAGCAGAATACATCCGTTGGAAGAAAAATATGATCGTTACACATGTTTAGTATATATACAAGCAATAGACAACAGAATTAGATAGCTTTTGCTCATTCATATATTTACACCAAGCTCAACAGAAGAAAGCCTTTGAGATCAAATCATCTTCAGCACATACAGACTCAATTTTTAGAAGCTCATCACACACTCAACTCTAATACTTTCAAGCAAGTGTTTTATTGAAGTACATGGATCAAAAACTTTAGAGAAAGATTGGTTAGAGCTATGACCTGAAAGCTCAATCAGATTGGTTGGTTCTTGCTTTAACCTTAAAGCAAGTGATTGTAAGTTTGTGAAAGTTTAGTGAAGCTTAAGTATCCCTTAGGGGTGGACTAGCCGTTAGTGGTGAACCACCTAAAAATCTTGCGTGTATTACTTTTATTGTGTGCTTGCTAATTCTCCATATCAATCAGCCATTAAATTGTTAAGAAACAAATTATTACCATTCACCCCCCCTCTAGTAAGCCATCAGGTCCTAACAATAAGCTCATACTTTTTCTATAGTTTAATAAGATCTACACATAAATCATTCTACAAGTTTAATCAATCAAATTAAATGTATCCTTGATCATATGTATTTCATTTAATCCAAAAATCAACATTTTAGCTCTTTTAGGATTTCAGATAATTTACTAAGTTTTAGTTAAGCATTCTGATTTCTTTTTTTTAAAATCATGAAACTATTAAACTCAAAAAATTCAGCAAAAACATAAAATACTATATCTAGATTTGTATGAATAGTAAAATTCTGTAGCATTTTATATAACATTCAAGCAATTACAGTTCTTAAAAATTTTATAGTTTCAATTAACGGATAGTTACAGCAAATTCATTAAATTTTTTTTTTAAATTTCCATAGAACTTTTGCAGTGCCATTCTAATTCCTTTAATTAATAAAATTACATGGCTGTTACTTTAATTACCTCCCCCCATGCCTACATTTTGCATTGTTCTCAATGAAAAGATTTTACAATAAATACAATAAATGTAGCAGGCATGAATATTGTTTCATTGACTTAGCACCTAACTCAACGAACTAAGTTTAACTGTAAATTCAGGATAAGTAATCAATTACATACCTTATCCTTTTGTATCTCCTTCAATATCTTCCGATTTTTAATTCTGAAAAACTTTTCATTCACAAATAAAAGAAAAATATATAACAAAATAACATTTAACAACAAAACATACTTGCTAAATCAGTGTCTTGTGTGGAACACAGGCTCCTATGCCTTTGGTGGCTCACAAGCAAGCTAGTTGGTTTCCTAGAACAGATACCAACAAACTGGATTGATATTTTGTTTTTTTCTTTTCTTATAAAATAAAACTAAAACTAAAATTTTTCTTCCATTTCTCTTTTTTTTCTAAAAATAAATGCAGAATACATACAAAATTAAATGCACAAAATCACAGTTTGAGAACATGATTGAAAAGTAGTAACAAATGGAATAAACGTGTCAGTCTAAGCAAACTTTTTAGGTGTTGAGTATTTTGTTTTGATGATGTGTGCTAAATGAAAAATAATCATATTTGCTCAATTACTATTGCTTGTGAAAAGATATTAAAATCATAAATTAATACAGAAAAAGCTTACTGATATAAATACTTGTCTATATTGGATCTAAAATTATACTAAGTTAATAACTAGTCATTTCGTTGAATTAATTTCTCATTTAACTAAACATTAAGTTAACGTGTGTTTCCTATTGAAAAGCATGATATGCTTTTAAGTTATATTTTCTATATCATGAACAGTGCACGTTTAGACAACTCGTTAAGTTAGAGTTTTATTCATATAGAGGTCACATGAGAACTCGTTAAGTTAGAGGCTTAAAGGTTAAAATAGGTCATGTGAGAACTCGTTGAGTTAGTGAGTAAAAGAAGAGACGAACTCGTTAAGTTAGTGCTGTACACGTGGTGAAATTATAAATTACGAATGTTATATTGTATCACGTGAGGTGCACATGTTTAACTCATTAAGTTAACATAACTAAACACGTTGAGTTGCTATATTGAACACTAAGGCAATGTGTTAGGCTAGCATTATAAAATTAAGTTGTTATTTTTGCACATGGTAAAATTCTTATTATAAAAATATTTGTTTATTACTGGTTGGTTGAGTTATCTGTAACACAACGAAGATGGTTCGTTGAGTTTGCGTAACACAACGGATATGGCTCGTTGAGTTAGCATAACACCACGGAGATAGTTCGTTGAGTTAGCTACAATACTTGTCATGTGAGTTGGCACATGAGGAACTCATTAAGTTAGAAACGTTAAGTTATATATATACTTGTGTTACTCGTTTAGTTAACATTAAATTAACGACTTCTTATTATACTTGATGAAAAATTTTAGACGAGAAAGTTTATTTTGTAGAAAACTTTTTCAAAGATCTAGGATTAATGATTAAAGAAAATTCGAAATGTAAACGTAGGCCAGAATGTGTGTATTTTGATGAAGGAAAAAGAAAAGACGTGAAGAAGTGGAAAACTGGTAGTGATTAAACGTGAAGGATATGCATGAAATGAAGATAGAGTATAAAAGGCATAGAATTCTCGTTGATTAGTTATCCTTGCACACTAAAAGAAAAATCTTTTCAAGGATCAAAAACACCTCTTCAGGGAAAAGTCTCAAGTGGAAGAAAATTCAGTGAAGAATAAAAAGGTAAGATATATGTCGCTGAAAATTTGAAGTATCAGATGGAAGAAAATTCAGTGAAGCAGAAAAAGGGAAGATATATGTTACTGAAGAATTGTTGAAGAAGAAAGAGAAGAAGAAGAAGAAAGATCTCAAACAAGGAGAAATGTTTTAAATTCCGCAAATTAGTTTTCTCTATTTGTAGTTATGAAATTGTATAGATGATATATGGTATCGAGAAATAATTGTATCTACAATTTCTAAGGAGAATTGAATTATATATTGTAATTGAAACCTTGAATAAAAATGATTTTATGAAAATAGTGTCTCAACTTGTTTTTGAGTTTTAAAGTTTCAATTATATTCAAAAATATTGAAAAACACAATTCACCCTCCTCTTATTTAGCTATACGATCCTACAAGTGGTATGAGAGCTTTGTTAATAATCTTTGATATAAAATTGATACCAACTTATTTAATATCATTGCTTATTCTGCCTTCCTTGTTTTTAAATAGAAATTAATATCTAAGCATACATTTAACTTTCTTGATTTAAGGCTCAAGTTGTTTTAAAGTTTTTAGACTGTTTAAAATCAAATAGGTTGAAAAATCTAAGGTAAGATGGCTACTGGAAATGGTAATTTTTCTTTATATGAAGGCTAAAATCTTAATCGTCCTCCTTTATTTGATGGAATACATTTTGAATATTGGAAATATAGGATAACTGTTTTTCTTCAAAGTATAGATCATAAGTTGTGGTTCATGATTTATAAACCATATACTTCGTTATCTACCCCTCATAATACTTGGACAATTACTAAAAAAGAAAATAAAACTCTGAATGCTAAGGGTTTAAATATTTTATTTTGTGCATTGAGTTATGAACAGTTCAGTAAAGTGTTGGCATATAAATCTGCTTATGAGGTGTGGCATGCATTAGAAGTTTCACATGAAGGTACTTCTCAAGTTAAAGAGACTAAGATAAACATGTTAATTCATAAGTATGAACTCTTTAAGATGCACGAAGACGAAAGTATTTCTGAGATGTTTTCTAGATTTCTTGATATCATAAACTCTTTAAAATGCTTAGGAAAGAAATTTGAATAGAAGGATTTGGTGAGGAAAATTCTTACATCCCTAAGTTCTAAATGGTCTCAGAAAATAACATCAATTGAGAAATCACGAGATTTAAATGTTTATACCATGAATGAACTTATAGGAAACTTAACAGCTTATGAAGTTCAATTAAATGAATCACTGAGTCACAACAAACTAAAAATGAAGAAAGAAATAGTCTTCGAAATTAATTCAGATTCTGATATATCTACTAATTCTGACAAGGATTTGATATTGTTGACTAGGAAATTCAAGAAAGCATGGAAAGCTAGGAAACAATAAAGGAATAAAGATGACAAACCCTCAACATCAAAATCACTGAATGATAAGAATTCTTCATCCAGAAAGTATATATGTTACAACTATAAGAAACCTGGACATCTTTCTCCAGATTGTCCTATAAGGAAAAATGAAAAGCATAGTAGGACAAATCAGAAGAAGATGGCTCAGAAAACTTAGAAAAAGTTTTACAAGAAAAAGGCTTTGAAGGTCACTTGGGATGAGACATCTGAAGAGTCTGAATCTGAGGAATCATCATCAAAATCTTCAAATTCAGAAGGGGAACTAGAGTTAGAAAACATTGCTCATGTGTGCTTCATGATAGATGAGTCTGAGGTAATATCTAATCTTGAAAGTTATTCAAATTATAACTTTGATGAATTATTATGTGCTTATCATGCATTATTACAAAAACTTAAAGTTTGTAAACTAGAAAATAAGAATATTAGAAACTCTTTATCCATTGTGGAAGAAGAAAATTGTTTCCTGTCTACTACTTTAGAAAAGTTTAAATGTGATAATGAAAATCATGCTAGAGATTTGCATAAATTTAGATTTAATGAATGTGTCTTGCATGAACAAATATAGAATACAAATGCTGAAAAATTTAAGATAGAATCTGAAAATGAAATATTGAGAAAAAATATAAATGATCTCGAATTAGAGATTGATAAATTAAAACTGAGAGAGCTAGATTTAAATTCTACCATTGAGAAATGGAATTTAAGTCAAACTAAGTTAGACAAACTAACTAGTACCCCTACGGTGTCATATAAATTTGGCTTAAGATTTGATTATCCTAGATCTCAAGCCAATAAAGGATTTATTAGTAGCAGTTCAAGTAAATCTAAGACTAAAATTCCTTTTATCATGAAACAAGGTAATAAATATGTAGAAGTAAGTACTTCAAGGGATGAATCATGTAGTAATAATATAAATCAATGTGATTTGTCTAAATGTACTTCCAACATGACTATTAATGTTTCTCAAAATCTTGTTTCTTGTTCTGGAAATTTAGTTTCTAATATTTCTAAAATTTTAGACAATTGTAGTAAATTGTAAATTCAGAAACCCGAGCATGTAATTCAAAACACTAGTGTTAGACCAATTACTCATTTTGCATGTGATAAATCTGAAAATTCTTATGTAGAAAAAGATTTTGTATGTACTGAAAATTCAAATACAAGTACAAAATCTTGGTATGAACTTACTGAAATGTATGAGCATGACCGAAATAAATTAACATGTGATAAAAATCAGTTTGGTCTTGGTTATACTACATCTTAAAATAAAAAGAATGATTATAAGAGCAATAATGCTATAAGTAAGTATGATGCTAATGATAAGTCAACAATACTTACAACTAATAAGAATGTAAACGAAAATGTTAAACTTTTTTTAAACAAAAAGAAGAAATATGCGTTTAATGAACTTGGTCCTCAACAATATTGGGTACCAAGTAAAAGTTTTTCTTAATTTATTTTGTAGGAGGAAACAACATCAAAGTGGATCTTGGACAGTGGAGCATCTAGTCACATGACCAGACAGAAAAGTCTACTACAAAATTTTACAAATACCATGAAAGGAAGTGCAACATTTGGAAACAAAAGCAAGGATAAAATCATAGGTATGGGTAATGTTCAAATAACTCCAACTTGTGTTATTTCGAATGTACTATATGTAGAAAACCTAGGATTTAATTTGCTGAGTGTTATAAAACTAACTGAGAATGGATATTATGTAGTGTTTGAAAATAATGTATGCAAAATTATTGATAAAAATACAGATGAAATTAAGTTTATTGCAAAAGGAAAAGGTTCTGTATGTATTTTATCTTTACCTTCTGGTGCAGTTGATTTAAATTCATGTTTGCTATCTGAAACTAGTGATGCATATCTATGGCATAGAAGGATTGGGCATATAAATATGAAAATGTTACATACACTATCTAAAAAACATTTAGTGAGAGGTTTACCAAAGATTAAATACTCAAAGGACTTTATGTGTAATGCATGCGAGTTAGGTAAACTTTACAAAAACTCTTTTAAATCCAAAACTGATATTTCAAGCAAGAGAGTCTTAGAACTTATACAAATGGATCTATTTGGACCAACAAGAATCATGAGTTTTGGTGGTAAACGGTATGCATTTGTTTTAGTAGATGCTTCTCTAGATACACTTGGGTATATTTTCTAGCATCTAAGATAGAAGTTTTTGAAAAGTTTAAAATGTTTTGCAATTTTGTTCAAAATGAACAAAATGTCTCTGTTCAAAAACTTAGGAGTGATCATGGTTCAAAATTTGATAATGATCAAATGGATAATTATTGTAATGAGCATGGCATTGATTACAAATTTTCTTTTCCAAGAACATCGTGTCAAAATGGTGTTGTTGAGAGAAAGAATAGATCACATCAAGAAATGGCCAGAACTATGTTGAATGAACATAAGTTACCTCAAAATCTTTGGGTTGAAGTAGTGAATACAGCTTGATATGTTATTAAGAGAAGTCACTTAAGACCTAGTGTTAATAAAACTCCTTTTGAAATTATGTTTAATAGGGTTCCAAAAATTTCCTATATGAAACCATTTGGCTGCAAATGTTTTATTCTTAATACTAAGGATAAAAGGGATAAATTTCAGGCCAAAGTGGATGAAGGAATTTTTGTAGGTTACTCTACTAGAAGTAAAGCTTATAGAGTATATAACAAGACTTCTAGAACTATTGAAGAAACCCTCTATGTAAGCTTCAATGAAAATTCTTTTAGAGAATCTTAATCTAAAGCTGATAATGATGATATGATCAATTTCCCAAAAGAGTTAGAGATCAATAGAGAGATTGACAATTTATCTGAGAAAATAAAAAAATATGAACTTAAATGATCAAACCCATGATAAAAGTGATGGACCTTCAGATGTTGATGAGAATATTGAGGAAAATCAGAGAAATTGGTGTTATTCTTCATTACATCCCATTACTCAAGTCATTGGTAATATTAATGAGGGAGTTAAAACTAGAGCTTCAATAAATTTAAATAATATGTGTATGTTTGTTTCTATGGTGGAACCAAGGAATATACAAGAAGCATTATGTAATGAAAATTGGATAGTGGCAATGCAAGAAGAACTAAATCAATTCATTAGAAATAATGTTTGGGAATTAGTATCTCCACTAGAATATTAGTCCATAATAGGTACAAAGTGGATCTTTAGAAACAAAACTAACGAAACTGGTCAAGTTATAAGGAACAAAGTTGGATTAGTTGCACAAGGGTATACACAGGAAGAATGACTAGATTATGATGAAACATTTGCTCCTATGGCTAGGTTAGAAAGTATTAGAATATTATTGGCCTATGCTTGTCATATGGATTTTAAATTATATCAAATGGATGTAAAGAGTGCATTTCTAAATGGTTTAATTAATGAAGAAGTCTATGTAAACCAATGACCTGGATTTGAAGATATTAAAAATCCTGACTTTGTGTATAAATTGAAGAAAACCTTATATGGGTTGAAGCAAGCACCTAGATCATGGTATGAAAGATTATCTACTTTTTTAATAGAAAAAGGCTATATCATGGGAAAAGTGGATCATACTCTATTTATCAAGAGAGATGGTAAAGATCAGATTGTTGTTCAAATATATGTGGATGATATAATCTTTGGAGCAACTTCTGATAAATTGATAAAAATATTTTCTAAAGAGATGACTAGTCAGTTTGAAATGAGTATGATAGGAGAACTTTCATATTTTCTTAGACTTCAAATTAAGCAAATGGATAAAGGTATATTTTTAAATCAGGAAAAATATGCAGATGAAATGCTTAAGAAATTTAATTTTAATAATACAAGGATTCGAGGAACTCCTATGAGTACTTGTTTAAAGTTAGATATTGATGTCATAGGAAAATCAATAGATCAAAGAAAATATAGAAGTATGATTGGTTCTTTACTTTATTTGACTGCTAATAGACCTGATATTATGTTTGCTGTGTGTGTTTGTGCTAGATTTCAATCTAATCCTAAAGAATAACACTCAATTGTAGTTAAAAGAATATTTAGATATATAAAAGGAACTAAAAATTTCGGACTATATTATTCTAAGGATGGTTCGATAGATCTTATAGGATATACTAATGCTAATTATGCAAGATCTAAATCTGATAGAAAGAGTACCAGTGGCACATGTCAATTATTGGGAAATAATCTAGTGTCATGGTTTAGTAAAAAGCAAAATTGTGTAGCACTTTCTACTACAAAAGCTGAATATGTTGCTGTTGCACTGTGTTGCACTCAGATTCTGTGGATAAGGAAAACTTTAGAAGACTTTGGATTATCTTATGATACAATTGAGATTTATTGTGATAGTAATTCTGCAATAAATCTTTCCAAAAATCCTGTATTACATTCTAGAGCAAAGCATATAGAGGTTAAACATCATTTTCTAAGAGATAACGTAATTAAAGGAAAAATTAAATTAGAATTTGTGTCTAGTAAAAATGAATTAGTTGATATATTTACAAAACCTCTAGACAAAAATACATTCTGCAACATAAGATTAAATTTGAGTATTTGTAGGCTATGTGATGTGTAAAATGCTTAAACTCCACAAAAATATAAATATTATTGATGATGTTGTTCACCACATAGATATTATATACTTATCATAAATATTTAAGTAATATCTAAACTGCTGCTTAAGATACTATGTATTTATTGTAAAATCATAGTAGTATCTTATTGATTTTAAGTAGTTTATAAATTTTAATGATTTTCACGATTTTAAGTGGAAGTGTAAATGAACAACATTAAATACTTCTGTAATTCTGAAATTTTGATTAAGTGTTTTCTTTGAATCGAGGAAAGTGCATATGATCATGCATAAATTTGACTTAATCGATTAAACTTGTAAAATAATTTATATGTAACTCATCTTAAATTGTTAATCAAAAGTATAAGCTTATTGAAACTAATTCATATTTTCAATAAAATCATAGAAGTAAAAGTTGTATGAGATTTGTGTTTTACTACATTTGTATTAATAGAATACATATATATTGTGCGTAAAATGAAAAGTGCTTACAAAGTGAAAATCTTTGAGAGTTTATTGATTAGTTTGATCACGAGCCTTTTGTACTTGAGTAGATAGGTATGTAAGGATTATTGTCCTCAAAAAGGATTCTTTAAATCTGGCAACCTCAGGTCTTGATCAGATCTGGGATTGTTGACGAAAGCTCATTACACGGGTACATTAGAAAGCTCTTGTATGATTCAAACTTTTTCAAACTAACTTTTAAAGAAAATTATCAATAGTTATTGTTTTGAAAATAAAAAGTTGTTTCATTAATTACAGATATCTTTGGATCGAATATAGTTTCTACCAATATGACTACTGATTTATTGAATCAACATTAGTACTTTTGAAAACGTTTATTTGAGATACATTCTTTTATTCTCCTTGAATTAATCATATTGATTTCAAAGTTGTGTTTTGATTCATATACAGTATGAATTGATTCTAGAAATCATTTTTGATGAATTCAGAATATCGGAAGTCCGAAAAGAAAATTTAAAAGTCTAGCTATACTTAACATCTATTGTTATACAAGTATATTTAGTATGTTATTGAATATATAAGAAGTATATTTGTAGGGGGAGGATTAACAATGTCTAAAACAGATTAATATAATTTAGAATACAAATCTTGGTTAATCTGAATTAAAGTCCTCTTAAGATCTTGATGAAATAATTTAAAAAGACAAACAAACTTGTAGGATCGTATGGCTACACAAGAGGGGGGTGAATTGTGTATTTTTAATATTTTCTGAAATATATTTGAAACTTTAAAACTCAAAAACAAGTCGAGACATTGTTTTCATAAAATCATTTTTATTCAAGGTTTCAATTACAATATACAATTCAATTCTCCTCAGAAATTGTAGATGCAATTATATTTCGATACCATGTTTCATTTATACAATTTCATAACTACAAATAAAGAAAACTAATTTACGGAATTTAAAACATTTCTCCCTGTTTGCGATCTTTCTTCTTCTTCTTCTTCTTTCTTCTTCAACAATTCTTTAGTGACGAATATCTTGTCTTTTTATGCTTCACCGAATTTGCTTTCTTCTGATACTTCAAATCTTCAGTGACGAAAATCTTACCTTTTTATGCTTGACTGAATTTTCTTCCACTTGAGAGATTTTTCCCGAAGAGGTGTTTTTGATCTCTGAAAAAGATTTTTCTTTTGGTGTGCAGGGATGGTTTGATCCTTGAAAAGATTTTTCATTTTGTGTGCAAGGATAAATTGATCAACGAGAACTCTATGCCTTTTATACTGTATCTTCATTTCATGCATATCCTTCACGTTTAACCACTACCAGTTTTCCACTTCTCCACGTCTTTTCTTTTTCCTTCATCGAAACACACACGTTCTAACCCATTTTATATTTCGAATTTTCTTTAATCATCAATCTTGGATCTCTGAAAAATTTCTTGCAAAATAACCTTTCTCGTCCAAAAATTTTTCATCAGTGTAATAAGAAGTCGTTACTTTAATGTTAACTAAACGAGTAACATAAGTATATATATATAACTTAACGTTTCTAACTTAACGAGTTCACCATGTGCCATTTCACGTGTCAAGTACTGTAGCTAACTCAACGAACTAAGTTCGTGGTGTTATGCTAACTGTAGGAACCAGCTTAACCTTTCTTTCGGAAGGTTAAACGATAACTCACCGAAAACAGTTTAAGTTTCGAATAGTTACAGATGTAAATCACCGAAAAACTCTTTATATTATAAAACTAGTGAGACACGTGTCAAGACTTGAAAACATGACTTAAGTTACCTTTCGGATAGTTACGATTGTAAGTCTCTGAAAAACTTTAACTCACCGATTCAGTAATAAACAAATGTTTTTATAATAAGAATTTTACCACGTGCAAAAATAACAACTTAAGTTTATAACGCTAACCTAATGCGTTGCCTTAGTGTTCAATATAGCAACTCAATGCATTTAGTTATGTTAACTTAATGAGTTAAACATGTGCACCTCACGTGATACAATACAACATTCGTAACTTATAATTTCACCACGTGTATAACACTAACTTAACGAGTTCGTCTCTTCTTTTACTCACTAACTTAACAAGTTATCACGTGACTTATTTTAAACTTTAAGCCTCTAACTTGACGAGTTCTCACGTGATCTCTATACAAACAAAACTCTAACTTAACGAGTTGTCTAAACGTGCACTGTTCATGATATAGAAGATATAACTTTAAAACATATCATGCTTTTCAATAAAAACACACGTTAACTTAACATTTAGCTAAATGAGAAATTAATGCAACGAAACGACTAATTATTAACTTCAGATTCAATACAGACAAGCATTTATATCAGTAAGCTTTTTCTGTATTAATTGATGATTTTAATTTCTTTTCACAAGCAATAGTAATTGAGCAAATATGATTATTTTCATTCAGCACACATCATCAAAACAAAAATACTCAACAAAACTATTTTAGATTCATAAGAAGAGAATGTTAGAATAGTTTACAATGTTCTCAAGATAATGTTAAGTATAGCATGTGTGTTGTCTTTGGAAGATTTCAATTGAAAGCATCCGAATTTTTGTTAAGTGTACTAACTGAACGTTATGTTATATAAGATAACGTGTAAAACTGCATCTAGACAACGTTTTACTCGTTAGGTTAGTTAACTCAATGAGTTATACTTGAATATTTCGGGTACCTTGATTGAATAAACTTTATTCAATATTCATTTAATATCTAAACCCGACTTCTATACACGTTGAGTTATTCGCCTAAAACCCTATTTAAACACTTATTACATGAGCAGTTTGGTTATTCGTAAACTTTGTCAAGAAAATCTTTCCTACTTGTTACTGTTACAACCTGTGACTATGGTCTCCAAGTTCTACAAAGGTCATAGTAGAGGAAAAGGCAAAAGTAGAGGAGATGCAAAAGGAAAAGAAATAGATACTAGTGAAGTTCCATGCACTTGGTTCAAGAAAATACTTCGAGTGGACAAAAGGTTAGCAGAAATTTATAGAGATTACTTCTTTCCTCAAGGTATACTAGATGAAGTTAGACAAGAGCTTCAAAATACTGATGAAAATATTACATATATGGGTATTCGAAGTAAATATGATAGAGAATACAGAATGAAATGTGCTGAAATTGCATTTCTCGAGCAGTATGCAAAATATTTGGAAAAAGGTGTAGGTACATCAACTAGAATTCCTCAAATACCAATAAACAGTACAAGACTACATGCATTTGAGGAAGAACATGAATCAGCTATCCCTACCCCTTTATATTCAAAACAAGTAGAATCACATATTGCTTTAGATAAAAGAAAAGTTGACAATCTTCGAAAGGCTATAGCAATAGAAAGTGCTTTTGAAGAATTAAAGCAGAAAACTTTTATGCAGCAATTTGAAAAGAAAACGGCAATACTTGTAGAAGAGAAACAAAAATATTATAGAAGAAGAAAAGTTAGAAAAATTATATCTACAGAAACAAAGTCTATTGGACAAGGACAATCGAATGAACATTTATTTCCAAAGGACAATGCATGTCTAAACATTGTACCTTACAATGCATCTGATAAACTCATCAATTCCGAGCATATTGAAACTGATGATGATAATGAGACTTTATTTTCTCTTGCTAGAAAACTTGAGAAGAAATGCAAGTCAAATATGAGCTCAAGTTTTTCTATTAGTTCAAGTCCTGATGATGCAAAAATTGAAAAATCAGAGCATTAGGCACCTAACATTGAACAAGTTGTTGCAGATATAATTGACAATATTGAGGCAGTAACTAGTTCACAAGCTGAATTGTCTGGAGTAGCAGATATTGAAAACGTTAAGACTCTAGAAGAGCTAAACGTCAACCAGCATTCTTCAGAATCTATAGAAGTAGAGTGTGAGAATTCACAGCATATACAAATGGAACTATCTGTTGCAAAAATTGAAAAATTACAGATAGATACACAGGTTGATGAATTTGTGTAAAATTTGAACTCTGTATTTTCTATAGAAACTAAACAAATGAAAATGTGGTGGATATTGAAAATGTTCCTTACACTGTTGAAGTTGAAGAATCAAGTATACATACGTAGCTTCAAGATAATATTTTGATAGAGGAACAACATGACATTCATTTTGAAGAAGAAGTTCCTAAAGATGAATTAAACTCTGAATCACGGCTTCAGGTATCACCTTCTTTTTGTACAATATTACAAATTCAAGGTAATTCAATTCATTTTAGATTTGAAGAAGCATTGCAGAAATACAATAATTTGATTAAATATCAGATTCTGCATGCTAGACCAATAAAATTCAGAAATTTGATTGATATAAGAGATTTATTTGAGTATCAAGGCCTCATTCAATTCTTGCCAGTTGAAACAAAATGGAAGCAGTATAAAGAGCTTATTACAGCTTTTTACAGCAATCTGGTCAAGAATGAAAATATACTGAAAACTCAAATAAATAAATAGGAATTCATATTGTCTCCTAAGTTAATTTTTGAAATTTTGGGATTAAAGAATGAAGGTATTGTTGTTACAAATAGATTTGACATGATTAGACAACTGGAATGGAACATTCAGTCTTTATCAAATATTCCAGATGTACATTCTGAAATGAGATTAATGGAAAATCTAAATGTAGAGGCAAGGTTTATTGCAAATATATTGCATGCCAATTTATTTCAAAGAGTTGGACACAATATGGAAGTCAGTAGAAGCTATTTATATGCAACTTATGGTCTGCTGAATAGAATTCAAATCAATTGGTTTGATGTTTTTACTTCTCAACTACAGCATATGAGTTCAAAGTTATTTTATGGTGATGTTGTATGTAAAATCCTTGCAAGCCAATTGAATTTATCTGATTGGTCTTTTGAAACTAAAGGCATGAGAGCTTTTAATATAAAAGATTTGCAAAAATTTCTAGCTTTGCATCAACTTCAACAACAACAACAACAACCAACAGATTGTACAGAACAAATTCGACCACAACATCCAAGTTATTTAGTTCAAGCAGAACAGCAAACCTAGATACCTCCTAACCTAGATGATGTACTTAATGACATCAGAAATGATATTAGGCATCTATGAGATAAAATCTGTAATGCTATAAGTGATATACTTTGGAGGAATAGATAACTGCTTGTTTGCTTGTTTCTAAATACAAAATGTAATGTTTGTATTCATTGAACAATACATTTTTCTATAAATGCTTACAATTCTTATTATTGTTTACAGAAAGCATTGTTGTAAATATATCTCTTACTATATATTCTGTGTAATTATCTTTTCGATTAATGACAAAAAAGGGGAGAAATGTTATAAAAATAAAAAGATGATTATGATTTTAAATTGCATATAGTATAAAGGGAGATGATATTTATGGTTATTGTATCTGAATGGTAGAGAAATGATACTTATATAATTATTGACATCTGAAAGTTTTATTTCTGAGAGGTGAAATTTACACAAACAATAGAAATAAGCTTAAGTGAACTTAAGTCAACAAACTTGTTTGTTGAATTAAAAGTTAACCCAACAAAGGTGCTTTGTTGAGTTAAATATATTTCATAATTGATTTAATATGGTTTTGTCATCATCAAAAAGGGGGAGATTGTTGAGTATTTTGTTTTGATGATGTGTGCTAAATGAAAAATAATCATATTTGCTCAATTACTATTGCTTGTGAAAGGATATTAAAATCATAAATTAATACAGAAAAAGCTTACTGATATAAATACTTGTTTGTATTGGATCTAAAATTATACTAAGTTAATAACTAGTCATTTCTTTGGATTAATTTCTCATTTAACTAAATGTTAAGTTAACGTGTGCTTTCTATTAAAAAGCATGATATGTTTTTAAGTTATATTTTGTGTATCATGAATAGTGCATGTTTAGACAACTCGTTAAGTTAGAGTTTTGTTCGTATAGAGGTCACATGAGAACTCGTTAAGTTAGAGGCTTAAAGGTTAAAATAGGTCACGTGAGAACTCGTTGAGTTAGTGAGTAAAAGAAGAGATGAACTCGTTAAGTTAGTGTTGTACACATGGTGAAATTATAAATTACGAATGTTATATTGTATCACGTGAGGTGCACATGTTTAACTCGTTAAGTTAACATAACTAAACGTGTTAAGTTGCTATATTGAACACTAAGACAACACGTTAGGTTAGCGTTATAAACTTAAGTTGTTATTTTTGGACGTGGTAAAATTCTTATTATAAAAACATTTGTTTATTACTAGTTCATTGAGTTATCTGTAACACAACAAAGATGGTTCATTGAGTTAGCGTAACACAACGGATATGGTTCGTTGAGTTAGCATAACACCATGGAGATAGTTCGTTGAGTTAGCTACAGTACTTGTCACGTGAGTTGGCACATGAGGAACTCGTTAAGTTAGAAACGTTAAGTTATATATATACTTGTGTTACTCGTTTAGTTAACATTAAAGTAACGACTTCTTACTATACTTGATGGGATGAGAAAGTTTATTTTGTAGGAAAATTTTTCAGAGATCTAGGATTAATGATTAAAGAAAATTAGAAATTTAAATGTGGGTCAGAATGTGTGTATTTCGAAGAAGGAAAAAGAAAAGACGTGAAGAAGTGGAAAACTGGTAGTGATTAAACGTGGAGGATATGTATGAAATGAAGATACAGTGTAAAAGGCATAGAATTCTCATTGATTAGTTATTCCTGCACACTAAAAGAAAAATCTTTTCAGGGATCAAAAACACCTCTTCAGGGAAAAGTCTCAGGTGGAAGAAAATTTAGTGAAGAATAAAAAGGTAAGATATATGTCGCTGAAAATTTGAAATATCAGATGGAAGAAAATTCAATGAAGTAGAAAAAGGGAAGATATATGTTACTAAAGAATTGCTAAAGAAGAAAGAGAAGAAGAAGAAGAAACATCTCAAACACGGAGAAATGTTTTAAATTCTGCAAATTAGTTTTCTTTGTTTGTAGTTATGAAATTGTATAGATGATACATGGTATCGAGACATAATTGCATCTACAATTTCTGAGGAGAATTGAATTATATATTGTAATTGAAACCTTGAATAAAAATGATTTTATGAAAACAGTGTCTCGACTTATTTTTGAGTTTTAAAATTTTAATTATATTCGAAAATATTGAAAAACACAATTCACCCTCCTCTTGTGTAGCCATACGATTCTACATTAGGCATAATTCTTCTTGCTATTAATTCTGTTTTAATGCAATTCGTTTTCCTTTTTAGCTTATAAACTTGTAGTATGTTATCAATACTAAATATAAGTGTATTTCCATTAATGAAATGAAATGCAAAAAGGGATCCTCTTCTATTCAACATAGTGTAGCTATTTTTATTTCTACATCTATTTCAATGTATTCTTCTTCCCACTTCCATTCATTTAGGTCTTTTATAATCCATATTTGAAATTTCCTCAATTCATCCCACCATCTTATCAGATATAAAGTAGAATCATCATATTCATTATACCACATTCCTAATTGAATTTGATCATATTTTGTAGATGGTGGTTTAGCTATTTCACTTAGTATAGGTAATATTTCTATAAAATTATCATAATTATCTATGCTTACTATGTATAAATTAGATCTAAATGCAACTGATATATCTGTGACTAGATATATGTAACCATCAAGTATGACATGTATGTTGTTAATTAATGTTTTTTGTCCTAGATATATCATAGTATTTTCAGTCCAAGATCTATTTAGAAAATTATACACACTGAAGCATAAATCTTCATCCCAATTTCTAGTTGGTCTCTAATAATATAATTTTTCAGGAATGGTCAAATTTTTATCAAAAAATGTTAAAGCTAACCCACAATTTTCAGTTGGTACTTCATATCTTTTAGGCCTTCCTATATTCCATTCTTCTCTTGTAATAGGATTTCTAATCAAAATATCGGGTAACAGAATTGCATACCTTGGTTTGGTTCTGTATATAATTAATCCTTCATCCATCCCCATAATATGATCTATTCCTTCTAATGTATTAGGTGGAATTCTAGCAGTTTCTTCCATATTCAGATATTCATAGCTGATTGAACTATGATTAAATGACTTCCATAAAAATCCATCTCTAATCTTAGTCATTTTTGTAGCTTGTAGTCCATGAAAATATTTTTCTCTAACATAGTCTTTGATTTCCTCTGATACACAACACAATCTGCATAGATATTTAGCTGATAGGTTACTCAGTACCTCCCTCAATGCATCTAGTGGTAATTTCATCAATTCCATCTGTTGTGATTCTGTAAAACATAAACAAAAATTTAACAGAGACAAAATTAACATAACTACTTCACACCCTCGTGGGATTAGGTCATAACTTAACGGACTAAATTCGTTGAGTTAAGTAATAACTCTACGATACTACTAACTTTAATTAAACTTACATTTTTTTTCTTTTTATATATTTCCACTTACTATATTATACATAGTTACTTCAGTTATACTGTTTCATTCAGCTACTCTCCCAAATGAGGTATCAATTTCATTAATAGTTCTATTGATAGAGTTAGGTACTACTTGCATTGGCAATCCTCCAGCAGGTCTAACTTCAATTGATTTCTTCTGTCTAGGGGGTATATTTCTATTTATATTTTGATTTTGAATTGTAGCATTTCCAAACACAAGATCTAGACGTTTCTTTAATTATTGGATTATCTTTTCTAATTTCTCTATTCTAGATCCTTGCTCAATTAAAGTCTCATAACTTATATTTTTGTCATTTATATTTTCTCCTCCCTAGAAATTGTTGTTTCTCCAAGATAGATTTGGGTGATTTCTCCAATTAGGGTTATAAGAATTTCCAAAGTTATCTTTCTAGTTTCTAACCTAAATAATATCTAGATCATTAACGTTTGCATTCTTTTTTGCTAGCTTTTGATTTAATGATAATTTTTCTATTTTCTTTATTAATTCAGTTAATTTAACTTCAAGCATAGTGCTTGAATCTATTTCATGCATTCCCCTTGGCAATATTCTTTTATCTGTAATAGCTTTAGCTGAGTTTTCCCACTATGTAGTTCTTTTTGCAAAGTTTTCTAAATATGCCTATGCTTCTTCACTACACAGTTTTAAAAATCCATTCTAACAAGTAGATTCTAATAAAGATTTCGTTGAAACATCTATGCCTTCATAAATTATACCTATTAATTGTGCTTTACTCATTGCATGATGTGGATATTGAGTCAGTAAATCTTTAAATCTTTCAAAATATTTCTAGAATGATTCTTCCTATTTTTGGCTACACATTAATATTTCTTTCTTCTTGTTAATCGTTTGATGTGCAGGATAATATTTTTCTAGAAAAACAAAGCAAAATTTAGTCCATGAAGAAATTGAATAAGGTGATAGAGTATATAACCATCTCTTAGCTATGTCTTTTAAAGCAAAAGGGATATATCTAAGTTTAATAGCATCAATACTCATGTTCGGCATTTTCATCATTTGACAAACTTCGTTAAATTCTCTAAGGAAATAATAGGCATCCTCTCTTTCTAATCCATGAAAATGTGGCAATTGACTAATATAATTAGATTTCAGTTCAAACCTATCTCCCTCAAAGTTTGGTAATCGAATACATGAAGGTTCATCAACTAATTCAAGATACAGAATTTCCCCTAATGGTTTCTCTATTGGAGTAGCCATCTCTTCTGGTTCTCCTTGGTCTTTTCCAATTTGAACAAATTCTTGAAATTCTCTTATTTCTTCCTTAGTAGAAGGCCCCAAAATTGTTGCTCTTTCTAACGGCCTTGGTGGTGGAACTAAAGGTCCTGACTGCTGTTCCTCAAGGACAGGTCTTTCAGCAGTTAGCTCTTCTTGTTCTTCAGTTGCTTGTTCTTCATTTTCTTTCCTTTGTTGCTCCCAGATTACCCTTTGAGCCCGTCTACCTATGTGTGTTTTGAACTAGAGTCGGAACTTACGTTGGATCAATTCTAGGGCAACTTCATTATTTGGCCTGATTCTTCTCTCTTTGCTTACAGTAACTTTCATAGCAACTTTGATTCTAGTTTCCATCATCTGAGGTATTGTTATGCCTAAATCAACAAACACTTTTCTCCAATAGAAAAGGTCAGATTCTACCTTTTGAAGCTCTTTTTCCCTCATTATATTCCTGATTTTCTACCTTGTGTGCCATTCCTTCGAATCTTTAAGAAATTCTGAAGTGTCAATTACAACCTCTTAGAATTTTGGTGTCATCTTTGCCATCGTGGAGTTACGCAACGGAATGAATTTGCTCTGATATCTACTGGTCTACGTTCTAAATGATTCTACGGATAATACCCCCAAACCTTAAGTTAAGTATAAATAAGCCCTAAGTTTAGGTAGGTTATCGGGTCATTTCCCACACAAACTCTCGCTCTCTCATCCATGGAATTACGGTTAACTCCACGGACAAAGTATGTGGACTTAACTATAGTACTTCATTGAGTTATAGTTAACTCAATGAGGTAAGTTCGTTAACTTATCCTAGACTCAACAGAGTAAGTTTGTTGAGTTAAGTGTAACTCAACAGACTTTTCGTAAAGTTATATCTAATAAAAATACATATAATAATACTTTTTACTTCAGTCAAGACCGAAGAATTCCCGATTTAACCGATTCTTAATTTTCCAACATTTTAAAATTTTTCGATCAAACTGTTATATTCCTCGGTTGAACTGAAATTAAATATTTTCTTTTTTTCTCTCTATCGGTTAAACTGATACTATACTTCGGTAACATCGACATTAAACTAAATATAATATATAGATTTTTCTATGTTTTTATGTTTTAGTTAGATCGATGGATCTTGTCAGTTGAACCGTAATGATTTTTTTCTTTTAAAATATGTTTTGGTAAAACTAATAATTCCTTCTGGTTGAACCGTGACTATGTTTAAATAAGGTTTTTTTTTATATATATACACTTAGAAAATTTCTTACTAAGTAAAGCTCGAGTAGTCCTCTACTCTTACTTCTTCTATAATTCCAAAAGAACTTTTTGGTATCTTCAAAATAGGTCTAAGTCTTTGTCCATTTACTTTAAATATATTCTGATTTTTAGGATTTCAATTTCAATAACTCCATAGGGATAAATATTTTGAACTATGTAAGGTCCTGCCCATCTAGATCTTAATTTTCTTGGATGGTTATGGAGTCTAGTCATGTAAAGATATACTTCTTGTCCTATTTCAAAGGTTTTTGGAATAATTTTCCTATCATGCTAGAACTTCATTTTCTCTTTTTCTCTTACAGTTTTCAAATAAGCTTCATTCCTAAATTCTTCTAATTCAATCAATTGTATTTTTCTATTCTTAGCAGCTTGATTTAAATTAGTGTTCAGAGTTTTTAATGCCTAATAAGCTTTATGTTCAATTTCAGCCGGTAAATGACAACTTTTTCCATATACTAGCCTAAAAGGTGACATACCTAAGCTTGTCTTATAAGTAGTTCTATAAGCCCAAAGTGCATCTATCAATTTGTTAGCCCAATCTGTTCAAGTAGGATTTACTACTTTTTCTAAGTTTAACTTAATTTATTTGTTTTCACTTTCTACTTGTCCACTTGTTTGCAAATGATATGATGTTGCAATTTTGTGATTTACTCCATATTTCTTCATTAAGGCTTCAAAACTTCCATTACAGAAATGAGTTCCTCTATCACTGATAATAGCTTTAGGTATTCCAAATCTGGCAATTATATTAGTTTTTATAAAATGTATTACCACTTTGTTATCATTAGTTTTTGTAGGAATAGCTTCTATCCATTTAGATACATAATCCACCCCCAACAATATATACTTAAATTGATTAGACATAGGAAATGGACTCATAAAATCTATTCCCCACACATCAAAGATTTCAATCTCAATAATAGGATTAAGAGGCAACATATTCCTCTTTGATTTCTTCCTATTTGTTGACATCTTAAACAATTTAAGCAATATTTATGAGCATCTTTGAATAATGTTGGCCAATAAAATCCACATTGCAGAATTTTAGCAGTATTTTTCCTTGAACCAAAATGCCCCCCACATGCTTGGTCTTGGCAGAAAGACAATATGCTCTGATATTCAGTTTCTGGAACACACTTCCTTAAAACTAGATCAGGACATTTCTTAAATAAGTATAGGTCTTCCCAATAGTAATATTTTACTCTTGAAAAGAACAATTTCTTATCCTGTCTATTCCAATCCTTAGGTGTTAAACCAGTAACTAAGAAATTAACTATGTCTACATACCAAGGCATTGTCTTGATGGTCATTAATTGTTCATTAGGAAAATTATCCTTGATTTCAATATTTGATTTTTCTACTTGTAATCTTGATAAATGATCTGCTACTACATTCTCACAACCTTTTTTATCTTTAATTTCTAGATCAAAATCTTGTAATAATAATATCCATTAGATCAATCTAGGTTTGGTCTCTTTCTTTGCTATTAGGTGTTTTAAAGCTGAATGATCCGTGTATACTATTACTTTAGCTCCAATCAGATATGATCTAAACTTTTCTAAGGCAAACACTACAACTAACAGCTCTTTTTCAGTAGTTGTGTAATTAACTTGAGCATCATTTAAAGTTTTGCTTGCATAATGAATCACTCTAAGAGATTTTTCTATCTTCTATCCCAACACTACTCCTACAGCAAAATCAGATGCATCACACATTAATTCAAATGGATGGCTCTAATCAAGTGCTTGTATTATAGGAGTTGAAATTAAGCTAGTTTAAGCTTGAAAAATGCTTCTTTGCAATTTTTATCAAAGTTGAATGAGATATCTTTTAATAGATTAGTTAAAGGTCTAGCTATTTTGCTAAAATCTTTAATAAATCTTTTATAAAATCCAGCATGTCCTAGAAATGATCTAATATCTTTTACTGATTTAGGTTCTAGTAGATTAGAAATTACTTCTATTTTAGCTTTATCTACTTCCAACCTTTTCTTTGAAACAACATGTCCCAAGACTATTCCTTGTTTAACCATGAAGTGACATTTTTCTCAATTTAGAACCAGACTTTTTTCCACACAGCGTTTTAATACTTGGTCTAAATTGTTTAAACACACTTCATATGAAGTTTCATAAACATTAAAATCATCCATAAATATTTCTAAAAAATCTTTAGTCATTCTAGTGAATATGCCTTGCATACACCTTTGAAAGGTGGCTGGTGCATTGCATAATCCAAATAACATTCTCTTAAAAGCATAAGTTCCATTAGGACAAGTGAAAGTTGTTTTCTCTTGATCCTCTAATGCTACTAGGACTTGGTTATATCCTAAATACCCGTCTAGGAAACAAAAATATTCTTGCCTTGCTAATTTTTCTAGCATTTGATCTATGAAAGGTAATGAGAAATGATCTTTCCTAGTCACAACATTCAGCTTCCTATAGTCTATACACACTCTCCAGCTTGATTGAATTCTAGTAGGTATCAAGTCTTGACTTTCATTTCTAATAACTGTTAATCCTAATTTCTTGGGAACTACATGGATTGGACTAACCCATGAACTATCAGAAATCAGATAAATTATGTCATTATCTAACCATTTCACTATTTCCTTCCTAACTACTTCTTTAAGGTTTGGATTTAATCTTCTCTCAAGAATTCGAATTGGTTTAGCATTATCTTCTAAATATATGTGGTGATAGCATAAAGTTGCACTTAACCCTTTTATATCAGTCATAGTTCATTCTATTGCTTCTTTATAAGTTTTTACTACATCTTTTAATTTAGCAATTTGATCTTTTAAATTTGAAGCAATAATGATTGGACATGTTCGTTTTTCTTCCAGAAATATATAGGTTAATTCAGGAGGTAAATGTTTTAATTCTAACTGTTGCCCACTAGAAGCTAGGGCTCCTAATTGAACATCATCATTTTCTAAATTAATTTCTTCCTGATCTCTTTCTATATTTATGCTTTCACTTTCTTCTAAAGTTTTAGGATTGAGTTGCTTATTTAATTTTTCTTGAATCACATCATCTAGCATATCTTCTTCATCCTCTAAAAAGTCAATAGTATGTAAGGACATTTCTAATTCCTTAAACATTTTTGGTTTGAAAATGTTTAGTTAAGTATCCTCATTACCATATGCTAACTTCATTACTCCAGTTTTACAGTTAATAATAGCCCCTGATGTTACTAAAAATGGTCTTCCCAAAATTAAAAATGTACCATTGTTTTTGTAGGATCGTATGGCTATACAAGAGGGGGGTGAATTGTGTTTTTCAACATTTTCGAATTTAATTGAAACTTTAAAACTCAAAAACAAGTTGAGACATTGTTTTCATAAAATCATTTTTATTCAAGGTTTCAATTACAATATACAATTCAATTTTCCTCAGAAATTGTAGATGCAATTACATCTCGATACCATATATCATCTAAACAATTTCATAACTACAAATATAGAAAACTAATTTGCGGAATTTAAAACATTTCTCCCTATTTGAGATATTTCTTCTTCTTCTTCTTCTCTTTCTTCTTCAGCAATTCTTCAGTGGCGAATATCCGGTCTTTTTATGCTTCACCGAATTTGCTTTCTTCAGATACTTTAAATCTTTAGTGACATATATCTTACCTTTTTATGCTTCACTGAATTTTCTTCCACCTGAGAGATTTTCCCCGAAGAGGTGTTTTTGATCTTTGAAAAGGTTTTTCATTTGATGTGCAAGGATAATTTGATCAACGAGAATTCTATGCCCTTTTATACTATATCTTCATTTCATACATATCCTCCACATTTAATCACTACCAGTTTTCCACTTCTTCACATCCTTTCTTTTTCCTTCATCGAAATACACACGTTCTAACCCACGTTTACATTTCGAATTTTCTTTAATCATTAGTCTTGGATCTCTGAAAAATTTCCTGCAAAATAAACTTTTTCGTCCAAAATTTTTCATCAATGTAATAAGAAGTCATTACTTCAATGTTAACTAAACGAGTAACATAAGTATATATATAACTTAACGTTTCTAACTTAATGAGTTCCTCATGTGCCAATTCACGTGACTAGTACTGTAGCTAACTCAACAAACTAAGTCTGTGGTGTTACGCTAACTCAATGAATCATCTCCGTTGTGTTACGATAACTTAACGAACTAGTGATAAGCAAATGTTTTTATAATAAGAATTTTACCACGTGCAAAAATAACAACTTAAGTTTATAACGCTAACCTAACGCGTTGCCTTAGTGTTCAATATAGTAACTCAACGCGTTTAGTTATGTTAACTTAATGAGTTAAACATGTGCACCTCACGTGATACAATATAACATTTGTAACTTATAATTTCACCATGTGTATAACACTAACTTAACGAGTTCGTCTCTTCTTTTACTCACTAACTTAACGAGTTCTCACGTGACCTAATTTAACCTTTAAGCCTCTAACTTAACGAGTTTTCACGTGACTTCTATACAAATAACACTCTAACTTAACGAGTTGTCTAAACGTGCACTGTACATGATACAGAAAATATAACTTTAAAACATATCATGCTTTTCAATAAAAACACACGTTAACTTAACGTTTAGTTAAATGAGAAATTAATGCAATGAAACGACTAGTTATTAACTTAGTACAATTTCAGATCCAATACAGACAAGTATTTATATCAGTAAACTTTTTCTGTATTAATTGATGATTTTAATTTCTTTTCACAAGCAATAGTAATTGAGCAAATATGACTATTTTCATTTAGCACACATCATCAAAACAAAATACTCAACAATCTCCCCCTTTTTGATGATGACAAAACTATATTAAATCAATTATGAAATATATTTAACTCAACGAAGCACCTTCGTTGGGTTAACTTTTAATTCAACAAACAAGTTTGTTGACTTAAGTTCACTTAAGCTTATTTCTATTGTTTGTGTAAATTTCACCTTTCAGATGTCAATAATTACATAAGTATCATTTCTCTAATTATCATCTATCAGATTACAATAACCATAAATATCATCTCCCTTTATATTATATGTAATTAAAATCATAATCATCTTTTTATAACATTTCTCCCCCTTTTGTCATTAATCAAAAAGATAATTATAGAGAATATATATAGTAAGAGATATATTTACAGCAACTCTTTCTGTAAACAATAATAAGAATAGAATACATTTATAGAAAAATGTATTGTTCAATGAATAAAACAAGGAATACGAACATTACATTTTGTATTCAGAAATAAGCAAACAGAAAGTTATCGATCCCTCCTAAGTATATCACTTATAGCATTACATATTTTATCTCCTAGATGCCTAATATCATTTCTGATGTCGTTAAGCACTGCATCTAGGTTAGGAGGTAGCTGAGGTTGCTGTTCTGCTTGAACTGAATAAGTTTGTTGTTGTGGTTGTATATGTTTTGTACAATCAGGTTGTTGTTGTTGAGGTTTATGCATGGCCTGGAATCATTGTAAATCTTTTACACTAAATGCTCTCATGCCTTTAGTTTCATAGGGCCAGTCGGATAAATTCAATTGGCTTGCAAGGATTCTACATACAGTATTACCATAAAATAACTTTGAACTCATATGCTGTAGTTTAGAAGTAAAAACATCAAACCAATTGATTTGAATTCTATTCAGTAGGCCATAAGTTGCATATAAACAGCTTTTGCTGACTTCTAAATTGTGTCCAACTCTCTGAAATAAATTTGCATGCAATATATTTGCAATGAACCTTGCCTCTGCATTCAAATTTTCCATTAATCTCATTTCAGAATATACATCTGGAATTTTTGTTAAAGACTGAATGTTCCATTCCAGTTGTCTAATCTTGTCAAATATGTTGGTAACAACAACACCTTCATTTCATAATCCCAAAACTTTAAAAATTAACTCAGGAGACAATATAAACTCCTATTGATTTATTTGAGTTTTCAGAAAATTTTCATTCTTGACCAGATTGCTATAAAAAGCTGCAATAAGCTCTATGTATTGCTTCCATTTCGTTCCAACTGGCAAGAATTAAATGAGGCCTTGATACTCAAATAGATCTTTTGTTTCTATCAAATTTTTGAATTTTATTGGTCGAGCATACAGAATTTGACATGTAATCAGATTATTATATTTCTACAATGCTTCTTCAGATCTAAAATGAATTGAATTACCTTAAATTTTTAATATTGTACACAAAGAAAGTGATACCTGTAGCCTTGATTTAGAGTTTAATTCATCTTTAGGAACCTCTTCTTCAAAATGAATGTCATGTTGTTCCTTTGTGAAAATATTTTCTTGAAGTTGTGTATGTAAGCTTGATTCTTCAGCTTCAATAGATATCTCCATTGATACATGTTGTGAATTCTTAGATTCTACTTCTATAGATTCTGAAGAAGGCTGGTTAACGTTTAGCTCTTCTGGAGTCTTAACATTGCCAATATCTACTGCTCTAGACAATTTAGCCTGTGAACTAGTTACTACCTCAACATTTTCAATTATATCTGCAATAACTTGGCCAATATCAGGAGCCTGATGCTTTGATTTTTCAATTTCTGCATCATCAAGACTTGAACTAATAGAAAAACTTGAGCTCATATTTGACTTGTATTTCTTCTCAAGTTTTCTAGCAAGAGAGAATAAAGTCTCATTATCATCATCAGTTTCAGTATGCTCAGAACTGATGAGTTTATCAGATGCATTATAAGTTACAATGTCTAGACATACATTGTCCTTTGGAAATAAATTCTCATTCGATTTTCCTTTTTCAACAGACTTTGTTTCCTTAGACATAATTTTTCTGACTTTCCTTCTTCTATAAAATTTCTGTTTCTCCTCTTCAAGTATTGCTGTTTTCTTTTCAAATTGCTCCATAAAAGTTTTCTGCTTTAATTCTTCAAAAGTACTTTCTATTGCTATAGCCTTTCAAAGACTGTCAACTTTTCTTTTATCTACAGTAATATGTGATTCTACTTGTTTTGAATATAAAGGGGTAGGGATAGTTGATTCATGCTCTTCCTCAAATGCATGTAGTCTTGTACTGTTTATTGGTATTTGAGGAATTCTAGTTGATGTACCTACACCTTTTTCCAAATATTTTGCATACTACTCGAGAAATGCAATCTCAGCACATTTCATTCTGTATTCTCTATCAAATTTACTACAAATACCCATGTATGTAATATTTTCATTAGTATTTTGAAGCTCTTGTCTAACATCATCTAGTATACCTTGAGGAAAGAAGTAATCTCTATAAATTTCTGCTAACCTTTTGTCCACTCGAAATATTTTCTTGAACCAAGTGCGTGGAACGTCATCATTCTCTATTTCTTTTCCTTTTGCATCTCCTCTGCTTTTGCCTTTTCCTCTGCCACGACCTTTGTAGAACTTGGAGACCATCGTCATAGGTTGTAATAGCAATAAGTGGGAAAGATTTTCTTGACAAAGTTTACAAATAACCTAAGTACCTGTGTAATAAGTGTTTAAATAGGGTTTTAGGCAAATAACTCAATGTGAAGAGAAGTCGAGTTTAGATATTAAATGAATATTGAATAAAGTTTATTCAAACAAAGTACCTGAAATATTCAAGTATAACTTATTGAGTTAACTAACCTAACGAGTAAAACACTGTCTAGAGGCAGTTTTACACGTTACCTTATCTAACATAATGTCCAGTTAGTACACTTAAAACAATTTTTGGATGCTTCTAACTGAAATGTTCTGAACACATCACAATAGCTATACCTTATCATTTTCTTGAGAACATTGTAAACTATTCTAACATTCCTATCCTTTGAATTTAAAATAGTTAGTTTGTCTTTGTAAATTATTTCATCAAGCTTTTAAGAGGAAATTAATTCAGATTAACCAAGATTTCTATTCTGAATTATATTAATTTGTTTTGGACATTGTTAATCCTCCCCCTACAAATATACTTCTTATATATTCAATAACATAAAAAATATACTTGTATAACAATAGATGTTAAGTATAACTATACTTTTAAATTTTCTTTTCAGAAACTTTCGTTATGCTGACTTCATCAAAAATAATTTCCAGAATCAATTCCTACTGTATATGAATCAAAACACAACTTTGAACTCAATATGATTAATTCAAGGAGAATAAAAGAATGTATTTCAAATAAACATTTTCAAAAGTACTAATGTTGATTCAATAACTCAATAGTCATATTGGTAGAAACTATATTTGATTCAAAGATATCTGTAATTAATGAAATAACTTTTTCTTTTCAAAACAGTAATTATTGATAATTTTCTTTAAAAGTTAGTTTGAAAAGCTTGAATCATACAAGAGCTTTCTAATGTACCCGTGTAATGAGCTTTCAGTTAACAATCCCAGATCTGATCAGGACCTTAGGTTGCTAGATTTAAAGAATCCTTTTTCAGGACAACAATCCTTACATATCTATCTACTCAAGTACAAAAGGCTCGTGATCAAAATGATCAATAAACTCTCAAAGATTTTCACTTTGTAAGCACTTTTCAATTTAAGCACAGTATATATGTATTCCATTAATATAGATGAAATAAAACACAAATCTTATGCAATTGTTACTTCTATGATTTTACTGAGAATATGAATTAGTTTCAATAAGCTTATACTTTTGATTAATAGTTTAATATGAGTTACATATAACTTATTCTACAAGTTTAATCAATTAAGTCAAATTTATGCATGATCATATGCACTTTCCTTGATTCAAAGAAAACACTTAATCAAAATTTCAGAATGTCAAAAGTATTTAATGTTTTTCATTTACACTTCCACATAAAATCGTAAAAACCATTAAAATTGATAAACTACTTAAAATCAATAAATACTACTATGATTTTACAATAAATACATAGTATCTTAAGCAGTAGTTTAGATATTACTTTAGATATTTATGATAAGTATATAAAATCTATGAGGTGAACAACATCATCAATACTATTTATCTTTTTATGTGGAGTTTAAGCATTTTACACATCACATAGCCTACAAATACCCAAATTTAATCTAATGTTGTAGAATGTACTTTCGTCTAGAGGTTTTGTAAATATATTAGCTAATTGATTTTTACTAGACACAAATTCTAATTTAATTTTTCTTTCAATTACGTTATCTCTTAGAAAATGATGTCTAACCTCTATATGCTTTGCTCTAAAATGTAATACAGGATTTTTGGAAAGATTTATTGCAGAATTATTGTCACAATAAATCTCAGTTGTATCATAAGATAATCCAAAATCTTCTAAAGTTCCATAGAATCTGAGTGCAACACAGTGTAGTAGCAACATATTCAGCTTCTGTAGTAGAAAGTGCTACACAGTTTTGCTTTTTACTAAATCATGACACTAAATTATTTCTCAATAATTGACATGTGCCACTTGTACTTTTTCTATCAGATTTAGAACCTACATAATCAGCATTAGTATATCCTATAAGATCTATTGAACTATCCTTAGAATAATACAGTCTGAAATTTTTAGTTCCTTGTATATATCTAAATATTCTTCCAACTGCAATTGAGTGTGATTCTTTAGGATTAGATTGAAATCTAGCACAAACACACACAGTAAACATAATATCAGGTCTACTAGCAGTCAAATAAAGTAAAGAACCAATCATACTTCTGTATTTTCTTTGATTTATTGATTTTCCTATGTCATCAATATCTAACTTTAATGAAGTTGTAGGATCGTAGGGCTACATAAGAGGGGGGTGAATTGTGTATCTTTAATATTTTCTGAAATATATTTGAAACTTTAAAACTCAAAAACAAGTCGAGACATTGTTTTCATAAAATCATTTTTATTTAAGGTTTCAATTACAATATACAATTCAATTTTCCTCAGAAATTGTAGATGCAATTATATTTCGATACCATGTATCATCTAAACAATTTCATAACTACAAACAGAGAAAACTAATTTGCGGAATTTAAAACTTTTCTCCCTGTTTGAGATCTTTCTTCTTCTTCTTTTTCTTCTTCAGCAATTCTTTAGTGATGAATATCTTGTCTTTTCATGCTTCACCGAATTTGCTTTCTTCTGATACTTCAAATCTTCAGTGACGAAAATCTTACCTTTTTATGCTTCACTGAACTTTCTTCCACTTGAGAGATTTTCCCCGAGAAGGTATTTTTGATCACTGAAAAAGATTTTTCTTTTGGTGTGCAGGGATAGTTTGATCCTTGAAAAGATTTTTTGTTTTGTGTGCAAGGATAAATTGATCAACGAGAATTCTATGCCTTTTATACTGTATTTTCATTTCATGCATATCCTTCACGTTTAACCACCACCAGTTTTCCACTTCTCCACGTCTTTTCTTTTTCCTTCATCGAAACACACACGTTCTAACCCACGTTTATATTTCAAATTTTCTTTAATCATCAGTCCTGGATCTTTGAAAAATTTCTTGCAAAATAAACTTTCTCGTCCAAAAGTTTTTCATCAGTGTAATAAGAAGTCGTTACTTTAATGTTAACTAAACGAGTAACACAAGTATATATATAACTTAACGTTTCTAATTTAATGAGTTCCTCATGTGCCATTTCACGTGACAAGTACTGTAGGTAACTCAACGAACTATGTCCGTGGTGTTATGCTATCTCAACAAACCATCTCTGTTGTGTTATGATAACTCAACGAACCAGTAATAAACAAATGTTTTTATAATAAGAATTTTACCACGTGCAAAAATAACAACTTAAGTTTATAATGTTAACCTAACGCGTTGCCTTAGTGTTCAATATAGCAACTCAACGCGTTTAGTTATGTTAACTTAACGAGTTAAACATGTGCCCCTCACGTGATACAATACAACATTCGTAACTTGTAATTTCACCACGTGTATAACACTAACTTAACGAGTTCGTCTCTTCTTTTACTTACTAACTTAACGAGTTATCACGTGACCTATTTTAACCTTTAAACCTCTAACTTAAGGAGTTCTCACGTGACCTTTATACAAACAAAACTCTAACTTAACGAGTTGTCTAAACGTGCACTGTTCATGATACAGAAGATATAACATTAAAACATATCATGCTTTTCAATAAAAACACACGTTAACTTAACGTTTAGCTAAATGAGAAATTAATGCAACGAAACGACTAGTTATTAACTTCAGATCGAATACAGACAAGTATTTATATCAGTAAGCTTTTTCTGTATTAATTGATGATTTTAATTTCTTTTCACAAGCAATAGTAATTGAGCAAATATGATTATTTTCATTCAGCACACATCATCAAAACAAAAATACTCAACAATCTCCCCCTTTTTGATGATGACAAAACCATATTAAATCAATTATGAAATATGTGTAACTCAACAAAGCACCTTCATTGAGTTAACTTTTAATTCAATAAACTTGTTTGTTGACTTAAGTTCACTTAAGCTTATTTCTATTGTTTGTGTAAATTTTACCTCTCAGAACTAAAACTCTTAAATGTCAATAATTATATAATATCAGTTTTCTAATTATCATCTGTCAGATTACAATAACCATTTAAATAGCATCTTCTTTTATAATATATATATGCAATTAAGATCATAATCATCTTTTTATAATATTTCTCCCCCTTTTTGTCATTAATCAAAAAGATAATTACAAAGAATATATATACATATATAAGAGATATAATTACAACTCTTTCTATAAACAAGAATAATAATTGAAGACATTTACAGAAAAATGTATTATTCAATGAATCAAACAAGTAATACAAACATTACATTTTATATTCAGAAACAAACAAAAATAGTTAGCGACCCCTCCTAAGTATATCACTTATAGCAGTACATATTTTATCTCCTAGATGCCTAATATCATTTCTGATGTCGTTAAGCACTACATCTAAGTCAGGAGGTAGCTGGGTTTGCTGTTCTGCTTGAACTGAATAACTTTGTTGTTGTTGTTGTTGTATATGGTCTATATCAGGTTGTTGTTGTTGTTGTCGTTGAGGTTTATGCATGGCCTGAAATTTTTGCAAATCTTTGACACTAAATGCTGTCATGCCTTTAGTTTCAGAGGGCCAGTTGGATAAATTCAATTGGCTTGCAATGAGTCTACATACAGCATCACCATAAAATAACTTTGAACTCATATGCTGTAGTTGAGAAGTGAAAACATCAAACCAATTGATTTGAATTCTATTTAGCAAGCTATAAGTTGTATATAAAAAACTTTTGCTGACTTCCATATTGTGTCCAACTCTCTGAAATAAATTTGCATGCAATATATTTGCAATAAACATTGCCTCTGCATTCAGATTTTCCATTAATCTCATTTCAGAATATACATCTAGAATTTTTGATAAAGACTGAATGTTCCATTCCAGTTGTCTTATCATGTCAAATATGTTGGTAACAACAACACCTTCATTCTTCACCTCAGGAGACAATATAAACTTCTGTTCATTTATTTGAGTTTTCAGAAAATTTCCATTCTTGACCAGATTGCTATAAAAAGCTGCAATAAGCTTTGTGTATTGCTTCCATTTCGTTCCTACTGGCAAGAATTTAATGAGGCCTTGAAACTCAAACAAATCTCTTATGTCCATCAAATTTCTGAATTTTATTGGACGAGCATGCAGAATTTGACATGTAATCAGATTATTGTATTTCTGCAATGCTTCTTCAGATCTAAAATGAATTGTATTACCTTGAATGTTTAACATTGTACACAAAGAAGGTGATACCTGAAGCCGTGATTCAGATATTAATTCATCTTCAGGAACCTCTTCTTCAAAATGAATGTCATGTTGTTCCTCTTCCAAAATATTATCTTGAAGCTGCTCAGGTAAGCTTGATTCTTCAGCTTCAACAGTGTTAGGAACATTGTCAATAGGCTCAACATTCATCTGTTTAGTCTCTATAGAATGTTCAAAGTACAATTTTTCTACAAATTCTACAGCCGGTGTATCTATCTGTAATTGTTCATTTTGTTCAACAGATATTTCCATTGATTCATGCTGTGAATTCTCAGACTCTGCTTCTATAGATTTCGTAGAAGGCTGGTAAACTTTTAGCTCTTCTGGAGTCTTAACAATTTCAATATCTGCTACTCCAAACAATTCAGCCTTTGAAGTAGTTACTGCCTCAACATTGTCAATTATATCTGCAATAACTTGTTCAATGTCAGGTGCCTGATGCTCTGATTTGTCAATTTCTGCATCATTAGGACTTGTATTAATAGAAAAACATGAGCTTATATTTGACTTGGATTTCTTCTCAAGCTTTCTAGCAAGGTAAAATAAAGTCTCATTATCTTCATCAGTTGCAGTGTGTTCGGAACTGATGAGTTTATCAGATGCATAATAAGGTACAATGTTTAGACATACATTGTCCTTTGAAAATAAATTTTCATCTGATTTTCCTTTTCAATAGACTTTGTTTCCTTAGACATAATTTTTCTGACTTTCATTCTTCTATAACATTTTTGTTTCTCCTTTTCAAGTATTGCTATTTTATTTTCAAATTGGTCCATAAAAGTTTTCTGCTTTAATTCTTCTAAGGCACTTTCTATTACAATGACCTTTCGAAGACTATCAACTTTTGTTTTGTCTACAGCAATATCTGATTCTACTTGTTTTGAATATAAAGGAGTAGGGATAGCTGATTCATGCTCTTCCTCAAATGCATGTAGTCTTGTACCGTTTATAGGAGTTTGAGGAGTTCTATTTGATGAACCTACACCTTTTTCAAAATATTTTGCATACTGTTCCAAAAATGCAATCTCAGCACATTTCATTCTGTATTCTCTATCATATTTACTTCGAATACCCATGTATGTAATACTTGCATCAGTATGTTGAAGTTCTTGTCTAACTTCATCTAATATATCCTGAGAAAAGAAGTAATCTCTATAAAGTTCTTCTAACCTTTTGTCCACTTGAAATATTTTCTTGAACCAAGTACGTGGAACTTCATCATTCTCTATTTCTTTTCCTTTTGCATTTCTTCTGCTTTTGCCTTTTCCTCTGCCACGACCTTTGTAGAACTTGGAGACCATCGTCGCAGGTTGTAACAGCAACAAGCGGGAAAGATTTTCTTAACAAAGTTTACAAATAACTTAAGTCCCCGTGTTATAAGTATTTAAATAGGGTTTTTAGGCATATAACTCAACGTGAAGATAAGTCGGGTTTAGAAATTAAATAAATATTGAATAAAGTTTATTCAATCAAGGTACCCGAAATATTCAAGTATAACTCGTTGAGTTAACTAACCTAATGAGTCAAACGCTGTCTAGAGGCAGTTTTACACGTTATCTTATCTAATATAACGTCTAGTTAGTACACTTAAACAAGTTTCAGATGCTTCCAACTAAAACCTTCCGAAAACAACACACATGCTAAACTTAACATTATCTTGAGAACATTGTAAACTATTTGAACATTTTGTCTTTTGAATCAAGAATAGTTTATTTGTCTTTTTAAATTATTTCATCAATATTTTAAGAGGACATTAATTCAGATTAACTAAGATTTGTATTTTAAATTATATTAATCTATTTTTGACATTGTTAATGCTCCCCCTACAAATATACTTCAAATATATTCAATCAAAATACAAAATATACTTGTAGTGACAATAGATGTCAAGTATAACTATACTTTTACATTTTATTTTCAGAGACTTTCGTTATCCTGACATCATCAAAAATGATTTCCAGAATCAATTCCTACTATATATGAATCAAAACACAACTTCGAAATCAATTCGATTAATTCAAGGAGAATAAAAGAATGTATCTCAAATAAACGTTTTCAAAAGTACTAATGTTGATTCAATAAATCAGTAGTCATATTGGTATAAACTATATGCGATTCAAAGATATCTGTAATTAATGAAACAACTTTTTCTTTTCAAAATAGTAAATATTGATAATTTTCTTTAAAAGTTAGTTTGAAAAGCTTGAATCAAACAAGAGCTTTCTAATGTACCCGTGTAATGAGCTTTCAGTCAACAATCCCACATCTGATCAGGACCTTAGGTTGCTAGATTTAAAGAATCCTTTTTCAGGACAACAATCCTTACATACCTATCTGCTCAAGTACAAAAGGCTCGTGATCAAATTGATCAATAAACTCTCAAAGATTTTCACTTTGTAAGCACTTTTCATTTTAAGCACAGTATATATGTATTCCATTAATACAGATGCAATAAAACACAAATCTCATAAAATTTTTACTTCTATGATTGTACTGAGAATATGAATCAGTTTCAATAAGCTTATACTTTTGATTAACAGTTTAAGATGAGTTACATATAACTTATTCTACAAGTTTAATCAATTAAGTCAAATTTATGCATGATCATATGCATTTTCCTTGATTCAAAGAAAACATTTAATCAAAATTTCAGAATGTCAGAAGTATTTAATGTTTTTCATTTACACTTCCACTTAAAATCATAAAAACCATTAAAATTGATAAACTACTTAAAATCAATAAGATACTACTATGATTTTACAATAAATACATAGTATCTTAATAAGCAGTTTAGATATTACTTTAGATATTTATAATAAGTATATAATATCTATGAGGTGAACAACATCATTAATAATATTTATCTTTTTATGTGGAGTTTAAGCATTTTACACATCACATAGCCTACAAATACCTAAATTTAATCTAATGTTGCAGAATGTATTTTCGTGTAGAGGTTTTGTAAATATATCAGCTAATTGATTTTTACTAGACAAAATTCTAATTTAATTTTTCCTTTAATTACGTTATCTCTTAGAAAATGATGTCTAACCTCTATATGCTTTGCTCTTGAATGTAAAACAGGATTTTTGGAAAGATTTATTGCAGAACTACTGTCACAATAAATTTCAGTTGTATCATAAGATAATCCAAAATCTTCTAAAGTTTGCCTTATCCACAGAATCTAAGTGCAACACAGTGCAGCAGCAACATATTCAGCTTCTGTAGTAGAAAGTGCTACACAGTTTTGCTTTTTACTAAACCATGACACCAAATTATTTCCCAATAATTGACATGTGCCACTGGTACTCTTTCTATCAGATTTAGATCCTACATAATTAGCATCAGTATATCCTATAAGATCTATTGAACTATCCTTAGAATAATACCGTCTGAAATTTTTAGTTCCTTGTATATATCTAAATATTCCTTTAACTACAATAAAGTGTGATTCTTTAGGATCAGATTGAAATCTAGCATAAACACACACAGCGAACATAATATCAGGTCTACAAGCAGTCAAATAAAGTAAAGAACCAATCATACTTCTGTATTTTCTTTGATCTATAGATTTTCCTAGGTCATCAATATCTAACTTTAAAGTAGTACTACTCATAGGAGTTCCTCGAATCCTTGTATCATTAAAATTAAATTTCTTAAGCATTTCATCTACATATTTTTCCTGATTTAAAAATATACCTTTATCCATTTGCTTAATTTGAAGTCCTAGAAAATATGAAAGTTCTCCTATCATACTCATTTCAAACTAATTAGTTATCTCTTCAGAGAATATTTCTATCAACTTATCAGAGGTTGCTCCAAAGATTATATCATCCACGTATATTTGAACAACAATCTGATCTTTACCATCTCTCTTAATAAATAGAGTATGATCCACTTTTCCCATGATATAGCCTTTTTCTATTAAAAAAGTAGACAATCTTTCATACCATGATCTAGGTGCTTGCTTCAAACCATATAAGGCTTTCTTCAATTTATACACAAAGTCAAGATTTTTAATATCTTCAAATCCAGGTGGTTGTTTTACATAGACTTATGCATTAATTAAACCATTTAGAAATGCACTCTTTACATCCATTTGATATAATTTAAAATCCATATAACAAGCATAGGCCAATAATATTCTAATACTTTCTAACCTAGCCATAGGAGCAAATGTTTCATCATAATCTAATCCTTCTTCCTGTGTATACCCTTGTGCAACTAATCTAGCTTTATTCCTTATAATTTGACCAGTTTCGTTAGTTTTGTTTCTAAAGATCCACTTTGTACCTATTATGGACTGATTTTCTAGTGGAGAGACCAATTCCCATACATCATTTCTGATGAATTGATTTAGTTCTTCTTGCATTGCCACTATCTAATTTTCATCAGATAATGCTTCTTATATACTCCTTGGTTCCACCATAGAAACAAACATACACATACTATTTAAATTTACTGAAGCTCTAGTTTTAACTCCCTCATTAATATTACCAATGACTTGAGTAATGGGATGTGATGAAGAATAACGCCAATTTCTCTGATTTTCCTCAATATTCTCATCAACATCTGAAAGTCCATCACTTTCATCATTACTTTGATCATTTAAGTTCATATTTTTGATTTTCTCAGATAAATCATCAATCTCTCTATTGATCTCTAACTTATTTGGAAAATTGATCAAGTCATCATTATCAGCTTTAGATTGAGATTCTCTAAGAGAATTTTCATTGAAGCTTACATGGAGGGTTTCTTTAATAGTCCTAGAAGTCTTGTTATATACTCTATAGGCTTTACTTCTAGTAGAGTAACCTACACAAATTCCTTCATCCGATTTGGCTTGAAATTTATCCCTTTTATCCTTAGTATTAAGAATAAAACACTTGCAGCCAAATGGTTTCATATAGGAAATTTTTGGAACCCTATTAAACATAATTTCAAAAGGAGTTTTATTAACATGAGGTCTTAAATGACTTCTATTAATAACATAACAAGCTGTATTTACTGCTTCAGCCCAAAGATTTTGAGGTAACTTATGTTCATTCAACATAGTTCTAGCCATTTCTTGAAGTGATCTATTCTTTCTCTCAACAACACCATTTTGACACGGTGCTCTTGGAAAAGAAAATCTGTAATCAATGCCATGCTCATTACAATAGTTATCCATTTGATCATTATCAAATTTAGTTCCATGATCACTCCTAAGTTTTTGAATAGAGTCACTTTGCTCATTCTAAACAAAATTGCAAAACATTTTAAATTTTTCAAAAACTTCTGTCTTAGATGTTAGAAAATATATCCAAGTGTATCTAGAGAAGTCATCTACTAAAACAAATACATACCGTTTACCACCAAGACTCATGATTCTTGTTGGTCCAAATAGATCCTTATGTATAAGTTCTAAGACTCTCTTGCTTGAAATATCAGTTTTGGATTTAAAAGAGTTTTTGTGAAGTTTACCTAACTCACATGCATCACACATAAAGTTCTTTGAGTATTTAATATTTGGTAGACTTCTCACTAAATGTTTTCTAGATAGTTTATGTAACAGTCTCATATTTATATGCCCAATCCTTCTATGCCATAGATATGCATCACTAGTTTCAGCTAGCAAACATGAATTTAAATCAACTACACCAGAAGGTAAAGATAAAATACATATAGAACCATTTCTTTTAGCAATAAACTTAATTTCATTTGTATTTTTATCAATTATTTTGCATACATTGTCGTCAAACACTACATAATATCCATTTTCAGTTAGTTTTATGACACTCATCAAATTAAATCCTAGGTTTTCTTCATATAGTACATTCGAAATAACACAAGTAGGAGTTATTTGAACATTGCCCATACCTATGATTTTATCTTTGCTTTTGTTTCCAAATGTTACACTTCCTTTCATGGTAATTGCAAAATTTTGTAATAGACTTTTTTGTCCGGTCATGTGACTTGACGCTCCACTGTTCAAGATCCATTTTGATGTTGTTTCCTCCTGCAACACAAATTAAGAAAAACTTTTTCTTGGTACCCAATGTTGTTGAGGACCAAGTTCATTAAATGCATATTTCTTCTTTTTGTTTAAAAATAGTTTAACATTTTCATTTATATTCTTATTAGTTTTAAGTACTATTGATTTATCATTAGCTTCATACTCACATATACCATTATTGCTTTTGCAATCATTCTTTTTGTTTTCAGATGTAGTAGTATAATCAAGACCAAACATATTTTTATCAGATGTTAATTTATTTTGGTCATGCTTATACATTTCTGTAAGTTCATACCAAGATTTTGTACTTGTATTAACACTTTCCGTACATACAAAATCTTTTTCTACACAAGAATTTTTTGTTTTATCACATGCAGAATTAGTAATTGGTCTAATACCAGTGTATTGAATTACATGCTCAGGTTTCTAAATTTTTAGTTTACTATAATTATCTGAAATTTTAGAAACATTAGAAACTGAATTTCCAGAACAAGAAACAAGATTTTTAAAAACATTTATGGTCATGTTAGAAGTACAATTTGACAAATCACATTGATTTATATTATTACTGCATGATTCATCCCTTGAAGTACCTACTTCTACATATTTATTACCTTGTTTCATAATAAAAGGAATTTTAGTCTTAGATTTACTTGAACTGCAACTAATAAATCCATTATTGGTTTGAGATTCAAGATATTCAGGATAATCAAATCCTAAGCCAAATTTATAAGACACCGTAGGGGTACTAGTTAGTTTGTCTAACTTAGTTTGACTTAAATTCCATTTCTCAAAGGTAGAATTTAAATCTTGCTCTCTCAGTTTTAATTTATCTATCTCTAATTCAAGTTCATTTATATTGTTTCTCAACATTTCATTTTCAGATTCTATCTTTAATTTTTCAGCATTTATATTCTGTATTTGTTCATGCAAGATACATTCATTAAATCTAAATTTTTGCAAATCTCTAGCATGATTTTCATTATCACATTTAAACTTTTCTAAAGTAGTAGACAGGAAACAATTTTCTTCTTCTATAATGGATGAAGATTTTCTAATATTCTTATTTTCTAGTTTACATACTTTAAGTTTTTGTAATAATGCATGATAAGCACATAATAATTCATCAAAGTTGAAATCTGAATGACTTTCAGGATCAGATATTACCTTAGACTCATCTGCCATGAAGCACACATGAGCAACATCTTCTAACTCTTGTTCTCCTTCTGAATGTGAAGATTTTGATGATGATTCCTCAGATTCAGACTCTTCAGACGTGTCATCCCAAGTGACCTTCAAAGCCTTTTTCTTGTAAAACTTTTTCTGAGTTTTCTAAGCCGTCTTCTTCTGATTTGTCCTACTTTGCTTTTCATTTTTCCTCATAGGACAATTTGGAGAAAGATGTCTAGGTTTCTTACAATTGTAACATACATACTTTCTGGATGAAGAATTCATGTCATTCAATGATTTTGACGTTGAGGGTTTATCATTTTTGTTCCTTTGCTGTTTCCTAGCTTTCCATGCTTTCTTGAATTTCCTAGTCAGCAAAATCAAATCCTCGTCAGAATCAGTAGATATATCAGAATCTGAATTAATTTCGAAGGCTATTTCTTTCTTCATTTTTAGTTTATTGTGACTCAGTGATTCATTTAATTGAACTTCATAAGTTGTTAAATTTCCTATAAGTTCATTCATAGAATAAACATTTAAATCTCGTGATTCCTCAATTGATGTTACTTTTTGAGACCATTTAGAATTTAGGGATCTGAGAATTTTCCTCACCAAATCCTTCTGTTCAAAATTCTTTCCTAAATATTTTAAAGAGTTTATGATATCAAGAAATCTGGAAAACATCTCAGAAATATTTTCGTCTTCATGCATCTTAAAGAGTTCATACTTATGAATCAACATGTTTATTTTTGTCTCTTTAACTTGAGAAGTACCTCTATGTGAAACTTCTAATGCATGCCACACCTCATAAGCAGATTTATATGCTGACACTTTACTGAACTGTTCATAACTCAATGCACAAAATAAAATATTTAAGCCCTTAGCATTCAGAGTTTCATTTTCTTTTTTAGTAATTGTCCAAGTATTATAAGTAGTAGTTAACGAAGTATATGGTTTAGAAATCATGAACCACAACTTATGATCTATACTTTGAAGAAAAACAGTCATCCTATATTTCCAATATTCAAAATGTATTCCATCAAATAAAGGAGGACGATTAAGATTTTGGCCTTCATATAAAGAAAAATTACCATTTCCAGTAGCCATTTTACCTTAGATTTTTCAACCTATTTGATTTTAAACAGTCTAAAAACTTTAAAACAACGTGAGCCTTAAATCAATAGAGTTAAACGTATGCTTAGATATTAATTTCTGTTTAAAAACAAGGAAGGTAGAATAAGCAATGATATTAAATAAGTTGGTATCGATTTTATATCAAAGATTATTAACAAAGCTCTGATACCACTTGTAGGATCGTATGGCTATACAAGAGGGGGCTGAATTGTGTTTTTCAACATTTTCGAATTGAATTGAAACTTTAAAACTCAAAAACAAGTCGAGACATTGTTTTCATAAAATCATTTTTATTCAAGGTTTCAATTACAATATACAATTCAATTCTCCTCAGAAATTGTAGATACAATTATATTTCGATACCATGTATCATCTAAACAATTTCATAACTACAAACAGAGAAAACTAATTTGCAGAATTTAAAACTTTTCTCCCTGTTTAAGATCTTTCTTCTTCTTCTTTTTCTTCTTTAGCAATTCTTCAATGACGAATATCTTGTCTTTTCATGCCTCACCGAATTTGCTTTCTTCTAATACTTTAAATCTTCAGTGACGAAAATCTTACCTTTTTATGCTTCACTGAACTTTCTTCCACTTGAGAGATTTTCCCCGAGAAGGTGTTTTTGATCCCTGAAAAAGATTTTTCTTTTGGTGTGCAGGGATGGTTTGATCCTTGAAAAGATTTTTCGTTTTATGTGCAAGGATAAATTGATCAACTAGAATTCTATGCCTTTTATATTGTATCTTCATTTCATGCATATCTTTCACGTTTAACCACCACCAATTTTCCACTTCTCCACGTCTTTTCTTTTTCCTTCATCGAAACACACACGTTCTAACCCACGTTTATATTTCGAATTTTCTTTAATCATCTGTCTTGGATCTTTAAAAAATTTCTTGCAAAATAAACTTTCTCGTCCAAAAGTTTTTCATCAGTGCAATATGAAGTCGTTACTTTAATATTAACTAAATGAGTAACACAAGTATATATATAACTTAACGTTTCTAACTTAACAAGTTCCTCATGTGCCATTTCACGTGACAAGTATTGTAGCTAACTCAACGAACTATGTCCGTGGTGTTATGCTATCTCAACCAACCATATCTGTTGTGTTATGATAACTCAACGAACCATCTCCGTTGTGTTATGATAACTCAACGAACCAGTAATAAACAAATGTTTTTATAATAAGAATTTTACCACATGCAAAAATAACAACTTAAGTTTATAACGCTAACCTAACGCGTTGCCTTAGTGTTCAATATAGCAACTCAACGCGTTTAGTTATGTTAGCTTAACGAGTTAAACATGTGCACCTCACGTGATACAATACAACATTCGTAACTTATAATTTCACCACGTGTATAACATTAACTTAACAAGTTTGTCTCTTCTTTTACTCACTAACGTAACGAGTTATCACATGACCTATTTTAACCTTTAAGCCTCTAACTTAATGAGTTATCACGTGACCTCTATACAAACAAAACTCTAACTTAACGAGTTGTCTAAACGTGCATTGTTCATGATACAGAAGATATAACATTAAAACATATCATGCTTTTCAATAAAAACACACGTTAACTTAACGTTTAGCTAAATGAGAAATTAATGCAACGAAACGACTAGTTATTAACTTCAGATCGAATACAAACAAGTATTTATATCAGTAAGCTTTTTCTGTATTAATTGATGATTTTAATTTCTTTTCACAAGCAATAGTAATTGAGCAAATATGATTATTTTCATTCAGCACACATCATCAAAACAAAAATACTCAACAGAAGTACTCATAGGAGTTCCTCGAATCCTTGTATCATTAAAATTAAATTTCTTAAGCATTTCATCTATATATTTTTCCTAATTTAAAAATATACCTTTATCCATTTGCTTAATTTGAAGTCCTAGAAAATATGAAAGTTCTCCAATCATACTCATTTCAAACTGATTAATCATCTCTTCAGAGAATATTTTTATCAACTTATCAGAGGTTGCTCCAAAGATTATATCATCCACGTATATTTGAACAACAATTTGATCTTTACCGTCTCTCTTGATAAATAGAGTATGATCCACTTTTCCCATGATATTGCCTTTTCTATTAAAAAAGTAGATAATCTTTCATACCATGATCTAGGTGCTTGCTTCAAACCATATAAGGCTTTCTTCAATTTATACTCAAAGTCAGGATTTTTAATATCTTCAAATCCAGGTGGTTGTTTTACATAGACTTCTTCATTAATTAAACCATTTAGAAATGCACTCTTTACATCCATTTGAAATAATTTAAAATCCATATAACAAGCAGAGGCCAATAATATTCTAATACATTCTAACCTAGCCACAGGAGCAAATGTTTTATCATAATCTAGTCTTTCTCTTTCTTCTTGTGTATACCCTTGTGCAACTAATCTAGCTTTCTCAGTTTTAATTTATCTATCTCTACCTCAAGATCATTTATATTGTTTCTCAACATTTCATTTTCAGATTCTATCTTTAATTTTTCAGCATTTGTATTTTGTATTTGTTCATGCAAGACACATTCATTAAATCTAAATTTATGCAAATCTCTAGCATGATTTTCATTATCACATTTAAACTTTTCTAAAGTAGTAGACATGAAACAATTTTCTTCTTCCAGAATGGATAAAGAGTTTTCGATACTCTTATTTTCCAATTTACAAACTTTAAGTTTTTGTAATAATGCATGATAAGCACATAATAATTCATCAAAGTTAAAATCTGAATGACTTTTAGGATCAGATATTACCTCAGACTCATCTACCATGAAGCACACATGAGCAACGTCTTCTAACTCTTGTTCTCCTTCTGAATGTGAAGATTTTGATGATGATTCCTCATATTCAGACTCTTCAGACGTGTCATCCTAAGTGACCTTCAAAGCCTTTTTCTTGTAAAAATTTTTCTGTGTTTTCTATGCCGTCTTCTTCTGATTTGTCCTACTTTGCTTTTCATTTTTCCTTATAGGACAATCTAGAGAAAGATGTCCAGGTTTCTTACAGTTGTAACATACATACTTTCTGGATGAAGAATTCTTGTCATTTAGTGATTTTGACATTGAGGGTTTGTCATTTCTGTTCCTTTGCTATTTCCTAGCTTTCCATGCTTTCTTGAATTTCCTAGTCAACAAAATCAAATCCTCGTCAAAATCAGTAGATATATCAGAATCTGAATTAATTTCAAAGGCTATTTATTTCTTCATTTTTGGTTTGTTGTGACTCAGTGATTCATTTAATTGAACTTCATAAGCTGTTAAGTTTCCTATAAGTTCATTCATGGTATAAACATTTAAATCTCGTGATTCCTTAATTAATGTTACTTTCTGAGGCCATTTAGAACTTAGGGATCTGAGAATTTTCCTCACCAAATCCTTCTGTTCAAAATTCTTTCCTAAGTATTTTAAAGAGTTTATGATATCAAGAAATCTGGAAAACATCTCAGAAATACTTTTGTCTTCATGCATCTTAAAGAGTTCATACTTATGAATCAACATGCTTATTTTAGTCTCTTTAACTTGAGAAGTACCTTCATGTGAAACTTCTAATGTATGCCACACCTTATAAGCAGATTTATATGTCGACACTTTACTGAACTGTTCATAACTCAATGCACAAAATAAAATATTTAAGCCCTTAGCATTTAGTGTTTAATTTTCTTTTTCAGTAATTGTCTAAGAATTATAAGGGGTAGATAACAGAGTATATGGTTTAGAAATCATGAACCACAACTTATGATCTATATTTTGAAGAAAAATAGTCATCCTATATTTCCAATATTCAAAATGTATTCCATCAAATAAAGGAGGACGATTAAGATTTTGGTCTTCATATAAAGAAAAATTACCATTTCTAGTAGCCATCTTACCTTATATTTTTCAACCTATTTGATTTTAAATAGTCTAAAAACTTTAAAACAACTTGAGCCTTATATCAAGAAAGTTAAATGTATGCTTAGATATTAATGTCTGTTTAAAAACAAGGAAGGTAGAATAAGCACTGATATTAAATAAGTTGGTATTGATTTTATATCAAAGATTATTAACAAAGCTCTGATACCACTTGTGGATCGTATGGCTATACAAGAGGGGGCTGAATTGTGTTTTTCAACATTTTCGAATTTAATTGAAACTTTAAAACTCAAAAACAAGTCGAGACACTATTTTCATAAAATCATTTTTATTCAAGGTTTCAATTAAAATATACAATTCAATTCTCCTCAGAAATTATAGATGCAATTATATCTCGATACCACGTATCATCTAAACAATTTCATAACTACAAACAGAGAAAACTAATTTGCGGAATTTAAAACATTTCTCCCTGTTTGAGATCTTTCTTCTTCTTCTTCTCTTTCTTCTTTAGCAATTCTTCAGTGACGAATATCCTGTCTTCTTATGCTTCACCGAATTTGCTTTCTTTTGATACTTTAAATCTTTAGTGACATATATCTTACCTTTTTATGCTTCACTAAATTTTCTTCTAGTTGAGAGATTTGCCCCGAAGAGGTGTTTTTGATCCCTGAAAAGATTTTTCATTTGATGTGCAGGGATAATTTGATCGACGAGAATTCTATGCCCTTTTATACTGTATCTTCATTTCATGCATATCCTCCACGTTTAATCACTACCAGTTTTCCACTTCTTCACATCTTTTCTTTTTCCTTCATCAGAAGACACATGTTCTGACCCATGTTTACATTTTGAATTTTCTTTAATCATCAGTCTTGGATCTTTGAAAAATTTCCTGCAAAATAAACTTTCTTGTCCAAAATTTTTCATCAGTGTAATAAGAAGTCATTACTTTATTGTTAACTAAACGAGTAACATAAGTATATATATAACTTAACGTTTCTAATTTAACGAGTTCCTTATATGCCAATTCACATGACTAGTATTGTAGCTAACTCAACAAACTAAGTCTGTGGTGTTACGTAGCTCAACGAACCATCTCCGTTGTGTTACAATAACTTAACAAACCAGTGATAAACAAATGTTTTTATAATAAGAATTTTACCATGTGCAAAAATAACTTCAGTTTATAATGCTAACCTAACACGTTGCCTTAGTGTTCAATATAGGAACTCAACGCGTTTAGTTATGTTAAACATGTGCACCTCACGTGATACAATATAACATTCATAACTTATAATTTCACCACATGTATAACACTAACTTAACGAGTTCGTCTCTTCTTTTACTCACTAACTTAACGAGTTCTCATGTGACCTAATTTAACCTTTAAGCCTTTAACTTAACGAGTTCTCACGTGATCTCTATACAAATAATGCTCTAACTTAATGAGTTGTCTGAACGTGCACTGTACATGATACAGAAAATATAACTTTAAAACATATCATGCTTTTCAATAAAAACACATGTTAACAACTTAGTATAATTTCAGATCCAATATAGACAAGTATTTATATCAATAAACTTTTTTTGTATTAATTGATGATTTTAACTTCTTTTCACAAGCAATAGTAATTGAGCAAATATGATTATTTTCATTTAGCACACATCATCAAAACAAAATACTCAACAGTTTTTATGCTTAATTTTGTTGGGAATCAAAAATTACAATATCAATAGGATATATGAAGTTTTTGATTTTAATTAAGACATCCTCTATTTTTCCTCTAAGGTATCTTATACTTCTATCAGCTAATTGAATAATAGTCCTAATAGGGATTAAGCTTTCTAATCCTAAGGATGCAAATATATCACTTGGCATAACATTTATACATGCACCTAAGTCTATTAAGGTTCTTTCTAGAATGATATTTCCTATGGTGCATGATATAATAGGAATTCCAAGATCAGATAACCTTTTAGGAATTTGTGGCAGAAATAGGGAACTACTTTACTCAGCTAAAAATACTTTCCTTAAAACTTTTCGCTCTCTTTTTTTAGTACACCAATCCTTAAGAAATTTAGCACAAGGTGGCATTTTTTGCAATAAGTCTAACAAAGGAATGTTAACTTGTACTTTTTCAAAAATTTCTCTAATTTTTTCTTGTTTTTTAGGAAATGTCTATTGTAATCTTTTAGGATAGGGTACTAATGATTGTGATTTAAAAGATTCTTTTTCTTTCATTTAATTTATTTGGTCATTTTTAGTCTCATTTTCAGATTCATATTTTTCTTCATTGATTTCTATATTTTCAGTTATTACATTTTCATTATCATTTTGATTTTTTCTCTTATCCACCTTCATATTATTTTCTTTTTGAATTCTTGGTGGTATATCAGTTCCAGATCTTAATGTTATACATTCATCTTCCAGATTTTCGTTACATTCTTGATGTTCTTGTATATCATTTTCGTGATTATGATCTTCAACTATTTTTAGTTTTAAATTGCATTCTTTAAATTCTATTGCATTAGTATTTTCTTTTGTTTGTATGTCTTGCAAATTATGCAGATCTGTAACATGAAAGTTTTCATTTGTGTTTTCTTGTTGCATTACTTGTAATTTCATTGTAAATTCATCCAATGCTTTTAGTTTTCTTTCCAAATCATCTAATCTCATTGCATTCAATTTTTGATCAATTTTCATTATGGTTTTTTCAGTTTCGTAAATGATATTAATTTTAGGTTCTGAATATTCTTCTCTATAGTTTAATTGGTTGACTTCCTGTTGTTGAAACATATATTGTTCCAGTTTGTTCATGTTTTTCTCTAAGCTATGCTCCAGTCTATTATACCTATCTCAAACTTCCTTGTCTCTCAACATATTACACATTCTAAGCTGACCATTAGTTGGGTAAACCATAGGATTCTCATACTAAGATCTATTATATTGAAGATAATTCATTTGTTGTTCATGTGATCTAACCATTTGCAATCGTCTCAATTTCACACAATTAGAAATGTCGTGACCTTCCAACTTACAAAATTCACATATGCTAACTACAACTTTCAGAAATCTTTGAGCATAAGCATATGTCATATTCTCAATTATAGAATAAAACACACAACACTCCTCTTGCTATTAAAACAAAACAGCACTTACAGTTGCTTAGCTTCTCAATCCCTGGCAACGGCGCAAAAAAACTTGTTTGGTTGTGAAAGATTAAATCAAACAACTTGTTTACTTTGTCTTTATGCTTATATCAATAATTACTTTTAAAAGTAAACTAACAACCTTTCACACAAATTAGATATTAATTCCAATTTGTATTTTAACTACAAGTGCACAATGTATATTGTATTTGTGTGCAAGTATAGGTCGATCCCATATAGATTGAGTAAGAATTGTGTACTGTCCTGATTTTTATATTAGAGTTTATATGTTCAGTTAAGCACTCCGTTGAGTTACAGTTAACACAACAAACTAAGTTCGTGGAGTTATAGCTAACTCAACGTACTAACCTCGTGGACTTAAGTTAACTCCACGAGCCTATCTTTTCAGTTAAATACTACTATTTACAAAGGAATCCGGCTAACCATTGGGCGATTCCATAGATTGTAAATAACATCAATTAAGCTCTTTAATGCTAGTTGATATTAGATTTATCATTAAGTAACACTAACATTCAGATATTTCAAACAGTAACCCTTAAAATCTTTATGTATCTGGAATGAATCAATTTCAGTAAACTATAAAACTATTTTCTATTTTCTAAATCAAACAAACATAAAGCATTCACAATACTGACAATGATAACATTAATCACGATACAAAACAAACAATACAACACTTAAATACTTAAATACTAAATGTAAACACAAATAAGTTGTTGTTTTTGGTATTTTTGTTTTGATATGTTCATGAAAATGAGTGAAAGGTGAAATGTAAAAATCTCTATCGATAGTAAATAATTCCGTCACTACATGCGACATGATTACACCACTGAAAACTTAATCACTTACAATCTTGTCTCCTCTCCCTATAGAATCGCGAGTCTAGAATTGCAAGATGATCTCCTCAGCATACTGGCATCAACCCAAAACCAAGGCTAGAAGCTTTATGTTCTCTTGAGATATGAGTTGGTGCTTGGTGAAAATGGCTTCCCTTCCTATGACACGATCACTCCTCACAATGGTTGTCAAGGATCGTGTTTGGCTCGGAATCGACTCAACATCAGGAAAGTATCCTCACTGACCTCCAATGGTTGGTGATTATGGTGATGGTGGTGTGGAGCTTCAAGGAACTTCCAACGCTTCTTGCAGTTAGCGCGGTCCTCCACCTCTACACACACACCTTCTTCATCTTTTCTCCTTTTCTTTTATATTTCTTAGTAGTAACTGCTTCTACTTAGATTTCCTTCATTCATATCAACAATGGTGATTTCTTCTTCCTTCCACGAGTGAATTCCTATGTGATACGTGCAATTGTGGTTTTCCTTCGAATGTCCTATTTCTGTAACTGCTATAGTGGCATATTAGAAAATAAATGGTCCGTGGAGTTACAGATAACTCAACGGACTTACTTCATTGATTTAACTATAAAACACGTGCAATAAAGAAATAAGCTACTAACATAATGCGTTACCTTAGTGTGTATTCATGTAACTCAACGTGTACAGTTATGCTAACTTAATGAGTTAAACATGTGCATCTCACGTGATCTACTAAAGCATTTAAATTCAACACGTGCATAATTCTAACTTAACAAATTTAGATATTTCAGACATTTAAGAACCTAACTATCTGATGCCCAGATGCATTTCAGATAGTTAATAGATAACTTAGCGAAAATCCACTTAAGTCATGCATTAAGGTTTCAACACATGCATTCCAGGAAATAATAAAATATTCTTTTAAAGCATACTATCTGGTACATGCAGTATAACTCTCCGAAATAACAAAAAGTTCGGATACTTAAGAATTTTACAGCTTGCAATTTACTGACAATTCAGAAATATACTAAATTAACATTTATTCCCTGAAATTATGTAGATTCTTTCATTAAAGCTTATAACAGTGCAATTATAACATAATGGCTTAATTCTCATATGATAAGCTAAATATTATGCAATTAACCATCATTTAACTGTTAATATTATGCACTTTTTCATTCTAAACAGTAATTTATCTTTGTATGAAGGCTACAATCTTAACTGTCCTCCTTTATTTGATGGAATACATTTTGAATATTGGAAATATAGGACGATAGTCTTTCTTCAAAGTATAGATCATAAGTTATGATTTCTAAACCATATACTCTGTTAACTACTCTTTATAATATTTAGATAGTTACTAAAAAAGAGAATGAAACTCTAAATGCAAAAGGCTTAAATATCTTATTTTGTGCATAAAGTTATGAACAGTTCAATAAAGTGTTGACATATAAATCTACTTATGAGGTGTGGCATGCAATAGAAGTTTCGTATGAAGGTACTTCTCAAGTTAAAGTGGCTAAGATTAATATGTTAATTCAAAAGTATGAACTCTTTAAGATGTATGATAATGAAAGTATTTCTGAGATGTTTTCTAAATTCCTAGATATTATAAAATCTTTAAAATGCTTAGGCAAGAATTTTGAATAGAAGGATTTGGTGAGAAACTCTCAGATCCCTAAGTTTTAAATGGTCATAAAAAGTAATTACAATTAAGGAATCACGAGACTTAAATATCTATACTATAAATGAACTTATAAGAAATTTGACTACTTATGAAGTTTAATTAAATGATTTCCTGAGTCATAATAAATTCAAATTGAAGAAAGAAATTATCTTCGAAATTAATTCAGATTTTGATATCTCAACTGATTCTGATGAGGACTTCATTTTGTTAACTAGAAAATTCAAGAAAGCATGGAAAACTAGGAGATAGCAAAGAAACAAAAATGACAAACCCTCAACATCAAAATCTCTGAATAAAAAAGATACTTCATCTAAAAAGTATGTATGTTACAACTATAAGAAACCTAGATATCTTTCTCCAGATTGTCCTATAAGGAAAAATAAAAAAAAGTAGGACAAATCAGAAGAAGGCTTAGAAAACTCAAAAAAGTTTTATAAGAAAAAAGTTTTGAAAGTCACTTGGGATGATATGTTAGAAGAATTTGAATTTAAGGAATTATCGTCAAAATTTTCACATTCAAAAGAAGAAAAAGAGATAGAAGATGTTGCCAACGTGTGCTTCATGGTAGATGAATCTAAGGTAGTTTCTATCTTGAAAATCATTCAGATTTTGACTTTGATAAATTATTATGTGTTTATAATGCATTATTGCATAAACTTAAAGCTTGTAAATTGGAAAATAAGAATATTAGAAATTCCTTGTCCATTGTGGAAGAAGAAAATTATTTCTTGTCTAAAACTTTAGGTAAATTTAAATGTGATAATGAAAAGCATGCTGCAAATTTGCATAGATTTAAATTTAATGAATCTATTCTGCATGAACAAATATAGAATATAAATACTGAGAAATTAAAGATAGAATCTGAAAATGAAAAACTAAGAATCAACATAAATGATATTGAGTTAGAAATTGATAAACTAAAACTAAGAGAGCAAGAGTTAAATTCCACAATTGATAAATGAAATTTAAGTCAAACAAAGTTAAACAAACTAACTAGTACTCTAGGGGTGTCTTATAAATTTGGCTTAGAATTTGATTATCTTGAATACTTTGAATCTCAAGCCAATAAAAGATTTATTAGTTGCAGTTCAAGTAAATTTAAGACTAAAATTCATTTTATTATGAAACAAGGTAATAGATACATAGAAATAGGTTCTTGAAGGGATGAATAATGCAATAATGATATAAATCAATGTAATTTATCTAAATATACTTCTAATATGACAATTAATGTTTTTAAAAGTCTTGTTTCATGTTTTGGAAATTCAATTACTAATGTTTCAAAAATCTAAAATACTTGTAGTAATCTAGAAATTCAGAAACCTAAGCATGAAATTTAAAATATTAGTATTAGACCCATTACTAGTTCTACATGTTCTTTATCTAACAATTCATGTGTAGAAAAAGATTTTGTATGTATTGAAAATTTAAATACAAGTACAAAATCTTGGTATGATCTTATTGAACTATATGAGTATGACCAAAATGAATTAACATCCAATAAAAATTAGTTTGGTCTTAGTTATACTACATTTGAAAAAAAAAAGAATGTTTATGAAAGAAATAATTCTTTAAGTGAGTATAAAGCTAATGATAAATCAATAATACTTACAAATAATAAGATTATAAATGAAAATGTTAGATTGTTCTTAAACGAAAAGAAGAAATATGTTTTTAATGAACTTGGTCCTCAAAGACATTGGGTACCAAGAAATAGTTCTTCTTAATTTGTTTTTACAGGAGAAAACAATATCAAAATGGATTTTGGATAGTGGAGTATCAAGTCACTACATGACTAGACAGAAAAGCCTACTAACAATTTTACAAATGCTAAGAAAGAGTGTGTAATATTTGGAAATATAAGCAATGATAAAATCATATGTATAGGAAATGTTTAAATAACTCTTATTTGTGTTATTTCAAATGTACTATATGTAGAAAACCTAGGATTTAATCTGCTAAGTGTTATACAACTAATTGATAATAGATACTATGTACTGTTTGAAGATAAGATATGCAAAATTATTGATAAAATTATAGATGAACTTAAGTTTATTGCTAATAGAAAAGGTACTGTATGTATTTTATCTTTACCTTCTAGTGCAATTGATTTAAATTCATATTTGCTAGTTGAAACTAGTGATGCATATCTTTGGTATAGAAGGATCAGGCATATAAGTATGAAACTATTGCATAAATTATCTAGTAAAAATTTAGTAAGAGGTTTACCAAAGATTAAAGACTCAAAAGATTTCATGTGTAATGCATGTGAGCTAGGTAAACTTCATAAAAACTCTTTTAAATTCAAAAATGATATATCAAGCAAGAGAGTCTTAGAACTTATACATATGAATCTTTTTAGATCAGCAAGAACTATGAGTCTTGGTGGTAAACAGTATGTATTTGTTTTAATAGACGACTTCTCTAGATACACTTGGGTATATTTTCTAGCATCTAAAATAGAAGTTTTTGAAAAATTTAAAATATTTTGCAATCTTGTTCAAAATGAACAAAGTGTCTCTATTCAAAAACTTAGGTGTAATCATGGTACTGAATTTGAAAATGATTAAAAGGATATCTACTATAAAGATCATGACATTGACCACAGATATTCTTTTCCAAGAGCACTTTGTCAAAATGGTGTTGTTGATAAAAAGAATTGATCACTTTAGGAAATGGTCATAACTATGTTAAACGAACATAGTTTACCTCAAAATCTCTAGGCTAAAGTAGTTAATATAGCTTGTTATATTATTTATAAAAGTCACTTAAGACCTCTTGTTAATAAAACTCCTTTTGAAATTATGTATGGTAGGGTTCCAAAAATTTCCTATATAAAACCATTTGGCTATAAATATTTATTCTTAACACTAAGGATAAAAGGGATAAATTTTAAGCCAAAGCGAATGAAGGAATTTTTGTAGGTTACTCTATTAGAAGTAAAACCTATAGAGTTTAAAACAAGACTTCTAGAACCATAAAAGAAACTCTTCATGTGAGCTTTAACGAAAATTCATTTAGAAAATCAAAATCTAAAGATGATAATGATGATATCATTAGTTTACCAAAAGAATTAGAGATTGATAAAGAGATTGAAGATTTATTTGAGAAAATTAGAAATATGAACTTGAATGATCAAATTGATGATCAAGGTGATACACTTTCAGATGTGGATGAGAATAATGAGGAAAATCATAGAAATTGACGTTATTCTTCATCACATCCTATCACTTAAGTCATTGGTGATATTAATAAAGGAATTAAAACTAGAGCTTCATTAAATTTAAATAGTATGTATATATTTGTTTCTATGGTGGAACCAAAGAATATAGATGAAGCCATATCCAATGAAAATTGGATATTAGCAATGCAAGATGTGTTAGAACCCTTATGTTTTGATAATGTAAAAATCCATGTGAGGAATCAAGTTGTATTTCATAAGATAGTTATAGAAGATAGTTCAGTTAGCTGCAGGTTAGAAGAAGGAATTTTTAAAAAGTTCCAAGAGAAACTATCTGAAAGAGGAATAGTTTCGGAAGGTTCTAGGTAAAACTATCCAAAAGGGAAAAGAGCTTTGAAAACTTTGAAATAAAGTTTCGGAAGGTTTCAAGAGAAACTATCTGAAAGGCAAATGTTTTTGGAAGGTTTCAAATGGTAAACCGAAACTAGAGAAAAACATGTGCAGAACTTAAAGTATCACGTGACATAGAGAAAAATAACTGTTCAAGATATCAAATACTTTCAAAAGGATCTTTCAGAAGGTTTGAAGTGAAACTATTCGGAAGTCAAGTCATTTCAGAAGGTTTCAAATTCAAGGAGTTCAAACTTCAGGAAACCTTACATGACAAAATTAAATATTCATGTGACAGGTATAAAAAGCCTTTGGAGAGTTTAAGAAATGATTTTGGAAGGTTTCAAATGAAACATTCTAAAAGATAGAATAAATCGAAAGGTTTCAAGCTAAATGTCTGAAATACAATTAAAACCATGTGCCTAACTTAAATCTCACGTGACAGGAATATGAGAGTAACTATTTGACCCTTCGAATAGTTTCAAAGATAGTTTTTGGAAGGTTTCAACATGAAACTATTCAAAAATCTAATAAAATTGGAAGGTTACAAAAAGGTAGTATATTAAATGATAACTTTCTATTTATAGAACTAGTAGATCAGTAAGTATAGTAGAATAAATCTGTTAAAGAGAAATATGATTGTTGGATTTACAAATATAAATACAACTAGATTATTGAACAACAAGTAGAGTTGAGAAAATAGAGATACATAGAATATACATTGTAGATCCTCTTCCATTACAGAAGAAAATATACTTCAAATCATATACAATAGAGAATAGATTGAGAAAGTTGAATTCAAGAGAAGATTCTCAAAGCTCTCCATGCATTGAAAGTCTGGTCTAAGAAGGATCATTGGTTCATGGCTTCAACTAGAAAGCTGCACACTGTGTTGGTTTGAGTTTTGACTTAAAAACTCAAAGAGATTGGTTGCTGAGTTTTGACTTGAATGCTCTAGGTTGGTTTGCTAAAGTTTTGACCTAAAACTTCTAAGAGGTGTTGGTTGGAGCTACAACAAGAAAGTTCAAGTGAATGGTTGGTACTTGCTTCGATCTGAAAGTAAGTATATGTAAGTGTTTGAACACTTAGTAAAACTCAAGTGATCCTTGAGGGTGGACTAGCCAAGTTGGTGAACCACCTAAAAATTCCTTGTATTCTTATTTATGTTTTCCACTATGCATGATTTATTTACCTATTTAATACTTGTGCATATTGATTAATCAAATAAGTTAGAAAAGCTTAAAATGACACATAGATCACCATTCACCCCCCTTTAGTGAGCCATTTGGTCCTAACAATTGGTATCAGAGTAGGTTGATCTCATTTTATAGATTTAACCATCTGAGATCATGACATTAATTCATAGAGAGGGTTAGAATATCTATCATCCACCCATGTTTCATGGTAACTGATAGGAAATGTTTATACTTAAGAGGGGGGTGAATTAAGTATCATGCAAATTTAGTAGTATATTTGGTCCCTTTTTAAATCTAGGTAAAGCGGAAATAAAATAGAGATTAAAACACACAAACAATTTATAGTGGTTCCCCTCAACCTAGGTACGTCCACTCCTTGAGTCCTTACTTAAGAATTCACTATCCTTAGGAGTTTTTGGTTCACTCAAAACCTAGTGTCTCTAGCTTTAATCAAAAGCTAGATCAACTTTAACAAGGCAGTGATCCTTTGTCAAGTTCTCCTTCTAACTATATGAACCCTTGCATAGGTACTGTGCTAACTATACTAGCCTATGTATAGTTATCTACACAACTTTACGTGCTCCCATAAAGTTCCTCTAAAACTCTTTTGAAAGAATACCTTTCAGAGTTTCTTCCACAACATCCCTTGTGAATAAGTTCTCTTTTTTAATTAAATGATTTAATGCAAAGAGGAATTAATCATGAAAGCATAAACATAATACAACTTTCCTCTTGTAGATATGGCAACACTTAAATCTTTAAGTAATTTCTTTGTTGCTTCGGAGTTCCTTTTGATAACTTTTAGCTTAAGTTCTTCATGTATCTTCAAGTCTTCTTAGAATTTTCTCTCTAGAGTTTTTGCCAAAAGGCAACTCACTTACAAACATTGATTTTACTCAATTTATATTTCATTGAGAAAATATAACTATTTGCACACAATCCTACAACACGTTCTTTCTCTTCTAGATTTTCTGCAACTACTTACTACATGATTGTTGAGACATAATTGGTTCGTGAAGTTAGCAAAACTCAACGAACTTACTCCGTAGACTTAACAATAACTCAATAGACCTACTTCGTGGAGTTAGCTTTACTCAACGAACTTACTTTGTGGACTTAACTATAACTCAATGGATTTGCTTCGTGGAGTTTACTTAACAGACTTACTTCGTCGACTTAACTTTACTCAATGGACTTACTTCGTGGACTTAACTTTTTCTGAACCATAATCTTTTAATCTTGTCTTTTTCAAATCGATATCTAATTGCCATATATAAATATTTTGACCGAGTCTTTTGTAATATGGTGAAACGTGTGTATGTTTACATGCGTGCCATGTGTCATCTGCAAAACAATTAATCCTGCACCAAAACTTTGATTAAATAAAACTATAATAATTAAATGCATTCATCAAAGTCCTAACATTACGACCCTTCATAGAGTTATGCCCATAACTTTACGAACTTATGCAAAGCAGAATATTACGAACATCCATAAACTTATCTCCTTAACTTTACAAACTCCTACAGGTTGATACGTGTAAAATATAATTCTATATCTTTTTATAAACTACCTATGCTAGACTTATAACTTTACGAACCCCATTAGGAAATAACCTTATGAAGGTTCGTCAAGTTATCCTAATAACCTTATAGATTCTATATATCATAAGTTTATGAAGGTCCTTAACGTTAAAGTCATATCTTTATGAACTTAAGACTTAACTTATATAAATCCATAACTTTACAGTTGTTCATCAATTTATCATCTTAAGTATATAAGTTGCCGTAAAATTATATACTAAAATTAAATTTAGAGTTTTAAACTAGAGTTATAAGTCAGATAAATTTCCGATTATACTTAAACATTATGTACTTGATATTATTTATGAAATTCATCATTTTGCATACTTTAAAAAATCATTTTATCACTCATCAAAATCTATCAATATTAATGAATAAGAACATTATCCTTAACAATCTCCCCCTTTTTGATGATGACAAAACTTTTCAAATAAGTCAAACATGCAATAAGAAATTTAACATTTCATAAACATTTAGCATTTAACATACTCATTTTACTTCCTAAAATAAAATTCAAACCATTTAGGCAATCATTTGATTCAACATATTTGAAATGTAACTTCTCCCCCTTTTTATTATTTCAAAAAGTAAACAGGTACAAATGGTTTTACATTACATGAATACAAGTGAAGATTTGCAACTACAACTTGTCTTTTAAGTTTTCAATATCTGCCTGCATTATTGCCATTGTTTTTTTTGTAGTTGTTTGATCCTTGCAAGTAGCAGAAGGTTAGTTGAAGATCTATCTTCAAAAGAGGAGGGTTCTATCTGTGTATGTGTTTGATCTCCTGAAGTAGATGGTACTATGGTAATTGATTGTCTATAAGTTGATGTAGTGTCATTTACTGCAAATTGTGTAAAATCATTTATAGTCAAATACCTTGACCTTTGCTGACAGATTGTCCATTTGGCCAAAGATAAAGATCCACTTAGTAATCTATATATGGCATCTCCAAAAAATAATTTTGTTTTGACATATTTCAGTTTGGAGTTAAATACCCTATACCAATTTACTTGGATCATGTTCATGACAGCATAAGTGACCAATTTAACAAACTGGCTTAATTTCAATTCATGCCCTTACCTTTGATATATTGTTCTTATAAGAACAAAGGCAATAATTGAACTTTTCCATTAAGATATTTCATTTTGTTTAATAGTGGAATTGCAGGATCTATGCAAAGACATGATTTAATATCTAAATCTTTCCAACCTAAGCCAACTGTAGTTTTTAAAATTTCCAAAATAGTATTTCTTAAACCTAGCTACTGATAACATAGTTCAAGACATAACTCAATATCTTATTCTTCAATGTTGGTTATCAGTCGGCCTTCCACTTCAATTAAATTACTATAAAATACAAGTACTAAACCATTGATATAAGAAAAAATATTTTCTTCTTGAAAATCTTGATTAGCCCTTGAAATTCAAATAATCCATAGATGTCCTACAATTTTCTCCAGTCTATAGGTCTGCTATAAAGTATGTCAGAAGATTTATAGACCTTATACTTCTCTTGAGCTGCTTGATTTTGGAAGTATAGTGGAGAAAATTCTATATCAGGAAATTGTTGAAGTGGTGATTTTTCTATTAACTCAACTAGTCTTTGAATAGTCTCTTCAATATGAGTTCCAAATGATTCGTCTTTATGTTGTTATTCAATAATTGGAGGAGGGATTGTTGTATGTGTTGAATCGTGACTATAAGTAGTATATCTATGATCTACATTAATACCCTCATCCATTGGTGTAGTGATATTCACAAAAGTATCCTATATACTTGTTTTTGTAATATCAGCTAATGGAGATTTTGCTATTTCTGTATTTTCAAAATCTATACTATCTATAAGCTCATTCAAAATTTCTCTAATAATGACAGCTAGATTGATTGGAGAAGGAGTAGGAATCACTAGGTCATCAAAATGTGGTTGTGAAGTAGTGGATTGACTAGAAGAAGTTGCATGGGAACTTATTGTTCTCATCTTGTGAGTGTAAGTTTGAGGAAATTGTTCAAACTTCCTTTTCCTAATAATCAAGGGAAGTTATTCTTCGTCATCACTTTCTTTGTGTCCTTCAACTAGACCTTTTAATTTTCTACTATTTTCTATTTCAAACTACTTCTTTTTCCACTTTCTATATTGAATTCCTTCTCTTTTCCATTTGTCAAATTCTTTGGAGGCTGCCATATGTGCTTCTTGTATTGATAATTTTGCATCCAATAGAATTTTGACAAAGTTTGCAAATAACTGCCTTTCATCTTGATTTTCAAGAGTGTATGGTAGAGTAGTATCTTGTACTGTATTATCTCCTATAGCATCTTCAGCTTCAATTTGATTCTTTCTGCACTAATCAAACTCAATAGAAGCTTGATATTTGGCAGTTGATAGATCCTCTCCAACTACTAATAATAAATGTACTATCTCCTCATATCTAGGTTTATCAAACAGTAAATGAGGAGTGAAGAACAATGGTGCTTCTTCCCATTCTTCTTTAGGAGCATTTTTCTGTGATTGTTTAACTATACATTGTCCATATTCTATGTTTTCAAATTTATAAGTTTTTCTAGTAGCTTAAACATATATTTCCTGTTGAATCTAGAAAATAGATTTCTTTTTAATCAGTTCATGAGCTACTGTATTGAGAGGTTGTAAAGCTTTTTCTTTTGCTACCTCTTTTTCAATGACTCTTTTAACTTTAGTAGCAAACTCTTTAGTTGACAAAATATTCTCTAAGTTACACAACCTAGTTATTTGACAATATTGAATGTGTAACTGTTCCGTCTATTTTACCATGTCAGACTTTTTCAACCTTTTGTCATTATGCCAATACGCTGCAACTTGATGAAAAATAGTAAAATCTACCTTGCTTTCCTAGTCTAAAGATCTTTGAGCCATTGTGTCCTAGCTTTTCATCTATAATTTCTATCTTAGCTCCATCAGGTTTTAGGTAGAAGATGATGAACCAAATGAGGTTTTAGGCAAAGTACCAAACCTTAAATATATAAAGTTTATCGGGTAAATAGATTTTAAATTAATTCAACTTTGATTAATATAGTTAGTATCCAAAAATTATAAGTTTACGAACTCTTTCGTAACGTTATGGCTTTAAGATTACAAAATTAATTTATATATATAAAGAAATTTTTTCATTTTTACACAACCAAATATGTCTTCGTAAACTTAATGCATTAACTTTACGAGGTTTTATAAACTTACCCTAGTTAATAGTACGAGGTTTGTATACTTAAATCTTAAGTTTACGAGGTCTCATAAACTTAGCTAACTATCTAGGCTTGATTAAAAATTGTGAATGTACTTCCTAAATATTTCTTAGTTTTTATAAGTTTTTCTTAGTTTTTATCAGGTTTTCTCAGTATTTTTCAACTTTTCCCCCTTACACATGTGCACTAAGCTTAAACAGTAACTGTAATGAAAAATAATAATGAAACAAACTAAAAAGAAGTAGATACTAAAAGAAATAAATACTGAAAGAAGTAAACAAAATATAATATACCATGTAATTTTTTGTTTAACATTTCATGTGCTTCTAATCGTAATATCATATTAGAAAACTTACAGTTTCAAATACGAAATCAAATATGATTTGATATATAGATTTCTTTAGCATAACCAATTTATTGCAAACTTTCAATCTCATATAGAAGTATAAATAGTGTATCTTTATGAAACACAATTAGATATTGACATATATTAGTGTATCATGTTAGTAATAAGTTAATCTTTTGAACTATTTCACCAACTTATATATATATATATATTTTTCATACATATATTAAATCCATTAACAACTAGACTTTCTATTATACCCTTGTACCAAGCTTTTAGTCAACAATCCTAAATCAATTTAGACCTTAGGTTGCTAGATTTTAAGATATCCCTTCGTACCTACTAGCTCAAGTATAATAGGCTTATGGGACTACTTTTTTTTATTAATACATATCAATTGGACTTTTGTCTATTGATATTCTAAAAATAAAACAAAAGTGAGATGATGCTATTGTTAGATATCAATTCTGAATAATAGAAATTAAGATACAGATTTATAACTTCATATGAAGGATTTTAGTTGTCAACTCTTCAATCATACTTAGTTTCTCTTCTAACAATCAAATCAAAATTTGAAATATTTATCTGAACATAAGTTTATCTTCTAAAATTAGATTTTCAGCACATTTAATGTTAACATTTTAACTGATACTATATAATTGTCAAATCATATGAAAATAATTAACATTCACAATATCAAAAACATCGTAAATTAGTTAAAACATTAAAATACCTAAAATCAGGATGCACTAGATAGCTTTTCATACATCATGTAGTTTGCATACACCTAAATTTCTTCTTAGATTTGAAAAAGTATTTTCATCTAATGGTTTAGTAAATAGATTTGCTAATTGTTTAGTAGTAGGAATAAAATTTAATTTAATTTAATCTTTCCTTTTAGAACATTATCCCTTAAGAAATGATGTCTAACTTCAATGTGTTTTGACCTAGAGTGTAATATAGGATTTTTGGAAAGACTAATAGCAAAACTACTATCACATAGAATGCACTGGATAGCTTTTTAAACATCACGTTGTTTGCATACACCTAAATTTCTTCTTAGATTTGAAAAGGTATTTTCATCTAATGGTTTAGTAAATAGATCTGCTAATTGTTCAGTAATAGGAATAAAATTTAATTTAATCTTTCCTTTTAGAACATTATCCCTTAAGAAATGATGTCTAACTTTAATGTGTTTTAACTTAGAGAGTAATATAGGATTTTTGGAAAGACTAATAGCAGAACTATCACATAGAATTTTAATTTGTACCAAATGTATTCCAAAATCTTTTAGGGTTTGTCTAATCCATAAAACTTGAGCATAGCATAATGAAGTTGCCACATATTTAGCTTCGGTAGTGGACAAAGCAACACAATTTTGTTTCCTACTACACCAAGAAACTAAAGAATTTCCTAATAGTTGACATGTTTCACTTGTACTCTTTCTATCTGATTTGCTCCCTACATAATCAGCATCACTATACCCTATAAGATCTATAGAACTGTCTTTAAAGTAGAATATACCATAATTTGGAGTGCCCTGAAGATATCTAAAAATTCTCTTAACAACATTTAAATGAGACATTTTAAGATGTGCCTAAAACCCTGCACACACATAAACATAATATCTGATACCACTAAACATAATATCTAGTCTACTAGCTATTAGGTATAATAGAGATCTAATCATACTCTTATATTTCTTTTGGTCTATTGGTTTTCCTATACTATCTTTGTCTAGCTTTAGAGATGTACTCATAGGTGTGACTTTAATTTTAGTATTTGTAAACTCAAACTTTTTAAACAACTCATTTGTATATTTTTCCTGATTTATAAAAATTCCTTTAATAGTTTGTGTAGGATCGTATGGCTACACAAGAGAGGGGTGAATTGTGTTTTTCAACATTTTTGAATATAATTGAAACTTTAAAACTCAAAAACAAGTCGAGACACTATTTTTATAAAATAATTTTTATTCAAGGTTTCAATTACAATATATAATTCAATTCTCCTCAAAAATTGTAGAGGCAATTATATTTCGATACTATGTTTCATCTATACAATTTCATAACTACAAATAGAGAAAACTAATTTGCGAAATTTAAAACATTTCTCCCTGTTTGAGATCTTTCTTCTTCTTCTTCTCTTTCTTCTTTAGCAATTCTTTAATAACAAATATCTTGTCTTTCTCTACTTCACTGAATTTGCTTTCTTCTGATACTTTAAATCTATAGTGACAAAAATCTAACCTTTTCTGCTTCACTGAATTTTCTTCCATCTGATACTTCAAATCTTCAATGACATATATCTTACCTTTTTATGCTTCACTGAATTTTCTTCCACCTAAGAGCTTTTCCTCGAAGAGGTGTTTTTGATCATTGAAAAGATTTTTCTTTTGGTGTGCAGGGATAATTGATCAACGAGAATTCTATGCCTTTTATACTATATCTTCATTTCATGCATATCATCCACATTTAATCACTATCAGTTTTCTACTTCTTCACGTCTTTTCTTTTTCCTTCATCAAAATACACACATTCTGACCCATGTTTACATTTCAAATTTTCTTTAATTATCAATCCTGGATCTCTAAAAAATTTCTTGCAAAATAAACTTTTTCTTCCAAAATTTTTCATCAAGTATAATAAGAAGTCGTTACTTTAGTGTTAACTAAACGAGTAACACAAGTATATATATAACTTAACGTTTCTAAATTAACGAGTTCCTCATGTGCCAACTCACGTGACAAGTACTGTAGTTAACTCAACGAACTATCTCTGTGATGTTACGCTAACTCAACGAACCATCTCCGTTGTGTTACAAATAACTCAACGAACCAGTAATAAACAAATGTTTTCATAATAAGAATTTTACCACATGCAAAAATAACAACTTAAGTTTTCTAACGCTAACCTAACACGTTGCCTTAGTATTCAATATAGCAACTCAGCGCGTTTAGTTATGTTATAGCAACTCAACGCATTTAGTTATGTTAACTTAACGAGTTAAACATGTGCACTTCACGTGATACAATATAGCATTCGTAACTTATAATTTCACCATGTGTACAACACTAACTTAAGGAGTTTGTCTCTTCTTTTACTCACTAACTCAACGAGTTCTCACGTGACCTATTTTAACCTTTAAGCCTCTAACTTAACGAGTTCTCACGTGATCTCTATAGGAACAACACTAACTTAACAAGTTGTCTAAACGTGCACTGCTTATGATACAGAAAATATAACTTTAAAACATATCATGCTTTTCAATAAAAACACACGTTAACTTAACGTTTAGTTAAATGAGAAATTAATGCAACGAAACAACTAGTTATTAACTTAGTATAATTTCAGATCCAATACAAACAAGTATTTATATTAGTAAGCTTTTTCTATATTAATTGATGATTTTAATTTCTTTTCATAAGCAATAGTAATTGAGCAAATATGATTATTTTCATTTAGCACACATCATCAAAACAAAATACTCAACAATCTCCCCCTTTTTGATGATGACAAAACCATATTAAATCAATTATGAAATATATTTAACTCAACAAAGCTCCTTTGCTAGGTTAACTTTTAATTCAACAAACAAGTTTGTTGACTTAAGTTCACTTAAGCTTATTTCTATTGTTTGTGTAAAATTCACCTCTCAGAAATAAAACTTTCAGATGTCAATAATTATATAAGTATCATTTCTCTACCTTTCATTATATAATTTAATAACCATATAATTTTCTTTCAAATTACATTATCATCTGTTAGATTACAATAACCATAAATATCATCTTCCTTTATACTATATGCAATTAAAATCATAATCATCTTTTTTTATAACATTTCTCTCCCTTTTTGTCATTAATCAAAAAGATAATTACACAGAATATATAGTAAGAGATATATTTACAACAATGCTCTCTATAAATAATAATAAGAATGGTAAACATTTACAAAAAAATGTATTGTTCAATGAATCAAATAATGAATACAAACATTACATTTTGTATTCAGATACAAGCAAACAAGTAGTTATTTATTCCTCTTAAGTATATCACTTATAGCATTACATATTTTATCTCCTAGATGCCTAATATCATTTCTGATGTCGTTAAGTACATCATCTAGGTCAGGAGGTAGCTGGGGTTATTGTTCTGCTTGAATTGAATAACTTTGTTGTTGTGGTCGAATTTGTTCTATACAATCTGTTGGTTGTTGTTGTTGTGTTGGTTAAGGTTTATGCAAGACTTGGAATTTTTGCAAATCTTTTATACTAAAAGCTCTCATGCCTTTAGTTTCAGAGGGCCAGTCTGATAAATTCAATTGGCTTGCAAGGATTCTACATACAGCATCACCATAAAATAACTTTGAACTCATATGCTGTAGTTGAGAAGTAAAAACATCAAACCAATTGATTTGAATTTTATTCAGTAGACCATAAGTGGCATATAAACAGCTTCTGCTAACTTCCATATTGTGTCCAACTCTCTGAAATAAATTGGCATGCAATATATTTGCAATAAATCTTGCCTCTGTATTTAGATTTTCCATGTGTCTCATTTCAGAATATACATCTGGAATATTTGATAAGGACTGAATGTTCCATTCTAGTTGTCTAATCATGTCAAATCTGTTGGTAACAACAACACCTTCATTCTTTAATCCCAAAATTTCAAAAATTAATTCAGGAGACAATATTAACTCTTGTTTATTTATTTGAGTTTGCAATATATTTTCATTCTTGACCAGATTGCTGTAAAAAATTGCAATAAGCTCTTTGTATTGTTTCCATTTTGTTCCAACTGGCAAGAATTGAATGAGGCCTTGATACTCAAATAAATCTCTCATATCAATCAAAATTTTGAATTTTATTAGTCATGTAGAATCTGACATGTAATCAGATTATTGTATTTCTGCAATGCTTCCTCAGATCTAAAATAAATTGAATTTCCTTGAATTTGTAATACTATACATAAAGAAGGTGATACCTGAAGTCGTGATTCAGAGTTTAATTCATCTTCAGGAACTTCTTCTTCAAAATGAATTTCACGTTGTTCCTCTATGGAAACATTTTCTTGAAGCTGCTGAGGTAAGCTTGATTCTTCAGCTTCAATAGTGTAAGGAACATTTTCATTATGCTCAACATTCATTTGTTCAGTCTCTATAGAATGATTAGAGTTCAATTTTTACACAAATTCTACAGCTGGTGAATCTATCTGTAATTATTCATTTTGTTCAACAGATATTTCCATTGATACATGCTGTGAATTCTCAAACTCTACTTCTATAGATTTTGAAGAAGGTTAGTTGATGTTTAGCTCTTCTGGATTCTTAACTTTTTCAATATCTGCTACTCTAGACAATTCAACCAGTGAACTAGTTATTACTTCAATATTGTCAATTATATCTGCAATAACTTGTTCAATGTCATTTGCCTGATGCTCTGATTTTTCAATTTCTGCATCATCATGGCTTGTACTTATAGAAAAACTTGAGCTCATATTTGACTTGCATTTCTTCTCAAGTTTTCTAGCAAGAGAAAATGAAGTCTCATTATCTTCATCAGTTTCAGTATGTTCGGAACTGATGAGTTTATCAGATGCACTATAAGGTACAATGTCTAGACATACATTGTCCTTTGGAAATAAATGCTCATTCGATTTTCCTTTTTCAATAGACTTTGTTTCCTTAGTCATAATTTTTCTAATTTTCCTTCTTCTATAAAATTTTTGTTTCTCCTCTTCAAGTATTGCTGTTTTCTTTTCAAATTGCTCCATAAAAGTTTTTTGCTTAAATTCTTCAAAAGCACTTTTTATTGCTATAGCCTTTCGAAGACTATCAACTTTTCTTTTATCTATAGCAATATGTGATTCTACTTGTTTTGAAAATAAAGGAGTAGGGATAGCTGATTCATGCTCTTCATCAAATGCATGTAGTTTTGTACCATTTATAGGTATTTGAGGAATTCTAGTTGATGTACGTACACCTTTTTCCAAATATTTTGCATACTGTTCTAAAAATGCAATTTCAGCACATTTCATTCTGTATTCTCTATCATATTTACTTCGAATACCTATATATGCAATATTTTCATTAGTATTTTGAAGCTCTTGTCTAACTTCATCTAATATACCTTGAGGAAAGAAGTAATCTCTATAAATTTCTACTAACCTTTTGTCCACTCGAAGTATCTTTTTGAACCAAGTGCGTGGAACTTCATTAGTATCGATTTCTTTTCCTTTTGCATCACCTCTGGTTTTGCCTTTTTCTCTACCATGACCTTTGTAGAACTTGGAGACCATTGTCGCAGGTTGTAACAGCAACAAGTGGGAAATATTTTCTTGACAAAGTTTATAAATAACCTAAGTGCCCGTGTAATAAGTGTTTAAATAGGATTTTTAGGTAAGTAACTCAATGTGTAAAAGTTGGGTTTGGATTTTAAGTGAGTATTGAATATAGTTTATTCAAACAAGGTACCCAAAATATTCAAGTAAAACTCGTTGAGTTAACTAACCTAACAAGTAAAACGCTGTCTAGAGGCAGTTTTACATGTTACCTTATATAACATAACGTTCAGTTAGTACACTTAAACAAACAAGTTTCAGATGCTTTCAACTGAAACCTTCCGAAGATAACAAACATGCTACATTTAACATTATCTTAAAAACATTGTAAACTATTCTAACATTCTCTTCTTATGAATCTAAAATAGTTTGTTTATCTTTTTAAATTGTTTCATCAAGATCTTAAGAGGACTTTAATTCAGATTAACCAAGATTTGTATTTTGAATTATATTAATCTATTTTGGACATTATTAATCCTCCCCCTACAAATATACTTCTTATATATTCAATAACATACTAAATATACTTGTATAACAATAGATGTTAAGTATAACTAGAATTTTAAATTTTCTTTTCAGAAACTTCCATTATCTTGAATTCATCAAAAATGATTTCCAGAATCAATTCCTACTATATATAAATCAAAACACAACTTTGAACTCAATATGATTAATTCAAGGAGAATAAAAGAATGTATCTCTAATAAACGTTTTCAAAAGTACTAATGTTGATTCAATAAATCAGTTGTCATATTGGTAGAAATTATATTCGATTCAAAGATATTTGTAATTAATGAACCATATATATATTTTTTTTTCAAAATAGTAAATATTCATAATTTTCTTTAAAAGTTAGTTTGAAAAGCTTGAATCATACAAAAGCTTTCTAATGTACCCGTGTAATGAGCTTTCAGTCAATAATCTCAGATCTGATCAGGACCTTAGGTTGCTAGATTTAAAGAATCCTGTTTTAGGACAACAATCCTTACATACCTATCTGCTCAAGTACAAAAAGCTCGTGATCAAACTGATCAATAAACTCTCAAAGATTTTCACTTTGTAAGAACTTTTCATTTTAAGCGTAGTATATACGTATTCCATTAATACAGATGTAATAAAACACAAATCTCATACAATTTTTACTTCTATGATTTTATTGAAAATATGAATCAGTTTCAATAAGTTTATACTTTTGATTAACAGTTTAAGATGAGTTACATATAACTTATTCTACAAGTTTAATCAATTAAGTCAAATTTATGTATGATCATATGCACTTTCCTCGATTCGAAGAAAACACTTAATCAAAATTTCAGAATTTTAGAAGTATTTAATGTTTTTCATTTACACTTCCACTTAAAATCGTGAAAACCATTAAAATTTATAAACTACTTAAAATCAATAAGATACTACTATGATTTTACAATAAATATATAGTATCTTAAGCAGCAGTTTAGATATTACTTAGATATTTATGATAAATATATAATATCTATGAGGTGAATAACATCATCAATAATATTTATCTTTTTGTGGAGTCTAAGCATTTTACACATCACATAGCCTACAAATACCTAAATTTAATCCTATGTTGTAGAATGTATTTTCATTTAAAGGTTTTGTAAATATATCCGCTAATTGATTTTTACTAGACACAAATTCTAATTTAATTTTTCCTTTAATTATGTTATCTCTTAGAAAATGATGTTTAACCTCTATATGCTTTGCTCTAGAATGTAATACAGGATTTTTGGAAAGATTTATTGCAGAACTACTATCACAATAAATCTCAATTGTATCATAAGATAATCCAAAATCTTCTAAAGTTTGCCTTATCCACAGAATTTGAGTGCAACACAGTGCAGCAGCAACATATTCAGCTTCTGTAGTAGAAAGTGCTACACAGTTTTGCTTTTTACTAAACCATGACACTAAATTATTTCTCAATAATTGACATGTGTCATTGGTACTCTTTCTATCAGATTTAGATCCTGCATAATCAGCATTAGTATATCCTATATGATCTATTGAAGTATCCTTAGAATAATACAGTCTGAAATTTTTAGTTCCTTGTATATATCTAAATATTCTTTTAACTACAATTGAGTGTGATTCTTTAGGATTAGATTGAAATCTAATACAAACACACATAGCAAACATAATATCAGGTCTACTAGTAGTTAAATAAAGTAAAGAACCAATCATAATTCTATATTTTCTTTTGATCAATTGATTTTCCTATGTCATCAATATCTAACTTTAAAGAAGTACTCATATGAGTTCCTTGAATCCTTGTATCATTAAAACTAAATTTCTTAAGCATTTCATCTACATATTTTTCCTGATTTAAAAATATACCTTTATCCATTTGCTTAATTTGAAGTCCTAGAAAATATGAAAGTTCTCCTTATCATACTCATATCAAATTGACTAGTCATCTCATTAGAAAATATTTTTATCAATTTATCAGAAGTTGCTCCAAAGATTATATCATCCACATATATTTGAACAACAATCTGATCTTTACCATCTCTCTTGATAAATAGAGAGTATGATCCACTTTTCCCGTGATATAACCTTGTTCTATTAAAAAGGTAGATAATCTTTCATACCATGATCTAGGTGCTTGCTTCAAACCATATAAGGCTTTCTTCAATTTATACACAAAGTCAGGATTTTTAATATCTTCAAATCCAGGTGATTGTTTTACATAGACTTCTTCATTAATTAAACCATTTAGAAATGCACTCTTTACATCCATTTGATATAATTTAAAATCCATATAACAAGCATAGGCCAATAATATTCTAATACTTTCTAACCTAGCCACAAGAGTAAATGTTTCATCATAATCTAGTCCTTCTTCCTGTGTATACCCTTGTGCAACTAATCTAGCTTTATTTCTTATAACTTGACCAATTTCGTTAGTTTTGTTTCTAAAGATCCACTTTGCACCTATTATGGACTGGTTTTCTGGTGGAGAGACTAATTCCCAAACATCATTTCTGATGAATTGATTTAGTTCTTCTTGCATTGCCACTATCCAATTTTCATTAGATAATGCTTCTTCTATATTCTTTGGTTCCACCATTGAAACAAACATACACATACTATTTAAATTTACTGAAGCTCTAGTTTTAACTCCCTCATTAATATTACCAATGACTTGAGTAATGGGATGTGATGAAGAATAACGCCAATTTCTTTGATTTTCCTCAATATTCTCATCAACATCTGAAGGTCCATCACTTTCATCATTAGTTTGATCATTTAAGTTCATATTTTTGATTTTCTCAGATAAATCTTCAATCTCTCTATTGATCTCTAACTCTTTTGGGAAATTGATCATATCATCATTATCAACTTTAGATTGAGATTCTCTAAAAGAATTTTCATTGAAGCTTACATAGAGGGTTACTTCAATAGTTCTAGAATTCTTGTTATATACTCTATAGGCTTTACTTTTAGTAGAGTAACCTACAAAAATTCCTTCATCCGCTTTGGATTGAAATTTATCCCTTTTATCCTTAGTATTAAGAATAAAACACTTGCAGCCAAATAGTTTCATATAGGAAATTTTTGGAACCCTATTAAACATAATTTCAAAAAAAGTTTTATTAACACAAGGTCTTAAGTGACTTCTGTTAATAACATAACAAGCTGTATTCACTACTTCAGCCCAAAGATTTTGAGGTAACTTATGTTCATTCAACATAGTTCTAGCTATTTCTTGAACTGATCTATTCTTTCTCTCAACAACACCATTTTGAGACAGTGCTCTTGGAAAAGAAAATATGTGATCAATGCCATGCTCATTACAATAATTATCCATTTGATCATTATCAAATTCCGTACCATGATCACTCCTAAGTTTTTGAACATAGACATTTTGTTCATTTTGAACAAAGTTGCAAAACATTTTAAACTTTTTAAAAACTTCTATCTTAGATACTAGAAAATATACCCAAGTGTATCTAGAGAAGTCATCTACTAAAGCAAATACATACCGTTTACCACCAAGACTCATGATTCTTATTGGTCCAAATAGATCCATATGTATAAGTTCTAAGACTCTCTTGCTTGAAATATCAATTTTGGATTTAAAAGAGTTTTTTTGAAGTTTACCTAACTCACATGCAACACACATAAAGTCCTTTGAGTATTTAATTTTTGGTAAACCTCTCATTAAATGTTTTCTAGATAGTTTATATAATAGTTTCATATTTACATACCAAATCCTTCTATGCCACAAATATGCATCACTAATTTCAACTAGTAAACATGAATTTAAATCAACTACACTAGAAGGTAAAGATAAAATACATATAGAACCTTTTCTTTTAGCAATAAACTTAATTTTATCTGTATTTTTATCAATAATTTTGCATACATTATTTTCAAACACTACATAATATCCATTCTCAATTAGTTTTATAACATTCAACAAATTAAATCCTAGCTTTTCTACGTATAGTACATTTGAAATAACACAAGTCAGAGTTATTTGAACATTGTCCATACCTATGATTTTATCCTTGCTTTTGTTTCTAATTGCTACACTTCCTTTCATGGTATTTGTAAAATTTTGTAGTAGACTTTTCTGTTTGGTCATGTGACTTGATGCTCCATTGTCCAAGATCCATTTTAAAGTTGTTTCCTCCTACAAAACAAATTAAGAAAAACTTTTTCTTGGTACCCAATGTTGTTGAGGACCAAGTTCATTAAATGCATATTTCTTCTTTTTGTTTAAAAACAGTTTAACATTATCATTTACATTCTTATTAGTTCTAAGTACTATTGACTTATCATTAGCATCATACTTACTTATAGCATTATTGCTCTTATAATTATTCTTTTTGTTTTCAAATGTAGTATAACCAAGACCAAACCAATTTTTATCAAATGTTAATTTATTTTGGTCATGCTCATACATTTTAGTAAATTCATACCAAGATTTTGTACTTGTATTTGAATTTTTAGTACATACAAAATCTTTTTCAGCACAAGAATTTTCAGATTTATCACATGCAAAATGAGTAATTGGTCTAACACTAGTGTTTTGAATTACATGCTCGGGTTTCTGAATTTTCAGTTTACTACAATTGTCTGAAATTTTAGAAACATTAGAAACTGAATTTCCAGAACAAGAAACAAGATTTTTAGAAACATTAATAGTCATGTTAGAAGTACATTTAGACAAATCACATTGATTTATATTATTACTACATGATTCATCCCATGAATTACCTACTTCTACATATTTATTACTTTGTTTCATGATAAAAGGAATTTTAGTCTTAGATTTACTTGAAATGCAACTAATAAATCCTTTATTGGCTTGAGATTCAGGATATTCAGGATAATCAAATCCTAAGCCAAATTTATATGACACCGTAGGGGTACTAGTTAGTTTGTCTAACTTAGTTTGACTTAAATTCCATTTCTCAATGGTAGAATTTAAATCTAGCTCTCTCATTTTTAATTTATCAATATCTAATTCAAGATCATTTATATTTTTTCTAAACACTTCATTTTCAGATTCTATCTTTAATTTTTCAGCATTTGTATTCTGTATTTGTTCATGCAAGACACATTCATTAAATCTAAATTTATGCAAATCTCTAGCATGATTTTCATTATCACATTTAAACTTTTCTAAAGTAGTAGACAGGAAACAATTTTCTTCTTCCACAATGGATAAAGAGTTTCTAATATCCTTATTTTCCAGTTTACAAACTTTAAGTTTGTAGGATCGTATGGCTACACAAGAAAGGGGTGAATTGTGTATTTTTAATATTTTCTGAAATATAATTGAAACTTTAAAAATCAAAAATAAGTCGAGACATTGTTTTCATAAAATCATTTTTATTCATGATTTCAATTACAATATACAATTCAATTCTCCTCAGAAATTGTAGATGCAATTATAACTCGATACCATGTATCATCTAAACAATTTCATAACTACAAACAGAGAAAACTAATTTACGGAATTTAAAACATTTCTCCCTGTTTGAGATCTTTCTTCTTCTTCTTCAACAATTCTTCAATGACGAATATCTTGTCTTTTTATGCTTTACTGAATTTGCTTTCTTCTGATACTTCAAATCTTCAGTGACATAAATAATACCTTTTTCTACTTCACTGAATTTTCTTCCACTTGAGAGATTTTGCCCGAAGAGGTGTTTTTGATCCCTGAAAAAGATTTTTATTTTGGTGTGCAAGGATAGTTTGACCCTTGAGAAGATTTTCGTTTAGTGTGCAAGGATGGTTTGATCAATGAGAATTCTATGCCTTTTATACTGTATCTTCATTTCATGCATATCCTTCACATTTAACCACTACCAGTTTTCCACTTCTCCACGTATTTTCTTTTTCCTTCATCGAAACACACGTTCTAACCCACGTTTATATTTTGAATTTTCTTTAATTATCAGTCCTAGATCTCTGAAAAATTTCCTGCAAAATAAACTTTCTCGTCTAAAAATTTTTCATCAGTGTAATAAGAAGTCGTTACTTTAATGTTAACTAAACGAGTCACACAAGTATATATATATAACTTAACATTTCTAACTTAACGAGTTCCTCATGTGCCATTTCACGTGACAAGTACTGTAGCTAACTCAACGAACCAGCTTAACCTTTCTTTCGGAAGGTTAAACGATAACTCACCAAAAACAGTTTAAGTTTCGGATAGTAACAGATGTAAGTCATCGAAAAACTCTTTATATTATAAAACTAGTGAGACACGTGTCAAGACTTGAAAATAGAACTTAAGTTACCTTTCGGATAGTTATGATTGTAAGTCTCCGAAAAAACTTTAACTCATCGATTCAGTAATATACAAATGTTTTTATAATAAGAATTTTACCACGTGCAAAAATAACAACTTAAGTTTATAACACTAATCTAACGCGTTGCCTTAGTGTTCAATATAGCAACTCAACGCGTTTAGTTACGTTAACTTAACGAGTTAAACATGTGCACCTCACGTGATACAATACAACATTCGTAACTTATAATTTCACCACATGTATAACAATAACTTAACGAGTTCGTCTCTTCTTTTACTTACTAACTTAACGAGTTATCACGTAACCTATTTTAACCTTTAAGCCTCTAACTTAATGAATTCTCATGTGACCTCTATACAAACAAAACTCTAAGTTAACGAGTTGTCTAAACGTGCACTATTCATGATACAGAAGATATAACTTTGAAATATATCATGCTTTTCAATAAAAACACATGTTAACTTAACGTTTAGCTAAATGAGAAATTAATGCAATGAAACAACTAGTTATTAACTTCAGATCCAATATAGACAAGTATTTATATTAGTAAGCTTTTTCTGTATTAATTGATGATTTTAATTTCTTTTCACAAGCAATAGTAATTGAGTAAATATGATTATTTTCATTCAGCACACATCATCAAAACAAAAATACTCAACAAAGTTTTTGTAATAATGCATGATAAGCACATAATAATTCATCAAAGTTAAAATCTAAATAACTTTCAAGATCAGATATTACCTCAGACTCATCTACCATGAAGCACACATGAGCAACGTCTTCTAACTCTGGTTCTCCTTCTAAATGTGAAGATTTTGATGATGATTCCTTAGATTCAGACTCTTCAGATGTGTCATCCCAAGTGACCTTCAAAGCCTTTTTCTTGTAAAACTTTTTCTGAGCCATCTTCTTCTGATTTGTCCTACTATACTTTTCATTTTTCCTTATAGGACAATTTGGAGAAAGATGTCTAGGTTTCTTATAGTTGTAACATACATACTTTCTGGATGAAGAGTTCTTGTCATTTAGTGATTTTGACGTTGAGGGTTTGTCATCTTTATTCCTTTGCTATTTCCTAGCTTTCCATGCTTTCTTGAATTTCCTAGTCGGCAAGATCAAATCCTTGTTAGAATCAGTAGATATATCAGAATCTGAATTAATTTTAAAGGCTATTTCTTTCTTCATTTTTAGTTTGTTTTGACTCAATGATTCATTTAATTTAACTTTATAAGTAGTTAAGTTTCCTATAAGTTCATTCATGGTATAAACATTTAAATCTCATGATTCCTCAATTGATGTTACTTTCTGAGACCATTTAGAACTTAGGGATCTAAGAATTTTCCTCACTAAATCCTTTTGTTCAAAATTCTTTCCTAAGCATTTTAAAGAGTTTATGATATCAAGAAATCTGAGAAACATCTCAGAAATACTTTCATCTTCATGCATCTTAAAGAGTTCATACTTATGAATTAACATGTTTATCTTAGTCTCTTTAACTTGAGAAGTACCTTCATGTGAAACTTCTAATGCATGCCTCACCTCATAAGCAGATTTATATGCCAACACTTTACTGTTATATTCGAAATTAGTTTTCAATAAGAGCTTTATTGTTATATTCAAATTGTATATCAAACATTTCTGTATCAAAACCTTCAAGAAGGGAATTGAGTTGAAATGATATTGTAAATTATGTTTTTAAATAAAGAATAGAGTTTCATTTAGGAGTGTTTTGTGCTCTCGTTTTATCCGCTAGTATTTATTTACTAAAGATACAATTCACCCCCCCTCTTGTGATACAAACGATCCTACAAACTAGTATCAGAGCTTCTATTTTTCACTTATTTTTTTAGATTTACTACGCTATGCTACAACTAGTATCAATGCACTTAAATTGTTTAAAGCATTCGAAAAGCCTTCATTTCTCTATTTAAGAATCGATTTTTCCTGTCATTTACTTCGGATCATCTGTTTAAAATGGATAATTCTGAAATCTTAGTTATGACTAAAGGACAGACCACTAATCGTCCTCCTATGTTCGAAGGTAGCAATTATGACTACTGGAAATATAGGATGAAAGTATTCTTTCAGTCAATTGATTTCAAACTATGGCATATAATTAGCAATCCTATAGTGTTCCTTACGACTCCATATGATATTTTTTGATGAAAAGGAGCGAATGACACTGAATGCTAAAGGTTTAAACATCTAGTTTTGTGCTTTATCTCATGATCAATTTAATAAAGTTTCTACATATCAAACTGCATATGAGATATGGCATGCATTAGAAGTTACCAATGAAGGTACTAATCAGGTCAAGGAATCTAAGATCAATATGTTAGTACATAAATATGAGCTTTTTAAAATACACGAAAATGAATGTATCTCTTACATGTTTTCCCATTTTCTTGAGATTGTAAATTCATTAAAATCTTTAGGCAAGAAATTCAAGGAAAAAGACTTGGTAAGAAAGATCCTTAGATCTTTAACTAAAATTTAGGCTCAAAAGACAACATCTATTGAAGAGTCCAAAGACTTAAATACATATACTCTCGATGATCTCATAGGAAATTTGACAGCTTATGAAGTACAACATTTAGTCCAAAAGGAAAAAATCCTAGAAGGGATCTGGCTTTTGAGGTTGATTAAGTCTCAGAAGTCACTAGTGATTCTAATGATGATTTACTGTTGTTGACTAGAAAATTTAGAAATCTGTTGAAGAAATGTAGGAACTTCAAGTCAGCAAAGACATCTAGAGATATGGAGAAGAAGTCATTCATGAAAGACAAAAGTATATGCTACAAGTGCAATAGGCCAGGTCACTTTCAAACTGATTGTCCTCTCAACAAAGATAAGAAGAATTCGAGGAGGAATCTCAGGAATAAGAAATTCAGAAAGAGAAGGACGCTTAAAGTGACATGGGATGACTCTTCAACTTCACAAAGTGAAGAAACAAAGGATTCAACATTAGACAATGAATCGTCATCAACATTAGATTCAGAAGAAAATCTAGTAAATGTATGCTTTATGGAAAAATTCGGTGAGGTATCCTCTAATCAAAATGCTAATTTTGATAGTTTTGAAGGATTACTTGTTGAATACAATAGATTGGCCAGAAAATATAAGAAAGTCAAAATAGAAAGAAAGGACACTAGGAAAATGCTAGATGAATTTAAAAATAAGATTGATTTTTTGAACTCTACGTTGAATAAATTTAAAGAAGAAAATCAAAGGCATGCATAGGAAATTTTAAAGTTCACTACTATAGAAATAAAATTGCATGCTGATTGTGAAACTTTAATTGTTGATAAGAAGAAAATGATTTGTGAAATTGAAAAACTGGAACTGATTATTACTGATTTAAATTCAAAAATTAATGTGTTAAAGATTAAAGTCTACAATCAAAAGGCTATATTAAGTAAATGGAATAATAGTCAAACTATAACAAATGAACTTAGTAGTAAAATATCAAATGTAGAAAAACATGGTATTGGTTTACGCATCTTCTAAAAATTATATATTGCATGATGGTATTGCTAAAAATAATGTCTTTATTTCCAGTACTAAGAATAGTAAAAGAAAAACTATTCCGTGTGTGATTAAAAAGGGAGATAAATATGTACGAATTGATAAAATGCAGCATATAAATGATAGCACACGATGCAAGAATTTCAAAAGAAATCTTCAGAAGAATCAAGCTAAGATTTTTGAGAATTTTAATATTCTTGATCAATTTTTTTCATATTTAAAGAATATCGAATATTGGAATCAAAAATCAAATAATGTCATAAATGAAAATTTCAACTCTAGTTTACATAAAGATAAATGTTCTGATAATTATAACACTAAGAGAAAGAAACGCAAGAATAATTATCAGAAAATAGATAGTTGAAGTTTAAAAATATTGAGAATTTTGATATGACTCTCTCTAAAATTCTTGGACCCACTCAAAAATGGGTTCCAAGAGATAAAATCTCTTTTTGACTGTTTTGTAGGTACACAAATCAAAATTACGATTAGAACTTGGTATCTGTAGGTTATCTGATGTTTAAATTGTCCTATTCATTATATTTTGGTTTGTTATAAGGTAGTTTTAGAATTTAATTTCTTTATTATAAAAAAAAAAACAAAACAAAACAAAAAAAAATCTATTTTCGAATTACGGTTTTCTAGTAGTTAAGAATTTATGAAATTCTAAGTTTTACTAAAATCAATTTATTTAAGAAAAATTTAGAAAAGGTTACTTGAGGAAAGTTAAATTGATTCAATATGAGTGCCAACTGTATTTTTGTTACTTATGTATTTTCTATTACAGAGATTTTAACAAGAAAATACATATAAAGTAGATACTTTTTATTAAAGGAAAGTTATTAACATTCTGTTAGAAAAATTAAGTTTTGAGTTGCCTCTAATTTAAATTTACTATTTTATTTCTTTTTTTGTCTGTAATTACTTGAGTAATTAAGTCCATTGGGGGATCTTAAACCCTAGCTCACTTAAATCGATTGGTTTGGGATGTGCTGACTGAAAACTCATTTTGCAAGTAATTCAGATTATATTTAAAAAAAAAAAAATTACCTATTCTCACTTGTCATTGAGTAACTGGTTATCTTTCCCCTAAGCAAGGGATTGTGGTCACATAAAAAGATGATATTGTGGGAGGTAATGCATAAAGTATATTTATAAAAACAAAATTAAAAAAAAAAACAAAATTAGGGCAATGAAATCAAGCTTAATTTATTTTCCAGGTGTTATAACAATCCTGCCATAATTTATGCATATAATCCTTGTTATTTTTTTGTTATTATCTACTCTTTACACATAATGTACGATATTTATTGTCTTAAGTTTGTGTACTCATTATTGAATTCTTTTAAATTCTTGAAGGTATATCTCTATGAATTTTCTTTTGTAAACTGACTAAGATAAAAGCTAGAAAGTCTAAATTGTTAACTCTACTACTTATTTCTGTATTTAATTCAAATTAAAAAATAGAAAAGAAGAGAGACTCAAATCTATTTAAGACTTAGCATCCTCTTTAAGTAAGCTATTTGACCTTTTAAAGCCAAATCTACTTAGGGCTTGGCAACCTAGATTAAGTACGCTATAGATTCTTTAATACACGTTAATTAAGTAAATTTCTGAACTGTCGGCGACTTGCAGGTTTTTTAATTCTTAAGTATTCGAATTTTCTATTGTTTCGGCAAGTTATATTGCAAGTATCGGACAGTTGTGTTTTAAAACGTTCAATAGACTATTTTATTATTTCCTGAAGTACACATGTCGAAACCATAATGCATGACTTAAGTGGATTTTCGGTAAGTTATCTGTAACTCTCCGAAATGCGTTTAGGCATCGGAAAGTTAGATTTGTAACTGTCTAAAACATCTCTTTATTATAAAACTGCTTAAGTACACGTGTCGTGATTTGGAAGATTGACTTAAGTTATCTTTCGGAAGGTTATTTGTAACTCTCCGAAATGCACCTGAGCATCGGATAGTTAGGTTTATAAGTCTCCAAAACTTTCTAAACACCTTAAGTTCAAATTGTACACATGTTGAATTTCACTGCTTTATAATGTCTTAGTCGAAACTCGAACAGTTATGTTTAACTCTTCGACTTTTCACACCTATTCCTTCAAGAAACTCGAACAGTTATCATAAGTCTTCGAGTTTTTCTCACTTTTCATTTAGCTTGAAGTTATTTTCTTTATACGAACAATTATGCTAAGTATTCTGCAATTATTGGTTGTAAAACTTGTACAGTTATTGCAAGCACTCTAGTTATTCATCGGTAACAGATCTTATATTTATGATTTCAATGATTAAATCCATTTATCCGTTTATAAACTCAAAGAGTTATAAATGCTTTACTAACAACCTTTCGTGTTTCTACCTTGGTAAAACCCTAGCTTCACAATCTTTACTTCCACTAAGTTCTACAGTGCAAAGCGAAGATTAATTGACAATGTTAGGACGTGGAAGAGGACGTGGTAGAATGACAAAAGTGTAGAAAAGAGAGCTGGAAATTCAGAAAATACAAAGTGAAATCAATGACATCTACTCCAGGTACACTTTTTCAAACGAAGTACTACACGAAACAAGAAAAGCTATTCAAGATGAGAAAAAATTCTGTTGGAAATTTATTCGAAATTATGTTGAAACACAGTTTAGACTAAAATAGACTGAACTTTCTGCATTGCATTTATGGAAAAGAAATTTACAACCTAACCCTGCGGTTGTAAGTTCTGGACATGTACTAGAGACATCGGTATAGTCTATCACCTATTATGAAAAGAAGTGGGGACCAATGATCGAAAATGCAAACAGGGAATTACAATCCTTGTATTCCCATCATTATTTTCCCCTAGCTGTTTTAGATGATATTAAACAGTGTATAGATGAACAAAAAACTGCCATTAGGAAAATGGGCCTTCAAAGTGAAGGACAAAGAGTTTATCAACTCAAAATGGCAGAGGTTGAGAGCTTAAAACTCTATATTCCATTATTACAACCTAGGCATCATGGTGAAGGACCATCAAGACCCTAGGTGCCTTTAATAGGAGAAATTAAGACAATTTTAGAACCTCCTGAACAACCTGAAACACTACAGACATATAGTCAGAAAAAGAAAAAGACAATTGAATATTTTGGACTAACTGCAGGTGTACAAGGAATATTGCAGCAAAAAGAAGAATCAGTGAAAAATGGAAAACTATGCTCCATTGTAGAAGCTAGATAGACACTTTTGTTAGGAATCCCAGTAGATGTGACAAATATTGGCTTACAAACATATACTCTAAGGTATTGTGTCACATTAGTGCATAATGTATCTTTTCATACAATGGATAGTTTTTTACACAATGCTACAAGCACACATTCTTTTCCTACGGAAAGAGAGCATGTAGGAAATTTTGATGATACATATACAGATGATATCCAATTTGATGATATTTTTGATGACATAGATATTGAGTCTATGAATTTTGAAGATATTTCATCTGAAGAGGAATGTACAGATATTCTTCCTCTTACTGTATCTCAAACAGAGACTTTTGAATTTTGGTACAGTTGCTTATACTACACTTTATATATATGGTTATGTCTATTACAATATATAGTATACTTGTTGATAAATGTATATAATCAACAACATACACAGTTACAAATAGAATATGATACTACCAATGTCTCACATATACAAATTTCAGAAATACGAGATGATTCTATTCCATAGACAAATATAGAACATTCTTTCATACAGAGATAGTTGTATAGATCAAATATAGATATACATGTTGTTGATATATAGATTATTACATAGACTAATGCTAATGAAATGTTTCTAGAAGAACACATACAAGAATTTTAGCAGATTATTGATACAACAATACCAAATACTTCAAACATTTATAATAGTTTTGATGGAAATTGCACCAATTCTGAAAGATCTGCAAATTTAGATGCTGCTGATAATTTTGAAACAAGTCCCATTTCAGAACATCATGACAGGAAAATACCTAATCCTGAACAGAGTTTAGATGAAAATACACTATTATGGTTCAGAAATAATTCCTGTTATGACAAATTTCAGACATATAAAACTTTTACAGTTTTATATTCAAGACCAGTTAAGTTTGAAGGGATGGCACACATATGAGAACTGTTTGAATTTCAAGGCTTGTTGACTCTACTTCCACAACAGCCAGGCCATCTTGCTATACTTGAACTTATCAGTTGTTTTTACTCAAACTTAATAGCGGAAGAAGGTATTCCTGTTTCTAATATACAAGACAATGACATATATTTAACTCCAGATTTACTTCATTAGGTACTTGGTCTAGAAAATGGAGTTAAATTATCAGAAAGAAAACAGGTTTATCGATTGGGATGGGACATTACAAGTTTAGCCAAAGATCCAACTGCCAACAAACCAATGACATTACTAAATGACTTAAATGGCCAAGCATGTTTTATTGCAAAAATATTGCATGCTACATTGTTTCAAAGGTTTGGTCATGGGGCAGAAGTTGGCAGATGTTGTCTTTATGCTACATATGCATTAATAAACCATATACAGGTGAACTGGTATGATATTTTTGTTTCTCATATCTTACATTTGCAGAGTAAATTATTTTATGGTGATACGATTTTGAGAATTGTGGCAAGTCAAACAGATATTACACCTTGGCTATAGAAAAGATTAAAGTCAAGATCTTTCTCTGCAAAGGAACTCCAAAATTACCAAGAAGCAAATACACCTGTCCTTAGACAACAACAATAGGATTGGCAAACATAGTCACAGCACCAACAACAACAATCCACACAATTTACAGAAACACAACATACAGATATACAACAAGATATACATACAGATATATAACAAGGTATACATACAGAAATACATACAGATATAGATACAGACATACATACTGAATTTTTACAGCAACCATCACAAGTTTCTTAAAATGATTTAGATCAAGCATTACTTGATTAGATAAACAGAGTTAGTACAAAAATTGCAAAGAAAATTCCAGATACTTTGATTGATATTTTTCGAAGACAAAGAGGCTTGTGATTATACAAATTATGTATTACATGATTTATTTATTGTAATTTGTAACCAAAACTATTATGTCAATTGTTTACTAATTTTAATGTTACGTGATTATTTTTCATAGTTTATGTTTAAACAGTTTATGCTTAATCCATAAATTTTATGTATGTTTGAAACTATCATTTTGATTAATATATACTTAGTAAGATTTCCTTCCTTACATTTAACTTGCTTAACTTCCTAAAGGGGGAGAAAATAGTTTGTTTACTTTTTTTTAATGCCAAAAAGGGGGAGATATAAATTATGTGACTTATTAGGTTTTGACATCATCAAAAAGGGGGAGATTGTTAGGTATTTAATTTTGATGATATATGCTTTATTAACGTTTTTAAATAAGTCTACATAATATTCTCTAAATATAATAGTTAACAGATTATCGGAAAGTTTCGTTTTTATGTCGAATAAATTAAAGATTTCTGAAGAGTTAGATTTGCAATAGTTAAACTTTCAGATAGTTAACGTTTCGAATAGTTAAACTTTTAGATAGTTAACGTCTTGTTTTTATCGAATACTTTATGTTAAAAACTCATATAGTTAAGTTATCTACACGTGTGTTTTTAATGTTTTAAGTTGTCACGTGTTCTCCATGTGCGTTCGGTAATGAAAAATCGAATAGTTAGATAACTGTTCAAGTTTTTATATGCATGGATAGATAACTGTTTGAGTTTTATAAAAGGACTAACGACCAGATAAGTTTCTTTGTTTAGTCACGTGTTTTGTAGGTGCAAAAACTCGAAGAGTTAAAGGATAAGTGTTCGAGTTTTACAAGACTTAAAGGATAAGTGTTCGACTAAATTGAAGACTTAGAAGATATTCTACAAGACTCCAGGAAGATAAAGTTTTGGTGAATCTACGAAGTGGAGATCGTGGAAATTCAAAATGTTAGTTGAGAAAGTGGAAATTCAAATAGAAAGTAATTTGGATTAAAGAGAAAATTAGTACGTGGATTATGGATTAAGTGGATGAACATGCTGAACGTGAAAGACAACAGAGTTCGACTACAAATAGAGAGTACGAGCTACATTATAGTAGGGGATCCCAATCTCGAAAACCAAGTTTGAATATTCAATCTGGATCCCTAACTGAAAAGTTAAGTTTGAATATTCATATTTTGAAAAGTTCTCCAACATTAAAAGAAGTTCGAAATTCCAAGCAATTTTAGAAAAGGAGTTGCAAACGTAAGAAGTTTGGAAATTCGACAACTGGAGAAGAAGAGATACAGAAGCTGAGCAAATACAAAGAAAGATCAGGTTTTATACAATTCGAAATTAGTTTTCAATAAGAGCTTTATTGTTATATTCAAAATGTATATCGAACATTTTTGTATCAAAATCGTCAAGAAGAGAATTGAGCTGAAAAGATATTGTAAATTCTGTCTTGAAATAAAAGAATAGAATTTCATTTACGAGTGTTTTGTGCTCTTGTTTTATCCGCTAATATTTATTTACTAAAGACACAATTCACCTCCCCTCTTGTGATACAGTACAGTGGGGATAACTGATCAACGAGAATTCTATGTCTTTTATACTATATCTTCATTTCATGCATATCCTCTACGTTTAATCACTATCAGTCTTCCACTTCTTCATGTCTTTTCTTTTTCCTTCATCGAAATACACACGTTTTGACCTATGTTTACATTTCAAATTTTCTTTAATTATCAATCCTGGATCTCTGAAAAATTTCTTGCAAAATAAACTCTTTCTTCCAAAATTTTTCATCAAGTATAATAAGAAGTCGTTACTTTAGTGTTAACTAAACGAGTAACACAAGTATATATATAACTTAACATTTCTAACTTAATGAGTTCCTCATGTGCCAACTCACGTGACAAGTACTATAGTTAACTCAATGAACTATCTCTGCGGTGTTACGCTAACTCAACGAACCATCTCCGTTGTGTCACAAATAACTCAATGAACTAGTAATAAACAAATGTTTTTATAATAAGAATTTTGCCACGTGCAAAAATAACAATTTAAGTTTTCTAACGCTAACCTATCGCATTGCCTTAGTGTTCAATATAGCAATTCAACGCGTTTAGTTATGTTAACTTAACGAGTTAAACATGTGCACCTCACGTGATACAATATAACACTTGTAACTTATAATTTCACCACGTGTACAACACTAACTTAACGAGTTTGTCTCTTCTTTTACTCACTAACTCAACGAGTTCTCATGTGACCTATTTTAACCTTTAAGTCTCGAACTTAATGAGTTCTCACGTGATCTCTATACGAACAACACTCTAACTTAACGAGTTGTCTAAACATGCACTGTTCATGATATAGAAAATATAACTTTAAAACATATCATGCTTTTCAATAAAAACACACGTTAACTTAATGTTTAGTTAAATGAGAAATTAATGCAACGAAACGACTAGTTATTAACTTAGTATACTTTCAAATCCAATACAAACAAGTATTTATATCAGTAAGCTTTTTCTGTATTAATTGATGATTTTAATTTCTTTTCACAAGCAATAGTAATTGAGCAAATATGATTATTTTCATTCGGCACACATCATCAAAACAAAATACTCAATAGTTTGTTTAATCTACAAGCTAAGAAAATAATTTAATTCTCCTATCATACTCATTTCCAATTCTTCAAACATGTCCTTAGCAAAAGCTTTGCACATGTTTTCATTTGTTGATCTGAATATGATATCATCAACATAGATTTGCACAATTAAAATATCCTTCCCAGATTTTTTAACAAATAAAGTAGTATCTACTTTACCCATATTAAAATTTTTCTTAATAAGAAATTTTTTTAATCTTTCATACCAAGATTTGGGGGCTTGCTTTAATCTGTAGAGAGCCTTATTCAAAATCTAAAAACATATTCAGGATATTTTTCATCTTCAAACCTTGGTGCTTGTTTAACATATATTGCCTCCTTAATATAACCATTAAGAACACACTTTTAACATCCATTTGGTATAGAATGAAATTCATGTAACATGCAAAGGCTAACAATATTCTAATAGCTTCTAATATAGCAATAGCAGAAAATGTTTCATCATAGTCTATGCCTTTCTCCTAATTATATCCTTGAGCTACCAATCGAGCCTTATTTCTAACAATATGACATGTTTCATCAGATTTATTTCTAAATATCCACTTAGTTTCTATAACCTGATGATCTAGAGGTAATGGTACTAATTCCCACACATTGTTTCTGATAAATTGTTGCAATTCTTCTTACATTGCCATTATCTAGTATTCATCTTCTAATGCATTAGAAACATTTTAGGTTCAATCTGAGAGATTAAAGCATAAGTACCAACAATATTTAACCTAGATCTAGTCATAACACCTTGATGAGAATCACTTATAATTAATTCTGGTGGATGACTGGATGAGTACCTTCAATTTTTATTTTTATGGACTATTATGGTTTTGATTGATAGAAAAATAAACTCATATTTGAAAACCATGTTTTAAAATAAATAACCACAAGCACATGGTGCAATTGTAATTTACTCCAGCAAGTATGGGTCAAATCCACAAGGATTTGGCTTCTACAAAATATTTCTAAGGTGCAAAAACAATAATAATTACAAGTGATTCAAAATTTATTAAAAATTCACTCATTGAAGTACAAATTCCTCATTTCCATTCATAAAACACTAAATCACTACAGCATAGAATCTCAAAATTTAGTCAGTTTCACACATATCCTCCTCTCAGTATGTCAATGGTAAAATACAATAAAAATACCATACTGAGTACTCATTTGATTAAATTCACAACTCCATTGATTTCGACAAAAATTATGAGACAAGGAAGTGTCAGCAATGCTTTTCCTGTAGGTGCACAGACTGGCAACTAACATTCTTGAATTGCGCACAGTTGCTAAAAATGGCATAAGATTTTTAAATCATCATGAAAGTCTACAAAATCAACATGCTTCGAACTCATTCATCTAATAGAGAAAATTTACAAAGGTCGATTTCATGCTATAGATAATAAGGAATTGAGTTCGGCACTGAAGCAAAAATCAAGCAAAAAATGCCAGGATGTGTTAGATGTGACATCAACAAAATAAATTTGAAAACCTATACAAATCGATTGCAAAAATTATAAAAACTATACAGGAGTAAAGTACCTCAAAGCTCTACAAAATAGAATAAAAAACTAAAGCAAAACATTACTAGATCATCGAGTTACGACCTAAACAAAATCATCAAAATCATAGAATTCCAAACCGACGATAAACAACCCCAAGTTAGCTTTGTTAACATACAAACATTCACATATGTACAAGATTCAACCAAATATGAGAGTTACTTTAACATTAAAAAAAAAAGTAACATTACATCTACTGAAATATAAAATTCTAAATGAAATCCTAAAGTTTTAGCACATTAGAACATAACATTACAAATGCAAGACTAGAAATCTAACCTAAATGCCAATATAACAACAAAATGCATGTAAAAACCTAAAACTAATATAACCAAAGCACTCCAGCCCTTTCACCATGAAGAATCAAAAACTAATGAAGGAGAATGTTGCTACACAAGTTGATCCTAGCCATTCCTCACAAAGATGCTTCCATGGCTGTCACCCAAGGAAGTTCCACCAAAGAAGGGAGGTCATGCAACCCACCAAGTTCCACTATTGCAGCTGCAAACTCCATCAAACTTGAATCTCTAGCCTTTCCTCATGAGTGGAGGTCCACACCAAGGGAGGGAGGTCTTCAAAGCTTGGAGGACAGCAACCTTCAGCCTTCCACGAGTTCCCAAGCCACCACCTAGTTGTCCTCCACGATAAGCCAAGCTCCAAGCCAAATAAGGGAGGTCGTTCTTGCCTTCTTCATGAGTGGAAGCTTCACTAGAGGGGAGAGGAGCACCTTGAATGCAAGAGGAGAGGAGGAGGATGTTGGTTGCTTCTAGGGCACGAAATTGAGTTGGTGAAAAGGGGTGTGAAAGAGGAGAGAGGGTGTGCTTAAATAGGAAGTTAAGTGTTGGAGGTGATCTCCAACACCTTTGATCCAAGGGCCGCCATTTTTTCTCCTTTATTAACTTTTGTTTAACCTAAAAAACTCAATTAAAAACATCAAAACATTTAAGGAATAAAGTTAAATAAACTAAGATACATGAGTAACTAATAAAAATTCAATATCATTACATTCCAAAAATACCCTTGTACTTTATTCACCCTAATTAGCCTAAGTGTTAAAATGAAATTGTCCTAGTCAATAAAACTATATTAATAACATATATAAGGCCAACCAAGATACAATTGTGTTTCCATGAAGTACAAAATTAAGATAGAGTCTGATTTATGCAGTATATTTCCATTTAAGCACATGCTTAGATAGATAATAAAAAATGCATCAATAAATTAAATTTCACTTAAGCATGTTTGGATATTTTAGAAGTTTTAAATTTATAAACCGCAAGTGCACGGTGTCCAATGAAGTATGTCGGCAATTACGGGTCGAACCACAAAGAAATGGGGATAATCTAGGATTCTAATTACAAGAATATGGTAAGCAAATACTTTCCAAAAATAGATTAGACTACAAGAAAGGTAAGTCCACGGATTTTTAATTTATCGACCAATCAACAGATTAGACTGAAAATTTAATCTCAAACAGATCTGTTAATGTGGACTTCAGATAAAACTTTTCACACTTAAAAACGTACGAATGGTATGACTGAAAATTCGGGGATTGAAAATGATGCATAAAATTGGAAACTTCTACGCGTTAACAATAGTATCTTAAAAACCTTATAAATCCCGAATTACTCAACCAAAAATTACAAAATCAGATGCGTTGCAAAATAGACAGAATTTAGATATTAATGAAATATTTATTCAAATTTTTATGCAATCTGAGTTGTGAAAAAAACACGTTACAATCACGACAAAAGAGTCTCAAACCGAATTCTGTGCTTGATAGAGTTATGGCTTCAAAATGGCAACAAATCTTCCCGGCTTGCTATGAAATTTTACAAAATCACAGAAGGCTTATAATAGCACGATTACGATTTTTTTCAGAATTTTCAATTAAACAGAATCACTCCATAACGCATATGAACTCTCAGAATAATAACAGATCAACAAAACTGCAAATCTGCAAACAACATGCACAACCTTCAACGAATTCTATGTTGTTTCATGCATAACAGAATGTAATATCCGGATTTCAACATCAACAAACAACAATATATGAACATATATCAATAACTGCACCTGTTTTTATGATTTTCAGATGAAAAGAACAAAGATTCACGGATTCAAAAAGGAACAAACAAACAACAACGAATCTGTTTTCTACTTTTACCCTATTACAATGAAAACTAAGAACATAAATAACTACCTACGTGAAACATGATAAAAAGTGATACATCTGAAGCCAAGGAAGAGGGCAAAGGGAAGAAATGATTTGTGAAACCTCACAAATGAAGAAGAGAACCCTTGTAGTGGTGGACGTCCCTCCTCCAAGATGTGGGATGAAGGCTTTCACGTTGGAGATGACTTGTGGAATGAAGATGATGAGATCCGAGTTGAAGAGATGTGGTGGAATGACCGGCGTTCTCCTTCCTTGCTTCAAGACGTGGAGCTCCAAGAGGGGGTGACAGCTGGTGGTGTTGGAGGTGGAAAACAAAAGAGTCCAAGAGCCAAGACCTAGACGTGCATCACTCTCTTTTATAGAGAGAGTTTCCAAGTTTGGAGATCCATCTTTGATTCAACGATTGGGATTAAATCCCACTTGATTTTCTTTCTCCAATCTTCAATTTCTATGATCTTCAATTGAATTATAAACTTTTCACAACAATAAATACATCAAAATATCAAGTCATCCATAAAATTCATAAATGATGCATGTTTGAAATAATTTCCTACTTTAAACTGTATAAAATGGGGATTGGTTCTTATTGGTTAAATAATGAAATAAATGCATAATATGACTTTAATAAATATCATGTAAATCTATTTAACCAATAAGATCCTATAAAAATATGCAATATTTTAATCCAAACAAACTCCCCCATGCTTAAACTTTTACTCGTCTCGAGTAATAAAAACAACTAAATATCAAGAACTTGAAATCACACGAAAAATTATTCAATTCACTTGTCACTATTGAACTCGTTGGGCATGGTGGTGGCTCAAACTAATATCACAATTTCTCACAATGTCCTCCAGTTTCAACAAGTTTACACTATTGGAATGAGAAGTCACCTGTCCACAAGAACTATTTTGCCTTGAACAAAAAGGATTCACACCCTCACTACTCAAGAAAAATCTCATTGTATAACAATATGATAATGAATCAAATGAAAGAAATATGTGGTAGTGATTAACTCCCTCCCTTCAAATGAGATAAGTCAGAAAATGCTTAGAATGAACAACCAAAGTATCACATCATAGCGTGCTCTAATCAACCCACTCTCAAGAAAATAAAAGAAGCTAGACACTTGAGAAAGCCGACTACTTCCTCACATCCCATATGTCTCCAAGCCCCCTTTCTACGTTGAAAGCTCTTTTTTCTTTTCTTTTTTTTTCTTTGTCTTTTCATTTCAAATTCTTTTCTTTTCTTTTTTTGGGCCGCTTTGGCCTTTTTTTTTTTTTAACAATATAATTTTCCAATGGTATCAAACACCTTATTTCACCATTAAGCCTAACCTACCCCAAGAAACTCCATAGCACGCCAAATGTGATAACTTAGGTGTTTTCCTAAACACATCCTTCAAAATCTCGTAGAAGTTTGGGATGGTCCTAAATATCTCACCAAAGGTCATGTAATGGATAACCTGATTATGGTGGCACTCAGCTTAGGGATCCCTCAAAAAAGGTGTATAAAAATAACAAGGCGTAAGTTCTAGTGACCAGGAAGACTCAACTCAAAACACAAATAGCTTAAACTCATCTTCTTTGGAGAACATCACTATTAGGTCCTATGCTTTTTGGTCCTAGAGTCTCACCACTCAAAAGGAAATGGGGTTGTCCCATAAAATCTAATAGTGACAACTGAATAGACAATCTCATCAAGTGTGTTTTTCAAGTAAAAATACAATAAAATCATGCATCTAAAATTTTAAAATATGAGCCTATCAAAGCAATTGTAATGAAATGAAATTCACCGTCCCCTCATGCTTAAATCTGACATTGTCCTCAATGTAATATAAAAGAGGGGATATAGATATCATACCAGATTGAAGTCACATAAAGTCAAACCTTATTCCATACTTGTGATGCCTGCGTGGAATTCTTGTTAGAAAAATATCTTGAAAATTACATATAAGGTATGTACTAAAGGATATAATTTGAAGATAATATAACATAATCTGTAATGAAATAACTGTTTCAGCCTACTACATGTTGTCTTATTCATGCATCATTAAATTATATGCTAATCAAAGAAAGAAAAACCCTGGTCAATTTGATCAATAAAGCGTTGAATTTCCGCATCCATCTTCTTTCGTGATTTCGCATTCGTCATCTTTGGCTCTTCATCTTTGTTTGTCTTATCAAAGTAACAGATGTAATCATCTTCATAGCGCTTCTCAGAGGTGAGCATAGACTTCTCTATTACAGCATTAGAATTTCTTGCACTTGTAGATAGTTGTGTTGCGATGACAAGAGCTTTTCCTTTTTCTACCCATGTTACTTTTGTTGGTTGTGCTTGTTGCTTTGTTTTCCCTTTTGATTGACGATTCTTCTTAGCTTTTGTATTCTCCATGTGTTAAACCTGTGTAAAACTTCTACAAGAGCTACATGTGGATAAGCAATAGTTATGATAAAACAATAATAAGTATTTTAGCACATGAAATAATAAACATGAATTTCAGCAATGAAACAACAATTATAACAATAATGCACATTAGATAATCTTCATAAAATAAGATCACACTCCACAATACCATAGATAAAAAAAATAGACAACAAAAGAGTAAAATAAAATAAAACTTCTAACTACTAAACTAAATTAAGATAGTGAAAAAGAAAACACACAAAACAAAGATAAAAGGAAAAGAAAAACAAAATCTACTATTCCATTTATTCATATTGAGGTTCCTGCAAATTCTCCTCTATAGCTTTGAAATCAATACTAGTAGGTGTCTTCAGAACAGGTTTAAGCCTTTGTCCATTAACTTTGAAAATGGTGTGGTCTTTAGGATTCTTGATATCTACGAAACCATAAGGATATACCTTATGCACCACAAAAGGCCCAGCCCAACGAGATCTTAACTTACCAGAATGAGTATGAAGCCTAGACATATACAACCAAACATCCTGTCCAGGGACAAATGATTTCTTACTTATATTTTTATCATGAATAGCTTTCATTTTCTCTTTCCCTGAGATAGTTCTTACATAAGCTTCATCCCTCATCTCCTCCAATTCTGCCAATTAAAACTTCCTAAGTGGGCCGGCTACTTCTAAATCCAAATTGAGTTTCTTTATAGCCCAAAAAGCTTTATGCTCCAATTCTGCTAGCAAGTGACAAACTTTCCCATATACCATTCTATAGGGGGTCATTCCAAGGGTAGTCTTGTAAGCAATTCGGTATGCCCATAGTGCATCCACTAACTTATCTACCCAATCCCTTCTTGTGTGGTTAACCATCTTTTCCAAAATGGTCTTAATTTGTTTATTAGCACTCTCAACTTGACCACACGTTTGGGGGTGATAAGAGGTAGCAATTTTATGCACAATTCTAAATTTTCTCATTAAAGCCTCAAAACTTCTATTGCAGAAATGTGTGCCTCTATCACTTATAATAGCTCTAAGCATACCAAACCTTGATATAATATTATTTCTTACAAATTTCCCAACTACCTTGTTATCATTAGTTCTGGTAGGGATAGCTTCAATCCACTTGGAAACATAATCAACTATTAACAACACATAAAGATATCCTGCTGAAATGGGAAATAGGCCCATGAAGTCAATCCCCCAAACATCAAATACTTCAACTTCAATAATGGGGTTGAGAGGCATCATGTTCCTCTTTGAAAATTTTCCCAGTTGTTGACATCTAGCACAACTTATACAATATTGATGTGCATCCTTGAATAAAGTTGGCCAGTAAAATCCACACTACAACACCTTGGCAGTAGTCTTCCCAGAGTCGAAATGTCCCCCACATGCTTGGTCATGGAAAAAGGAAAGAACACTCCTAACCTCATTGTTAGGGATGCAACGTCTCAAGATCAAGTCTGGGCATTGCTTAAACAAATAAGGATCATCCCAATAAAAATACTTGACTCGAGACAAGAAGATCTTCCTATCCTACCTTGTCCAATCATGTGGCATCGATCCCATGACTAAATAATTAACAATATCTGCAAACCATGGGATAACAATAACCATTAAAACTTGCTCATCAGGAAATGACTCTCCAACTTCTGAATTTGAGGGTGCTAACTGTAGTCTGGGTAAATGATCAACTACAACATTTTCACATCCTTTCTTGTTTTTGATTTCAATATCAAATTCCTGCAACAATAAAATCCATCTCATCAAACGTGATTTGGCATCCTTCTTTGCCAACAAATACTTTAATGCTGCATGATCTGTATATACAATTACTTTGGCTCCAATCAGATATGACCTAAATTTCTCCAAAGCAAATACAACAACTAGAAGTTCTTTCTTAGTGATTGCATAATTGAGCTGAGCATCATTGAGGGTTTTGCTGGCATAACAAATTACATATAGAAGCTTATCAATCTTTTGTCCCAATACAACTCCTACTGCAAAATCAGAAGCATCACACATAACCTCAAAAGGATATGCCCAATTAGGAGATTGGACAATAGAGGATGATACAAGTTGATTCTTAATCTTATAAAATGCTTCCTTGCACTCTTGGTTGAACAAAAATGGGACATCTTTTAACAAGTTCGTTAAGGGTCTAGCTATCTTGCTAAAATCCTTAATGAACCTCTTGTAAAATCTAGCATGGCCTAGAAAAGATCTTATATCTTTAACTGTTTTAAGCTCAGGTAGATTGGCAATTAATTCCACTTTTGCCTTATCCACTTCCAATCCTTTCTTAGAGACCACGTGTCCCAACACAATTCCACTTTGGACCATGAAATGACACTTTTGCCAATTTAAGACTAGCTTCTTCAATTTGCATCTTTCTAGCACTGATCTTAAATTCTTCAAACATTCATCATATGAAGATCCAAAAACAAAAAAATCACCCATGAAAATCTCAAAACAACTCTCAGTCATTTCATTAAAAATGCCCATCATGCACCTTTGGAAAGCTGCTAGTGCATTACAAAGTCCAAAAGGCATTCACCTGTATGCAAACGTTCCAAAAGGGCATGTGAAGGTTGTCTTCTCTTGGTCTTCAGGTGCCACACCAATTTGATTATAACCCGAGTATCCATCAAGAAAGCAATAATATTCTTGCCCTGCTAATCTTTCTAACATTTGATCAATAAAGTCTTTGGCAATGGAAAATGATCCTTCCTGGTGGCAGCATTGAGCTTCCTATAATCAATACACACATGCCAACTAGTTTGCTTCCTCACAGCGATGAGCTCGTTCTTATCATTTGCTTCTACCGTCACTCCAAATTTCTTAGGGACAACCTGAATAGGACTGACCCAAGTACTATCAGAGATTGGGTAAATGATATCATTATCCAAAAGTTTAATTATTTCTTTTTTAACTACCTCTCGTATGTTAGGGTTTAATCTCCTTTGAAACTCACGAGAGGGCACAACATTATCCTCCAAATAAATTCTATGTTGACAGATAGCAGGACTTATACCTTTGATATCTGCCATAGTCCAACCAATGGCTTCTTTAAATTCCCTCAGCAAATCTAACAAACTCAGCTCTTGTTCTCTAGACAGGTCATTTGCAATAATCATTGGAAAAGTCTCATGTTCTCCTAAAAATCCATATTTCAAATTATCAGGTAAAGGTTTCAACTCTAATGAAGGAGCTTCTAAAGTTGGGAGTTCATGTGGAGTATTAGTGGGGAGTTCCCAAACTTGGCTCTCCTCATCCTCTCCTTCAATGATCTCAACTTCATCATCTTCACATCTCATTCCTAAGTTTGATTCATTTAAAACATTCAACATCTTTACCTACATAAGCTCATCCATTCCATCCTCTTCATCTTCAAAAAATTGGAGCATATGTGCACTCACTTCATCATCTTTATGCTCCTCACTTGTTCCTCCTTTAGGATGGAAAACATTCAACTCAATTCTCTTACCTCCATAAGTCAACCTCATGACACCTGACTTACAATTAATCACTGCCTCAGTAGTGGCCAAAAATGGTCTACCCAAAATAAGAGGAATAAAATCAGACTTATGTAGAGAATTACAGGTTTCTAAAACTAAAAAATCTACAGGGTAAATACAATCTCTAATCCTAATTAAGACATCCTCGATCTTCCCTCGAGGGTATCTTAAAGACCTATCAACTAACTGTACAATGGTTTTGGTTTTCACCAGGCCCTCTAATCCTAGGGATTCAAAAACACTACTAGGCATGACATTAATTCCAGCTCCCAAATCTATGAGAGCTTTATCTAATGTTTTATCCCCAATAATACAAGAAATCAAAGGAGTACCTGGATCATCTAACTTAAAAGGAAGGTGGTTGGTAAAAGGAGAACTAGCTTTTTGAGCCAGAAAAGCTCTCTTAATGACTTTCCTGGTTCTCTTCTTAGTGCACCACCCCTTAAGAAATTTAGCACAGTTAGGCATTTGTTTTAATAAATCAATGAGAGATATATTAACTTGCACCTGTTTAAAAATTCTTTCAATGTCTTCATTTTTTATATTTTCATTTGATTTTAACCTATCAGGATAAGGTGCTAAAGCTATAGGTTGAGTAGGTTCTAAATGATTTTCTTTAGGTTCTAAGTCTACTCCCTCTCCATCTAAGTTACTATGTTGATTTTCAATATTTTCATTTTCCTTATTTTCTTCTTCTTGTCTAATTATTTCATTTTCTTCTCTTATGGGTGGGGTCTTATGAGTGACATTACCTGATCTAAGTGTTACATAAGCATCTACTAAGTCACTTTCTTCACTTAAATTTTTCCCACTATTTTCATTATTTTCTTCAATTGTTACAAAATTTTCTGAATTATCCTCTCGTTCTCTTTCTATATTAATTTGAAATTGGTGCTCTACCTCTTCACTAGGTTGGGTTGAAGACTCCTCTAATCCTATAGATGAATTTATCTCATAACCTCCTTCTTCTACCATCCTAGCTAGATCTTCAATTTGTTTACCTAAGGCTTGCACCTCACTCATAATTCTAAATTCTTTTTCCTCAATTGGTTTTTCATAAATAGTTGGTTGAGTATAATAATTTTGACATTCTTTTTCTTCATGATAGTAATTAATTGAATTAATGGCTTTTACTATTTCATCTTCAGGGTTTTGTAAACATTCTTCTTCATTATGTCCTAACATTAAACATTTATTACATTGTTTAACATTTTCTGATGGTTGAGGTGGATAAAAATAAAAAATGCAATTGGTTGTGGTATGCCCCTCTACATGACATAAGTCACAATAAAGAGAACATTCATCTCCAAAGGCATAGAAATTATTTTCCATAATTATCTCCTTTGAAGATGCACAACCAAAACACTTAAAAGGCTCAAGTCTAATCTAAAAAATTAAAACCTAGATTATACCGTGCCAATTCACCGGCAACGGCGCCAAAAACTTGTTTGGATATTTTAGAAGTTTTAAATTTATAAACCGCAAGTGCACGGTGTCCAATGAAGTATGTCGGTAAGTATGGGTCGAACCACAGAGAAATGGGGATAATCTAGGATTCTAATTACAAGAATATGGTAAGCATATACTTTCCAAAAATAGATTAGACTACAAGAAAGGTAAGTCCACGGATTTTTAATTTATTGACCAATCAACAGATTAGACTGAAAATTTAATCTCAATCAGATCTGTTAATGTGGACTTCAGATAAAACTTTTCACACTTAAAAATGCACAAATGGTATGACTGAAAATTCGGGGATTGAAAATGATGTATAAAATTGGAAACTTCTGTGTGTTAATAATAGTATCTTAAAAATCTTATAAATCCCGAATTACTCAACCAAAAATTAAAAATCAGATGCGTTGCAAAATAGACAGAATGTAGATATTAATGAAATATTTATTCGAATTTTTATGTGATCTGAGTTGTGAAAAAAATACGTTACAATCATGAAAAAAGAGTGTCAGACCGAATTCTATGCTTGATAGAGTTATGGCTTCAAAATGGCAACAAATCTTCTCGGCTTGCTATGAAATTTTACAGAATCGCAGAAGGCTTATAATAGCATGATTAAAATTTTTTTCAGAATTTTCAATTAAACAAAATCGCTCCAGAACGCATATGAACTCTCGGAATAATAACAGATCAACAAAACTGCAAATCTGCAAACAACATGCACAACCTTCAATGAATTCTATGTTGTTTCATGCATAACAGAATGTAATATCCAGATTTCATCATCAACAAACAACAATATATGAATATATATCAATAACAGCACCTGTTTTTATGATTTTCAGATGAAAAGAACAAAGATTCACGGATTCAAAAAGGAACAAACAAACAACAACGAATCTGTTTTCTACTTTTACCCTATTACAATGAAAACTAAGAACATAAATAACTACCTACGTGAAACATGATAAAAAGTGATACATCTGAAGCCAAGGAAGAGGGCAAAGGGGAGAAACGATTTGTGAAACCTCATAAATGAAGAAGAGAACCCTTGTAGTGGTGGACGTCCCTCCTCCAAGATGTGGGATGAAGGCTTTCACGTTGGAGATGACTTGTGGAATGAAGATGATGAGATCCGAGTTGAAGAGATGTGGTGGAATGACCGGCGTTCTCCTTCCTTGCTTCAAGACGTGGAGCTCCAAGAGGGGGTGAGGGCTGGTGGTGTTGGAGGTGGAAAACAAAAGAGTCCAAGAGCCAAGACCTAGACGTGCATCACTCTCTTTTATAGAGAGAGTTTCCAAGTTTGGAGATCCATCTTTGATTCAACGATTGGGATTAAATCCCACTTGATTTTCTTTCTCCAATCTTCAATTTCTATGATCTTCAATTGAATTATAAACTTTTCACAACAATAAATACATCAAAATATCAAGTCATCCATAAAATTCATAAATGATGCATGTTTGAAATAATTTCCTACTTTTAACTGTATAAAATGGGGATTGGTTCTTATTGGTTAAATAATGAAATAAATGCATAATATGACTTTAATAAATCTCATGTAAATCTATTTAACTAATAAGATCCTATAAATATATGCAACATTTTAATCCAAACAAAGCACATCTAAATATGGATCTTTAAAAGCATAAAATGCATCCATTAAGTATATGAAATATGCATAAATTATGACTCTACATCAACTTCACCACCTTGTCTATTTTCCTTTTCATGAGCAATTTCAAGTTGTAATTCATCATTTGATATATTTTGACTAACCTAATCTAAATTTTCAGCATGTGTTTCATCAAATACCACATGAAGAGTTTCCTCTATGGTTTTAGCATCCATATGAAATACTCTATATGCTTTACTTCTATGTGAATAACTAATAAAGATACCTTCATTTGATTTTGCGTGAAACTTATCTTTGTTAGCCTTAGTATCTAAAATAAAGCATTTGCATCCAAAAGGTTTCATATATGCAATGTTAGGAACTCTTTCATGCCAGATCTCAAATGATGTTTTATTTAAGATAGGTCTCAAATCAACTCTATTTATCACAAAACGTACTGTATTTATTGCTTCTGCCCATAGAAACTAAGGTAGATTATTCTCATTTATCAAAGTTCTAGTCATTTCCTGAAGTGATCGATTCTTTCTTTCAACAACTCTATTTTGAGAGGGGGCTCTTGGAAATGAGTACCTATGTTCTATCCCTAAGTCCTCACAAAATTTATCCATTTTAGAATTTTCAAATTCTGTTCCATGACCACTTCTAATTTTCTTAATATGTAAGTCTTTTTCGTTTTGAACTTTATTGCAAAAGGCTTTAAACATATCAAACACATTAGATTTTTGTGCTAAAAAATAAACCCATGTTAATCAAGAATAATCATCAACTAAGACAAGTGCATATCTTTTTCCACCTAAGCTTTGAGTTCTAATTGGTTCAAAAAGGTCCATATGTACTAATTCTAAGACTCTCTTACTAGAAACTTGAGTAATTGAATTAAAAGAAGTTTTATGTTGTTTGCTATCTGCCTTGTTAACTTCTGTTTGTAACTTAGTTAATTTATCTTTATGCTTACTAGTAATTCCTTTTTAGAAGTTAACAAACCATCTTTCACACAAATTAGATATTAATTCCAATTTGTATTTTAACTGCAAGCGCATATTGTATATTGTATTTGTGTGCAAGTACAGGTCGATCCCATAGAGAATTGAGGAAGAATTGTGTATTGTTTCGTTTTTAATAATGAAATTTATATATTCAGTAAGCACTTCATTGAGTTATAGCTAACTCAACGAACTAACCTCGTGAAATTGAAATAACTCAACGAAGCTATCTATCCAGTTTAATACTGCTATTTACAGAGGAATTCGGTCAACCATTAAACGGTTCCACAAATTGTAAATAACATCAATTAAGCTCTTTAATGCTAGTTAATATTAAATTTATCATTCAACAACACTAACATTCTAATATTTCAAATAGTAACCATTAAAATCTTTAAGTATTAGGAATGATTCAATTTTAGTAAACTGTAAAACTATTTTCTATTTTCTAAATTTAAACAAACATGAAACATTCCAAACACTAACAATGATAACATTAATCACAATACAAAACAAACAATACAACACTCAAATACTAACAATAAACACAGATAAGTTATTTTTGGTATTTTTGTTTTTATATGATCATGAAAATGGGCGAAAGGTGAAATGTAAAAGTAATCTCTATCGATAGTAAAAAACTTCTGTCACTACATGCGACGCGATTATACCACTGAAAATTTAACCACTTACAATTCTGTCTCCTCTCCCTATAGAATCACGAGTCCAGAATTGCAAGTTGATCTCCTCTTCAGCATACTGGCATCAACCCGAAACCAAGGCTAGAAGCTTTACAATCTCTTGAGATATGAGTCGGTGCTTGGTGAAAATGGCTTCCCTTCCCGCGACATGATCACTCCTCACAGTGGTTGTCAAGCATTGTGTTTGGCTCGGAATCGACCCGACATCAGGAAAGTATCGTCACAGACCTCCGATGGTTGGTGATTATGGTGGTGGTGGTGGTGATGGTAGTGTGGAGCTTCAGGGAACTTCCGTCGCTGCCTGTAGTTAGCGTGGTTCTCCTCCTCTGCACACACACTGGCCACACTGCTTTGTTTTTTTTTCTCCTTGTCTTTTATATTTCTTAGTAGTAACTGCTTCTGCTTTGATGATCGGTTGGATTTCCTTCGTTCATATCAACGATGGTGATTTTTTCTTCCTTCCATGAGCGATTTCCTACGTGATACGTGCAATCGTGGTTTTCCTTCGAATGTCCTGTTTCTGTAACCGCTACATTGGCATATTAGAAAATAAATGGTCCGTGGAGTTACAGATAACTCAATGGACTTACTTCGTTGATTTAACTATAAAACACGTGCAATAAAGAAATAAGCCGCTAACATAACTCGTTATCTTAGTGTGTATTCATGTAACTCAATGCGTACAGTTATGCTAACTTAACGAGTTAAACATGTGCATCTCACGTGATATACTAAAGCATTTAAATTCAACACGTGTAATCTAGGAAATAATAAAATATTCTTTAAGTATTTAAAACATAATTGTCTGGTACATTAAACATAACTCTCCGAAATAATAGAAAATTCAGATACTTAAGAATTTCACAGCTTGCAATTTACTAACAGTTCAGAAATGTACTAAATTAACATTAATTCCCTGGAATTATGAAGATTCTTTCATTAAAGCATATAACAATGCAATTATAACATAATAGCTTAATTCTCATATGATAAGCTAAATATTATGCAATTAACCATCATTTAACCATTAATATTATGCACTTTTTCATTCTAAACACTTCCTCCACAGTTCCTAATTTAGAATATTTAAATTTTGCTAGTCCCTTAGCAAACTAAGATCTAACTAATTGGTCTTTCTAAAGTGCTAGATTTAATCCTTCATTTCGCTCTTCTTCAGAATAATAAATTAGATTACTATATAGATATTCTATATGCTTCAATAATCTGTTTTAACTTTGTTTTCTCTTCTTCAACCTGCAAATATATTTAGAATATATGTAAATTACATACAAAATATATCAACATCACATAGGTGTTAGTTATATTATCTTTTTTTTCTTTCAACATCTGTCATCCTGAATTTTCTAATATGATTTCCAGAATAAATTTCAAGTACATATAAATCAAAGCACAATCCAATTCAATATGATTAAGACAAGTAGAATAAAGAATTGTATCTCAAATAAACAACCTCAAAAGTCTATTCTAGATTCATACTTCAGCAATTTTAGATAACAGAACATATACTCAATTCAGAAGATATCTGTATTTCACAAAACACTTGTATCTTTTCAAAATAGTATATGCATATTTGTACTTTTAAAAGTTAATTTGACAAGCTTGAATCATACAAGAGCTTTCTAATGTACTCGTGTAATGAGCTTTCAGTCAACAATCTCAGATCTGATTAGGATCTTAGGTTGTCAGATTTAAAGAGTCCTTTTTAGGTCAACAATCCTTACATACCTATCTACTCAAGTACAAAAGGCTTGTGATCAAACAAGTCAATAACTCTCAAAATTTTTCTCTTTTTTTTCTCTTTTTTATTTTTTGTTTTGTTTTAACACAGTATATGTACGTATTTCATTAATATAGATGCAATAAAACACCTATCTCATATAGTCCTACTTCTATTATTTACTGAAAATATGAATCCTTATCAATAAGCTCATACCTTTTTCTGTAGTTTAATAAGATCTACACCTAAATCATTCTACAAGTTTAATTAATCAAATTAAATGTATCATTGATCATATGTATTTCCTTTAATCCAAAAAATCAACATTTCAGCTCTTTTAGGATTTTAGATAATTTACTGAGTTTCAATTAAACATTCTGATTTCTTTTTTAAAATCGTGAAACTATTAAACTCATAAATTTCAGCAAAAACATAAGATACTATATCTAGATTTGTATGAGTAGTAAAATTTGTAGCATCTTATATAAGATTCTAAATATAACATTCAAGTAGTTATAGTTCTTAAAAAAAAATTACAGTCTCAATTATCAATTTCCACAAAACTTAGCAATACTATTCTAATTCCTTTAATTAACAAACTTATATGGCTGTTACTTTAATTACCTCCCCCCCATACCTATTTTTTGCATTGTCCTCAATGTAAAAGATTTGACAATAAATATAGTAATTGTAATAGGCATGAATATTGTTTCGTTGACTTAGCATCTAACTCAACAAACTTAATTTGTTAAGTTAATGAATAACTCCACAAATTGAGTTTAAATCTAAATTCAAGATAAGTAATCAATTACATACCTTGTTTCATTTGTATCTCCTTCTGTATATTCTGATTTTTGATTCTGAAAAACTTTTCATTCACAGATAAAAGTAGAATATATAACAAAATAACATTTAACAGATATTGATAAATCAGTGTCTTGTGTGGAACCCAGACTCCTATGCCTTTGGTGGCTCACAAGCAAGCTAGTTGGTTTCCCAGAACAGATACCAACAAACTAGATTGATATTTTTGTTTTTCTTTTTCTTTTTTTTCCTAAAGATAAATGCAGACTACACATAACATTAAAAACACAGAATCATATTTTAAGAACATGACTGAAAAGTAGTAACAAATGGAATAAATGTGTCAGTCTAAGCAAACTTTTTTGGCATAATTCTTCTTGCTATCAATTCTGTTTCAATGCAGTCTATTTCCCTTTTTAATTTGTAAACTTGCAGTATGCTATCAATACTAAATATAAGTGTATTTCCATTAATGAAATGAAATGCAGAAAGAGATCCTCTTCTATTCCAAGATAGTGTGGCTGTTTCTATTTCTACATCTATTTCAATATATTCCTTTTCCCACTTCCATTCATTTAGGTGTTTTATAATCCATATTTGAAATTTCTTCAATTCATCCCACCATCTTATTAGACATAAATTAGGATCATCATATTCATTATACCACATTCCTAATTGAATTTTATCATATTCTGTAGATGGTGGTTTAGCTATATCACTTGGTATAGGCAAAATTTCTATATAGTCATCATCATAACTATCTATACTTACTATGTATAAATCAGATCTAAATGCAACTGATATATCTGTGACTAAATATATATATCCATCAAGCATGACATGTATGCTGTTAATTAATGATTTCTATCCTAGATATATTATAGTGTTTTCAGTCCAAGATCTATTCAGAAAATTATACACACTTAAGCATAAATCTTCATCCCAATTTTCAGTAGGTCTCCAATAATAAAATTTTTCAGGAATGTTCGAATTTTTATCAGAAAATATTAAAGCTGACCCACAATTTTCAGTTGGTACTTCATATCTATTAGGCCTTCCTATATTCCATTCTTCTCTTGTAAGAGGATTTCTAATCAAAATATCAGGTAACAGAATTGCATACCTTGGTTTGGTTCTGTATATAATTAATCCTTCATCCATCCCCATAATATGATCTATTCCTTCTAATGCATTGGGTGGAATTCCAGTAGTTTCATCCATATTCAGACATTCATAGTTGATTGAACTACGATTAAATGACTTCCATAAAAATCCATTTCTAATCTTAGTCATTTTTGCAGCTTGTATGAAAATATTTTTCTCTAACACAGTCTTTAATATCCTTTGATGCACAATATAATTTGTACAGATCTTTAGCTGACAAGTTACTTAGTACTTCCCTTTGTGCATCCAACGATAATTTTAAGAATTCCATCTGTTATGATTCTGTATAACGTAAACAAAAATTTAGCAGAGACAAAAATTAACATAACTACTTCACACCCTCGTGGAGTTAGGTCATAACTCAACGGATTAAGTTCGTTGAGTTAAGTAATACTCTATGATACTATTAACTATAAGTAAACTTACATTTTTTTTATTTATATTTTTCTACTTACTATATTATACATAGTTACTTCAGTTATACTGCTTCATTCACCTACCTTCCTAGAGGAGGTATCAATTTCATTAATAGTTTTGTTAATAAGGTTAGGTACTGCTTGCATTGGCAATCCTCTAGTAGGTCTAACTTCTATTGATTCTTTCTGTCTAGGGGGTATATTTCTATTTATATTTTGATTTTGAATTGTAGCATTTTCAAATACAAAATCTAGACGATTGTTTAATTGTTGAATTATCTTTTCTAATTTCTCTATTCTAGATCCTTATTCAATTAATGCTTCATAACTTATATTCTTGTCATTTATATTTTCTCCTCCATGGAAATTGTTGTTTCTCTAAGATAAATTCAGGTGATTTCTCCAATTAGGGTTATATGAATTTTCAAAGTTATCTTTTTGGTTTCTAGTATAAATAATATCTAGATCATTAATGTTTGCATTCTTTTCTGCTAGTTTTTGATTTAATGATAACTCTTCTATTTTCTTTGTTAATTCAGTTAATTTCACTTCCAGCATAGTGCTTGAATCTATTTCATGTATTCCCCTTGGTAATATTCTTTTATCTGCAATAGCTTCAGTTGAGTTCTCCCACTATGCAGTTCTTTTTGCAAAGTTTTCTAAGTATGCCCATGCTTCTTCACTACACAATTTTAAAAATCCATTCTAACAAGTAGATTTAATAAAGATTTCGTTGAAACATCTATGCCTTCATAAATTATACCTATTAATTGTGCTTTACTCATTGCATGATGTGGACATTAAGTCAGTAAATCTTTAAATCTTTCAAAATATTTCCAGAATGATTCTCCCTATTTTTGGCTACACATTAATATTTCCTTTTTCTTTTTAATCGTTTGATGTGTCGGATAATATTTTTCCAGAAAAGCAGAGCAAAATTCAGTCCATGTAGAAATTGAATCAGGCGATAGAGTATATAACCATCTCTTAGTTGTGTCTTTTAAAGCAAAAGGGATATATCTAAGTTTAATAGCATCTATACTCATATTCGGCATTTTCATCATTTGACAAACTTCATTAAATTCTCTAAGGAAATAATAGGCATCCTTTCTTTTTAATCCATGAAAATGTGGCAATTGACTAATATAATTAGATTTTAGCTCAAACCTATCTCCCTCAAAGTTTAGCAATCGAATACATGAAGGTTCATCAACTAATTCAGGATATAGAATTTCCCCTAATGGTTTTTCTACTAGAGCAGCCATATCTTCATTCTCTTTTAAAGAAAGGTTAGCTACACCCCTAAGGATTTCGTTAAAGTCTAATTCAGAAAATGTTTCAGTACGCTTTTGTGTTGAATACTCCTAGGTAGGTGTTCTTACTAATCGTTTAGTGCTAGGAGAACGAGTCCATGTGCTCATAAACTCTTAACATATAGTAAAATAGTAGAAGATTAATTATATACCAGTCTGAAGCTTTCTATTTAGTAAATAGTTGTTGACGGATGAAGTTGAATCAGTTGCTTCTCCTTCTAGTTCCCCAACGAATTTTCTTTTCTCTCAAAAGTGCTGGTAACTAGTAAATAACATTCTATTCTATATTTATAATGCACGTTCATAAAGCAAATAAATCTAGTTGCAAGAATGTGTCTTGTGACGTGTAGTGTGGTTACTATTTTTCTGGGTACGTGTGCTACTTCTAATTTCAAATTTTAGTAACCGCTAAACCCACAAAGTTTCATTTGTGGCTAAAAGAATAACTGTTTAGCTTAATCCACGAACTAACCTCATTGAGTTACAGATAACTCAACGAAGTGACCTTATATTATATTATTGACCTCATGGAGTTAAGGTTAACTCAACGGACTTACTTCGTTGAGTTAACACTTTGCAACCTCTAAGTTTAGTCCTCGTAAATACTTTTCTACTCTCCTGCATTTTTCCAACTTAAATAAAGTTAAACACATGTCATTAATGCAGCATTCTAATTAAAACTCATTTAAATCTTAACATTATATAAATATTTAACTTGCAGTTCATTTCATGTTATGTAGAATTTATATTTTACTTTGCAGCATGCAGATATTTTCAAGTATTAATCAATTATCTTTCATTTAATCCTATCATTCAGCAAATTGTAAATCTTTTAAACAATCTTGTATAATGTTCCACAAATTATATAATATTCAATATAGTTCATCCATTTCATCATTCTCAAACACGAATGAAAGATATATCTGAAAAACATATATTCATTAATATGAATAATTTACATTACAACTTAATCAGATATTTTTCACACAAATATATACAAGTAAACGAACAATACAATTTAGTCTCCTCTCCTAGGTTCATCTACTTCCTTCTAGAGCTTTTCTACTTGTTGCTCTAATTGGTTAATCCTTTCTACAACTCCTGTAATTCCTCTAGAAGGTTCAGCAATCTCTTCAGCTACATAATTTCTATACTCTTTCACTAAAATGGTTCTTGATCTGATCCTTTTGGATGCCCATTTAGTGAAATCGATACAATCCACCATCAATAGTGGAATCAGATTTCCATAAAACAATATCTTCTTCATTATTCTCAGCTTGGAGATAAAAACTGCAGACCAATTTATTTGAATTCTATTTACAATTGCATATGTGGCCCACTTGACAAATTGACTCAGTTCTATATCATGGCCTTGTCGTTGGTAGACACTCTTAATTAGAATGTTTGCTATCATGTGTGTTGTACCATTTAACTGCTTTAGTCTATTTAATAATGACACACCAGGATTGATAGCTAAACAATCCTTGATTTTCTGTTCTGTCCACTCAACGGTAGTTGTGCTTTTCAAAATTTCTTTCCCTTCATTTTTCAATCCTAAAATGTTGTGGAGAAGCTCTGGTGTTATTTGTACATCAGCTTCCTCCACGTTGGAAATTAATCCTCCTTCTTCTTCTCTTAAGTTTGCATAAAAGTAGGGCACTAGATTCTCATATACTACATGCCCTCTTTCTTGAGAAATAAACTTCAGTAGACCTTGGAATTCAAATAATTCTTTGATTTCTTGTATTCCGTCCCAATTTACTGGTCTACTGTAAATGACATTATAACCCCTAATCTCTTGGTATTTGTTATAAGCTTCCTAACTCTGAAAATGTACTTCATTTAAAACTGTTGCTTTAGAAGGATCAGGAATATGCATTTGTTGCTCTTGAGGGGTTTGTTCTTGAACTTCCTCTTCCAAATGCTGAACTTGTACTTGCTAGAAATGCTCCACAGATTCTGACATTTTTGCTTCTACTTTTGTTTGTGGTGGTGAGCCGACAGAACTCTCCACTTTGTCTTGAATACTGTCCAAAATTTGCTGAAGAGTTATTTGCTATTCAGTGGAATCTGTTGAGTCCTCTCTTTCCATATATACTTGTTCAGCTTCTTGTTCATTTTTTTTTTCTCTTCTTCCTCCTGACTACCAATCTGCATTGTCACTATTTTTTCTGATTCTATGGCAGATTGGGATGGAGTTTCGGGCAAATCAGCTTCTGCCTAATTTCTATTTCTTCTATTTGTACAGGCTGTAGACTAGTTTCAGCCTATTTTTCTTCTTCTCTTTGCTTTTGCTGCTGCTTCTGCTCCTCCTCAGAATCGGATAGCAGGTTTACAAAAATTGGCTCTATAGGCTCTATTGACATTTGTCTTTCAGATTTAATCTCCTCTTGATATTCAGACACTATCTCTTTTCCTTTCCTTTTTCTAATTATTTGTGTCTGGTCTTCCTCTTCCTCGTCTGAAATTAAATCCACAAAAATAGGCTCTACACGCCTTTGAGCCACAAGTACTGGCTCTTCCTGTTTAACTCTTTTAATAATTACTAGTCTCGAAGGACCAGCTTCGTCTCCTTTTTCAACAGGTCTGGTAGTAGCTTCTTGATGCTGTTCCACTTTGATTTTATATTGGGCTTTCAACTTTTCTATAGCCCTCTTTTTGTAAAGTGCATCGAACACTAGGTGTGCTTTAGCCACTACCAAATCTTCTAATTCTTCTTGGTTTTTCCCATCTCAAACCAGTTCTTCAAATTCTCTTAATTCTTCTTCATTTGAAGGCCCCATAACTACCACCCTTTCTAATGGTTTAGGAGGTGGATTTGAAGGTCTTGGCTGTTGTTCCTTAAGAATAGGTCTTTCAGCAGTCGGCTCCTCTTGTTTTTTAGTTGCCTCTGAAAGGACCTCTAGATTTTGATAATGCAAAAATCAATGTAAGGTTTTGAATTGTATTTATCAGGATTAGTCTGTACAGCAAAAAGATCAGAAGATAGACAAATCGAAGTAGCAAATAGGTTGCAGTAAATCTCAGAATGTGCTGCCACAGATAATCGGATAGTTAAAAAGGATTGAATGATCGGATAGTTAAGGAGTTAACTATCTGGAAGCTTAAAGGACTTTTCGGAGAGTTACAAGTATAACTATCCGAAAGTTAAGTCATTCAATTAATCACGTGCAGAAATACAGAACAGAAGCTTAAAGGACTTGTCGGAGAGTTAGATAACTATCCGAGTTTTCTTTTTGGAGAGTTAGATAACTATTCGAGTTTTTCGATGAGTTACAGGTATAACTTTTCGAAACTTAAGTTATCCTATTACGCACGTGTAGAATGGAGAAGCTGGCAATCAAAAGTTTAAAGGAAAAATTGGAGAGTTAGATAATTATCCGAAATCTCAAAGAGAGTTTCGGTGAGTTATAGTTTAACTATCTAAAACTTAAGTCACTGAATTTCCCACGTGCAGAATTCTAGAGAGAAGCTCAAATAAGTTTTCGGAGAGTTAAAAAGATAACTATCTGAACATTCAAGAGAGTTTCAGTGAGTTACAGTTTAACTATCCGAAACTTAAGTCATTGAATTTCCCACGTGTAGAATTCCAGATAGAAGCTCAAATAAGTTTTCAGAGAGTTAGAAAGATAACTATCTGAAATCTTGAAGCGTTTCGGTGAGTTACAAGGATAACCATCCAAAACTTAAGTCAGTCTTTTATGCACGTGCTGAATTAAAGCAATCGGAAAGTTAATAGAGGGTTACTAAGCCAACTATCCGACAGTTACATAACTGTTTGGTAAGTTACAGTTATAAGTATCCGATTGAATGACAGCTCGCATTATATATTCTAGAATCCTACATGGCAGAAAAGTTTAAGTGATCTTTCGGTGAGTTACAGATATTCTTCAGAGAGTTACACAGCTAACTATCCGAAAGGTTAAGAAAATCGGAAGAACATCTTGAAATAACTTTCTGAATGGTAACTTACTGTATTTGGGACTGAAGTTTAAGCAAGTACAATAGAATACATCTGTTGGAAAAAAATATGATCGTTACACATGCTTGGTATATATACAAGATACAGACAATGGATTTAGATAACTTTTGCTCATATACATACTTACACCAAGCTCAACAGAAGAAAAGCTTTAGAGATCAAATCATCTTCAACAGTTACAAACTGAATTTCAGAAGCTCATCACACACTCAACTCTGTTGCTCACAAGCTAGTGTTTACTAAAGTACATAGATCAAAACTTTAGAGAAAGGATTGATTGAAGCTTTGACAAGGAAGCTCAAGTGAATGGTTGGTTGGTTCTTGCTTAAACCTTAAAGCAAGTGATTGTAAATTTGCAAGAGTTTAGTGAAGCCCAAGTATCCCTTGGGGGTAGACTAGCCGTTAGTGGTGAACCACCCAAAATCTCTATGTGAATTCTTTTATTGTGTGCTTGCTATCTCTTTACATTAAACTAATTCTAAAAGATTAAGAAACGAATTATTACCATTCACCCCCCCTCTGGTAAGCCTTAAGGTCCTAACAGCCTCTTCTTCATTTTCTTTCCTTTCTTGCTCCCAAATCACCCATTGAGCTCGTCTACCTATACATCTTTTGAACTAGAGCTGGGACTTACGTTGGATTAATTCTAGGGTAACTTCGTTGTTTGGCCTGATTTTTCTCTCTTTGCTTACAGCAATTTCCGTAGCAACATTTATTCTTGTTTCCATTATTTGAGGTATTTGTATACCCAAATCTTCTAAAACTCTTCTCTAGTTGAAAAGTTCAAATTCTACCTTTTGTAGTTCTTTTTCTCTTTTCGTATTCCTGATTTTCTACCTCGTGTGCCATTCCTCAGAGTCTTTAAGAAATTCTGAAGTGTCTACTACCTTTTCCCAGAACTCAGGTGTCATCTTCCTCATCGTAGAGTTATGCAACGGAACGGAGTCGCTCTAATCTCTACTGTTCTAAGTTCCAAATGATTCTATGGATAATGCCCCCAAACCCTAAGTTTAATATAAATAAGCCCTAAGCTTAGGCAGGTAATCGGGTCATTTTCCATACAAAACTCTCACTTTCTCATTTGTGGAATTACGGTTAACTCCATAGACTAAGTCCGTGGACTTAACTACAGTGCTCTGTTGAGTTATAGTTAACTCAACGGGGTAAGTTCATTAACTAATCCTAGACTCAACAGAGTAAGTTCGTTGAGTTAAGCGTAACTCAACGGACTTCTCGTAAAGTTATATCTAATAAAAATACTTAAGATAATAATTTTTCTTCGGTCAAGACTGAAGAATTTTCGGTCAAACCACTCTTACTTTCCATATTTTAAAAATTCTTCGGTCAAACTGTTATGTTCCTCGGTTGAATCAAAATTAAATATTTTCTTTCTTTCTTTATTTTTTCTACTAGTTGAACTAATACTATACTTCAGTAAAACCAACATTTTTACTAAATAATATATAGAATTTTTTTTTATTTTTATGTTTCGGTCAGAGCGATGGATCCTATCGGTTGAACCGTAACAATTTTTTAAATAAGTTTTTTTTTTTTTCAAGTTATATACTTAGAACTTTCTTACTAAGTAAAGCTTGAGTAGTCCTCTACTCTTACTTCTTCTACAATTCCAAAAAAACTTTTTGGTATCTTCAAAATAGGTCTAAGTCTTTGTCCATTTACTTTAAATATATTCTGATTTTTAGGATTTTCAATCTCAACAACTCCATAGGGATAAATATTTTGAACTATGTAAGGTCCTGTCCATCTAGATCTTAATTTTCCTAGATGGTTATGGAGTCTAGTCATATAAAGATATACTTCTTGTCCTATTTTAAAGGTTTTTGGAATAATTTTCTTATCATGCTAGAACTTCATTTTCTCTTTTTCTCTTACAGTTTTTGAATAAGCTTCATTCCTAAATTCTTCTAATTCAATCAATTGTAATTTCCTATTTTCAGCAACTTGATTTAAATTAGTGTTTGGAGTTTTTAATGCCCAATAAGCTTTATGTTCAATTTTAGCTGGTAAATGACAACTTTTTCCATATACTAGCCTAAAAGGTGACATACCTAAGCTTGTCTTATAAGCAATTCTATAAGCCCAAAGTGCATCTATCAATCTATTAGCCCAATTTGTTCTAGTAGGATTTACTACTTTTTCTAAGATTAACTTAATTTGTTTGTTGACACTTTCTACTTGTCCACTTGTTTGCGGATGATATGATGTTGCAATTTTGTGGTTCACTCCATATTTCTTCATTAAGGCTTCAAAATTTCTATTACAGAAATGAGTTCCTCTATCACTGATAATAGCTTTAGGTATTCCAAATCTGGCAATTATATTGGTTTTTATAAAATATATTACCACTTTCTTATTAATTTTTGTAGGAATAGCTTCTATCCATTTAGATACATAATCCACCCCCAACAATATACAATTAAATCGATTAGACATAGGAAATGGACCCATAAAATCTATTCCCCATACATCAAAGATTTCAACCTCAACAATAGGATTAAGAGGCATCATATTCCTCTTTGATATTCTTCCTATTTGTTGACATCTTAAACAACTTAAGCAATATTTATGAGCATCTTTAAATAGTGTTGGCCAATAAAATCCACATTGTAGAATTTTTGCAGCAGTTTTCCCTGAACCAAAATGCCCTCCACATGCTTGGTCATGACAGAAAGACAATATACTCTGATATTCAGTTTCTGGAACACACCTCCTTAAAACCAGATCAAGACATTTCTTAAATAAGTATAGGTCTTCCCAATAGTAATATTTTACTCTTGAGAAAAATAATTTCTTATCTTGTCTATTCCAATCCTTAGGTGTTAAACCAGTAACTAAGTAATTAACTATGTCTACATACCAAGGCATTGTGTTGATGGTCAATAATTGTTCATGAGGAAAATTATCCTTAATTTCAATATTTGATTTTTCTATTTGTAATCTTGATAAATGATTTGCTACTACATTCTCACAACCTTTTTTATCTTTAATTTCTAGATCAAATTCTTGTAATAATAATATCCATCGGATCAATCTAGATTTAGTCTCTTTCTTTGCTATTAGGTGTTTTAAAGCTGAATGATCCTTGTATACTATTACTTTAACTCCAATCAGATATGATCTAAACTTCTCTAAGGAAAACACAATAGCTAACAGCTCTTTTTCAGTAGTTGTGTAATTAACTTGAGTATCATTGAAGGTTTTGCTTGCATAATGAATCACTCTAGGAGATTTTTCTGTCTTCTATCCCAACACTGCTCCTACAGCAAAATCAGATGCATCACACATTAATTCAAATGGATGGCTCCAATCAGGTGCTTGAATTATAGGAGTTGAAATTAAGCTAGTTTTAAGCTTGAAAAATGCTTCTTTGCAATTTTTATCAAAGTTGAATGGGACATCTTTTAATAGATTAGTTAAAGGCCTAGCTATTTTGCTAAAATCTTTAATAAATCTTCTATAAAATCCAGCATTTCCTAGAAATGATCTAATATCTTTTACTGATTTAGGTTCTAGTAGATTAGAAATTACTTTTATTTTAGCTTTATCTACTTCCAACCCCTTCTTTGAAACAACATGATCCAAGACGATTCCTTGATTAACCATGAAGTGACATTTTTCCCAATTTAGAACTAGATTTTTTTCCACACAACATTTTAATACTTGGTCTAAATTATTTAAACACACTTCATATGAAGTTCCATAAAAAGTAAAATCATCCATAAATATTTCTAAAAAATCTTCAGTCATTCTAGTGAATATGCCCTGCATACACCTTTGAAAGGTGGTTGGTGTATTGCATAATCTGAATGGCATTCTCTTAAAAGCATAAGTTCCATTAGGACAGGTGAAAGTTGTTTTCTCTTAATCCTCTAATGCTACTAGAACTTGGTTATATCCTAAATACTTATCTAGGAAACAAAAATATTCTTGCCCTACTAATTTCTCTAGCATTTGATCTATAAAAGGTAAGGGAAAATGATTTTTCCTAGTTACAGCATTCAGCTTTTTATAGTCTATACACACTCTCTAGCCTGACTGAATTCTAATAGGTATCAAGTCCTGACTTTCATTCCTAATTACTGTTAATCCTAATTTCTTGGGAACTACATGGATTAAACTAACCCATGAGCAATCAGAAATCAGATAAATTATGTCATTATCTAACCATTTCACTATTTCCTTCCTGACTACTTCTTTAAGGTTTGGATTTAATCTCCTCTTAAGAATTCTAACAGGTTTAGCATGCTCTTCTAAATATATATGGTGACAGCATAAAGTTGGACTTAACCCTTTTATATCAGTCATAGTCCATCCTATTGCTTCTTTATAACTTTTTACTACATCTTTTAATTTAGCTATTTGATCCTCTTTTAAATCTAAAGCAATAATGATTGGACATGTTCATTTTTGTTCCAAAAATATATAGGTTAATTCAGGAGGTAAATGTTTTAATTCTAAATGTTGTCCATCAAAGCAAGAGTTCCTAATTGAACATCCTCATTTTCTAAATTAATTTCTTCTTGATCTCCTTCTATATTTATGCTTTCACTTTCCTCTAAAGTTTCAAAATTGAGTTGCCTATTTAATTCTTCTTGAATCACATCATCTAGCATATCTCCTTCATCCTCTAAAAAGTCTATGGTATGTAAGGACGTTTCTAACTACTCAAACTTTTTTGGTTTGAAAATGTTTAATTGAGTATCATCATTGTCATATGATAACTTCATTACTCCACTTGTACAATTTATAACCGCCCCTGATGTTGCTAAAAATGGTCTTCCCAAAATTAAAGATGTATTAGTATTTTTATGCTTAATTTGTTGGGAATCCAAAATTACAATATCAATAGGATATATAAAGTTTTTGATTTTAATTAAAACATCCTCTATTTTTCCTCTAGGGTATCTTATACTTCTATCAACTAATTGAATAACCGTACTAGTAGGAGTTAAGCCTTCTAATCCTAAGGATGCAAATATATCACTTGGCATAACATTTATACCAGCACCTAAGTCTATTAAGGTTCTTTCTAGAATGGTATTTCCTATGGTGCATGATATAATAGGGATTCCAGGATCAGATAACTTTTTAGAAATTTGTGGCAGAAATAAGGAACTACTTTGCTCAGCTAAAAAGATTTTCCTTAAAACTTTTCGCTCTCTTTTCTTAGTACACCAATCCTTAAGAAATTTAGCACAAGGTGGCATTGTCTGCAATAAGTCTAACAAAGGAATGTTAACTTGTACTTTTTCAAAAATTTCTGTAATTTTTTCTTATTTTTTAGGAAATGTTTGTTGTAATCTTTTAGGATAGGGTGCTAATGATTGTGATTTAAAAGATTATTTTTCTTTCATTTGATTTGTTTGATCATTCTTAGTCTTATTTTTTGATTCAGACTTTTCGTCATTGATTTCTATATTTTCAGATATTATATTTTCATTATTATTTTGATTTGTATTCTTACACATCTTTATATTACTTTCTTTTTGAATTCTTGGTGATATATCAGTTACAGATCTTAGTGTTATACATACATCTTCCAGATTTTCATTACTCTCATGATGTTCTTGTATATTATTTTCATGATTATGATCTTCAATTGTTTTTAATTTTAAAATACATTCTTTAAATTCTATTGCATTGGTATTCTCTTTTGTTTGCATATCTTGCAAATTATGCAGATCTATAACATTATAATTTTCATTGTCTTGTTGCATAACTTGTATTTTCATTGTAAACTCATCCAATGCTTTTAGTTTTCTTTCCAGATCATCTAATCTCATTACATTCAATTTTTGATTGATTTTCATTATAGTTTTTTCAGTTTCATATATAATATCAATTTTAGGTTTTGAATATGCTTCCTTATAGTTTAATTGGTTGACTTCTTGTTGCTGACACATAAAGTGTTCTAGATTGTCCATGTTTTGCTCTATACTACACTCCAGTCTATCATACCTATCCCAAATTTTCGTGTCTCTCAACATATTACACATTCTATACTGACCATCAGTTGGATAAACCATAGGATTCTCATTCTCAGCTCTATTATATTGAAGATAATTCATTTGTTGTTCATGTGATCTAACCATCTGCAAATGTCTTAATTTCAAATAATCAAAAATGTCGTGACCTTCAAAATTACAGAATTCACATATGCTAACTATAGGTTTTAGAAATCTTTGAGCATTAGCATATGCCCTATTCTCAATTATAGAAGAAAACACACAATACCCCTCTTGCTATTAAAACGAAACAACATTCACAGTTGCTTGACTACTCAAATCCCCAACAACGGTGCTAGAAAACTTGTCTGCCTTGTTAACTTCTATTTGTAACTTAGTTAATTTATCTTTATGCTTATCAGTAATTCCTTTTTAGAAGTTAACAAACCATCTTTCACACAAATTAGATATTAATTCCAATTTGTATTTTAACTACAAGTGCACATTGTATATTGTATTTGTGTGCAAGTACAAGTCGATCCCATAGAGAATTGATGAAGAATTGTGTACTGTTCCATTTTTAATAATGAAATTTATATATTCAGTAAGCACTCCGTTGAGTTATAGCTAACTCAATGAACTAACCTCGTGAAATTGAAATAACTCAACGAAGCTATCTATCCAGTTTAATACTGCTATTTACAGAGGAATTCGGTCAACCATTGAGCGGTTCCACATATTGTAAATAACATCAATTAAGCTCTTTAATGTTAGTTAATATTAAATTTATCATTTAGCAACACTAACATTCAGATATTTCAAATAGTAACCATTAAAATCTTTAAGTATTAGGAACGATTCAATTTCAGTAAATTGTAAAACTATTTTCTATTTTCTAAATTTAAACGAACATGAAACATTCCAAACACTGACAATGATAACATTAATCACGATACAAAACAAATAATACAACACTCAAATACTAACTATAAACACAGATAAGTTGTTTTTGGTATCTTTTTTTTTATATGATCATGAAAATGGGCGAAGGTGAAATGTAAAAGTAATCTCTATCGATAGTAAAAAACTTTCGTCACTACATACGACGTGATTACACCACTGAAAATTTAACTACTTACAATTCTGTCTCCTCTCTCTATAGAATCGTGAGTCCAGAATTGCAAGTTGATCTCCTCTTCAGCATACTGGCATCAACCTGAAACCAAGGCTAGAAGCTTTACGATCTCTTAAGATATGAGTCAGTGCTTGGTGAAAATGGCTTCCCTTCCTGCGACGCAATCACTCCTCACAGTGGTTGTTAGGCACCGTGTTTGGTTCGGAATCGACCCGACATCAGGAAAGTATCCTCACAGACCTCCGATGGTTGGTGATTATGGTGGTGGTGGTGATGGTAGTGTGGAGCTTTAGGGAATTTCCGTCGTTGCCTACAATTAGCGTGGTCCTCCTCCTCTACACACACACTAGCCACACTGCTTTGTTTTTTTTTCTCCTTGTCTTTTATATTTCTTAGTAGTAACTACTTCTACTTCGATGATTGGATGGATTTCCTTCGTTCATATCAACGATGGTGAATTCTTCTTCCTTCCGTGAGCGATTTTCTACGTGATACGTGCAATCATGTTTTTCCTTCAAATGTCTTATTTCTATAACTACTACATTGGCATATTAGAAAATAAATGGTCTGTGGAGTTACAGATAACTCAACAAGCTTACTTCGTTGATTTAACTATAAAATACGTGCAATAAAGAAATAAGCCGCTAACATAACGTGCTATCTTAATGTGTATTCATGTAACTCAATGTGTATAATTATGCTAACTTAACGAGTTAAACATGTGCATCTCACGTGATATACTAAAGCATTTAAATTCAGCACGTGTAATCCAAGAAATAATAAAATATTCTTTAAGCATTTAAAACATAACTGTTTGGTACATTAAACATAACTCTCTGAAATAATAGAAAATTCGGATACTTAAGAATTTCACAGCCTACAATTTACCGATAGTTCAGAAATGTACTAAATTAACATTAATTCCCTAGAATTATGCAGATTCTTTCATTAAAGCATATAACAGTGCAATTATAACATAATGGCTTAATTCTCATATGATAAGCTAAATATTATGCAATTAACCATCATTTAACCATTAATATTATGCACTTTTTCATTCTAAACATTTGCCCAACTCACATGCATCACAAACATGATCTTTTGAAAATTTCAATTTAGGTAAACCCTTAACAAGTTCATGCCTTACTAACTTACATAATAATTTCATATTAGCATGTCCTAACTTTCTATGTCATACCCATACATCTTTAGATTTAGCAATTAAACATGACTTTTTATCTAAAGCACCAAAAGGCAATTTCAGAATAGTTACAAATCCTTTTCTTTTTGCTCTAAACTTAACATGATTAGAACAATTTTCAACAATAAAACATTTGTTATTTTCGAAGACAACCTTATATCCTTTATCTTGTAATTGATTTACACTAATAATATTAAAACCTAAGTTATCAACTAGTAGAACATCAGATATAATTATAGAGTCAATAACTCTTACCTTGCGAACACCAAGTATTTTACTTTTTTCTAAATTTCCAAATGTAACTATTCCTTGTTTGCACTCTTAAATATCTTCAAGTGTTAGCAATTTTGTTTTGATGATGAATGCTTTATTAAAGTTTATAAATAAGTCTAAATAATATTTTTTAAGTATAATAGTCACGTAATTAACTATTGACAAGTTATCGGAAAGTTTCATTTAAAATTTTAGATAGTTAACTTTTAGATAGTTAGATTTTTGGATAGTTAAAGTTTTTGCATAATTAAATTTTCGAATAGTTAAACTTTTGGATAGTTAACGTTTTGATTTAATCAAAAAGTTATGTTAAAAACTTGTATAGTTAAGTTATCTACATGTGTGTTTTTAATGTTTTAAGTTTTCATGTATTTTCCATGTGTGTTCAGTAATGAAAATCGAAGAGTTAGATAACTGTTCGAGTTTTATAAAATGACTAATGAACATATAAGTTTTCTTTGTTCAGTTACGTGTTTTGTAGGTGCAAAAACTCGAAGAGTTACAAATAAGTATTCCAGATTTTACAAGAATTAAAGGATAAGTGTTCGACTAAAATGAAGACTTAGAAGATATTCTACAAATCTCCAAGACGATAAAGTTTTGGTGAATCTACGAGTAGAAATCGTGGAAATTAAAAATGATAGTGGAGAAAATGGAAATTCAAAATAGAAAGTGGACATAGTGGAAATTCAAAAAGATAGTGGAAATCGTGGATAATTTGAAATTAAAATTAGTATGTGGATTATGGATTGAGTGGATGAACATGCTGAATGTGAAGTCAGAGTTTGACTACTAAAAATAGAGGATACGAACTGCATTACGATCATCCCAATCTCTAATCACAAACTGAAAACCTAAGTTTGAATATTTAATCCCAAATCTCAAATATTAAGTTTGAATATTCAACTACGTATCAAATTCAGAAAAATTCTCCAACATTAGAAGAAGTTTGGAATTCCAAGCAATTTCAGAGAAAAAGGAGCTACAAACACAAGAAGTTTGGAAATTCGACAACTAGAGAAGAAGAGATACAGAAGCTAAGCAAAAGGAGGAAAAAGAGCTACGTGCATAAAGATCAAGTTTTATACAATTTGAAATTAGTTTAGAACAAGAATTTCATTTTCTATTCAAATTGTATATCGGACTTTATTGTATCAAAATTGATAAGAAGCAAATTGAGCTAAAAAGAAATTGTAAACTCTTTCTTTAAAGTTTATAAAGAATATTTTATTTACGAGTGTTTTGTGCTCTTGTTTTATCTATTGGTAATATTAATTACTAAAGACATAATTCACCCCCACTCTTGTGATACAACGATCCTACATCAAGCAATTCTTTTCTTCTTGTCATATGACTTGAAGCTCCACTGTCCTTCACCCATTTAGACTTTATCATCTCAATCATGGATGCCATGAAGGCTACATTTGCAAAGTTTGCTAATTCTTTGTCTGTGTCTAATCTTAAGGTTGAGCTTGAAGAATCTGATATTTCATCATCATTTGAAGAGCTTACATTATCAAATGTTGCTTGCAAAGCCTTCTTCTTAAATCCTCTCTTTGCAAATTTAGACTTGGATTTACTCTTCTTTTCCTTAATTTTTTTCAGATTTCTTTTCCTCTTTTAACCTTAAGGGACAATTAAATCTAAAGTGTCTCTTTTTGTTATATTTATAACAAATAGGAACATCTATTTTTTCTTTTCCATTTCTTGAAGATTTAGTTTTCTTTACATCTTTCCTTTTTCTTGAGGCTTTCTTGAATTTTCTAGCTAAAAAAACAATGTCTGAATCAGAATTAGAATATTCTTCTATATCAGAAGATACCTGAAATGCAATTTCCTTCTTCTTTTGATTCTTTTCTCCAAGGACAAGATCAACTTTAAGTTTAACTTCATATGTAGAGAGATTTCCAATTAATTCATTCATGGTATATGTTGATGTTGAGTATTATGTTTTGATGATGTATGCTAAACAAATGTAATCATATTTACTCAATTACTATTATTTGTGAAAGTAAATTAAGAACTTCAATTAGTACAGAAAAAGTTTACTAATATAAATACTTATCTGTAATGGATCTAAAATTATGCTAAGTTAAATAACTAGTCGTTAAGTTATACTAACTTTTCATTTAACTAAACGTTAAGTTAATGTGTGTTTTTATTGTAAAGCATGATATGTTTTAAATTATATTTCTATATCATGTACAGTGCATGTTAAGATAACTCATTGAGTTAGTGCTTTATTTGTAAAAAGGTTATGTGAGAACTCGTTGAGTTATAGGCTTAAAGGTTAAAATAAATCACGTGAGAACTCGTTGAGTTAGTGAACATAGTGTTAAAGTGAAGAGATGAACTTGTTTAGTATTATGCACGTAGTGAATGTAGAGTTTATGAATGTTATAGTGTATCACGTGAGTTGCACATGATTAACTTGTTAAGTTAACATTACTACACGCATTGAGTTGCTATATTGAATACTAAGGCAATGCGTTATAAACTTAAAGTTATCATTCTTGCACATGGTAAATACTTTATTGTTTAAAACATTTATTTATTACTAGACAGGTAAGTTATCAAAGGGTATTTCAGAGACTTACAACCATAACTATCTGATACTTAAACTCATTTCGGATAGTTACCATCTAACCTTCTAAAAGAAAACTTAAGTCATGTAACACAAGAGAGTTAGTTTGTTGAGTTAGCTACAATACATGTCACGTGAATTGGCACATGATGAACTCATTAAGTTAGATATGTTAAGTTATAAATCTACTTGTTTTACTTATTTAATTAACATTAACACAACGACTTGTTATTACACTTGATGAAAAATTTTGAACGAGAAAGTTTATTTTGCAGGAAATTTTTCAAAGATCTAGGGTTGATGATTAAAGAAAATTCAAAAGGAAAATGTGGATCAAAATGTGTATATTTCGATGAAGGAAAAAGAGAAAACATGAAGAGTGGAAAACTGATTATGGATAAACGTGGAAGATATGCATGAAATAGAAATACAGTATAAAAGGCATAGAATTCTCATTGATCAATTATCCCTACACACCAAATGAAACATATTTTCAGGGATCAAACACCTCTCTAGGGAAAAGCTCTCAGATAGAAGAAAATTTGGTGAAGAAGAGAAAGTTAGATATATGTCATTGAAGAATTAAAAATCAAAAGAAAGGAATTTTGGTGAAGTAGAGAAAGTTAGATATTAGTCACTTAAGATTTGTAAAAGAAGAAGAAGAAAAAAAATCTCAAACAGAGAGAAATGTTTTAAATTTCGTAAATTAGTTTTCTCTGTTTGTAGTTATAAAATTGATTAGATGAAACATGGTATCGTTATATAATTTCATCTACAATTTCTAAGGAGAATTGAATTGTATATTGTAATTGAAACCTTGAATAAAATGATTTGATTAAAATAGAGTCTCGACTTGTTTTTAATTTTGACGTTTCAATTATTCTTGAAAATGTTGAAAAACACAATCCATCCCCCTCTTTTTAGTCATTCGATCCTACAAGTGGTATTAGAGTAGTTTAATAATCTTTGATATAAAATTGATACGAACTTAATTAATATCAAAACATGTTTGTAGGATCGTATGGCTACACAAGAGGGGGGTGAATTATGTTTTTCAACATTTTCGATTATAATTGAAACTTCAAAACTCAAAAACAAGTCAAGACACTATTTTCATAAAATCATTTTTATTCAAGGTTTCAATTACAATATACAATTTAATTCTCCTCAGAAATTGTAGATGCAATTATATATTGATACCATGTTTCATTTATACAATTTCATAACTACAAATAGAGAAAACTAATTTGTAGAATTTAAAACATTTCTCCCTGTTTAAGATCTTTCTTCTTCTTCTCTTTCTTCTTGAGCAATTCTTTAGTGATCTCTGCTTCACCGAATTTGCTTTCTTCTGACATTTCAAATCTTCAGTGACATAAATCTGATCTTTTCTGCTTCACTGAATTTTCTTCCATCTAAGAGCTTTTCCCCGAAGAGGTGTTTTTGATCCTTGAAAAGATTTTTCGTTTGGTGTGTAGGGATAACTGATCAACGAGAATTCTATGCCTTTTATACTGTATCTTCATTTCATGCATATCCTCCACGTTTAATCATTATCAGTCTTCCACTTCTTCACGTCTTTTCTTTTTCCTTCATTAAAATACACACGTTCTGACCCACGTTTACATTTCGAATTTTCTTTAATCATCAATCCTAGATCTCTGAAAAATTTCCTGCAAAATAAATTTTCTTGTCCAAAATCTTTCATCAAGTATAATAAGAAGTCGTTACTTTAATGTTAACTAAATGAGTAACACAAGTAGATATCTAACTTAACAAGTTCCTCATGTGCCAACTCACGTGACAAGTATTGTAGCTAACTCAACGAACTAAGTCTGTGGTGTTACGCTAACTCAACGAATCATCTCCGTAGTGTTACGATAACTCAACGAACCATCTCCATTGTGTTACAGATAACTCAACGAACTAGTAATAAACAAATATTTTTATAATAAGAATTTTATCACGTGCAAAAATAACAACTTAAGTTTTTATAATGCTAACCTAATACTTTGCCTTAGTGTTCAATATAGCAACTCAATGCGTTTAGTTATGTTAACTTAACGAGTTAAATATGTGCACCTCACGTGATACAATATACCGTTCGTAACATATAATTTCACCATGTGTACAACACTAACTTAGCGAGTTCATCTCTTCTTTTATTCACTAACTTGACGAGTTCTCACGTGACCTATTTTAACCTTTAAGCCTCTAACTTAACGAGTTCTCACGTGATCTCTATACAAATAACACTCTAACTTAACGAGTTGTCTAAACGTGCACTATTCATGATATAGAAGATATAACTTTAAAATATATCATGCTTTTCAATAAAAACACACGTTAACTTAACGTTTAATTAAATGAGAATTTACTGCAACAAAATGACTAGTTATTAACTTAGTATAATTTCAGATCCAATATAGACAAGTATTTATATCAGTAAGATTTTTTTGTATTAATTGATGTTTTTAATTTCTTTTCATAAGCAATAGTAATTGAGCAAATATGATTACTTTCATTCAACACACATCATCAAAACAAATTACTCAACAATCTCCCCCTTTTTGATGATGACAAAACCATATTATAACAATTTTGAAATATATTTAACTCAACAAAGCACATTCGTTGAGTTAACTTTTAATTCAACAAACAAGTTTGTTGACTTAAGTTCACTTAAGCTTATTTCTATTGTTTATGTCAAATCACCTCTCAGAGATAAAACTTTCAGATGTCAATAATTACATAAGTATCTTTTAGATTATAATAACCATATAAATATCTTTCAGATTACATTTTCATCTGTCAAATTACAATAATCACTTAAATATCATCTCCCTTTATAATATATGCAATTAATATCATAATCATCTTCTTTTGAATTTATAACATTTAACATTTCTCCCCCTTTTTGTCATTAATCAAAAAGATGATTACACAGTATATAAATCAAGAGATATATTTACAGCGAAACTTTATGTAAACATAAATAAGAATTGAACCATTTACAGAAAAATGTATTGTTCAATGAATTAAACAATAAATACAAACATTACATTTTGCATTTAGATACAAACAAATAGATAGTTATCTATTCCTCCTAAGTATATCACTTATAGCATTACATATTTTATCTCCTAGATGCCTAATATCATTTCTGATGTCGTTAAGCACATCATCTAGGTCAAGAGATAGTTGGGGTTGCTATTCTGCTTCAACTGAATAACTTGGCTATTGTGGTTGAATCTGTTTTGTACATTATGTTGGTTGTTGTTGTTGAGGTTGATGCAAGACTTGGAATTTTTGCAAATCTCTTACACTAAAAGCTCTCATGCCTTTAGTTTCAGAGGGCCAGTCTGATAAATTCAATTGGTTTGCAAGGAGTCTACATACAACATCATCAAAAAATAACTTTGAACTCATATGCTATAGTTGATAAATGAAAACATCAAACCAATTGATTTAAATTCTATTCAGCAAACCATAAGTTGCATATAAACAGCTTCTGCTAACTTCCATATTGTGTTCGACTCTCTGAAATAAATTGGCATGCAATATATTTGTAATAAACCTTGCCTCTACATTTAGATTTTCCATGAGTCTCATTTTTGTATATACACCTAGAATCTATGATAAAGACTGAACGTCCCATTCCAGTTGTCTAACCATGTCAAATCTGTTTGTAACAACAACACCTTCATTCTTTAATCCCAAAACTTCAAAAATTAATTCAAGAGACAATATGAACTCCCGCTTATTTATTTGAGTTTTCAGTATATTTTCATTCTTGACCAGATTGCTATAAAAAGCTGCAATAAGCTCTTTGTATTGCTTCCATTTCGTTCCAATTGGCAAGAATTGAATGAGGCCTTGATACTCAAATAGATCTCTTATATCAATCAAATTTCTGAATTTTATTGGTCGAGCATGTAGAATCTAACATATAATTAGATTATTGTATTTCTACACTACTTCCTTAGATTTAAAATAAATTGAATTACCTTGAATTTGTAATACTGTACACAAAGAAGGTGATACCTGAAGCCTTGATTTAGAGTTTAATTCATCTTCAGGAACCTCTTCTTCAAAATGAATGTCATGTTGTTCCTCTGTGAAAATATTTTCTTGAAGCTACGTATGTAAACTTGATACTTCAGCTTCAACATTGTAAGGAACATCTTCAATATGCTCAACATTCATTTGTTTAGTCTCTAAAGAATGATCAGAGTTCAATTTTTCCACAAATTTTACAGCCGATGTATCTGTCTGTAATTGTTCATTTTGTTCAACAGATATCTCCATTGATACATGCTATGAATTCTCAAACACTACTTCTATAGATTTTGAAGAAGGCTAGTTGACATTTAGCTCTTCTGGAGTCTTAACTTTTTCAATATTTGCTACTCTAAATAATTCAGCCTGTGAACTAGTTATTGCCTCAACATTGTCAATTATATTTGCAATAACTTTTTCAATGTCAGTTGCTTGATGCTCTGATTTTTCAATTACTACATCATCAGGACTTGTACTAATAGAAAAACTTGAGCTCATATTTGACTTAGATTTCTTCTCAAGTTTTCTAGCAAGGGAAAATAAAGTCTCATTGTCTTCATCAGTTTCAGTATGCTCGGAACTGATGAGTTTATTAGATGCACTATAAGGAACAATGTCTAGACATACATTGTCCTTTGGAAATAAATGCTCATCTGATTTTCCTTTTCCAATAGACTTTGTTTCCTCAAACATAATTTTTCTGATTTTTCTTCTTCTATAACACTTCTATTTCTCCTCTTCAAGTATTGCTTTTTTCTTTTGAAATTGTTCCATAAAAGTTTTCTGCTTTAATTCTTCAAAGACACTTTCTATTGCTATAGCCTTTCGAAGTTCTTCAACTTTTCTTTTATCTATAGCAATATTTGATTCTACTTCTTTTGAATACAAAGGAGTAGGTATAGCAGATTCATGTTCTTCCTCAAATGGTTGTAGTCGTGTACCACTTAGAGGAGTTTGAGAAATTCTATTTGAAGAACCTACACTTTTTTCCATATATTTTGCATACTATTCAAGAAATGCAATCTTAACACATTTCATTCGGTATTCCCTATCAAATTTGATTCGAATACCCATGCATTTAATACTTGCATCAGTGTTATGAAGTTCTAATCTAACTTCATTCAGTATTCCTTTAGGAAAGAAGTATTCACTATAAATTTTTGCTAACCTTTTGTCCACTTGAAGTATTTTCTTAAACCAAGTGCATGTAACTTCATTATGGTCTATTTCTTTTCCTTTTGCATCTCCTCTGCCTTTGCCTTTTCCTCTACCACGACCCTTGTAGAACTTGGAGACCATCGTTGCAAATTGTAACAGCAACAAGCGGGAAAGATTTTTAGACAAAGGTCTACAAATAACCTAAGTGCCCGTGTAATAAGTGTTTAAATAGGGTTTTAGGTGAATAACACAACGTGTATAAAAGTTGGGTTTGGATTTTAAATGAATATTGAATAATATTTATTCAATTGAGATACCTGAAAATAGTAAACATAACTCGTTGAGTTAACTAACCTAACGAGTAAAACACTGTCTAGAGGTAGTTTTACACATTACCTTACATAACATAGCGTCTAATTAGTACACTTAACATTATCTTGAGAACATTGTAAACTATTCTAACATTCTCTTCTTATGAATCTACAATAGTTTGTTTGTTTGTTAAATTGTTTCATCAAGATCTTAAGGGATCTAAACTCAAATTAACCAAGATTTTTATTTTAAATTATATTAATCTGTTTTGGGCATTGTTAATCTCCCCCTACAAATATACTTCAAATATATTCAATAACATACAAAATATACTTGTATAACAATAGATGTTAAGTATAACTATATTTTTAAATTTTATTTTCAGAAACTTCTGTTATCTTGAATTCATCAAGAATGATTTCCAGAATCAATTTCTGTTGTATATGAATCAAAACACAACTTTAAACTTAATATGATTAATTCAAGGAGAATAAAAGAATGTATCTCAAATAAACATTTTCAAAAGTACTAATGTTGATTCAACAAATCAATAGTCATATTGGTAGAAACTATATTCGATTCAAAGATACCTGTAATTAATGAAACAACTTTTTCTTTTCAAAATAGTAAATATTGATAATTTTCTTTAAAAGTTAGTTTGAAAAGCTTGAATCATACAAGAGCTTTCTAATGTACCCGTGTAATGAGCTTTCAGTCAACAATCCCAGATCTGATCAAGACCTTAGGTTGCTAGATTTAAAGAATGCTTTTTTAGGACAACAATCCTTACATACCTATCTACTCAAGTACAAAAGGCTCGTGATCAAACTGATCAATAAACTCTCAAAGATTTTCACTTTGTAAGTACTTCTCATTTTAAGCATAGTATATATGTATTCCATTAATACAAATGCAATAAAACGTAAATCTCATACAATTTTTACTTCTATGATTTTACTAAAAATATGAATCAGTTTCAATAAGCTTATACTTTTGATTAACAGTTTAAGATGAATTATTCTACAAGTTTAATCAATCAAGTCAAATTCATGCATGATCATATGCACTTTCATTGATCCAAAGAAAATCACTTAATCAAAATTTCAGAAGTATTTAATGTTTTTCATTTGACTTCCACTTAAAATTGTGAAAACCATTAAAATTGATAAACTATGTAAAATCAATAAGATACTACTATGATTTTACAATAAATACATAGTATCTTATGTAGTAGTTTAGATATTACTTAGATATTTATGATAAGTATATAATATCTATGAGGTGAACAACATCATCAATAATATTTATCTTTTTTGTGGAGTTTAAGCATTTTACACATCACATAGCCTACAAATACCCAAATTTAATCTTATGTTGCAGAATGTATTTTCTTCTAGAGGTTTTGTAAATATATCAGCTAATTGTGATTTTTACTAGACACAAATCCTAATTTAATTTTTCCTTTAATTACATTATCTCTTAGAAAATGATGTCTAACCTCTATATGCTTTGCTCTAGAATGTAATACAGGATTTTTGGAAAGATTTCTTGTAAAAGTACTGTCACAATAAATCTCAGTTGTATCATAAGATAATCCAAAGTCTTCTAAAGTTTGCCTTATTGTAACGCTTTTATGTGTTGTTAAATTAACGACAAAAGTGCAAATTTTACTTTTATAACCGCAAGCGCACAGTGTCCATTGTAATAAACATGTGCAAGTATGGGTCGAATCCACAAGGAGTTTATCTTAAATAATTTTATTAAAATGATTGTTTGATAAAACATCCACACCATTAAATTTGTAATTAAAACTCTAATCATGTGTAATCAAGTTACAATTTACAAAAATACAATAAAGCTTTCAAAGGTAGCATAAAACTTGTTAATTCCTAGAGCTAATAGTTAGAAAACTCAAGAAAATCTTAAGTTCATGTTTCTGGAATCATAGAAATTAGTTTGAATTCTAACTCTTCTTCGTTCCAACTTGGACATTGAAAAATCCATAAAAAATATTGGTCGGAAAGTTCATCGAGTTATCTTTAAAATGGCAGTGATTTCCAGGAGTAATTCACTCTAGGTTGCTACCAAAGTCAGATATACAAATAATGCGCAAAACAATTCTGAAAACTTTCCAAAAATGCGTCGTTAGTTTAAAAATCATAACTCAATCAAATCTCTACGAAACACCATGAAATCAATGCAGCTTGAAAGATAACTCATTTTTCTAATAAGGAAAATTTATGGAAAAGCATTTTGAAATGCACAACAGCAAGGCAACATGAAGGCGTCGAGCACAATTTCTATCACTCAACCAGTAAAACAGAGTAGATGCAACCTTCGAAAAAATACATTCTAAAATATTCCAAAAACATAACATACATATTGTACACTTAAGTTACTTACAAAAAAAAGCTATAACATGACATATAACTTAGAGAAATAAAGTCGTACAACATATAACAAAACAGAAAATGCATTGGAATTTACAACAAATAGGATATACATGCATTCACAAGGGTTAAGAGTTAGTTTTATGCACAACATTCACATATTCACATGAAGCAACTATATTCCATGAGATCTAATCTAAAAAACTATTTAAATTAAAGAAATAAAGATTTAACAAAGATCCTAAACGGGCATACATTTATAAATTAAAAATACCTAAATACTCATACACAAATGATATGAAAATGTGTTTACAAGTATGAGGATCTCTCCCTTCTCTTTTACCTTTAATTCATCCACTTCTCTTCAAGCATTTGATCTCTATTTGATGAAGAACCACTTTATTTGCTCCCCTACAAGGCTGTCACCACTTGCAAGTCACGTCTAAAGGGAACCGCCTATGTTTACTTTGGAGAAAATGGGTTGCATGTCCTCGATCCACTTCCAAGATACATGGATTTGTTGGCTTTCTTCTTCAACTTTGATGCTTCCTAATTACCTCACCTTGAAGATCATTATTTAGAATGAAAAGTGCATAATATTAATAGTTAAATGATGGTTAATTGCATAATATTTAGCTTATCATATGAGAATTAAGCCATTATATTATAATTGCACTGTTATATGCTTTAATGAAAGAATCTGCATAATTCCAGGGAATTAATGTTAATTTAGTACATTTCTGAACTATCGGTAAATTGTAGGCTGTGAAATTCTTAAGTATCTGAATTTTCTATTATTTCAAACAGTTATGTTTAACGTACCGAACATGTATCGAAGAGTTATGTTTAAATTACCGAACAGCTATGTTTTAAAAGAATATTTTATTATTTCCTGAAGTACACATGTTGAAACCATAATGCATGACTTGAGTGGATTTTCGGAAGGTTATCTGTAACTATCCGAAATGCATCTGAGCATCGGATAGTTAAGTTCGTAAGTGTCCGAAATATTTGAACTTGTTAAGATAGAATTATGCACGTGTTGAATTTAAATGCTTTAGTATATCACGTGAAATACACATGTTTAACTCATTAAGTTAGCATAACTGTACGCGTTGAGTTACATGAATACAAACTAAGGTAACGTGTTATGTTAGCGGCTTATTTCTTTATTGCACGTGTTTTATAGTTAAATCAACAAAGCAAGTCCGTTGAGTTATCTGTAACTCTACGGACCATTTATTTTCTAATATGCCATTGTAGCTATTGTAGAAATAAGATAGTTGGAAGAAAAAAACCACGATCGCACGTATCACGTAGGAATTCACTCGTCGAAGGGAGAAGAAATCATTGTCGTTGATATGAATGAAGGAAATCCAACCGACCATTCAAGCAGAAGCAGTTACCATTGAAGAAATATAAAAGAAAAGAAGAAAAAAGAAGTAAGGTGTGGTCGATGGGTGTGGCCAGTGTGTGTGCAGAGGAGGAGAACCACGCTAACTACAGGTAGCGACGGAAGTTCCCTAAAGCTCCACACTACCACCACCACCACCACCACCACCATAATCACCAACCATCGGAGGTCTATAAGGATACTTTCCTGATGTCGGATCGATTCCAAGCCAAACACAGTGCCTAACAACCACTGTGAGGAGTGATCGCATCGTGGGAAGGGAAGTCATTTTCACCAAGCGCCAACTCATATCTCAGGAGATCGTAAAGCTTCTAGCCTTGGCTTCGGGTTGATGCCTGTATGCTAAAGATGAGATCATCTTGCAATTCTGGACTCGCGATTCTATAAGGAGAGGAGATAGAATTGTAAGTGGTTTAATTTTTAGTGGTGTAATTGCGTCGCATGTAGTGACAGAAGTATTTATTGTCGATTGAGATTACTTTACATTTCACCTTTCGCCCATTTTCATGGTCATATCAAAACAAAAATACCAAAAACAACTTATCTGTGTTTGTATTTTGTATTTGGGTATTGTATTGTTTGTTTTGTATCCTGATTAATGTTATCTTCGCCAGTGTTGTGGATGTTTTATGTTTGTTTTAGTTTTACAGTTTATTGAAATTGGTTCATTCAATAAACTTAAAGATTTTAATGGTTACTGTTTGAATTATCTAAATGTTAGTATTGCCTAATGATAAATCTAGTGTTTACTAACATTAAAGAGCTTAATTGATGTTATTTACAATCTATGGAACTACCCAATGGTTGGCCGAATTCCTTTGTAAATAGCAGTATTAAAAAGGAAAGACATGCTCGTGGAGTTAACTTAAGTCCACGAAGTTAGTCCATTGAGTTAGCCATAACTCAACGAACTTAGTCCGTTGAGTTAACTGTAACTCAACAGAGAGCTTATTGAATATATAAATTTGATTGTTAAAAATGGAATAGTTTGCAATTCTTAAGCAATTCCTTGTGAGATCGACCTGTACTTGCACACTAATATAATAGACATTGTGCACTTGCAGTTAAAATGTAAATTGGAATTAATATCTAATTTGTGTGAAATGTTGTTTGTTTACTTCTAAAAATGAATTCAGTGATATAGGCATAAAGATAAATTAACTAAGTAAAAACAGAAGTTAACAAATCCAAGTTTTTCTAGCACCATTGTCAAGGAATTCATATAAGCAACTGTTAGAGCTGTTTTGTTTTAATAGCCAAAGTGTTGTGTGTTTTCTTATGCAATTGAGAATATGACATATGCTTATGCTCAAAGATTTTTGAAACCTATAGTTAGCATATGTGAATTCTGCAATTCTGAATGTCACAACATTTCTAACTGTTTGAAACTGAGACATTTGCAGATGGCTAGATCCCATGAACAATAAATGAATTATCCTCAGTATAATAGAGCCGAGTATGAGAAACCTATAGTTTACCCAACTGATGGTCAGTATAGAATGTGTAATATGTTGAGAGACACGGAAGTTTGAGATAGGTATGACAGATTGGAGCGTAGTATAGAGCAAAACTTGGACAAACTAGAATACTTTATGTGTCAGCAACAAGAAGTTAACCAATTAAACTATAATGAAGCATATTTAGAACCTAAAATGGATATCATTTATGAAACTGAAAAAACCATAATGAAAATTGATTAAAAATTGAATGCAATGAGATTAGATGATCTGGAAAGAAAACTAAAACCATTGGACGAATATACAATGAAAATACAAGTTATGCAACAAGACAATGGAAATTATAATGTTATAGATCTGCATAATTTGCAAAATACACAGCCAAAAGAAAATACTAATGTAAGAGAATTTAAAGAATGCACTTTAAAACTAAAAACAATTGAAGATCATAATCACAAAAATGATATACAAGAACATCATGAGAGTAACAAAAATCTGGAAGATGTATGTATAACATTAAGATCTGGAACTGATATACCACCAAGAACTCAAAATGAAAATAATATGAAGGTGGATAAGAGTAAAAATCAAAATGATAATGAAAATGTAATAGCTGAAAATCTAGAAATCACTGAAGAACAATCTGAATCTACTAATGAGGCTAAAAATGATCAAACAAATCAACTAAAAGAAAAAGAATCTTTTAAATCACAATCTATAGCACCCTATCCTGAAAGATTACAATAAACAATACCTGAAAAACAAGAAAAAATCAGAGAAATTTTTGAAAAAGTGCAAGTTAACATTCCTTTGTTAGATCTATTATAGAAAATGCCACCTTGTGCTAAATGTCTGAAGGATTGGTGTACTAAGAAAAGAGAGCGAAAAGTTCTTAGAAAGGTCTGTTTAGCTGAGCAAAGTAGTTCCCTATTCCTACCACAAATTCCTAAAAAGTTATCTGATCTTGGAATCCCTATTATATCATGCACCATAGGAAATACCATTCTAGAAAGAACCTTAATAGACTTACGTGTAGGTATAATTGTTATGCCAAGTGATATATTTGCATCCTTAGGATTGGAAGGCTTAACTCCTACTAGTACGGTTATTCAATTAGTTGATAAAAGTATAAGATACCCTAGAGGAAAAATAGAGGATGTCTTGATTAAAATCAAAAACTTTATATATCCTATTGATATTGTAATTTTGGATTTCCAACAAATTAAGCATAAAAATAGTGATACATCTTTAATTTTGGGAAGGCCATTTTTAGCAACATCAGGGGCTGTTATAAATTGTAAAACTGGAGTAATGAAGTTAGCATATGGTAATGAGGATACTCAATTAAATATTTTCAAACCAGAAAGGTTTGAGGAGTTAGAAATATCCTTATATACCATAGACTTTTTAGAGGATGAAGGAGATATGCTAGATGATGTGATTCAAGAAGAATTAAATAGGCAAATCAATTCTGAAACTTTAGAGGAAAGTGAAAGCATAAATATAGAAGGAGATCTGGAAGAAATTAATTTAGAAAATGATGATGTTCAATTAGGAGCTCTAGCTTCTGATGGGCAACATTTAGAATTAAAACCTTTACCTCCTGAATTAACCTATATATTTCTGGAAGAGAAACGAACCCGTCCAATCATTATTGCTTTAGATTTAAAAGAGGATCAAATAGCTAAATTAAAAGATGTAGTAAAAAGTTATAAAGAAGCAATAGGATGGACTATGACTGATATAAAAGGGTTAAGTTCAACTTTATGCTGTCACCACATATATTTAGAAGAGAATGCTAAACCTGATAGAATTCCTGAGAGGAGATTAAATCCAAACTTTAAAGAAGTAGTTAGGAAAGAAATAGTAAAATGGTTAGATAATGACATAATTTATTCGATTTTTGATAGCTCGTGGATTAACAGTTATTAGGAATGAAAGTCAAGACTTGATAACTACTAGAATTCAATCAGGCTAGAGAGTATGTATAGACTATAGAAAGCTGAATGTTGTGACTAGGAAAGATCATTTTCCCTTACCTTTTATAGATCAAATGCTGGAAAGATTAGTAGGGCAAGAATATTTTTATTTCCTAGACGGGTATTCAGGTTATAATCAAATTCCAGTAGCATTAGAGGATCAAGAGAAAACAACTTTCACCTGTCCTAATGGAACTTATGCTTTTAAGAGAATGCCATTCAGATTATGAAATGCACCAGCCACCTTTTAAAGGTGTATGTAGGGCATATTTACTAGAATGACTGAAGATTTGTTAGAAATATTTATGGATGATTTTACTGTTTATGACAACTCATATGAAGTTTGTTTAAAAAATTTAGACCAAATATTAAAAGACTGTGTGGAAAAAAATCTGGTTTTAAATTGGGAAAAATGTCACTTCATGGTTAAACAAGAAATAGTCGTAGGGCATGTTGTTTCTAAGAAAGGGTTGGAAGTAGATAAAGCTAAAATAGAAGTAATTTCTAATCTACTAGAACCTAAATCAGTAAAAGATATTAGATCATTTCTAGGACATGCTAGTTTTTATAGAAGATTTATTAAAGACTTTAGCAAAATAGCTAGACCTTTAACTAATCTATTAAAAGATGCCCCATTCAACTTTGATAAAAATTGCAATGAAGCATTTTTCAGACTTAAAACTAGCTTAATTTCAACTCCTAAAATTCAAGCACCTAATTGGAGCCATCCATTTGAATTAATGTGTGATGCATCTGATTTTGCTGTAGGAGCAATGTTGGGACAAAAGATAGAAAAATCTCCTAGAGTGATTCATTATGCAAGCAAAACCTTAAATGATGCTCAAGTTAATTACACTACTGAAAAAGAACTATTAGCTGTTGTGTTTGCCTTAGAAAAGTTTAGATCATATCTGATTGGAGCTAAAATAATAGTATACATGGATCATGCATCTTTAAAACATCTAATAGCAAAAAAAGAAATTAAGCCTAGATTGATCCAATAGATATTATTATTACAAGAATTTGATCTAGAAATTAAAGATAAAAAAGGTTGTGAGAATGTAATAGCAGATCATTTATCAATATTACAAATAGAAAAATCAAATATTGAAATTAAGAATAATTTTCCTAATGAACAATTTATGACCATGAACACAATAGTTACTAGTTTAACACCTAAGGATTGGAATAGATAGGATAAAAAATTGTTCTTCTCAAGAGTAAAATATTACTATTGGGAAGGCCCATACTTATTTAAGAAATGTCCTGATCTGGTTTTAAGGAGGTGTGTTCCAGAAATTGAATATCAGAGCATATTGTCTTTCTGTCATGACCAAGCTTGTGGAGGGCATTTTGGCTTAGGAAAACAGTTGCAAAAATTCTACAATGTGGATTTTATTGGCCAACACTATTCAAAGGTGCTCATAAATTTTGCTTAAATTGTTTAAGATGTCAACAAATAGGAAGAATATCAAAGAGGAATATGATGCCTCTTAATCCTATTGTTGAGGTTGAAATCTTTGTTGTGTGGGAAAAGATTTTATGGGTCCAATTCCTATGTCTAATCAATTTAACTATATATTGTTGGGGGTGGATTATATATCTAAATGGATAGAAGTTATTCCTACAAAAACTAATGACAACAAAGTGGTAATACAATTTATAAGAACCAATATATTTGCCAGATTTGGAATACTTAAAGCTATTATCAGTGATAGAGGAACTCATTTCTGTAATAGAAGTTTTGAAGCCTTAATGAAGAAATATGGAGTAAACCACAAAATTGCAACATCATATCATCCGCAAACAAGTGGACAAGTAGAAAATGCTAACAAACAAATTAAGTTAATCTTAGAAAAAGTAGTAAATCCTACTAGAACAGATTGGGCTAATAGATTGATAGATGCACTTTGGGCTTATAGAACTGCTTATAAGACAAGCTTAAGTATGTCACCTTTTAGGCTAGTATATGGAAAAAGTTGTCATTTACCAACTGAAATAGAACATAAAGCTTATTGGGCATTAAAAACTCTGAACACTAATTTAAATCAAGCTGTTGAAAATAGGAAAATGCAATTAATTGAATTAGAAGAATTTAGGAATGAAGCTTATTCGAAGACTGTAAGAGAAAAAGAGAATGAAATTCTGGCATGATAGGAAATTATTCCAAAAAGCTTTGAAATAGGATAAGAAGTATATCTTTACATAGCTTGGCTCCATAACCATCCAGGAAAATTAAGATCTAGATGGGCAGGACCTTACATAGTTCGAAATATTTATCCTTGTCTTATAAGCTTCAAATAGTTCGAGCTATTGAGATTGAAAATCCTAAAAATCAGAATATCTTTAAAGTAAATGGACAAAGACTTAGACCTATTTTGAAAATATCAAAAAGCTCCTATGGAATTATAGAAGAAGTAAGAGTAGAGGACTACTCGAGCTTTACTTAGTAAGAAATCAGTTTTTATTTTATTTTCATTTTAATGTTAAAAAAAAAAATTATAAAATATAAAAAAATCATTGCGGTTCAATCGACTAGATCCATTAGTATGATCGGAAGATAAAAAATCTATATTAATTTTTAGTAAAAAACCGAAAAGAAAAAAACTTTTGGTTTTACCAAAACATAGTATCGATTCAACTAGAAAAAAAGTCGATCTGACCGAAACATAGTATCGGTTAAACCGGTAAAAATCAAAGAAAAAAAACTATTATCTCAAGTTTTTTTTATTATATCTGTCTGTACGGGAGGTCTGTTGAGTTACGCTTAACTCAACGAGCTTACTCCGTTGAGTTAGTCAACAAGCTTATTCCGTTGAGTTAATTGTAACTCAATGGAGTACTATAGTTAAGACCACGAACTTAGTCCGTGGAGTTATCTGTAATTCCACGGATGAGAGAGCAAGAGTTTTGTTTGGGAAATGACCCGATTACCCACCTAAACTTAGGGCTTATTTAGACTAAAACTTAAGGTTTTGGGGGCATTATCCGGCAAATCATTTAGAACTTAGAACAGAAAGATCAGAGCGATTCCGTGTCGTTGTGTAATTCCACGATGAGGAAGATGACGGTCGAGTTCTAGGAAGATGCGATTGACATATCACAATTTCTAAAAGAGTTAGAGGAATGGCACACGTGGCAGAAAATCAAGAATACGACAAGAGAAAAAGAGCTACAGAAGGTAGAATACGAACTTTTCAACTTGAGAAGATTTTTAGTAGATTTGGGTATACAAATACCCTAGATAGTGGAAACAAGAATCAGAGTAGCAATAGGAATTGCTGTCAGTAAAGAAAAAAAATTAGGCCAAACAACGAAGTAGCCCTAGAGCTAATCCAGCGCAAGGCCAGATTATGGTTCAAAAAGCGCATTACTGTCGTGCAAGGGGTGCAATAAGGTGGCAACAACAAGAAGAAGAAGAACAAGAGGAGTCGATTGCAGAAAGACCTGTTCTTGAGGAACAACTGCCAGGACCTTTAGTTCCACCATTCAGGCCGTTGGCACAAGCAGCAATGTTGGGACCTTCAACTGAAGAGGAATTAAAAGAATTCCAAGGACTAGTTCAAGTTGGGAAAAACTAAGGAGAACCAAAAGATTTAGCAGTAGCTAAAGCACACTTGGTATTTGATGCACTTTGCAAGAGGAGGGCTGTAGAAAAATTGAAAGCCCAATACAAAATTAAAGTTGAACAGCATCAAAGAACCACTATCAGATTTGTTGTAAGAGGAGAAGCTGAAGCTGGTCCTTTGAGACCAGCAAATATTGAAAAAATTAAATAGGAAGAGCTAGTACCTATGGCTCAAGGGCATGTAGAGCCTTCGTTTGTAGATTTAATCTCAGAAGAAGAAGAGGAAGACCAAACACAATTAATCAAAAGAATGAAAGGAAAAGAGATAGTGCCTAAATATCAAAAGGAGATTAAATCTGAAGTACTAACAACAATAGGGCTTGTAGAGCCAATTTTTGTAAACCTGCTATCCGATTCTGAGGAGGAGTAGGAGCAACAGCAGCAAAAGCAAAGAGAAGAAGAAAAACAGGCTGAAACTAGTCTGCAGCCTATACAAGAAGAAGAAACAGAAATTAGGGCAAAAACTGAATTGCCCGTGAGTCCATCCTAATCTGCCACAAAATCAGAAAGAACAGTGACAATGCAGATTGGTAGTTAGGAGGAAGAAAAAAGAACAGAAACTGAACAAAGCGATATGGACAAAAATGACTTTGCAGATTCGATTGAATTTAATGAAACAAATGAAACAATTCAAGACAAAGTGGATAGTTCTGCTGGCTCACCACCATAAACAAAAGCAGAAGCAAATGTTCAAGAATCTGTAGAACATTTTCAGCAAGTTCAAGTTCAGCTTATAGAAGAGGAAAATTGAGAACAAACCCCTCTAGAACAACAAAGTCACATTCCTGACCCTACTAAAGCAACAGTTCTGAATGAAGTACACTTTTGGAGTCAGGAAGCTTATAATAAATACCAAGAGATTAGGGGTTATGATATCATATATAGTAGACCAGTAAATTGGGACGAAATGCAAGAAATTAAGGAATTATTTGAATTCTAGGGTCTACTACAATTTATTTCTCAGCAAAATGATTGTTTTATGTTAGTTTTAATTTTATAGTTTACTAAAATTGGTTCGTACAAAAACACTTAAAGATTTTAATTGGCATCCAATATATGAAAATCTAGTGCCCTGCTTCTATGCTAATTTAAGAGAAAAGGAAGGACAATTAATTTCCAACATGGAGGAAGTTGATGTACAAATAACACCAGAGCTTCTCCACAACATTCTTGGATTGAAGAATGAAGGAAAAGAAATTTTGGAAAGCACAACTGTCGTTGAATGGACAGAGCAGGAAATCAAGGACAGTTTGGCTATCAATCCTGGTGTGCCATTATTAAATAGACTGAAGCATTTAAATGGTAAAGCACACATGATAGCTAACATTTTGATTAAAAATGTCTACCAACAATAGGGCCATGACATTGAACTGAGTCAATTTGTCAAGTAGGCCACTTATGCAGTTGTGAATAGAATTCAAGTTAATTGGTGCCAAGTCTTCCTATCCAAGATGAAGTTTGCAAAGAATAAATTATTTTATGGAGATTTGATACCTATATTGATGGTAAACTGTATTGATTTCACGAAATGGACATCCAAAAGGATAAGATCAAGAATCATTTTAGTGAAAGAATACAGAAATTATGCTACAGCTGAAGTATCTGTACCTTCTAGAGGCATTATTGGAGTTGTAGAAAGGATAGAACAATTAGAGCAGCAATTAGAAAAACTCTAGAAGGAAGTAGATGAACTTAGGAATAGAGGCTAATTGTATAGTTTGTCTACTTGTTCTTGTATATATTTGTATGAAAAATATCTGATTTGATTGTACTGTAATTGATTCATATGAATGAATATATGTTTTTTAGAAATATTTTTCATGCGTGTTTAGAATGATGAAATGGATGAACTATATTGAATGTTATATAATTTGTGGAACATTATACATGAATGTTTAAAAAGATTTACAATTTGCTGAATGACAGGATTAAATAATAAATGCTTGAAAATATTTGCATGCTGCAAGGTAAAATGTAAATTCTGCATAACATGAAATGAATTACAAGTTAAATATTTATATAATGTTCAGATTTAAACGAATTTTGATTAGAATGCTGCATTAATGACATGTATTTAACTTTATTTCAATTAGTAGAATGCAGGAGAGAAAAAAATATAGAGGTACTTACGAGGAGTATACTAAGAGGTTGCTAAGTATTAACTCAACGAAGTAAGTTCGTTGAGTTAAACTTAACTCCACAAGGTTAGTAATATAATATAAGGTCACTCCGTTGAGTTATCTATAACTCAACGAAGTTAGTCCATGGAGTTAGCAACAGTAACCGACATTGTTCTGTTGAGTTATCTGTAACTCAACGAGGTAAGTTCGAGGATTAAGCAGAATGATTATTCTTTTAACCATGAACGAAAAACTTCGTCGGCTTAGCAATTACGAAAATTTGAAATTTGTAGTGGTACACGTACCCTTAAAAACAGGAACTACGCTGCATGTTACAAGACACGTTCTTGCAACGAAATTTATTTACTTTATGGATGTGCATTATATATATAAAATAGAATGTTATTTACGAGTTATCAGCACTTTTAAAAGAAAGGAGAATGCATTGGGGGAATTGGAAGGAGAAGCAGCTGATTCAACTTCATCCGTCAACAAATATTTACTAAATAGAAAGCTTTAGACTGGTATGTAATTAATCGTCTGCTATTTTATTTATGAACACATGGACTCATTCTCCTAGCACTAAATGATTAGTAAGAACACCTACCTAGAAATATTCAACATAGAGGCGTACTGAAACATTTTCTGAACTAAACTTTAATGAAATCCTTTGGGGTGTAGCTAACCTTTCTTTAAAAGAGAACGTAGAGATGGCTACTCTAGTAGAAAAATCATTAAGAGAAATTCTGTATCTTGAATTAGTTGATGAACCTTCATGTATTCGATTGCCAAACTTTGAGGGAGATAGGTTTGAACTGAAATCTAATTATATTAGTCAATTGCCACATTTTCATGGATTAGAAAGAGAGGATGCCTATTATTTCTTTAGAGAATTTAACGAAGTTTGTCAAATGATGAAAATGCCGAACATGAGTATAGATGCTATTAAACTTAGATATATCCCTTTTGCTTTAAAAGACAGCTAAGAGATGGTTATATACTTTGTCACCTGATTCAATTTCTACATGGACTGAATTTTGCTCTGTTTTTCTAGAAAAATATTATCCAACACATCAAACGATTAAAAAGAAAAAAGAAATATTAATGTGTTGCCAAAAATAGGGTGAATCATTTTAGAAATATTTTAAAAGATTTAAAGATTTACTAACTCAATGTCCACATCATGTAATGAGTAAAGCACAATTAATAGGTATAATTTATGAAGGCATAGATGTTTCAACGAAATCTTTATTAGAATCTACTGGTCAAAATGGATTTCTAAAATTATGTAGTGAAGAAGCATGGGCATATTTAGAAAACTTTGCAAAAGGAATTGCACAGTGGGAAAACTCGGCTGAAGCTATTGCAGATAAAAGAATATTGCCAAGAGGAATGCATGAAATAGATTCAAGTACTATACTTGAAGTGAAATTAATTGAATTAACAAAGAAAATAGAAGAGTTATCATTAAATCAAAAGCTAACAGAAAAGAATGCAAACATTAATGATCTAGATATTATTTATGCTAGAAACTAGAAAGATAACTTTGGAAATTCTTATAATCCTAATTGGAGAAATCACCCGAATTTATCTTGGAGAAACAACAATTTCTAGGGAGGAGAAAATGTAAATGAGAAGAATATAAGTTATGAAGCATTAATTGAACAAGGATCTAGAATAAAGAAATTAGAAAAGATAATCCAATAATTAAACAATCGTCTAGATTTTGTATTTGGAAATGCTGCAATTCAAAATCAGAATAGAAACATACCACTTAGACAGAAGGAATCAATGGAGGTTAGACCTACTGGAGGATTGCCAATACAAGCAGTACTTAACCTTATCAATAGAACTGTTAATGAAATTGATCTCTTTTGGGAGGATAGCTGAATGAAGCAGTATAACTGAAGTAACTATATATATATATAAGTTTATTTATAGTTAATAGTATCATAGAGTTAGTCCTTAACTCAACGAACTTAGTCCGTTGAGTTATGACTTAACTCCACGAGGGTGTGCAGTAGTTATGTTAATTTTTGTCTCTACTAATTTTTGTGTTTATGTTATATAGAATCAACAAATGGAATTGATGCAATTACCACTGGATGCACTAAGGGAAGTACTGAGTAACTTGTCAGCTAAAGATCTATGCAGGCTATGTTGTGTATCAAAGGAAATTAAAGACTATGTTGGAGAAAAATATTTTCAGGGACTACAAGCTGCAAAAATGACTAAGATTAGAGATGGATTCATATGGAAGTCATTTAATCGTAGTTCAATTAGCCATGAACATCTGAATATGGAAGAAACTACTGGAATTCCACCCAATACATTAGAAGGAATAGATCATATTATGGGGATGGATGAAGGATTAATTATATATAGGACCAAACCAAGGTATGCAATTCTATTACCTGATATTTTGATCAGAAATCCTATCACAAGTGAAGAATGGAATATAGGAAGACCTAATAGATATGAAGTACCAACTGAAAATTGTGGGTCGGCTTTAATATTTTCTGAAAAATTTGACCATTCTTGAAAAATTATATTATTGGAGACCTACAAGAAATTGGGATGAAGATTTATGCTTGAGTGTGTATAACTTTCTGAATAGATTTTGGACTGAAAACAATATGATATATCTAGGACAGAAATCATTAATTAACGGCATGCATGTCATACTTGATGGATATATATCTAGTCACAAATATATAAGTTGCATTTAGATCTGATTTATACATGGTAAGCATAGATAGTTATGATGAATATATAGAAATTTTGCCTATACCGAGAGAAATAGTTAAACCATCATCTGCAGAATTTGATAAAATTCAAATAGGGATGTGGTATAATGAATATGATGATCCTACTTTATGTCTGATAAGATGGTGGGATGAATTGATGAAATTTCAAATATGGATTATGAAAGACATAAATGAATGGAAGTGGGAAGAGGAATATATTGAAATAGATGTAGAAATAGAAACTGCTACATTATCTTGGAACCGAAAAGGATCCCTTTCTGCATTTCATTTCATTAATGGTAATACACTTGTATTTAGCATTGATAATATATTGCAAGTTTACAAATTAAGAAGGAACATGAACTGCATTAAAATAGAATTAATAGCAAGAAGAATTATGCCTAAAAAGTTTGCTTGGACTGAGACATTTATTCCATTTGTTTCTACTTTTCAATCATGTTCTTAAGCTGTGATTTTGTGCTTGTAATATTGTGTGTTTTCTGCATTTACTTTTAGAAAAATTTTAGTTTTAGTTTATTTTATAAAAAAACAAAATATCAATCCAGTTTGTTGGTATCTGTGTTGGGAAACCAACTGGCTTGCTTGTGAGCCACCAAAGGCATAGGAGCCTAGGTTTCACACAACACACTGATTTATCAATATCTGTTAAATGTTATTTTGTTATATATTCTGCTTTTATCTGTGTATAAAAGTTTTTCAGAATCAAAAATCAGAATATGCAGAAGGAGATACGAACGAAATAAGTTATGTAACTGATTACTTATCCTGAATTTAGATTTAAACTCATTCGTTGAGTTAGGTGCTAAGTCAACGAAACAATATTCATGCCTGCTACAATTATTGTATTTATTGTCAAATCTTTTACATTGAGGATAATGCAAAATGTAGGTATGGGGGGGAGGTAATTAAAGTAATAGCCATGTAAGTTTGTTAATTAAAGGAATTAAAATGGTACTGCAAAGTTGTGGAAATTGAAAATTTTTATGAACTTGCTGTAACTATCCGATAATTGAGATTGTAAAATTTTTATAATCTGTAACTTCTTGAATGTTATATTTAGAAGGCTATATAAGATGCTAAAGAATTTACTATTTATGCAAATCTAGATATAGTATCTTATGTTTTTTCTGAATTTCATGAGTTTAACAATTTCACGATTTTAAAATGAAATCAGAATGCTTAATGAAAAATCAGTAAATTATCTGAAGTCCTGAAAGAGATGAGATGTGAATTCTAGATTAAATGAAACACATATGATTAAAGATACATTTAATTTGACTGATTGAACTTGTAGAATGATTTATGTGTAAATCTTGTTAAACTACAAAAAAAGTATGAGCTTATTGTTATGGATTCATATTTATAGTAAATGATAGAAATAGGACTATATGAGATTGGTGATTACTGCATCTGTATTAATGAAATACATACATATACAGTATGTGATTAATGTTTTTTGTTTTGAAAAAAAAAGAAAAAAAAAAGAAAACTTTGAGAGTTTATTGACTTGTTTGTTCACGAACCTTTTGTACTTAAGCATATAGGTATGTAAGGATTGTTGACCTGAAAAAGGACTCTTGAAATTTGGCAACCTAAGATCCTGATTAGATATGGGATTGTTGACTGAAAGCTAGTTACATGGGTATATTAGAAAGCTCTTGTATGATTCAAGCTTGTTAAATTAACTTTTAAAGTACAAAAATACATATACTGTTTTGAAAAGATACAAGTGTTTTGTGAAATACAGATATCTTATGAATCGAGTATATTTTCTGTTATCTAGAATTGCTAAAATATGAATCTAGAATTGACTTTTGAAGTTGTTTTATGGAGATACAATTCTTTATTCTACTTGTCTTAATCATATTGAATTGGATTGTACGTTGATTCGTATGTTGTTGAAATTTATTCTAGAAATCTTATTGGAAAATTTAGGATGACAGATGATGAAAAGAAGAACAAACGATAATATAATTAACACCTATGTGATGATGATATACTTTATATGTAATTTGCATATATTCTAAGTATATTTGCAAGTTGAAGAGGAGAAAACAATGTTACTGAAACATACAGAATATCTATATAATAATACAAGTTCTTATGCTGAACAGAAGAAAAAAAGAAGAGTTAATTCTAGCACTTTTAGAAAGACAAATTAATTAGATCTTAGTTTGCTAAGGGACTGGCAAAATTTAGGTGTGGGGGGAGTGTTTAGAATGAAAAAGTACATAATATTAATGGTTAAATGATGGTTAATTGCATAATATTTATCTTATCATATGAGAATTAAGCATTATGTTATAATTGCACTGTTATATGCTTTAATGACAGAATCTGCATAATTCCAGGGAAGTAATGTTAATTTAGTACATTTTTAAACTGTCGGTAAATTGCAGGCTGTGAAATTCTTAAGTATCCGAATTTTCTGTTATTTCGGACAGTTATGTTTAACGTACCGAACATGTACCGAAGAGTTATGTTTAAATTACCAAACAATTATGTTTTAAAAGAATATTTTATTATTTCCTGAAGTACACGTGTCGAAACCATAATGCATGACTTAAGTGGATTTTCGGAAGGTTATTTGTAACTATCCGAAATGCATCTAAGCATTAGATAGTTAAGTTTGTAAGTGTCCGAAATATTTGAACTTGTTAAGATAGAATTATGCATGTGTTGAATTTAAATGCTTTAGTATATCACGTGAGATGCACATGTTTAACTCATTAAGTTAGCATAACTGTACGCGTTGAGTTATATGAATACACACTAAGGTAATGCATTATGTTAGCGGCTTATTTCTTTATTGCACGTGTTTTATAGTTAAATCAACGAAGCAAGTTTGTTGAGTTATCTGTAACTCCACGGACCATTTATTTTCTAATATGCCACTATAGCAGTTGCAGAAATAGGACAGTTGGAAGAAAAAAACCACGATCGCACGTATCATGCAAGAATTCACTCATCGAAGGGAGAAGAAATCATCGTCGTTGATATGAATGAAGGAAATTCAATCGACCATTCAAGCAGAAGCAGTTACCATTGAAGAAATATAAAAGAAAAGAAGAAAAAGAAGTAAAAGATGTGATCGATGGGTGTGGCCAGTGTGTGCAGAGGAGGATCACCGAGCTTTTTGCAGGCAACGTCAGTAATTCTCTGAAGTACCACACCAACCATCATCACCACCACCATAACCACCATAATCACCAACCATCAGAGGTCTGTGAGGATACTTTCCTGATGTCGGGTCGATTCCGATCCAAACAAAGTGCTTGACAACCACTATGAGGAGTGATCGCGTCGCGGGAAGGGAAGCCATTTTCACCAAGCGTCGACTCATATCTCAAGAGATCGTAAAGCTTTTAGCCTTGGCTTTGGGTTGATGCCTGTATGTTGAAGAAGAGATCATCTTGCAATTCTGGACTTGCGATTCTATAGGGAGAGGAGACAGAATTGTAAGTGGTTTAATTTTCAATGGTGTAATCGTGTTGCATGTAGTGACGGAAGTATTTACTGTCGACTAAGATTACTTTACATTTCACCTTTTTCCCATTTTCATGCTCATATCAAAACAAAAATACCAAAAACAACTTATCTGTGTTTGTATTTGGGTATTGTATTGTTTGTTTTGTATCGTGATTAATGTTATCTTTGTCAGTGTTGTGGATGTTTTATGTTTGTTTTAGTTTTACAGTTTACTGAAATTAGTTCGTTCAATAGACTTAAAGATTTTAATGGTTACTATTTGAATTATCTAAATGTTAGTATTGCCTAATGATAAATCCAGTGTTTACTAACATTAAAGAGCTTAATTGATGTTATTTACAATCTATGGAACCGCCCAATGGTTGGCCGAATTCCTCTGTAAATAGTAGTATTAAAAAAGAAAGACAAGCTCGTGGAGTTAACTTAAGTCCACGAGGTTAGTCCGTTGAGTTAGCCATAACTCAATGAACTTAGTCCATTGAGTTAACTGTAACTCAACGGAGAACTTATTGAATATATAAATTTGATTGTTAAAAACGGAACAGTTCACAATTCTTAAGCAATTCCCTATGGGATCGACCTGTACTTGCACACTAATACAATAGACACTGTGTACTTACAATTAAAATAAAAATTGGAATTAATATCTAATTTGTGTGAAATGTTGTTTGTTTACTTCTAAAAATGAATTCAGTGATATAGGCATAAAGATAAATTAACTAAGTATAAATAGAAGTTAACAAATCCAAGTTTTTCTAGCACGTTGCTGGGTAACCAATCAAGTTTTCTGGTGCCGTGTTGGAGATCCAAACAATCACATCCCAAGCTCTTCCAATGCTGCACACATGCCTCCAATACCACCAAATTCACTCATGGAGATCCTTCCATATATTGGCTTAGAGTGGAGAAGAGGAGGTCAACTAAGATGAGGGGGAAGGTACCTAAGCTCACCAATCTTGGATGGAGGAGGATGGACGAAAATTGGAGTTGGAGTTCTTGCCCTTGCATGGAGGAGAAAGAGGAGATGATCTTTCCTTTGGCCAACCATCCTCTTTTGCTTTCCATTGTCATCAATCTATGGAAATATTTCAAACTCCTTCCAATTGAGACCTTCTAATTTAGGCAAGTTTTAATCATTGATTGATTGATTGATGGATTGATTTGGAGTTTGAATTGGATGACCATGAGTTGTTGATTTCCCATGATTTAATCCAAGGGTCCACGTCCTCACCTATTTTCAACAACTCAAACATAACGTTAAATGCATATGCACATTACACATAAATTGTTACTCAATTATAAAGCAAAAATGAAATGTGCATAATATATTGCTTGCTCAATTGAGGATTATTTGATTTCATATCTTAATGATAATTCTTTTAAGACATACATGAAATCAATATATAAATTACTTATATCTACACATGGGCTAATTGACTAGGTGTTAATTTAATAAAGGATAAATTTGTGCATTATTGACTATTTAATCCTTAATACATGCATATGTCTAAAAATATGATTTGCATGTAATTCCACATTAGAACATATATATTTGCACTTTATAATCCTTAACATGCATGAATTAACATATATAAAATGCACAAATTGATACTTTACACACCCTCATACCTAGTCTTTGCTAGTCCCTTAGCAAAGGACTAAAACTAAACAATGATAACATAAAGCCCATATGAAAATGCACTTATTAAAAATAGAAGAAAAAAAAAACTAATAAACAAATAACAAAAATAGAACTAACCTAAGCCACTTTCGTAGGGATCACGACTACACTTAGCATGTGTAGCAAGCCTTTAAACCCCTAGGTCACCCTAATGGTGGAGTTGTGTCTCTAGAGGGTTTTCAACAGATATACCCACAAAATCCAAAACAATACAACTGAAAGACAAAAAACAACAAAAATATGTTCTTGGTTTCCTAAACATGGATAAAGTTGCTCTTAAGTAGTCTTGACCTATTAGCTTCACCTTTATTCAATCACCCTCTCACCTTTCTAGATTGGATTCAAATAATCATTCAATTTCCATCCTAAGAATGTAGAGTACTATATAAATAAATGTATGTGAAAATGGCCAAGACTAAGAAATAACCTACTCAACTCCCTCCAAGTTACCTAGGTAATCCCAAAGGTTTATCCTTGAGTCCATTGTCCCTTTATTTTGACTCTCTTTTTTTTCTTCCTTTTTTTTAGATTACCTCCTACTCCAGCACCTTTTTATGCGACCACAATCCCTTGCTTAGGGGAAAGTTAACCAGTTACTTAGTGGCCTTTGTAAGAATAAGTAATCAATCTCTCTTCTTCTTCTTCTTTTTCTTTTTTTCTTTTTTTTTTCATCATTTTTTTTTTCTCCCTAGGCCTCTACCTTTAAGAGTGCCTTCCACATCATTGTGTGGGAATGGGCAATTTTACCTTAGCCATTTTATTCTACCCTTCTCATAAGACAACCCTAAGGTATATTCCTAAGTTTTTACCTAAGTTTCCCTTCAAGAGGAGTGGTTCCTTCCTAGTCAAGGCCTCATGTAAGTGCAATACTACATTTAAGCTCAAAAATATGGATGGTTTTGAATTTTATTCTTCTCCTCCCCTTAAAGTTCAAGGTTTCTTTCCTAAAGGATTCACTTTTAGGTCTCAATTATACCTAAAAGAACTCTATCCATTAGGGCCTATGAGCATTTATAAAACAAAATAAACAAGAAAAAGCACAAAATTGAAAAAAACTATCATCAAATGCCTTCCCCCCATACCTAAATTTTGCATTGTCCCTAATGTAAAAGAAATCATTTAGGCAATAAGATAAAAAGCATGAAGATGACAAAAACAAAAGAAACAAACTATAACAAGCAAGGAAAGATTACACCCCCATACCTAGCATGCAATCCATATGCAATTGTATTAATTTAAATTGCATTGTTCCTAAAACATACAATGGAGATTGAGTAATATGCTAAAGAAATCATGCTTAAGATAAGTATCATTCAAATGCATCATACAGTAATAGGATTAAGAGTGTGTACCTTGCTTGACAAAGAAAAGACTCAACTACAAAACTAATAAACATATCAAAACAAAAAAGAAAATATATATAAAGCACACAAACAACAAAATTATTATTTTTTATAATAAATTTTTTATTTTTTTAAAAAAAATATTTTTTTAATAATTATATTTATTATTATTATTATTATTATTACTAGTTATCCATAATGACATGCAAAACTAATTAAATGAGCAAAGATAATTAATTCAAGTACTTAGGTCTTTAGTAATAGCAATTTGCAATGTAATAAAAGAATTGAAAAGCAATCATTTTTAATTCCACTTAAGACCTCATTTTCCTTAACTCATTAAATTACAAGATCCTACATTCATGCCACTATGATCAGCATAAAAATACAATGTATTTTATCAACATAACATCAACTTCATCCAAAGTTTTAAATATAACAAGCACACACAAAATTTCAGAAATTAAACTGTGCTACCTTGGCTAAAACAAATTTCTACAGAAATTCATATAGCTTGTAAATTCACAAATAAATTCTCTTCTGAAAGGTAATTACTTCTAGTTTCTAAGAAAAATTAGAGACAAAAATTTCCAAAATTGAAGTATTGTCAAAATCGTGTGAAACTCAAATAGCTTAGAATTCGTAATCTGCAGAACATCTCATCTTAGAAAAATTCCCCAGAAATGTATATAAATCCAAATATAACATATAATATCTTTTGTGAAAGATAAACTCCTGTAGTTTCATGAAAAATTTACAAAAATAATTTTTAAATCAACATTTAATTGCAGTTTCGATTATAAAAATGCAGATAAAAAAAATACCAGAAAAACTGTATCCTTAGAGAGTTCAGAGGGTTAGCCACCTAACCTTCCGGAAAGGCAAAATTTTTGAAAGGTTAACTGGTTAACCTTCTGAAGAACAGAAAGATATGAAGATTTTGGAAGTTTAACTACCTAACCTTTCGAAATGGCAAAAAAAATTCGGAAGGTTAGAGGGAAACCTTCCGATTTGGTTGAAAGCTTAATATCTCAACTTGAAAAAATCACACATAAATTTATATAGCTCCAAAATTTTCAAATAAATACTTGTCTAAAAGTTAATTACTTCTAGTTTCTAGGAAAAATCAGAGACAAAAATTTTCAAAACTGAAGTATTATCAAAATTATGTAAAACCTCAGACAACTCAAACTAGTAATCTGCAGAACATGTCATCTTAGAAAAATTCTCCAGAAATGTATATAAGTACAAATACAACGTATAATACCTTGTTAGAAAGGTAAAATCTTATAGTTTCATAAAAAAATTTCAAAAATAAGTTTTATTCAAATATGTATCTGCAGTTTCAAATATAAGAGTTCAGATAAAACTATTCTACACTAGAAAAACTGCATATAAAAAATTTCAGATAGTTAGGGCTCCTAACCTTCCGAAATTTTTGCAATTTTAGGATAGTTTTGCAATTTTTGGATAGTTAGAGCTCTAACAATCCAAAATGCATGGCAACTTACCATCTCAACTTTGAAAAATCACATAGAAATTTATATAAATCCAAATGACACATGTAAATACTTGTTGGAAAGATAATTTTCTATAGTTTCTGAAAAGAATACTAAATTAAATTTTGAATACTGAGAAAAATATAGATTTTTAAAAATCATCAGAAGAAAACAATTCAGAAATCTGTAAAACATCCCTATCTTCTAAGATTTTTATCTTTTAACATACAATTTAGAATTTTATGCATAAGTACTCAAAAGAAATCTCAGAATCTGAGTATTTCAGGAACAATATCAGAAGAATGAGTTCTAATCTCATGCACATCAAAAATTTAAATTTCTAGATAGGTAGATTCTATCTTAATAATTTGTACAAAAAGATTATCATTACTCCATTAAGCTACTTGTCACGAAATTATATACTTGAATTAAACATGTAACAAGCAATTCAGAAAACAAAGAATTGAACACATAGAATGGCCAATCCATGTATCCATTTCTTTGCAAACAAACAAAAAGAACAATAACTCAACAAGAAAATAAACAAAACTAGAACAATATAAAGGATATTAAATCTTGCTAATCATCTAATAAATCATTTTAAAGTACCAAAACTCCCTAGCAACAGTACCAAAAACTTGTAATGCTTTTATGTGTTGTTAAATTAACGGTAAAAGCGTAAATTTTACATTTATAACTGCAAGTGCACGGTGCCCATTGTAATAAGCATGTGCAAGTACGGGTCGAATCTACAAGGAGTTTGTCTTAAATAATTTTATTAAAATGATTGTTTGATAAAACATCCACACCATTAAATTTGTAATTAAAACTCTAATCATGTGTAATCAAGTTACAATTTACAAAAATACAATAAAGATTTCAAAGGTAGCATAAAACTTGTTAATTCCTAGAGCTAATAGCTAGAAAACTCAAGAAAATCTTAAGTTCACGTTTCTGGAATCACAGAAATTAGTCTTAATTCTAACTCTTCTTCCTTCCAACTTGGACATTGAAAAATCCAGAAAAAATACTGGTTGGAAAGGTCATCGAGTTATCTTTAAAATGGTAGTGATTTCCAGGAGTAATTCACTCTAGGTTGCTACCAAAGTTAGATATACAAACAGTGCACAAAACGATTCTGAAAACTTTCCAAAAATGCGTTAGTGTAAAAATCATAACTCAATCAAATCTCTACGAAACACCATGAAATCAATGCGGCTTGAAAGATAACTCATTTTTCTAATAAGGAAAATTTACAGAAAAGCATTTCGAAACACACAATAGCAAGGCAACATGAAGGCATAGAGCACAATTTCTGTCACTCAACCAGTAAAACAGAGCAGATGCTACCTTCTAAAGAATAATCGAAAAATCAAAGAAATACATTCTAAAAAATTCCAAAAACATTACATACGTATTGTACACTTAAAGTACTTACAAAAAAAGCTATAACATGACATATAACTTAGAGAAATAAAGTCGTACAACATATAACAAAGCAGGACATGCATTGGAATTTACAGCAAATAGGATATACACGCATTCACAAGGGTTAAGACTTAGTTTTATACACAACATTCACATGAAGCAACTATATTCCATGAGATCTAATCTAAAACAACTATTTAAATTAAAGAAATAAAGATTTAACAAAGATCCTAAACGCGCATACATTTATAAATTAAAAATACCTAAATACTCATACACAAATGATATGAAAATGTGTTTACAAGTATGAGGATCTCTCCCTTCTCTTTTACCTTTAATTCATCCACTTCTCTTCAAGCATTTGATCTCTATTTGATGATGAACCACTTTGTCCACTCCCCTACAAGGCTGTCACCACTTGCAAGTCACGTCCAAAGGGAACCGCCTATGTTTGCTTTGGAGAAAATGGGTTGCACGTCCTCAATCCACTTCTAAGATACATGGATTTGTTGGCTTTCTTCTTCAACTTTGATGCTTCCTAGGACCTTGAAGATCACGTCCAAAGCTCTTCCAATGCTGCACACGTGCCTCCAATACCACCAAATTCACCTGTGGAGATCCTTCCGTATGTCGGCTTGGAGTGGAGAAGAGGAGGTCATCTAAGATGAGGGGGAAGGCACCTAAGCTCACCAATCTTGGAGGAAAACTCTTCCAAAATCTTGGATGGACGAGGATGGACGAAAATTGGAGTTAGAGTTCTTGCCCTTGCGTGGAGGAGAAAGAGGAGATGATCTTTCCTTTTGGCCAACCATCCTCTTTTGCTTTCCATTGCCATCCATCTATGGAAATATTTTAAACTCCTTCCAATTAAGACCTTCTAATTGAGGCAAGTTTTAATCATTGATTGATCGATTGATGGATTGATTTGGAGTTTGAATTGGATGACCATGAGTTGTTGATTTCCCATGACTTAATCCAAGGGTTCACGTCCTCACCTATTTTCAACAACTCAAACATAACATTAAATGCATATGCACATTACACATAAATTGCTACTCAATTATAAAGCAAAAATGAAATGTGCATAATATATTGCTTGCTCAATTGAGGATTATTTGATTTCATATCTTAATGATAATTCTTTTAAGACATACATAAAATCAATATATAAATTACTTATATCTACACATGGGCTAATTGACTAGGTGTTAATTTAATAAAGGATAAATTTGTGCATTATTGACTATTTAATCCTTAATTCATGCATATGTCTAAAAATATGATTTGCATGTAATTCTACATTAGAACATATATATTTGCACTTTATAATCCTTAACATGCATGAATTAACATATATAAAATACACAAATTGATACTTTACACTTATCCACAGAATCTGAGCGCAACACAGTGCAACAGCAACATATTCAGCTTCTGTAGTAGAAAGTGCTATACAGTTTTGCTTTTTACTAAACCATGACACCAAATTAGTTTCCAATAATTAACATGTGCTACTAATACTCTTTCTATCAGATTTAGATTATACGTAATCAGCATCAGTATATCCTATAAGATCTATTTAACTATCCTTAGAATAATACAATCTGAAATTTTTAGTTCCTTGTATAAATCTAAATATTCTTTTAACTACAATTGAGTGTGATTCTTTAGGATTAGATTGAAATCTAGCACAAGCACACACAGCAAACATAATATCAAGTCTACTAGCAGTCAAATAAAGTAAAGAACCAATCATACTTCTATATTTTCTTTGATCTATTGATTTTCCTATGTCATCAATATCTAACTTTAAAGAAGTACTCATAGGAGTTCCTTGAATCCTTGTATCATTAAAATTAAATTTCTTAAGCATTTCATCTGCATATTTTTCCTAATTTAAAAATATACCTTTATCCATTTGCTTAATTTGAAGTCCTAGAAAATATGAAAGTTCTCCTATCATACTCATTTCAAACTGACTAGTCATCTCTTCAAAAAATATTTTTATTAGTTTATCAAAGGTTGCTCCAAAGATTATATCATCCACATATATTTAAACAACAATCTGATCTTTAACATCTCTCTTGATAAATAGAGTATGATCTACTTTTCCCATCATATAGCCTTTTTCTATTAAAAAAGTAGACAATCTTTCGTACCATGATCTAGGTGCTTGCTTCAAACCATATAAGGCTTTCTTCAATTTATACACAAAGTTAGGATTTTTAATATCTTCAAATCCAGGTGGTTGTTTTACATATACTTCTTTATTAATTAAACCATTTAGAAATGCACTCTTTACATCCATTTGATATAATTTAAAATCCATATAACAAGCATAGGCCAATAATATTCTAATACTTTCTAGCCTAGCCATAGAAGCAAATGTTTCATCATAATCTAGTCCTTCTTCCTATGTATACCACGTGAGCAACATCTTCTAACTCTTATTCTTCTTCTGAATGTGAAGATTTTGATGATGATTCCTCAGATTCAGACTCTTCTGATGTGTCATCCCAAGTGACCTTCAAAGCCTTTTTCTTGTAAAACTTTTTTTTCTGAGTCATCTTCTTCTGATTTGTCCTATTATGCTTTTCATTTTTCCTTATAGGACACTCTAGAGAAAGATGTCCAGGTTTCTTACAATTGTAACATACATACTTTCTAGATGAAGAATTCTTGTCATTTAGTGATTTTGACGTTGAGGGTTTATCATTTTTGTTTCTTTGCTGTTTCCTAGCTTTCCATGCTTTCTTGAATTTCCTAGTCAGCAAAATCAAATCCTTGTCAGAATCAGTAGATATATCAGAATTTGAATTAATTTCGAAGGCTATTTATTTCTTCATTTTTAGTTTGTTGTGACTCAGTGATTCATTTAATTGAACTTCATAAGCTGTTAAATTTTTTATAAGTTCATTTATAGTATAAACATTTAAATCTCGTGATTCCTCAATTGATGTTACTTTTTGAGACCATTTAGAACTTAGGGATTTGAGAATTTTCCTCACCAAATCCTCTGTTCAAAATTCTTTCCTAAACATTTTAAAGAGTTTATAATATCAAGAAATCTAGAAAACATCTCAAAAATACTTTCGTCTTTATGCATCTTAAATAGTTCATACTTATGAATTAACATGTTTATCTTAGTCTCTTTAACTTGAGAAGTACCTTCATGTGAAACTTCTAATGCATGTCACACCTCATAAGTAGATTTATATGCCAACACTTTACTGAACTATTCATAACTCAATGCACAAAATAAAATATTTAAGCCCTCAGCATTTAGAGTTTCATTTTCTTTTTCAGTAATTGTCCAAGAATTATAAGGGGTAGATAACGGAGTATATGGTTTAGAAATCATGAACTACAACTTATGATCTATACTTTGAAGAAAAATAGTCATCCTATATTTCCAATATTTAAAATGTATTCCATCAAATAAAGGAGGACGATTAAGATTTTGACCTTCATATAAAGAAAAATTACCATTTCCAGTAGCCATCTTACCTTAGATTTTTCAACCTATTTCATTTTAAACAATCTAAAAACTTTAAAACAACTTGAGCCTTAAATCAAGAAAGTTAAATGTATGCTCAGATATTAATTTCTATTTAAAAACAAGGAAGGCAAAATAAGCAATGATATTAAATAAGTTGGTATTGATTTTATATCAAAGATTATTAACAAAGCTCTAATACCACTTGTAGGATTGTACGCTACACAAGAGGGCGGTGAATTGTGTTTTTCAACATTTTCGATTATAATTGAAACTTCAAAACTCAAAAACAAGTCGAGACACTATTTTCATAAAATCATTTTTATTCAAGGTTTCAATTACAATATATAATTCAATTCTCCTTAGAAATTGTAGATGCAATTATATATCGATACCATGCTTCATCTATACAATTTCATAACTACAAATAGAGAAAACTAATTTGCAAAATTTAAAACATTTCTCCTTGTTTGAGATCTTTCTTCTTCTTCTTCTTCTTCTCTTTCTTCTTTAGTAATTCTTTAGTGACGAATATCTAGTCTTTCTCTACTTCACTGAATTTGCTTTCTTCTAATACTTCAAATCTTTAGTGACATAAATCTAACATTTTCTGCTTTACTAAATTTTCTTCCATTTGAGAGTTTTACCCAAAGAGGTGTTTTTGATCCCTAAAAAGATTTTTCGTTTAGTGTGTAGGGATAATTGATCAATGAGAATTCTATGCCTTTTATACTATATTTTCATTTCATGTATATCCTCCACGTTTAATCACTATTAGTCTTCCACTTCTTCACGTCTTTTCTTTTTTCTTCATCGAAATACACACGATCTGACCCACATTTACATTTCAAATTTTCTTTAATCATTAATCCTAGATCTCTGAAAAGTTTCTTACAAAATAAACTTTCTCATCTAAAATCTTTCATCAAGTGTAATAAGAAGTCATTACTGTTAGGACCTGATGGCTTACTAGAGGGGGGTGAATGGTAATAAAATTTGTTTCTTTGTAACTGAATGATTAAATAATAAAGCAAAATTGTAAGCACAAAATAAAAGGAATGCACACAAGGTTTTTTAGGTGGTTCACCATTAACGGCTAGTCCACCCCCAAGGGATACTTGGGCTTCACTAAACTTTCTCAAACTTACAAACACTTGCTTTATGGTCAAAGCAAGAATCAACCAATCTGATTGAGCTTTGAGGTCATAGCTCCAACCAATCTTTCACTAAAGTTTTCAATTCATGTACTTCAGTAAACACTTGCTTGGAGAAACTCAGTTTCTATTTCATGAAGGATTTGTGAAATTGAATCTGTATTTGCTGATGATTTGATCTTGAGAACTTTTCTATTGTTGAGGTTGGTGTATAGATTCGTATGAGCAAAAAGCTATTTGATTCTGTTGTCTATTGCTTGTATATATACTACTATGTGTAACAATCATATTTTTCTTCCAACAGATGTATTCTGTTGTACTTAGTAAGATTTCAAACCTAAATTTGGTAAGTTACCGTTCAGGGAGGTATTTCAAGATACCCTTTCGATTTCCTAGGTTTTTTGGAGGCTTAGCCATGTAACTCTCCGAAAATCAATAGTAACCTATCAAAAAGTTACTTAAGTCTTTCTACCATGTAACTCTCTGATTGCTTTCTTATTTCAGCACGTGCATAACAGAATAACTTAAGTTTCAGATGGTTATACTTGTAACTCACCGAAACTCTTCAAATTTCGGATAGTTAGCTACAGTAACTTTCCGATTCTTCTTTTAAGCTTCTGTCTGGATTTCTGCATGTGGGAAATTCAATGACTTAAGTTTCGGATAGTTAGCTACAATAACTTTTCGATTCTTCATACATCCATCTTTCTAACTCTCTGAAAGTCTTCTACTTTCAAATACTTATTCTTCTAACTATCCGATAGTGTTGCTATTGCTTTATACTGCCTTTCGGATACTTAGACTGGTAACTTAGTGAAAATATATCTCTTCCAGATAGTTAAGCCTAGTAACCTTCTAAAATCCTTTTTATCACTTGCAGTACACTTTGAATTGTTTGTATCATCTTCTACTCTCTTGTTGAACTATTCTACTTGAGAAATACAATTTAATTCCTCACATTGATTTTTACATTATCAAAATCTAGAGGTCCTTTCAATCTCCCCCTTTTTGATAATGGCAAAAACCTTACAATATATTACATGTATTTCTCTCCCTATATATCTATATAGAGAATCGCACAAAAATAGGATACAGAAGTTAAAATTGAAAAGCTCCCCCTATTTTTCTGAGATTATTCCCCCTACTTTATTGCAACCTGCTACCAAAATATGGTCTTTCTCCCCCTTTTTGCCATTTGTCAAAAGGAGTGAGAAGTGAGATACTAACTTGGTGAAGCAGTTATAGCTGGTTATCCTAAAAAAAAAAGGCTAAATTGCTGCAAAATAGAGATATTAGTAGATCAAGCTCCTAGTTGTGAGCTTGGAGAGTAGAGAGATATGAAATTATAAATCATATAAAGAACAAATCCCTAAATTTCATCTAATATGATTAAATGCAGATTCAGATAAGGGTTTGGTGAAAATATCTGCAAGTTGTCCTTTAATAGAGACATTTTAAAGAGATATGACATTTTTCAACATGGTCTCTTAGAAAGTGGTGCCTAATCTCGATATGTTTTGCTCTAGAGTGTAGGACTGTATTTTTGGAGAGATTGATGGCACTACTACTGTCAAAGTAAATAATTGTATTCTAAAATTTAAGCTTATAATCTGCCAAAGTTTGTTGCATCCATAGGATCTGTGCACAACATAGGCTTGCTGCCATGTATTCAACTTCAGTAGTAGATAATGCTATAGAGTTTTGTTTCCTACTGAACCAAGAAACAAGAGGGTGACCAAGTAGTTGACATGTACCACTGGTGTTTTTTCTGTTTGATTTACATCTTACATAATCTGCATCACTGTAACCTGCTAATATTATATGATTCTGTGAAGAATAAAATAAGCCAAAGTCTTTTGTACCCTGTAAATATTTAAAGATACATTTGACTACTTTTAAATGTGATGCTTTTGGAGAGGCTTGATACCTTGCAGAAGCACATACATTGAACATTATGTCTGATCTACTGGTAGTTAAATACAGAATTGATCCAATCATGCCTCTGTATTTCTTTTGATCTACAGACATGCTAGAGATATCTTTATCAAGCTTTTCATTTGAGTTCATAGGTGTATTTGCTACTTTGGATTTGTCCATACCAAACTTCAAAAGAATCTCTTTGCAAAATTTTTCTTGATTCAGAAAGATGTCATGCTGTAGTTGATGAATTTGTAATCCTAAAAAGAATTTTAATTCTCCCATAAGACTCATTTCAAATTCATTCTTCATTAAAATTTAAAAGTCATGACATAGTTTCTCATGTGTAGCACCAAAATTAATATCATCAACGTAGATCTGAATGATCAACATCTGAGAATTTTTTGACTTGATAAATAAAGTGTTGTCTGCAGTTCCTATGTTAAACTGATTCTCAAGAAGAAAACCCTTTAGTTTATCATACCATGCACATGGTGCTTGCTTCAGACCATAAAGAGCTTTATTCAGTTTATATACATGGTTTGGTCTTTCTTCATCTTCAAAACCTAGTGGTTGTTCTACATATACTTCTTTTTGCAAAATGCCATTAAGAAAGGCACTTTTAACATCCATCTGATAGAGCTTGATTTTCATATTGCTTGCAAAGGCAAGCAGCATTCTAATTGCTTCAAGTCTTGCAACAGGTGCAAAAGTTTCTTCATAATCGATTCCTTCCTACTGGTTGTATTCTTAAGTGACAAGTCTAGCTTTGTTTCTAATAATACTGCCATTATTATCTAGTTTATTCTTAAACACCCATCTAGTTCCAATGATTGATTTTTCGATGGGCCTTTCAATTAAATTCCAGACTTCATTTTTCTTGAACTAATTTAGTTCCTCTTGCATGGCCATAATCCAGTATTCATCATTGCAGGCTTCTTCAATTGTTGTAGGTTCAAGTTCAGATACAAAAGCACAATAATTACAAATATTCTGAATTTTGCTTCTTGTTTGAACACCTTGATTTATATTCCCAATAATTTGTGCAATGAGATGTCCAGACTTTGTCTTTCATGCTTTTTTTGTCACAATAGGTGCATGTAGTGTTGAACTATCCTTTTTCTGAAGAATTTTCTAATTTACTGATTCACTTTCACTTTCACTGTCTATTTTTAACTTCTTCAATTTTCCAACTAGGTCTTCTTCAAAAGATACATTTATTGACTCTTCTACTCTTCTTTCATGTTTAAAATAGACCCTGTAAGCCTTACTTCCCGAAGAGTATCCAACAAGTAGAGTAGGATTAGACTTTGCATCAAATTTGTCCTTTTGATCCCTTGTATTAAGCACAAAACATCTTGATCCAAAAACTTTAAAATATCCAATATTTGGTGTCTTACCGTACCATAATTCAAATGGTGTCTTGTAGAATAGGCCTAAGATGAGTTCTATTTATTGAATAACATGTAGTATTTACAACTTCAGCCTATAAAAGCTTTGGTAGATCAGATGCATTAAGAATTGTTCTTGCCATTTCTTGTACTGATCTATTTTTCCTTTCTACAACTCTATTCTATGCAGGAGTTCTTGGACATGAAAATTCATGTAGTATGCCAAAGGAATTACATAATTCTTCAAATTCAGAATTTTCAAATTCACCTCCACGATCACTTTTGATCCTTTTCACAGTTGATTCTTTTTCATTTTGAATTCTAATGCAAAGATGTTTGAATTCATAGCATGCTTCATTCTTGTGTGCTAAGAAAATAACCCAAGTGAATCTTGTATAGTCATCAACTACCACTAAGGTATATTTTCTTCCTCCTAAGCTAGCTGTCTGTGTAGGACCAAACAAGTCCAAATGCAGTAGATCTAATGGCTGACTTGTGGCAATGTCTTCAATACTCTCGTGTATTGATTTCTTTTGTTTTCTAATCGTACAATCACTACAGAGTTTATCCCTCTTGAATTTGAGTTTAGGCACACCTCCAACAAGATCATGTTTGATCAATTTTCTTAAGAGTTTCATGTTCACATGATTTAATCTTTTATGCCATAACCATTCATCTTCATTAAAAGCAACTAAACATGCATCACTAGATATATTATCAAATGGAAATTCCAATGCATAAATTGAATTATCCATATATCTAGTAAATTTGATTTCATGTGTATCCTGTTGTAATATAAAATAGTTTTCAGTAGTAAATAGTAAATTGTAACCTTTGTCACATAATTGACCTACACTTAGCAGATTCTGTTTTAAACCATTTACATGTAAGACATTCTCTATTTTTCCATTTTTAGATGCAACATTTCCTACGGCAGTAATTCTACATTTTTCATTATTACCAAACTTAACAGATCCTGAATTTATTGATTTAACAGATTCCAGAAATCTTTTCTTACCTGTCATATGCTTTGAGCATCCACTATCAATAATCCACTTGGACGTTTGAGCTTCCTTGTCCATGTAGTCCTGCAAATCATGTTGAAATTAAGACTTTTGGTACCCATATTTTCTTAGGTCCATCAGTGTTAGTCCTTTATATATTAAACCTGTTGCTTTTTGGTAGCCATATGGAAGTAGATCTCTTCTTAATGACAAAAATAGTTGGGCCATCTCTATAATATCTAATTTTTCCACCATAGTAGGGAGTTTCCTATGGTACAGCATACCCTAGGCCAAGTTTACTTATTCCTATTCTTTGGGATCCTATGATTTTGTTTAAACTATTTTCACCTTTAGTAAATTTACATATAGTTTTCTTTAAATCAGTAACTTCAGATAACAGATTTTTATTTTCTTCTTTCAGATCAAAATTTTTACAACTATAGCTATCCATTTTAGTTTTTAATTCCCTATTATCAACTAAGGCTTTTTCTAATTCAGCAAAGACATCTTCTAGATAGGAATTTAAACTCTTTAATTCTTTCTTATAATTCTTACATTTTACATATAAATTATCTACTATACAAAGAAGACTATTTACATCTACATCATCATTTTCCTTTTCTGAGCAATAAGGAGATGTAGAGCATACCTCTTATGCAGCAAAGCACATGTTTGTAGATGCCTCTTCATCTGAGTTTGATGAGCTGTTGGATGAACTATTGTTATCCCATGTGGCTTTCAAGGCCATCTTCTTCTTATTCTTGTTCTTCCATTTTGTTTATCCTCCTCCTGTTGAAAAGGATAGTAAAGTTGAATGTGTCCTAGTTTTTTGCACTTGTAGCATGTAGAGACTTTTGATCTTGAGGAGCTAGCTTTGCTTTCTTGTCTCATTATTTTTCTGAAGTTTCTAGCCAGCAATAATACTTTATCCTCATCTGAGCTTGGTTGGTCTTCTATTGAGGGAAAGGCTAGTTCTTTCTTTTTCTCAACCTTTCTTTTAGTGGCTCCTTCTTCTTCTTTCCATTCCTTCATCTGAACTTCATGGGCCAGAAGATTTCCCAACAGATCTTCGACTGAATAGTTGTTCAAATCCTTTGAATCTTATATGGAAGTAGACTTCTACTTCCATTTGACTATCAAGCTTCTTAAGATCTTTTGTACCTGTTCACAATTAGAAAAACTCCTTTCAAGGCCTCTTAGTTCATTCACAATTTTTGTGAATCTAGAAAACATTTCAGTAATACTTTCTTTCTCAAACATTTTGAATAATTCATATTTTCTTAACAAAATGCTGATTTTTTTATCTTTAACTTGGCTGGTTCCTTCATATGTAATTTGAAGGGTCCTCCAAGATTCATGAGAGGATTTACAAGTAGATATTTTATTATACTGTTCACTAGTTAGTACACAATAAATGGAATTAAGCCCACGAGCATCCATCTAGATGATTCTTTCATCCTCCTCAGTCTAGTCACTTTCATGACTGATTTGAATTGGTGTACCATGTACAACCATTCTCCAAAGTTTCACATCTATACTCCTGAGAAAACACTCCATCCTGTTTTTCTAGTAGCCATATTTGCTACCATCAAATAGGAGAGGTCGATGGATATTCTAACCCTTTGTAGTGTGGAAAGCCATGATCTTAGATGGTTAAATCATTAACAAGATCAACATTGCTTTGATACCAATTGTTAGGACCTGATGGCTTGCCAGAGGGGGGGTGAATGGTAATAAAATTTGTTTCTTTGTAACTGAATGATTAAATAATAAAGCAAAATTGCAAGCACAAAATAAAAGGAATGCACACAAGGTTTTTTAGGTGGTTCACTACTAACAGCTAGTCCACCCCCAAGGGATACTTAGGCTTCACTAAACATTCTCAAACTTACAAACACTTCCTTTAAGGTCAAAGCAAGAACCAACCAATCTGATTGAGCTTTGAGGTCGTAGCTCCAACCAATCTTTCACTGAAGTTTTCAATTCGTGTACTTCAGTAAACACTTGCTTGGAGAAACTCAGTTTCTATTTCGTGAAGGACTTGTCAAATTGAATCTGTATTTGCTGATGATTTGATCTTGAGAACTTTTCTATTGTTGAGCTTGGTGTATAGATTCGTATGAGCAAAAAGCTATCTGATTCTATTGTCCATTGCTTGTATATATACTAATATGTGTAACGATCATATTTTTCTTCTAATGGATGTATTCTGCTGTACTTGATAAGATTTCAAACCTAAATTTGGTAAGTTACCGTTCAGGGAGGTATTCCAAGATACCCTTCCGATTTCTTAGGTTTTTTGGAGGCTTAGCCATGTAACTCTCCGAAAATCAATAGTAACCTATCGAAAAGTTACTTAAGTCTTTCTACCATGTAACTCTTCAACTGCTTTCTTATTTCAGCATGTGCATAATAGAATAACTTAAGTTTCGGATGGTTATACCTATAATTCACCGAAACTCTTCAAATTTCGGATAGTTAGCTATAGTAACTTTCTGATTTTTCTTTTAAGCTTCTGTCTAGATTTCTGCACATGGGAAATTCAATGACTTAAGTTTCGGATAGTTAGCTACAGTAACTTTCCAATTCTTCATACATCCATCTTTCTAACTCTCCGGAAGCCTTCTACTTTCAGATACTTATTCTTCTAACTATCTGATAGTGTTGATACTACTTTATACTACCTTTCGAATACTTAGGCTAGTAACTCACTGAAAATATATCTCTTTTGAATAGTTAAGTTTGGTAACCTTCTGAAATCCTTTTTATCACTTGCAGCACACTTTGAACTATCTGTATCATCTTCTGCTCTCTTGCTGAACTATTCTACTTGAGAAATACAATTTGATTCCTCACATTGATTTTTGCATTATCAAATTCTAGAGGCCATTTCAGTTACTTTAATGTTAACTAAATGAGTAACACAAGTAGATATCTAACTTGACGTTTCTAACTTAACAAGTTCCTCATGTGCCAACTCACATGACAAGTATTGTAGCTAACTCAACGAACCATCTCCATGGTGTTACGATAACTCAATGAACCATCTCTGTTGTGTTATAGATAACTCAACGAACCAGTAATAAACAAATGCTTTTATAATAAAAATTTTACCACGTGCAAAAATAACAACTTAAGTTTTTATAACACTAACCTAACGCGTTGCCTTAGTGTTCAATATAGCAACTCAACGCATTTAGTTATGTTAACTTAACGAGTTAAACATGTGCACCTCACGTAATACAATATAACATTTGTAACTTATAATTTCACCACGTGTACAACACTAACTTAACGAGTTCGTCTCTTCTTTTACTCACTAACTTAATGAGTTCTCACGTGACTTATTTTAACCTTTAAGCCTCTAACTTAACGAGTTCTCACATGATCTCTATACAAATAATACTCTAACTTAACGAGTTGTCTAAACGTGCACTGTTCATGATACAGAAGATATAACTTTAAAACATATCATGTTTTTCAATAAAAACACAAGTTAACTTAACGTTTAGTTAAATGAGAATTTACTACAACAAAACGACTAGTTATTAACTTAGTATAATTTCAAATCCAATACAGACAAGTATTTATATCAGTAAGCTTTTTCTGTATTAATTGATGTTTTTAATTTCTTTTCACAAGCAATAGTAATTGAGCAAATATGATTACTTTCATTCAGCACACATTATCAAAACAAAATACTCAACAATATTTTACCTTCCTTGTTTTTAAACAAAAATTAATATCTGAGCAAAAGTTTAACTTTGTTGATTTTAGGCTCAAATTATTTCGAAAGTTTTAAATTGTTTAAAATCTTATAGGTTGAAAAATCTATAGTAAGATGACTATTGAAAATGGTAATTTTTCTTTGTATGAAGGCTAGAATCTTAACCGTTGTAGAGTTATAATTTATGCATATTTTATATAGTTAATTGATGCATTTTATGTGCTTAAAGCCATATACTCATAAGTGTTTAATGAAGATTTAATTTATAATGCATTTTGGGCAAATAATGTAGATATAGGCTTAAATGAAGAAAGTAATGCATAAATGAGACTCTATTTGTTATTTAGCATTTCATGAAAACACATTTACATCTTGGTGGCAACACAATTTCATTTTATTAAGTAGATTAAATTTACTTTAGCATTTAGGATCAATTATTTAAATAAGTACATGGGTATTTCTGGAATTCAACAAAAAATGTGATTTTTGGCCCTTTTGAAGTATCCATGTTTAGGAATATATCTTATCTTATTTCTTTAGTATTTTGATGTATTTTTTTGAGTTTTAAAGGTTGAAAAATAAGAAAAATAAAGCAAATCAAGATAGAAGGAATTTTGGCCCTTGGATTGAAGATCAAGGATGGAGATCAAGCTCCACCACTTGGCCCCTTTATAAAAGGAAAGGCAAGGGCACATTTCCAGCTCTCTCTCTCGTTGGATTCACTCCCTCATTCCTGCAAGTCGTCAGCCCCCAACACACCTTCAAGCCCTCGTGGAAGGTGGTGCTCTCCCCCCTCTCGTGAAGCTCCAAGGAAGAAAGCAAGGTTTGGCCGACCTTCCTCTCTTCTCCTCTTGGTGGTTGCTGGTAGGAGGATGGCTAGGGCACTCTTTCCAGACCTTGTGGGTGCTGTGTGGAGCACATTTTCAGCCGTGCAACTGTCTCCCTTCTTCCGTGGATCACTCCTTGTAGAAGAAAGGCAAGGGTTGTGGACTTGAGGTAGATGACTCCTTGTTCTTGGTGTTTGGTGTTGCTTGAAGACCTTCCGCTTCTGGAAAAGAACTCGTGTGGTGACATACACAAATTTCTTGGCTAGGAGGACGGCTAGGAACAAATCTCTTGTAGCATTCTTCTCCAACACAAGCTTGGACTTTAAGGTAAAAAGGATTGAAGTGGTTGAGTTCTCTAGGTTTTCATTTCTTTGTGTAGGTTGTGTTTGTTGTAATTTCAGTAGGTTAACAATAGTTTTTAGATGTTGTAGTTGTAGTTTTAGATGTAGTTGTAATGTTACCTTATAGTTTAATCATAGAACTTTAATTTAAGTAGCATATTATGTTTAGTTTCAATGAATGAAAGCAAAGTTTGGTTGAATCTTGTGAATGTGTGAATGAATGTACATAGTTCTTTTCGTTTATGTATGATATTACTAATCTGATGATTAAGCCTATTTGTATACTTGTAAATGCTGTAAATACATGTGTGTTAGAAGTGTCTATTCTTTACTTCAAGTTATTTTGAGGTGATTCAATAAAATACCATGGTGGTAGTGTAGATCTTAATATTGTGAGTGAAAAAATGATAACTGTTCTCGGATTTACTGTTTTACAATTTTGATGTGAATGTTTAGAGGGTTTTCGATATCATTTTTTCACGTTTTTTTGATGTCCAGACAAGCTCTCGAAGATTAGGTTGCAGTCATGGATTTTAAAGAATTTTTCAGAGATGTTTCAGATGAGTTATCGATTTTATTCAATGGATGCGGAACTTCTCTATTTTTCTGTTGGAATCCAGATTTTTATGTGTTTTGTGAAATGACTTTGAAGGGGTTTTGAATTAAATCTTTGCATGAATTTTCATGGGTTTTTAGATCAAGAGGTTATCTGCAAAAGCCCCTTGATTTCGGGCAATTTCATCATGTATTGAGGAAATTATGGTAGTTTTAGTTACCATCTGCAAATCTGTAATGTTAAACTGCCGAATGCACGTCTGTGATAATCTGGGTGTTTACAGGGCTGTACTTAATATTTTTGAATGAAATCAATTCAAGTTGCTAGTGGATCCATAGATGTTTCGATCTGTGATTTTTATGTGATTTTATAAGCAATAGTATGGAGTAGGAGTTTGAAGGAAATGATGTAAAATCCTGTAGTTTCAGCCAGAATTTGTAGCATAACACCCCTATGTAAAGATGAATGAGTCATGTGTAAAAAGTATTTTGAATCAACTTTAATCATATTTTCTAATCCCTGTTTTGGGCTCCTTAGAAATGTTTTGTAAAAGTCAAATCCTTGTGGATTCGACCCGTATTCGCCGGAGTATATTACAATTGCACTGTGCACTTGCAGTTATTTTAAAATGAGTTTTGAATTTAATGTTTTATCATTTTGGCCCCTTTGTGAGTTTTAAGATCTTATTTTGGGGACAACAAAAACCTTAACAAGTTTTTGACGCCGTTGCCAAGGATTTGGTTATGTTTTTACCGAATTTCTTTGGTGCTTTTAACGGATTTTTGAAAAGTAATGATTGTTTGTTGTGTATATTCTTTTGTATTATGTGTATTTACTTGTTTTAAAGTGTAGTTCAATTTGTTTTGTTTGTACTGTATATTCTTGATATACCATATTATTACTTCATATTCAGATAGGTTTTGTCAATAATAAGTGATGATTTAAAATCAGTAGTCAATAGGACATACCTCTTATAGGAAAGTTTAAGTGTATAGTATTTGTAATTATTTTGAAATGCAAACTTGTAACTGGAAAATTTAATTCTGTTGTTTGCAAGACTTGCTGCGAATTTTTTCTATATTTTTCCTGTAAAGTTTAGTTTTAGATGTTTCTGTAGAGTATTTGTATGCTTAATTCGGAGTTGTTTGCAAAAAGTTATGATTTTTTGAAGGCAGACTAGCATGCAGCTTCAATTTGAAAGTAGATTCATTAGTTAATCTAGAATGAATTGGGAAATTGTTGTATAGGTAATCTTGTATTTATACTGCATTATTCTTTAATTTTTCTTCATTTAATTATTAATTATTCTTCCATTGTGTGGTCATTCTTTTATTAAAATTGATTAAAGTTACTCACTTGGTTGCTACTCTATGCAGATTTGACTAATAGTGAATCACTTGAAGAGTGAGAAAAAATTAAAAACAAAGGCTGGTAAAGATTAACTTAGTCATTGAATCTTTATTTTCTTTGTATCTGAATTAGAGCTTATTTGTCATGGATGATTGGTCAAGCTAGGTTGATGAATATTATGGCTATAATGAGAATGATTTTATGCCATCTTGCTTTTCTTGTTTTGCAAGTGATTAGGTTACTAGTGAATGCCCAATTGATATGATTCATGAACAAAATTTTAGCATGCCATGTAATGTGTTAGAATATGAAAGTAATCATATACCATGCATGAAACATGATTCATATATTCACCATGATTTACCTAATTATGCATATGCATCTTCTAGAAAATCTGAAAATTCTTATCATGCATAAGTATAGATCTAACCAAATATATAGATAAATTTAATGCAATTATGGACAGCATTGCTAAAGAGAAATCTGTTAGTAGTTATGGTAAGGATGTTTTTCATGCTGATCCAATTGATTTGGATGCAACATGTGGTGACCTTGGAAAACAAATGGATGCATTTGTTACTTTAAGGTCAAGTAAGGAAGTGAGTAGGACTAGTGGTGAAATTCCTTTATCCGTGAGTCCTCTAGAGCCTTGTTGCAATCCATCTAGAGTAGAAATTTCTGAAGATCCTATAGTTATCTCTAGAAGTGATAAGGGTAAGCAAGTAGCCGATGCCCCAATAGAATCATCTACTAGTGCTCCTTACCCTACTAGACTTAGAGTCGAATCAGGAGGAGACAAATTAGATAAGATTAGAGAAACCTTTGAGCAAGTGAGAGTGAACATACCTTTTGTTAGGTATTTAATTTTGATGATATATGCTTTATTAACATATTTAAATAAGTCTACATAATATTCTCTAAGTATAATAGTTAACAGATTATCGGAAAGTTTCATTTTTATGTCGGATAAATTAAAGATTTCCGAAGAGCTAGATTTGTAATAGTTAAACTTTCGGATAGTTAACGTTTCGTTTTTGTCGAATACTTTATGTTAAAAACTCATATAGTTAAGTTATCTACACGTGTGTTTTTAATGTTTTAAGTTGTCACGTGTTTTCCATGTGCGTTCGGTAAGGAAAAATCGAATAGTTAGATAAATGTTCGAGTTTTATAAAAGGACTAACGAACAGATAAGTTTCCTTGTTTAGTCACGTGTTTTGTAGGTGCAAAAACTCGAAGAGTTAAAGGATAAGTGTTTGAGTTTTTATAGGAGTTAAAGGATAAATGTTCGACTAAATCGAAGAGTTAGAAGATATTCTACAAGACTCCAGGAAGATAAAGTTTTGGTGAATCTACGAGTGGAGATCGTGGAAACTCAAAATGTTAGTGAAGAAAGTGGAAATTTAAATAGAAAGTAATTTGGATTAAAGAGAAAATTAGTACGTGGATTATGGATTATAGATTGTAGATCAAGTGGATGAACATGCTGAACATGAAAGACAACAGAGTTCGACTACTAATAGAGAGTACGAGCTACATTACAATAGGGGATCCCAATCTCAAAAACCAAATCTGAATATTCAATCTAGATCCCTAACTGAAAAGTTAAGATTGAATATTCATATTTTAAAAAGTTCTCCAACATCAGAAGAAGTTCGAAATTCCAAGCAATTTTAGAAAAGGAGCTGCAAACGCAAGAAGTCTAGAAATTCAACAACTAGAGAAGAAGAGATATAGAAGTTGAGCAAAGAGAAAGAAAAGAGTTGTGTGCATAAAGATCAGGTTTTATATAATTCAAAATTAGTTTTGAAAAAGAGCTTTGTTTTCCTATTTGAATTGTATATCAAAAATTACTGTATCAAAACAGTCAAGAAGGGAATTGAGTTGAAAAAATATTGTAAATTCTATCTTGAAATAAAAGAATAGAATTTCATTTATGAGTGTTTTAAGCTTTTGTTTTATCCGCTAGTTTAATTACTAAAGACACAATTCACCCCCCCTATTGTGATACAGACGATCCTACAACTGGTATCAGAGCAATTAAACTATTTAAAGCATTCGAAAAGCCTTCATTTCTCTATTTAGGAATTAGTTTTTCCTGTCATTTACTTCAGATCATCTGTTTAAAATGGATAATTCTGAAATCTTAGTTATGACTGAAGGACAGACCACTAATCGTCCTCCTATTTTGGAAGGTAGCAATTATGGCTACTGGAAATATAGGATGAAAGTATTCTTTCAGTCAATCAATTTCAAATTATGGCATATAATTAGCAATCCTATAGTGTTAGTTACGACTCCATATGATACTTGGACTTTTGATGAAAAGGAGCGAATGACACTGAATGCTAAAGGTTTAAACATCTTGTTTTGTGCTTTATCTCATGATCAATTTAATAAAGTTTTCTACATATCAAACTACATATGAGATATAGCATGCATTAGAAGTTGCCAACAAAGGTACTAATCAGGTGAAGGAATCTAAGATCAATATGTTAGTACATAAATATGAGCTTTTTAAAATGCATGAAAATGAATGTATCTCTGACATGTTTTCCCGTTTTCTTGAGATTGTAAATTCATCAAAATCTTTAGGCAAGAAATTTGAGGAAAAAGACTTGGTAAGAAAGATCCTTAGATCTTTAACTAAAATTTGGGCTCAAAAGACATCTATTGAAGAGTCCAAAGACTTAAATACATATACTCTCGATGATCTCATAGGAAATCTAACAGCTTATGAAGTACAACATTTAGATCCAAAAGGGAAAAATCCTAGAAGGGATCTAGCTTTTGAGGCTGATAAAGTCTTAGAAGTTACTAGTGATTCTAACAATGATTTATTGTTGTTGACCAGAAAATTTAGAAATCTATTAAAGAAACGCAGGAACTTCAGGTTAGCAAAGACATTTGGAGATATGGAGAAGAAGTCATTCACGAAAGACAAAAGTATATGCTACAAGTGCAACAGGCCAAGTCACTTTCAAACTGATTGTCCTCTCAACAAAGATAAGAAGAATTCGAGGAGGAATTTCAAGAATAAGAAATTCAGAAAGAGAATGGTGCTTAAAGTGACAAGGGATGACTCTTCAGCTTCACAAAGTGAAGAAACAAAAGATTCAACATCAGACAAGGAATCCTCATTAACATCAAATTTAGAAGAAAATTTGGCAAATGTATGCTTTATGGCAAAATCCAGTGAGGTATCCTCTGATCAAAATGCTAATTTTGATAGTTTTGATGGATTAGTTGTTGAATACAATAGACTGGCTAGAAAATATAAGAAAGTCAAAATAGAAAGAATGGACACTAGGAAAATGCTAGATGAATATGAAAATAAGATTGATTTTTTGAACTCTACGTTGAATAAATTTAAAGAAGAAAATCAAAGGCATGCACAGGAAATTTTAAAGTTCACTACTATAGAAAGAAAATTGCATGCTGATTGTGAAAATTTAATTGCTGATAAGAAAAAAATGATCTGTGAAATTGAAAAACTAGAACTGACTATTACTGATTTAAATTCAGAAATTGATGTATTAAAGATTAATGTCTGCGATCAAAAGGCTATATTAAGTAAATGGAATAATAGTCAAACTTTAACAAATGAACTCAGTAGTAAAATATCAAATGTAGAAAAACATGGTATTGGTTTACACGATGCATCTTCTGAAAATTATATATTGCATGATGGTACTGCTTAAAATAATGTCTTTATTTCCAGTACTAAGAATAGTAAGAGAAAAACTATTCCGTGTGTAATCAAAAAGGGAGAAAAATATGTGCAAATTGATGAAATAGAGCATATAAATGATAGCACACGATGCAAGAATTTCAAAAGAATCAAGCTAAGACATTTAAGAATTTTAATATTCTTGATCAATTTTCTTCATATTTAAAGAATATCGGATATTGGAAATCAAATAATGTCAGAAATGAAAATTTCAACTTTGGTTTATATGGAGATAAATGTTCTGATAATTATAACACTAAGAGAAAGAAACGAAAAAATAATTATCAGAAAATAGATAAGTTGAAGTCTAAAAATATGGATTATTTTGATATGACTCTCTCTAAAATTCTTGGACCCACTCAAAAATGGGTTCCAAGAGATAAAATCTCTTTTTGACTATTTTGTTGGTACACAAATCAAAATGGATAATGGACAATGGAGCATCCAACCACATGACTAGAGATATACGATTACTTACAGAAATAACAAAGACCAAGAATGGACAAGTTACCTTTGGAAATAAAAGCAAAACAAATATCCTTGGGTCTAGCAAGGTTCAGGTAACTGAGAAATGTTTTATAAATGATGTCTTATTAGTTGAAAACTTAGGTTTTAATTTATTGAGTGTTCCTATTTTAATGAAGATTTACAGAGTAACTTTTGAAAAAGATTCCTGTAAAATTATGGACATGACTACAAACGAAATTTTATTCACTGCATACAAGAAAGGATCTATTTGTATTCTAAATTTGCCTTCTGATATTATTAAAGACAATGCTTGCTTAATTGCAAAATCGGATGAAGTCATTTTATGGCATAGAAGGCTAGGACACTCAAACTTAAAATTATTACAAAAGCTGTCTAAAAAGAATCTAGTTAGAGGTTTACCTAGTATTAAGTACTCAAAAGAGTTTATGTGTGATGCGTGTCAACTAGGTAAATTACATAAAACATCCTTTAAAAACTTAAATGAAATAACAAGCAAAAGAATATTAGAACTAGTGCATATGGATTTATTTGGACCTACTAGAACAATTAGTCTAGGAGGTAAACATTATGCTTTTGTACTAGTTGATGACTATTCTAGATTTACTTGGGTCTATTTTTTAGCTAATAAAACTGAAGTTTTTGAAATATTTAAGATATTCTGTAATAAAGTTCAGAATGACCAAAATGTTAAAATTCAAAAACTTAGGAGTGATCATGGTATAGAATTTGATAATGATCAAATGGACACCTTTTGTGAAGAATTAGGCATAGATCATAGGTACTCATTTCCAAGAGCTCCTTCACAAAATGGGATAGTAGAACGTAAAAACAGATCACTTCAGGAAATGTCCAGAACCATGTTAAATGAGAATAAGTTACCCCTTTTTCTCTAGGCAGAAGTAGTTCATACAACATGCTATATTATAAATAGAGTACATCTAAGACCAATTTTAGATAAAACTCCTTATGAGATAGGGTATAGTAGGGTTCCCAAAATAAGTTATTTAAAACCCTTTGGCTGTAAGTGTTTTATTTTAAACACTAAGGAACGAAGAGACAAATTTAAAGCCAAATCAGATGAAGGGATTTTTGTTGGTTATTCCATTAGAAGTAAAGCATATAGAGTTTATAATAAATCAACAAAAACTATTAAGGAAACCCTGCATGTGAAATTTCATGAAAATTCTCATTTGAATTTAAGACATGCTGAAAACTTTGATTCAGAAATTCTCCCAGAAATAGTACCAAATGATGTTGACAGAGAAATTGATAGATTATCTGATGGAATAAGAAATCTAAGTTTGAATGATGAAAATTTAGAAGAAAATAATGTCATACCTATAGAAAATATGGAACAACATAGAAATTGGCGTTATGCTTCATCTCATCCTATTGATCAGATAATAGGCTATCCTAATCAAGGAGTTAGGACTAGGTCATCAGTAGTCAACATTTGTGGTGCTTATTCATTTGTTTCTTTACTAGAACCTAAGATAATTGAAGATGCCTTAGAAGATGAATTTTGGTATTTAGCTATGCAAGATGAGCTAAATAAATTTATAAGAAATGAGGTATGGGATCTAGTTCCACCACCTGAAAATCAATCCATAATAGGAACAAGGTGGGTATTTAGAAACAAAGTAGATCAAGATGGACATATAGTTAAAAATAAAGCTAGATTAATTGCTCAAGGTTACAAGCAAGAGGAAGGAATTGACTATGATGAAACATTTGCTCCTGTTGCTAGACTAGAATTAATACGAATTTTGTTAGCATATGCTTGTTATATGGATTTCAAATTATATCAAATAGATGTTAAGACTGCTTTTTTAAATGGATATATAAAAGAAGAAGTGTATGTAAAACAACCTCTAGGTTTTGAAGATTCAAAACATCCTGAGTATGTTTACAAGCTTAAGAATGCACTATATGGCCTTAAACAAGCTCCTAGGTCTTGGTATGAAAGATTATCTAAATTTCTTATGGAACAAATGATAAATTAGTTGAGCCCTTTTCGAAAGACATGACTAATCAATTTGAAATGAGTATGATGGGTGAACTATCATTTTTCCTAGGCTTACAAATTAAGAAATTAGATCAAGGTACTTTTATTTCACAAGAAAAATATACTCAAGATTTATTAAAGAGGTTTGGTTTAGACAACACTAAAACAAAGAATACACCAATGAGTACTATCACCAAGTTGGATAAAGATGACTTTGGAAAAATTGTAGATGTAAAACAATATAGAAGTATGATTGGTTCATTACTCTATTTAACAGCTAGCCAACCAGATATTATGTTTAGTGTGTGTACTTGTGCTAGATATCAATCAAATCCTAAGGAATCACACCTACTTGTTGTTAAATGAATTTTTAAATATCTATTAGAAACCATTAATTTCGGACTATTTTACTTTAAACACAGTTCTTTAAACTTAGTAGGTTATAGTGATGCTTATTTCGCAAGATGTAAGTCTGAAAGAAAAAGCACCAATGGCACTTGTCAATTGTTAGGTAATTCCTTAGTATCATGGTTTAGCAAAAAGCAAAATTGTGTAGCATTATCTACAACTGAAGATGAATATATAGCTGCTGCACTTTGGTGTGCTCAAATCCTGTGGATCAGACAAACCTTAAAATATTTTAATTTAGACTATGAACCAACTAAGATTTTCTGTGATAGTAATTCTGTAATTAGTTTATCTAAAAATCCTATCTTACATTCACAAGCAAAACATATAGAAGTTCGACATCATTTTCTAAGGGATAATGTTATAAAAGGAAAAATAATATTAAATTTTGTTCCTACCATAGAACAATTAGTAGATCTATTTACAAAACCCTTAGATGAAAATACATTCTCAAAATTACGATTAGAACTTGGTATCTGTAGGTTATCTGATATTTAAATGGTCCTATTCATTGTATTTTGGTTTGTTATAAGGTAGTTTTAGAATTTAATGTCTTTATTATTAAAAAAAAAAAACAAAACAAAACAACATATCTATTTTCGAATTACAGTTTTCCGGTAGTTAAGAATTTATGAAATTCTGATTTTTATTAAAGTCAAATTATTTAAGAAAAGTTTAGAAAAGATTACTTAAGGAAAAGTTAAATTGATTCAATGTGAGTGCCAACTATATTTTTGTTACTTATGTATATGTTATTATAGAGATTTTAATAGGAAAATACATAGAAAGTATGTACTTTTTATTAAATGAAAGTTATTAACATTCTGTTAGAAAAATTAAGTCTTGCAGTTGCCTCTAATTTAATTTACTGTCTTGTTTTATTTTTGTTTATTTTTTGTCTGTAATTACTTGAGTAATTAAGTCCGTTGGGGGATCTTAAACTCTAGTCACTTAAACCAACTAGTTTGAGATGTCCTGACTAAAAACTCATTTTGCAAGTAATTCAGATTATATTTAAAAAACAATAATAATAATAATAATTACCTGTTCTCATTTGTCATTGAGTAACTAGTTTTCTTTCCCCTAAGCAAGGGATTGTGATTACGTAAAAAGATGATATTGTGGGAGGTAATACATAAAATATATATATATATAAATATAAAAAAAAAAAAGGGGGGGGGGGGGGGGGGGGGCAATGTACTCAAGCTTAATTTATCTTTCAAGGAGTTATAACAATTCTGACATAATCTGTGCATATAATCCTTGTTATTATCTACTCTTTACACATAATGTACGATATTTATTTGTCTTAAGTTGTGTACTCATTATTAAAATCTTTTAAGTTTCTGTACGTATATCTCTATGAATTATCTTTTGTAAACTGAATAAGATAATAGCCAGAAAGTTTAAATTGTTAACTCTACTACTTATTTCTGTATCTCATTCAAATTAAAAAGAAAAGAAAAAAGGAGAGACTCAAATCTATTTAAGGCTTAGCATCCTCTTTAAGTAAGCTATTTGACCTTTTTAAGCCAACTCTACTTAGGGCTTGGCAACCCAGATTAAGTACGCCATAGATTCTTTACACTACATTTATGTAGGGGGAGCAATTTCTCGTATAATAATTCATAACTTTTGAACTATTATATGTTTTCATGAAAGAATCTGCATAATTTCAGGAAATACACCTTAATTAAGTACATTTCTAAATTGTCGGTGACTTGCAGGTATTTTAATTCTTAAGTATCCGAATTTTCTATTGTTTCAGCAAGTTATATTACAAGTATCGGACAGTTGTATTTTAAAACGTTCAATAGACTATTTCATTATTTCCTGAAGTACACGTGTCGAAACCATAATGCATGACTTAAGTGGATTTTCGGTAAGTTATCTGTAACTCTCCAAAATGCGTCAAGGCATCAAAAAGTTAGATTTGTAACTGTCTAAAACATCTCTTTATTATAAAACTACTTAAGTACACATGTCGTGATCTGGACGATTGACTTAAGTTATCTTTCTGAAGGTTATTTGTAACTCTTCGAAATGCATCTGAGCATCGGATAGTTAGGTTAATAAGTCTCCGAAACCTTCTGAACACCTTAAGTTCAAATTGTGCACGTGCTGAATTTCACTGCTTTATAATGTCTCAGTCGAAACTCGAACAGTTATGTTTAAATCTTTGACTTTTCACACCTATTCCTTCGAGAAACTCGAACAGTTATCATAAGTCTTCGAGTTTTCTCACTTTTTCACTTAGCCTGAAGTTATTTTCTTTATATGCACAGTTACGCTAAGTATTCTACAATTGTTGGTTGTAAAACTTATATAGTTATTGCAAGCACTCGAGTTATTTATCGGTAATGGATCTTATATTTATGATTTCAATGATTGAATCCGTTTATCCATTTATAAACTCAAAGAGTTATGAATGTTTTCCTAACAACCTTTCGTGTTTCTACCTTGGTAAAACCCTAGCTTCATAATCTTTCCATCCACTAAGTTCTACAGTGCAAAGTGAAGATTAATCAACAATGTCAGGACGTGGAAGAGGACATGGTAGAATGACCAAAGTGCAAAAAAGAGAGCTGGAACTTCAGAAAATGCAGAATGAAATCAACGACATCTATTCAAGGTACACTTTTTCAAATGAAGTACTACATGAAATAAGAAAAGTTGTTCAAGATGAGAAAAATTTCTGTTGGAAATTTATTCGAAATTATGCTGAAACACAGTTTAGACTAAAACAAACTGAACTTTCTGCATTGCATTTATGGAAAAGAAATTTACAACCTAACCCTATGGTTGTAAGTTCTGGACATGTACTAGAGACATCGGTACAGTCTATCACTTATTATGGAAAGAAGTGGGGACCAATGATCGAAAATGCAAAGAGGGAATTACAATCCTTATATTCCCAACATTATTTTCCCCTAGCTGTTTTAGATGATATTAAACAGTATATCGATGAACAGAAAACTGCCATTAGCAAAATAGGCCTTCGAAGTGAAGGACAAAGAGTTTATCAACTCAAAATGGCAGAGGTGGAGAGCTTAAAACTCTATATTCCATTATTACCACCTAGGCATCATGGTGAAGGATCATCAAGACAATAGGTGCCTTTAATAAGAGAAATTAAGACAATTTTAGAACCTCCTGAACAACCTGAAACACTACAGACATAGTCAGACAAAGAAAAAGACAATTGAATATTTTGGACTAACTGCAAGTGTACAAAGAATATTGCAGCAAAAAGAAGAATCAGTGAAAAATGGAAAACTATGCTCCATTGCAGAAGCTAGACAGACATTTTTGTCAGGAATCCCAGTAGATGTGACAAATATTGGCTTACAAGCATATACTCTAAGGTATTGTGTCACATTGGTGCATAATGTATCTTTTAATACAATGGACAATTTTTCACACAATGCTGCAAGCACACATTCTTTTCCTACGGAAAGTGAGAATGTATGAAATTTTGATGATATATATATAGATGATATCAAATTTGATGATATTATTGATGACATAGACACTGAGTCTATGAATTTTGAAGATATTTCATCTGAAGAGGAATGTACAGATATTCTTCCTCTTACTGTATCTTGAACAGAGACTTTTGAATTTTGGTATAGTTGCTTATACTACACTTTATATGTATGGTTATGTTTGTTACAATATATCGTATACTTGTTGATAAATGTATATGAACAACAACATACACAGTTACAAATAGAATACGATACTACCAATGTCTCATATATACAAATTTCAGAAATACAGGATGATTCTATTCCATAGACAGATATAGAACATTCTTTCATATAGAGACAGTTGTATAGACCATATATAGATATACAGGTTGCTGATATATAGATTGTTATAGAGACTGTTGCTACTGAAATGTTTCCAGAAGAACAAACAGAAGAAATTCAGTAGATTATTGATACGACAATAACAGATATTTCAGACATTTATACTAGTTTTGATAGAAATTCCACCAATTCTGAAAGATCTGACAATATAGATGCTACTGATAATATTGAAACAAGTCCCAGATCAGAACATCATGACAGGAAAATACTTAATCTTGAACAGAGTTTAGATGCAAATACATTATTATGGTTCAGAAATAATTCCTGTTATGACAAATTTCAGACATATAAAACTTTTACAGTTTTATATTCAAGACCAGTTAAGTTTGAAGGGATGGCACACATACGTGAACTATTTGAATTTCAAGGCTTGATAACTCTACTTCCACAATAGCCAGGCCATCTTGCTATACCCGAACTTCTCAATTGTTTTTACTCAAACTTAACAGTGGAAGAAGGTATTCCTATTTCTAATATACAAGAAAATGACATATATTTAACTCCAGATTTACTTCATCAGGTACTTGGTTTGAAAAATGGAGTTAAATTATCAGAAAGAAAACAGGTTTAACGATTGGGATCAGACATTACAAGTTTAGCCAAAGATCCAACTGCCAACAAACCATTGACATTACTAAATGACTTAAATGGCCAAGCACGTTTTATTGCAAAAATATTGCATGCTACATTGTTTCAGAGGTTTGGTCATGGGGTAGAAGTTGGCAGATGTTGTATTTATGCTACATACGCATTAATCAACCATATACAGGTGAACTGGTATAATATTTTTGTTTCTCATATCTTACATTTGCAGAGTAAATTATTTTATGGTGATACAATTTTGAGAATTGTGGCAAGTCAAACAAATATTACACCTTGGCCACAGAAAAGATTAAAGTCACAATCTTTCTCTGCAAAGGAACTCCAAAAATACCAAGCGGTAGATACACCTATCCTCAGACAACAACAACAACAGGTTCGGCAAACACAACAACAATCCATAGAATTTACAGAAACACAGCAACATATAGATATACAACAAGATATACATACAGATATACAACAAGGTATACATAGAGAAATACATACAAGTATAGATACAGACATACATACTAAATTTTTACAACAACCATCACAAGTTTCTTAAAATGATTTAGATCAGACATTACTTGATCAGATAAACAGAGTTAGTACAGATATTGCAAAGAAAATTTCAGATACTTTGATATTTTTCGAAGACAAAGAGGCTTGTGATTATACAAATTATGTATTACATGATTTATTTTTTGTAATTTGTAACCAAAACCATTATGTAAACTATTTACTGATTTTACACAGTTTATGATATTACGTGATTATTTTTCACAGTTTATGATATTAAACAGTTTTTGCTTAATCCATAAATCCTATGTATGGTTGACACTACCGTTTTGATTAATATATACTTAGTAAGATATCCTTCCTTACATTTATAAAACTTAACTTCCTATAGGGGGAGAAAATAGTTTGTTTACTTTTTTATAATGCCAAAAGGGGGAGATATAAATTATGTGACTTATTAGGTTTTGACATCATCAAAAAGGAGGAGATTGTTAGGTATTTAATTTTGATGATATATGCTTTATTAACGTATTTAAATAAGTCTACATAATATTCTCTAAGTATATTTCTCTAAGTATAATAGTTAATAGATTATCAAAAAGTTTCATTTTTATGTCGGATAAATTAAAGATTTCTGAAGAGCTAGATTTGCAATAGTTAAACTTTCTGATAGTTAACGTTTCGTTTTTGTCGAATACATTATGTTAAAAACTCATATAGTTAAGTTATCTGCACGTGTGTTTTTAATGTTTTAAGTTGTCACGTGTTTTCCATGTGCGTTCGGTAATGAAAAATCGAATAGTTAGATAACTGTTCGAGTTTTTATACGCATAGATAGATAACTGTTCAAGTTTTATAAAAGGATTAACAAACAGATAAGTTTCCTTGTTTAGTCACATGTTTTGCAGGTGCAAAAACTCGAAGAGTTAAAGGATAAGTGTTCAAGTTTTTAACAGGAGTTAAAGGATAAATGTTCGACTAAATCGAAGAGTTAGAAGATATTCTACAAGACTCCAGGAAGATAAAGTTTCGATGAACCTACGAGTGGAGATCATGGAAACTCAAAATGTTAGTGAAGAAAGTGGAAATTTAAATAGAAAGTAATTTGGATTTAAGAGAAAATTAGTACGTGGATTATGGATTGTGGATCAAGTGGATGAATATGCTGAACGTGAAAGACAACAGAGTTCGACTACTAATAGAGAGTACGAGCTACATTACAATAGGGGATCCCAATCTCAAAAACCAAGTCTGAATATTCAATCTAGATCCTTAACTAAAAAGTTAAGATTGAATATTCATATTCTGAAAAGTTCTCCAACATCAAAAGAAGTTCAAAATTCGAAGCAATTTTAGAAAAGGAGCTGCAAACGTAAGAAGTCTGGAAATTTGACAACTAGAGAAGAAGAGATACAGAAGCTGAGCAAAGAGAAAGAAAAGAGCTGTGTGCATGAAGATCAGGTTTTATACAATTCAAAATTAGTTTTGAAAAAGAGCTTTGTTTTCCTATATGAATTGTATATCAAAAATTACTGTATCAAAACCATTAAGAAGGGAATTGAGTTGAAAAGATATTATAAATTCTGTCTTGAAATAAAAGAATAGAATTTCATTTACAAGTATTTTGTGCTCTTGTTTTATCCACTAGTTTAATTACTAAAGACATAATTCACCCCCCCTCTTGTGATACAGACGATCCTACACCTTTATTGGAATTAATTCAACAAGTTCCCTTGCATGCTAAGTTCTTAAAAGATCTGTGTACTAAGAAGAGAGTTAGGAAGATACCTAAGAGTGTAAACTTAGCGGAAGCAAGCAATTCTTATTTTTATAATTATATTCCTAGAAAGTATAATGATCCTGGGACTCCTACTATTTCATGTATTATAGGAAAAACTACTTTTGAAGGAGCTTTATTAGACCTAGGAGCCGCAGTGAATGTTATGCCTTCTAGCATTTATGAAGAACTAGGGTTAAACTGCTTGCAACCAACAAGAATAGTAATTCACCTAGCTGATAGATCTTTTAGGAGACCTCTTGGAATAGTGGAAGACCTCCTGATTAAGATCCAAGATTTTATATATCCTATAGACTTCATAGTTATAGAAAACCGTCCCGTTATAGACCTTAAGAATAGTGCCTCATTAATTTTAGGTCGTCCCTTTTTAGCAACAATTGATGCTTATATTGGTTGCAGGGAATGTTTTATGCAGATCACATGTGGAGATCAAAAGTCGCAACTAAATGTTTTCAATGTGGAAAGTGGCATGCGAGATCAATTAGAGGAAGAATTTGAAGTTAACTTGGTTGATGTGTTTGAAGAAGTTAAAGATTCTTTTGAAGAGGACGAAGCCAGCCTTGATGTTGACAATGATGAAGACTACTTTTCCGTATCAAGTGATTTTGAAGATGACACTTTCATGGAGATCAATGAAGCTAACCAAGTGGAAGTGGCTGAATCAAATGAAGTTGAGCTTGTAGAGCAAGCTCAACTAGAATTGAAACCGCTACCTGTAGATCTCAAGTACGTATTTTTGGGAGAATGTGAGAAATGGCCTGTTATTATTTTTGCTCATCTAACTAGGGATCAAGAAGCTCAATTAGTTGAAGTGCTTAAGGAAAATAGAAGAGCTATTGGATGGACTATGGAGGATATTAAAGGAATAAGCCCTTCTATTTGTACTCATAGAATTCATTTGGATCCTAGTTACGCTCCATCTAGGCAACCTTAGAGAAGACTAAATGTAAATATTAAGGAGGTAGTAAGAAAAGAAATTTTAAAATGGTTAGATCATGATATTATCTACCCTATTTCTGATAGTCCTTGGGTTAGCCCTATTCAGGTTGTTCCCAAGAAATCTGACATTACAGTGGTTAGAAATGCTAATGATGAATTGGTTCCCACCAGAATGCAGATTGGGTGGAGAGTATGCATTGATTATAGGATATTGAACAATGCTACCCGTAAGGATCATTTTCCATTACCCTTTATGGATCAAATGTTGGAGAAATTAGCAGGGCAAGAATTTTATTGCTTTTTGGATGGCTATTCTGGTTACAACCAAATTCATGTTGCTTTAGAGGACCAAGAAAAGACAACATTTACTTGTCCTTTTGGAACTTTTGCATTCCGGCGTATGCCTTTTGGATTGTGCAATGCGCCTACAACCTTTCAACGCTGTATGATGGGTATTTTCTTAGATATGATTGAGAGATTCTTGGAAGTATTCATGGATGATTTCTCAGTATCGGGATCTTCCTTTGAATCATGCTTGGAAAATTTGAGAATGGTTTTGGAGAGATGTATAGAGAAAGATTTAATGCTAAACTGGGAAAAGTGCCACTTTATGGTAAAACGAGGAATTGTTTTAGGGCACAGTTTCTGGGAAAGGATTAGAGGTGGATAAAGCAAAAGTAGATTTAATAGTAAACCTACCTCCACCTAAGACTGTTAGAGATGTAAGAGCATTTCTTGGCCATGTTGGATTTTACCGAAGATTTATTAAGGATTTCAGCAAGATTGCTCAACCATTATGTAGATTGTTAGCAAAGGACACCAAGTTTGATTTTTCTATAGATTGTGAAAAAACATTTGTTAAGTTGAAAGAGGCTCTATCCTTAGCTCCTATTGTTCATGCACTGGATTGGTCCCATCCTTTTGAGTTGATGTATGATGCTTCTGATTATGCTATAGGTGCAGTTCTTGGGCAAAAGATTGATAAGCTTCCCAGAGTTATCTATTACGCAAGTAGAACATTGAATGATACCCAGAAAAATTATACAGTAACAGAGAAGGAATTTTTAGCAATAGTGTTTGCCTTGGAGAAATTTAGACCTTATTTGGTTGGCTCACACACTATTGTTTATATTGATCATAGTGCCTTAAAATATTTGTTGGCAAAACAAGATGCAAAACCCCGACTTATGAGATGGATTTTATTGTTACAAGAAATTGATTTGGTAAGTAAGGACAAAAGGGGTTGTGAAAATGTAGTTGTCGACCATCTACCAAGGCTATCTATTGGAGATTCTTCTGAGATACCCATCAGTGATGTTTTTCCAGATGAGCAAGTATTATCTATTAGTGCTGAACCTTGGTATGCTGATATAGCAAATTATTTGGTTACAAAGAGAATACCACCCCATTGGTCTTCTATTGATAGGAAGAGATTTTTATTGAAATGTAAAGATTATTATTGGGATGACTCATATCTTTTTAAAGCATGTTCGGATTTAATTGTGAGAAGGTGCATTCCAAATTCTGAAGTGCTTAGTGTTCTCTCCTTCTGTCATGATCAACCTAGGGGAGGGCATTTTGGTCATGCAAAGATAGCTGCCAAGGTATTGCAGTGTGGTTTCTTTTGGCCAACTTTGCATAAGGATGCTTTTAAGTATAAGCATTGCACAACATGTCAAAAAGCCAAAAAAATGGGGAGAAGAGATATGATGCCTTTGAACCCCGTTATTGCGATTGATGCTTTTGATTTATGGGGTATCGATTTTATGGGTCCGTTTCCCAACTCAAGAGGCTATTTATATATTCTAGTAGTAGTGGATTATGTGACCAAATGGATAGAGGCAATCCCCACAAGATGTAACAACAACAAGGAAGTATGTGCCTTTGTAAAATCAAATATATTTTCAAGATTTGGAGTGCCCAAAGCTATAGTTAGTGATAATGGCACACACTTTTGCAATAGAAGTTTTGAGAACATGTTGAGAAAGAATGGAGTGACTCATAAACTTGCCACACCTTATCATCCTCAAACTAATGGGCAAGTTGAAAATGCAAACAGGTTAATTAAGTAGATTCTAGAGAAACTGGTAAGTGCTACAAGAAAAGATTGGGTTGATAAAGTAGATGATGTTATGTGGGCATACCGTACTACATTTAAGACTAGTTTGGGTATGTCTCCTTATAGAGTTGTATATGGAAAAGCTTGTCACTTACCAATAGAGTTGGAACATAGGGCTATGTGGGCCATTAAGAAGTTAAATTTGGATTTTAAGGTAGCTAGAGACAAAAGGAAATTTGAATTGAATGAGTTAGAAGAGTTAAGGAATGAAGCATACGAAAATGCTAAGATTGCTAAGGAAAGAGCAAAAATTTTTCATGATAAAAGAATTTTAAGAAAAGAGTTTCAGCAAGGCCAACAAGTTTTGTTATATAACTCTAGACTCCACCTTTTTCCAAGAAAGTTAAAATCTTGGTGGAATGGCCAGTTTGTTGTAAAGAGAGTCTACCTTTATGGACCAATGGATATTGAACATCTTAAAGATGGGCGAGTGATGAAGGTTAATGGTCAACGTCTCAAACTGTTTTTAAATAAGGCAGATTTATGGGAAGCAAGTAGTGTAGATTTATATGAAGTAGAATATAGTAATTAATCATTCTTTTCTTCTTCGTAAGTATTTATATTTTGTAATGTGTATTTAATCTCTCTCCTTTCCACCAGTTATTCTTTTATGCATGTTTGTTTATAGTTGTCACAATGTTATTGTTTATAATTATTTTTTTCCTGTAATTTATCTTGTAACTACTTGGTATTTCAGGGTGGTACGACTTATAGCAACTACGAGAACCCGGTAAATTCTAAACTGAGCTATTTTACTTGTTGTTCTTACCCGTAGTAGTTTTGCATTCTGCATGCATCGAGGAGTGTGGAGGAGAACTGAAGCAAATAGGTTAGAGCCTTGTGAACCTCTTCTAGAACCTGTTAACCCTCCACCATTACATAAAATGGAAGACTAGGGAAGAGTGCTAGCCGATGTGTGGTATCCTCCATAGTTTGACCAACCCTCTTGTTTTGTGCTTCCAAATGTGGAAGGACAAAAGTTTGAGTTACACTCAAACTATATCCATCAATTGCCAAAGTTTTTAGGGTTGGAAAGAGAAGATGCCTACCTGTTTCTACATGAATTTAATGAGATGTGTAGGCTAATTCATTTGCCTGATGTACCTGTAGATGCAATAAAGCTAAGATTTATTCCCTTTGCACTTAAGGAGGATGCTAAGAGGTAGATGTATAGTTTATGTCCTAACTCAATCCGTTCTTGGGAAGAATTCTACAAGGTCTTTCTGAAGAAATATCATCCTCTATATCACACCATCCAACTTAAGAACGCTATTTTAAGTATTCAATAGAAGCCGGATAAGTCTTTCTAGTGATATATGGAGCACTTTATGAATTTGTTAGCTAGATGCCCAAACCATGGAGTTGACAGGGCAAGGCAAACCCAAGCTATCTATGAAGGTTTGAACATGCAATCAAGAACCATGTTAGAGTCCATGACTCTTGGTGGTTTTTGTCAATTAAGAGAGAATGCTGCTTGGGAATTTCTGCAAGAGCTTGCCGACCGCATAATGCAATGGGAGTCATCCTTAGATAAGACTTTTGATAGGTCTACACCTACTCGAGGACTTCATGCGGTCGACAACATTACTAGCATGGAAGCAAGATTACAAGCTGCTCTGAAAAAAATTGAAGAATTACAACCATATGAGGATGTATAAGCTATGGGGTCGGGAATGAGAAACCACTAATATTATAACCCTAGATGGAGAAACCATCCTAACTTTAGTTGGAGGAACCAAGATTATTTGAGAGAAAATGCGTCGGAGCAACATCATTTCGGAGCTAGTTCAAGCCGACAGCCCCAACCACAAGTTCCTGCCCTTCCTGCACCAAACACGCAGTCAAACATTAATGCTAATATGGAACGTAGAATGGAGAAAATGGAGGAAGGGATTCAAACTTTGCTAACTAAGATGGGACCAATGCTAGCGGAGCACTCTTAGGCAATCAAAGGAATTGAGGCTCAGTTAGAACGTTTATCTGTTGGAAACCGGGAGCGTGGATCTTTGCCAAGTCAGCTGGCACCAAACCCATGAAATGCTAGTGGTAGTAACCAGTTTGGAGGGCACACGAACGCAAGCTCAAGTGCCCCTCCATCTTGATTATATCTGTATTTTATTTCTGTACATAATTATCTTATATATGTTTTTCATTGTTAAATTCCTGTTTGATATGTGTGTTAGTTTTGTAGTGTTTGTTTGTTCAACTACAAGCCAGGTACGCATCCCTTATCCTTATCCTTTACAATGCACTTATATTTTTCATGTTACAATCTTGTATATTTGCATGTCTATCATTTCATATATGCTAGAGCAAATATCATGAGTAATTTTGAAAGTGCATGTAGACTTTAGACTAGGCATGGGGGGGGAAATTTCTTGACTTGTTTAGTGTTGTTTATTTGTTGTTTTTATCGTCTGCATGCTTTCAACTTAGCTTAGTTATCTCTTTACATTGAGGACAATGCATAAGCTAAGCATGGGGGGGAGGCATTTGACGATATTTTGTTATATTATGTTTAGGTTATTGTGTTTTTGTGATTTTAGTATGTGTTTTGTTGTTTTTATGCTATGTTTAAAAATTTTTCTATGTAATTTTTTATTTTTGATTGGAGATCAAGTAGTTGAGGTTGAAAACTCAAGAGTTGCTATTAAGATTAATGGGATTATCCCCCATTTACTTTTGAGTGGTATCTCTAGAGCCATATGTGTGGACCTATTATGAGTTCTTTAAAGGAAGATGAATTTCATGCTAATGTGTTTTTAGTTGAGTTTTCCCAGCTACTTGGATTAATGCCTTGTTTCTTTTGCAGCCATTTTTGAGTGATCCTAAGCCAAGTGCCACCATAATAAAGGTTTATTCTATGACCTTATGGTGAGATAATTTGGATCAGCCCGAACTTTCATGAGAATTTGAAGGTTGTGTTTAGGATAGTTTTCAAGATCATCACACTTAGTATGCTAAGAATGGTGTTGGGGTAAGTAGTTGGAGAAATAAGGTGTATACCATTATGAAATTAGTTAGTTTATGGTTGAAAAAAAAAAAAGAAAAAAAAGAAAAGAAAAAGAAGAAAAGTGTGATTTGAAAAAAAAAAGGAAAAAGAAAAGAAAGATAGAAAAATAGGAAAAAAAGAGAGAGAAAAATATGAAAAAAAAGAGAAGAAGGAAAGAAAGCAATAAAGTAAATTGGTTGGTTCGTAGTCCAATGGGTAGTGAGAATGGTGTGGGAAGTGAATAAAGTTTTCCTTTTGTTATCAATTTTTCCTTTCTTAAGTGTTGGGGGTTTGGCATATCAAGTGTGGTATCTTGTCAACTTGGACTAGACATTTTCCAACAGTTCTCATAGGAAGGAAGGAATCACTACCTACTATTTTGTGGCTATTGAACTTGTTCATTATCGCGTGCTTTATATTCTCTTATGTGTAGTGAGGGTGAGATTCTTCTTAATGCAAGGCAGATGGTCCTAGTGGACAGGTGACTCCTTGAGCATGTTAGTGTTGACTTGTTGGAATTTAAAGAACTTGTGAGTTATTTTTCTTTTTGAGCCACCACCAATGCCCTGAGACCTTGATAGCGGTGATTGAGCCTAGCAACCTTTCACTTGAGCTTTAATCTCTCTCTTGTTTTATATTTTGTGTTTGTTCTCTTTTTAATGTTTTAATGTGTTACGTGTGGATTTTACATGGTTTTACTATGGTTTTGTTTTGTTTTGTCTTCATTTGTTTTGATTTAGACTTTGTGGGTATGTCTTCTGCAAACCCTCCGGAGACAACACTCCGCCACTAGGGTGACCTAGGGGTTAAACGGCTTGTTGCATAAGCTAAATGCAACCGCGATTCCTGCAAAAGTGAGTTAGGATTTCTATTTTTAGTAGTTAGTTTTTTTTTTAAATAAGTATGCCACCTTGTCAAATGTATTTATCTTTTAGACTTCTAGCTAGTTATGCTAGGGACTAGCATAATTTAGGCTTGGGGGTTTTGTAGAGTCATAATTTATGCATATTTTATATAGTTAATTGATGCATTTTATGTGCTTAAAGCCATATACTCATAAGTGTTTAATGAAGATTTAATTTATAATGCATTTTGGGCAAATAATGTAGATATGGGCTTAAATGAAGAAAGTAATGCATAAATGAGACTCTATTTGTTATTTACCATTTCATGAAAACACATTTACATCTTGGTGGCAACACAATTTCATTTTATTAAGTAGATTAAATTTACTTTAGCATTTAGGATCAATTATTTAAATAAGTACATGGGTATTTCTAGAATTCAATGAAAAATGTGATTTTTGGCCCTTTTGAAGTATCCATGTTTAGGATTATATCTTATCTTATTTCTTTAGTGTTTTGATGTATTTTTTTGAGTTTTAAAGGTTGAAGAATAAGAAAAATAAAGCAAATCAAGATAGAAGGAATTTTGACCCTTGGATTGAAGATCAATGATGTAGATCAAGCTCCACCACTTGGCCCCTCTATAAAAGGAAAGGCAAGGGCACATTTCCAGCTCTCTCTCTTGTTGGATTCACTCCCTCATTCCTGCAAGTCATCAGCCCCCAACACACCTTCAAGCCCTCATGGAAGGTGGTGCTCTCCCCCCTCTCATGAAGCTCCAAGGAAGAAAGCAAGGTTTGGCCGACCTTCCTCTCTTCTCCTCTTGGTGGTTGCTAGTAGGAGGATGGCTAGGGCACTCTTTCCAGACCTTGTGGGTGCTGTGTGGAGCACATTTCCAGCCATGCAACTGTCTCCCTTCTTCCGTGGATCACTCCTTGTAGAAGAAAGGTAAGGGTTGTGGACTTGAGGTGGATGACTCCTTGTTCTTGGTGTTTGGTGTTGCTTGAAGACCTTCTGCTTCCGGAAAAGAACTCCTGTGGTGACAGCCACAAATTTCTTGGCTAGGAACAAATCTCTTGCAGCATTCTTCTCCAACACAAGCTTGGACTTTAAGGTAAAAAGGATTGAAGTGGTTGAGTTCTCTAGGTTTTCATTTCTTTGTGTAGGTTGTGTTTGTTGTAATTTCAGTAGGTTAACAATAGTTTTTAGATGTTGTAGTTGTAGTTTTAGATGTAGTTGTAATGTTACCTTATAGTTTAATCATAGAACTTTAATTTCAGTAGCATATTATGTTTAGTTTCAATGAATGAAAGCAAAGTTTGGTTGAATCTTGTGAATGAATGTACATAGTTCTTTTCGTTTATGTATGATATTATTAATCTGATGATTAAGCCTATTTGTATACTTGTAAATGCTGTAAATACATGTGTGTTAGAAGTGTCTATTCTACTTCAAGTTATTTTGAGGTGATTCAATAAAATACCATGGTGGTAGTGTAGATCTTAATATTGTGAGTGAAAAAATGATAATTGTTCTCGAATTTACTGTTTTACAATTTTGATGTGAATATTCAGAGGGTTTTCAATATCATTTTTTCACGTTTTTTGGACGTCCAGACAAGCTCTCGAAGATTAGGTTGCATTCATGGGTTTTAAAGAATTTTTCAGAGATTTTTCAGATGAGTTATCGATTTTATTCAATGGATGCTCAACTTCTCTGTTTTTCTGTTGGAATCCAGATTTTTCTGTATTTTGTGAAATGACTTTGAAGGGGTTTTGAATTAAATCTTTACATGAATTTTCATGGGTTTTTAGATAAGAGGTTATCTGCAAAAGCCCCTTGATTTCGGGCAATTTCATCATGTATTGAGGAAATTATGGTAGTTTTAGTTACCATCTGCAAATCTGTAATGTTAAACTGCCGAATGCACGTCTGTGATAATCTGGGTGTTTACAAGGCTGTACTTAATATTTTTGAATGAAATCAATTCAAGTTGCTAGTGGATCCATAGATGTTTCGATCTGTGATTTTTATGTGATTTTATAAGCAATAGGATGGAATAGGAATTTGAAGGAAATGATGTAAAATCCTGTAGTTTCAGCCAGAATTTGTAGCATAACACCCCTATGTAAAGATGAATGAGTCATGTGTAAAAAGTATTTTGAATCAACTTTAATCATATTTTCTAATCCCTTTTTTGGGCTCCTTAGAAATGTTTTGTAAAAGCCAAATCCTTGTGGATTTGACTTGTACTCGTTGGAGTATATTACAATTGCACTATGCGCTTGCGGTTATTTTAAAATGAGTTTTGAGTTTAATGTTTTATCATTTTGGTCTCTTTGTGAGTTTTAAGATCTTATTTTGAGGACAACAAAAACCTCAACAACCGTCCTCCTTTATTTAATGAAATACATTTTGAATATTGGAAATATAGGATGATAGTCTTTCTTTAAAGTATAAATCACAAGTTTTGGTTCATGATTTCTAAACCATATAATCCATTAACTACTCCTTATAATACTTAGACAGTTACTAAAAAAGAAAATGAAACTCTAAATGCAGAAGACTTAAATATCTTATTTTGTACATTGAGTTATGAATAGTTCAGTAAAGTGTCAACATATAAATCTGCTTATGAGGTGTGGCATGCATTAGAAGTTTCATATAAAGGTACTTCTCAAGTTAAAGAGACTAAGATTAATATATTAATTCATAAGTATGAACTCTTTAAGATGCATGAAGACGAAAGTATTTCTGAGATATTTTCTAGATTCCTAGATATCATGAATTCTTTAAAATGCTTAGGAAAGAATTTTGAACAAAAGGATTTGTTGAGAAAAATTTTCAGATCCCTAAGTTCTAAATGGTCTCAGAAAATGACATCAATTGAGGAATCACAATACTTAAATGTTTATACTATAATTGAACTTATTGAAAATTTAATTGCTTATAAAGTTCAATTAAATGATTCACTGAGTCATAACAAATTAAAAGTGAAGAAAGAAATAGTCTTCGAAATTCATTTAGATTCTGAAATATCAATTGATTCTGATGAGGATTTGATTTTGTTGACTAGGAAATTCAAGAAAGCATCGAAAGCTAGGAGACAACAAAGGAACATAAATGACAAATGCTCAACATCAAAGTCTCTAAATGAAAAAAATTCTTTATCCAAAAAGTATGTATGTTACAACTACAAGAAGCCTAGACATCTTTCTCTAGATTGCCCTATAAGGAAAAATGAAAAACAAAGTAGGATAAATCAGAAGAAAAAGGCTCAGAAAACTTAGAAAAAAGTTTTACAAGAAAATAGTTTTGAAAGTCACTTGGGATGACATGTTAGAAGAGTCTAAATCTAAGGAATCATCATTAAAATCTTCACATTCAGAAGAACAAGAGTTAGAAGATGTTGCTCATGTGTGCTTCATGGCAGATGAGTCTAAGGTAATATCTAATCTTGAAAGTCATTTAGATTTTAATTTTGATGAATTATTAAGTGTTTATTATGCATTATTACAGAAACTTAAAACTTGTAAATTAGAAAATAAGAAAATTAGAAATTCTTTGTCCATTATGGAAGAAGAAAAGTGTTTCCTGTATACAACTTTAGAAAAGTTTAAATGTGATAATGAAAATCATGTTATAGTTTTACATAAATTTAGATTTAATCAATGTGTCTTGCATGAACAAATACAGAATATAAATGTTGAAAATTAAAGATAGAATTTGAAAATGAAAAATTAAGGATCAACATAAATGATCGTGAGTTAGAGATTGATAAATTAAAAATGAGAGAGCTAGATTTAAATTTCACCATTGAGAAATGAAATTTAAGTAAAACTAAGTTAGACAAGCTAACTAGTATCCTACGGTGTTATATAAATTTGGCTTAGGATTTGATTATCCTGAATACCTTGAATCTCAAGCCAACAAGGGATTTATTAGTTGTAGTTCAAGTAAATCTAAGACTAAAATTCCTTTTTGTTGAGTATTTTGTTTTGATGATATGTGCTAAATGAATGTAATCATATTTACTCAATTACTATTGTTTGTGAAAGTAAATTAAGAACATCAATTAATATAGAAAAAGTTTACTGATATAAATACTTGTTTGTAATGGATCTGAAATTATACTAAGTTAAACAACTAGCTGTTAAGTTATACTAGCTTTTCATTTAACTAAACGTTTAGTTAATGTGTGTTTTTATTGTAAAGCATGATATGTTTTAAAGTTATATTTTTTATATCATGTACAGTGCATGTTAAGACAATTCATTAAGTTAGTGCGTTATTTGTATAAAGGTCACATAAGAACTCATTGAGTTATAGGCTTAAAGGTTAAAATAGGTCACGTGAGAACTCGTTAAGTTAGTAAATAAAAGGTTAAGTTAAGTTAGGAGGGACGTCCACCACTACAAGGGTTTTCTTCTTCATTTGTGAGGTTCCACAAATCATTTCTCCCCTTTCCCCTCTTCCTTGGCTTCAAATGTATCACTTTTTATCATGTTTCACGTAGGTAGTTATTTATGTTCTTAGTTTTCATTGTAATAGGGTAAAAGTAGAAAACAGATTCGTTGTTGTTTGTTTGTTCCTTTTTGAATCCGTGAATCTTTGTTCTTTTCATTTGAAAATCATAAAAATAGGTGCTGTTATTGATATATATTCATATATTGTTGTTTTTTGATGTTGAAATCCGGATATTACATTCTGTTATGCATGAAACAACATAGAATTCGTTGAAGGTTGTGCATGTTGTTTGCAGATTTGCAGTTTTGTTGATCTGTTATTATTCCGAGAGTTCATATGCGTTCTGGAGTGATTCTGTTTAACCGAAAATTCTGAAAAAAATCTTAATCGTGCTATTATAAGTCATCTACGATTATTTAAAATTTCATAGCAATCCGAGAAGATTTGTTGCCATTTTGAAGCTATAACTCTATCGAGCACGGAATTCGGTTTGAGACTCTTTTGTCATGATTGTAACGTGTTTTTCTCATAACTCAGATCGCATAAAAATTAGAAGAAATATTTCATTAATATCTATATTCTGTTTATTTTGCAAGGCATCTGATTTTGTAATTTTTGGTTGAGTAATTCGGGATTTATAAGGTTTTTAAGATACTATTGTTAACGCGCAGAAGTTTCCAATTTTATGCATCATTTTCAATCTCCGAATTTTCAGTCATACCATACGTGCGTTTTTAAGTGTGAAAATTTTTATCTGACGTCCCCATTAATAGATCTGATTGAGATTAAATTTTTAGTCTAATCTATTGATTGGTCGATAAATTAAAAATCCGTGGACTTACCTTTTTTGTAGTCTAATCTATATTTGGAAAGTATTTGCTTACCATATTCTTGTAATTAGAATCCTAGATTATCCCCATTTCTCTGTAGTTCGACCCGTACTTGCTGACGTACTTCATTGGACGCCATGCACTTGTGGTTATTAAATTTAAAACTTCTAAAATAAATCCAAACAAGTTTTTGACACCGTTGCCAGAGATTTGGCACGGTATAATCTAGGTTTTAATTTTTTAGATTAGACTTGAGCCTTTTAAGTGTTTTGGTTGTGCATCTTCAAAGGAGATAATTATGGAAAATAATTTCTATGCCTTTGGAGATGAATGTTCTCTTTATTGTGACTTATGTCATGTAGAGGGGCACACCACAACCAATTACATTTTTTATTATTATCCACCTCAACCATCAGAAAATGTTAAACAATGTAATAAATGTTTAATGTTAGGACATAATGAAGAAGAATGTTTACAAAACCCTGAAGATGAAATAGAAAAAAGCCATTAATTCAATTAATTACTATCATAAAGAAAATGAATGTCAAAATTATTATACTCAACCAACTATTTATGAACAACCAATTGAGGAAAAAGAATTTAGAATTATGAGTGAGGTGCAAGCCTTAGGTAAACAAATTGAAGATCTAGCTAGGATGGTAGAAGGAGGTTATGAGGTAGGATTAGAGGAGTCTTCAACCCAACCTAGTGAAGAGGTAGAGCACCAATTTCAAATTAATATAGAAAGAGAACGAGAGGATAATTCAGAAAATTTTGTAACAATTGAAGAAAATAATGAAAATAGTGGGAAAAATTTAAGTGAAGAAAGTGACTTAGTAGATGCTTATGTAACACTTAGATCAGGTAATGTCACTCATAAGACCCCACCCATAAGAGAAGAAAATGAAATAATTAGATAAGAAGAAGAAAATAAGGAAAATGAAAATATTGAAAATCAACATAGTAACTTAGATGGAGAGGGAGTAGACTTAGAACCTAAAGAAAATCATTTAGAACCTACTCAACCTATAGCTTTAGCACCTTATCCTAATAGGTTAAAATCAAATAAAAATATAAAAAATGAAGACATTGAAAGAATTTTTAAACAGGTGCAAGTTAATATACCTCTCCTTGATTTATTAAAGCAAATGCCTAACTATGCTAAATTTCTTAAGGGGTGGTGCACTAAGAAGAGAACTAAGAAAGTCATTAAGAGAGCCTTTCTAGCTCAAAAAGCTAGTTCTCCTTTTATCAACCACCTTCCTTTTAAGTTAGATGATCCAGGTACTCCTTTGATTTCTTGTATTATTGGGGATAAAACATTAGATAAAGCTCTCATAGATTTGGGAGCTGGAATTAATGTCATGCCTAGTAGTGTTTTTGAATCCCTAGGATTAGAGGGCCTGGTGAAAACCAAAACCATTGTACAATTAGCTGATAGGTCTTTAAGATACCCTCGAGGGAAGATCGATGATGTCTTAATTAGGATTAGAGATTGTATTTACCTTGTAGATTTTTTAGTTTTAGAAACCTGTAATTCTCTACATAAGTCTGATTTTATTCCTCTTATTTTGGGTAGACCATTTTTGGCCACTGTTGAGGCAGTGATTAATTGTAAGTTAGCTGTCATGAGGTTGACTTATGGAGATAAGAGAATTGAGTTGAATGTTTTCCATCCTAAAGGAGGAACAAGTGAGGAGCATAAAGATGATGAAGTGAGTGCACATATGCTCCAATTTTTTGAAGATGAAGAGGATGGAATGGATGAGCTTGTGCAGGTAAAGATGCTAAATGTTTTAAATGAATCAAACTTAGGAATGAGATGTGAAGATGATGAAGTTGAGATCATTGGAGGAGAGGATGAGGAGAGCCAAGTTTGGGAACTCTCCACCAATACTCCACATGAACTCCCAACTTTAGAAGCTCCTTCATTAGAGTTGAAACCTTTACCTAATAATTTGAAATATGGATTCTTAGGAGAACATGAAACATTTCCAGTGATTATTGCAAATGACTTGTCTAGAGAACAAGAGCTGAGTTTGTTAGATTTCTTGAGGGAATTTAAAGAAGCCATTGGTTGGACTATGGCAGATATCAAAGGTATAAGTCCTGCTATCTATCAACATAGAATTTATTTGGAAGATAATGTTGTGCCCTCTCATGAGTTTCAAAGGAGATTAACATACGAGAGGTAGTTAAAAAAGAAATAATTAAACTTTTGGATAATGATATCATCTACCCAATCTCTAATAGTACTTGGGTCAATCCTATTCAGGTTGTCCCTAAGAAATCTAGAGTGACGGTAGAAGCAAATGATAAGAACGAGCTCATCCCTGTGAGGAAGCAAACTAGTTGGCGTGTGTGTATTGATTATAGGAAGCTCAATGCCGCCACAAGGAAGGATCATTTTCCATTGCCCTTTATTGATCAAATGTTAGAAAGATTAGTAGAGCAAGAATATTATTGCTTTCTTAATGGATACTCGGGTTATAATCAAATTGCTGTGGCACCTGAAGACCAAGAGAAGACAACCTTCACATGCCCTTTTGGAACGTTTGCATATAGGCGAATGCCTTTTGGACTTTGTAATGCACCAGCAACTTTCCAAAGGTGCATGATGGGCATTTTTAATGAAATGACTAAGAGTTGTCTTGAGATTTTCATGGATGATTTTTCTGCTTTTGGATCTTCATATGATGAATGTTTGAAGAATTTAAGATCAGTGCTAGAAAGATGCAAATTGAAGAAGTTGGTCTTAAATTGGGAAAAGTGTCATTTCATGGTCCAAAGTGGAATTATATTGGGACACGTGGTCTCTAAGAAAGGATTGGAAGTGGATAAGGCAAAAGTGGAATTAATTGCCAATCTACTTGAGCCTAAAACAGTTAAAGATATAAGATCTTTTCTAGGCCATGCTAGATTTTACAGGAGGTTCATTAAGGATTTTAGCAAGATAGCTAGACCCTTAACGAACTTGTTAAAGGATGTCCCATTTTTGTTCAACCAAGAGTGCAAGGAAGCATTTTATAAGATTAAGAATCAACTTGTATCATCCCCTATTGTCTAATCTCCTAATTGGGCATATCCTTTTGAGGTTATGTATGATGCTTTTGATTTTGCAGTAAGGGCTGTATTGGGACAAAAGATTGATAAGCTTCCATATGTAATTTGTTATGCCAGCAAAACCCTCAATGATGCTTAGCTCAATTATGCAATCATTGAGAAAGAACTTTTGACTGTTGTATTTGCTTTGGAGAAATTTAGGTCATATTTGATTGCAGCTAAAGTAATTGTGTATACAGATCATGCAACATTAAAGTATTTGTTGGCAAAGAAGGATGCCAAATCAAGTTTAATGAGATGGATTTTATTGCTGTAGGAATTTGATATTGAAATCAAAGACAAGAAAGGATGTGAAAATGTTGTAGCTGATCATTTATCCAGACTGTAGTTATCACCCTCAAATTCAGAAGTTGGAGAGTCATTTCCTGATGAGCAAGTTTTAATGGTTAATGTCGTCCCATGGTTTGCAGATATTGTTAATTATTTAGTCATGGGATCGATGCCACATGATTGGACAAGGCAGGATAGGAAGATCTTCTTGTCTTGAGTCAAGTATTTTTATTGGGAAGATCCTTATTTGTTTAAGCAATGTCCAGACTTGATCTTGAGACGTTGCATCCCTAACAATGAGGTTAGGAGTGTTCTTTCATTTTGCCATGACCAAGCATGTGGGGGACATTTCGGCTCTGGGAAGACTACTATCAAGGTGCTGTAGTGTGGATTTTACTAGCCAACTTTATTCAAGGTTGCACATCAATATTGTATAAGTTGTGCCAGATGTCAACAACTGGGAAAAATTTCAAAGAGGAACATAATGCCTCTCAACCCCATTATTGAAGTTGAAGTATTTGATGTTTGGGGGATTGACTTCATGGGCCCATTTCCCATTTCAGCAGGATATCTTTATCTGTTGTTGGCAGTTGATTATGTTTCCAAGTGGATTGAAGTTATCCCTACCAGAACTAATGATAACAAGGTAGTTGTGAAATTTGTAAGAAATAATATTATATCAAGGTTTGGTATGCCTAGAGCTATTATAAGTGATAGAGGCACACATTTATGTAATAGAAGTTTTGAGGCTTTAATGAGAAAATATGGAATTGTGCATAAAATTGCTACCCCTTATCACCCCCAAACGTGTGGTCAAGTTGAGAGTGTTAATAGACAAACTAAGACCATTTTGGAAAAGATGGTTAACCACATAAGAAGGGATTGGGTAGATAAGTTAGTGGATGTACTATGGGCATACCGAACTGCTTACAAGACTACCCTTGGAATGACCCCCTATAGAATGGTATATGAGAAAGCTTGTCACTTGCTGGCAGAATTAGAGCATAAAGCTTTTTGGGTTATAAAGAAACTCAATTTTGATTTAGAAGTAGCCAGCCCACTTAGGAAGTTTCAATTGGCAGAATTAGAGGAGATGAGAGATGAAGCTTATGTAAGAACTATCTCAGGGAAAGAGAAAATGAAGGTTATTCATGATAAAAAGATAAGTAAGAAATCATTTGTCCCTAGACAAGATGTTTGGTTGTATATGTCTAGGCTTCGTACTCATCTTGGTAAGTTAAGATCTCATTGGGCTAGGCCTTTTGTGGTGCATAAGGTATATCCTTATGGTTCCATAGATATCAAGAATCCTAAAGACCACACCATTTTCAAAGTTAATGGACAAAGGCTCAAGCCTGTTTTGAAGACACCTGCTGGTATTCATTTCAAAGCTAGAGAGGAGAATTTGTAGGAACCTCAATTGAATAGATGGAATAGTAGATTTTATTTTTCTTTTCCTTTTATCTTTGTTTTGTGTGTTTTCTTTTAGTTTGTTTCACTATCCTAGTTTAGTTTAGTAGTTAGAAGTTTTATTTTATTCTACTCTTTTGTTGTCTATTTTTCTTATCTATGGTATTGTGGAGTGTGATCTTATTTTATTGTATGGAGATTATCTGATGTGCATTATTGTTATAATTGTTGTTTCATTACTAAAGTTCATGTTTATTATTTCATGTGCTGAAATACTTATTGTTTTATCATAATTGTTGCTTATCCACATGTAGCTCTTGTAGAAGTTTTACACAGGTTTAACACATGGAGAATACAAAAGCTAGGAAGAACCGTCAATCAAAAGGGAAAACAAAGCAACAAGCACAACTAGCAAAAGTAACATGGGTAGAAAAAGGAAAAGCTCCTATCACCGCAACACAACCATCTACAAGTGCAAGAAATTCCAATGCTGTAATAGAGAAGTCTATGCTCACCTCTGAGAAGTGCTATGAAGATGATTACATCTGTTACTTTGATAAGACAAACAAAGATGAAGAGCCAAAGATGACGAATGCGAAACCACAAAAGAAGATGGATGCAGAAGTTCAACGCTTTATTGATCAAATTGACTAGGGTTTTTCTTTCTTTGATTAGCATATAATTTAATGATGCATGAATAAGACAACATGTAGTAGGCTAAAACAGTTATTTCATTATAGATTATGTTGTATTATCTTCAACTTATAACCATTAGTACATGCCTTATATGTAATTTTCAAGATATTTTTCTAACAAGAATTGCACGCAGGCATCACAGGTATGGAATAAGGTTTGACTTTAAGTGATTTCAATCTGGTATGATATCTATATCCCCTCTTTTATATCACATTGAGGACAATGTCAGATTTAAGCATGGGGGGAAGGTGAATTTCATTTCATTACAATTGCTTTGATAGGCTCATATTTTAAAATTTTAGATGCATGATTTTATTGTATTTTTACTTGAAAAACACACTTGATGAGATTGTCTATTCAGTTGTCACTATTAGATTTTATGGGACAACCCCATTTCCTTTTGAGTGGTGAGACTCCAGGACCAAAAAAACACAGGACCTAATAGTGATGTTCTCCAAAGAAGATGAGTTTAAGCTATTTGTGTTTTGAGTTGAGTCTTCTTGGTCACTTGAACTTACGCCTTGTTATTTTTATACATCTTTTCTGAGTGATCCTTAAGTCGAGTGCCACCATAATCAGGTTATTCATTACATGACCTTTGGTGAGATATTTAGGATCATCCCAAACTTCTACGAGATTTTGAAGGATGTGTTTAGGAAAACACCTAAGTTATCACATTTGGCGTGCTAAGGAGTTTCTTAGGGTAGGTTAGGCTTAATGGTGAAGTAAGGTGTTTGATACCATGGGAAAATTCTATTGTTCAAAAAAAAAAAAAAAAGAAGAAGAAGAAGAAGAAAGAGAGAGGCCAAAGTGGCCCAAAAAAATGAAAAAGAAAAAAAAAGAAAAGAATTTGAAATGAAAAGAGAAAGAAAAAAAAAGTAGAAAAAGAGAAAGAAAAAAAAAGTAGAAAAAAAGAAAAAAGAAAAAGAAAAAAGAGCTTTCAATGTAGAAAGGGGGCTTGGAGACATATGGGATGTGAGGAAGTAATGGGCTTTCTCAAGTGTCTATCTTCTTTTATTTTCTTGAGAGTGGGTTGATTAGAGCACACTATGATGTGATACTTTGGTTGTTCTCTTCTTCATTTGTGAGGTTCCACAAATCATTTCTCCCCTTTCCCCTCTTCCTTGGCTTTAGATGTATCACTTTTTATCATGTTTCACATAGGTAGTTATTTATGTTCTTAGTTTCATTGTAATAGGGTAAAAGTAGAAAATAGATTCGTTGTTGTTTGTTTGTTCCTTTTTGAATCTGTGAATCTTTGTTCTTTTCATCTGAAAATCATAAAAATAGGTGCTGTTATTGATATATATTCATATATTGTTGTTTGTTGATGTGAAATCTGGATATTACATTCTGTTATGCATGAAACAAAATAGAATTCGTTGAAGGTTGTGCATGTTGTTTGCAGATTTGTAGTTTTGTTGATTTGTTATTATTCCAAGAGTTCATATGCGTTCTGGAGCAATTCTGTTTAACTGAAAATTCTGAAAAAAATCGTGCTATTATAAGTCTTATGTGATTATTTAAAATTTCATAGCAATCCGAGAAGATTTGTTGCCATTTTGAAGCTATAACTCTATCGAGCACAGAATTTGGTCTGAGACTCTTTTGTCGTGATTGTAATGTGTTTTTCTCACAACTCAAATCGCATAAAAATTCGAATAAATATTTCATTAATATCTACATTCTCTCTATTTTGCAACGCATCTTATTTTGTAATTTTTGGTTGAGTAATTCTGGATTTATAAGGTTTTTAAGATATTGTTGTTAACGCGTAGAAGTTTCCAATTTTATGCATCATTTTCAATCCCCGAATTTTCAGTCATACCATACGTGCGTTTTTAAGTGTGAAAATTTTTATCTGAAGTCCCCATTAACAGATCTGATGGAGATTAAATTTTCAGTCTAATCTGTTGATTGATCGATAAATTAAAAATCCATGGACTTACCTTTTTTGTAGTCTAATCTATATTTGGAAAGTATTTGCTTACCATATTCTTGTAATTAGAATCCTAGATTATCCCTATTTCTCTGTGGTTCGACCCATACTTGCCAACGTACTTCATTGGACGCCGTGCACTTGCGGTTATTAAATTTAAAACTTCTAAAAAAAGTCCAAACACTGAGCTATCATATCTGTAAAGTACAATTTAGTTTCCTCACATAGGTTTTTGTATTATCAAAATACTAAGGTCCTAACAATCTCTCCCTTTTTGATAATGAAAAAATCCTTTACATTAAATTACATGTATTTCACTCCCTAGATTATTGATATACATTCAGTCACACAGAAACTAAGTAAAGCAAATATTTGCAATGAATATAATACAATGAAGTTAAATTCTCGCCTTGTCTATGTGCTGGGAATGCTCCCCCTACCTTCTATGTAATTTTCTATATTCTTCTCCCCCTTTTTGTCATTAGATAAAAGGAGTTCCACAATTTTCTTTTGCTGAATTTTCTTCTCCCCTTTTTGTCATTAAATTTGTATCTGATGATTTACCAATTTTCTAATCTCTATAATTCTGTCAGATATCGAGTTGTGAAAAGAATCAAATGCATCAATATCTTCAAATACCAATTTTTGATTTTCCATCAAATGTAGATTGTTGATGTGTAGATCTCAATTATTGAGATATTTTCATCATTGTAGTCTATTTTCTTCTTTTCCTTTGATGTTGTGCTGCTTTTCTTCTTTCTTATTCAAGCACAATATCAATTGAAGTGTCAATTTCCTTAATCCTTGTCTGATGCCAGTTGTTGACATTCTATCATCTGAGAAGTCAGTAATTACTCTCCTAATTTGTGATATTTCTTCCTTTGTTTTCGTGTAATTACTGCATCATCTGTAAAAACTGAAAACAGTGAAATGCCAATAGTTAATGTAGCAATTTATAAATATGCAGTTAATATTTGTAATTTCTGCCACATGCTCTCCCCCTATCTATATGGAGGTTCTTTGATTTATAATAGCAAGCTATAGGCTCTCCCCCTATATGCATGCCCCCTTTATACACTTTTATTTTTTACTGAAGTAACATTCTGAATTCTCTTCATATAGTAGGTTCTCCCCCTACTTATATGTTTTTCCTTGTAGACAAATTTGTTGCACCTGTTCTGCAAAATGAATGTCATATATGATACCAATTGAACTAAATATCAATTGTTAATAAAAAATATCATAAAAGATTTTCAATCAATTTACTTTTGACTCCAATTCGTTTATCTTCTCTTAGATCTTTGTTTCAAGTGGTTCTTCTATTTGCAGAAGATAATTTGAAGACTGTAATCTATCTACTGCAGATTTTGGTTGTCCTTTGATGAATCTGATTTCCTTGCATTTGTAGTCATTCAACTTGGCTCGTGCAAGCCTTGTTTCCTTTAAAGAACATGATTCAATCATTGATGCTACTTTTGATGTCAATTGTTAATTTTAAAATATCATAACTGATTCTTAACTGATTACCTTCTGATTACCAATTGTTTAGCTTCTTAAACTCTCTCTTCAATAGATTCCTTCAAAACATATGCAGAGAGCAATTTGTGACTGTAGTCTGGTTGTTGTAGATTTTGCTCTCCTTGAGCATCAAGATTTTAGGCACAATTTCCACTCAGTCTAAGTGAGCACTTTCTACCAATTTATGGTGCCTCTTGTAATACCAAATTTTTATTGTCATAACTGGTTTGGAGCTATAGATCAACTACTCCCCCTAAACCATATAATCCTGCAATTCAAATAGAAATAGATTTTGGTACCCATACTTTCTTGGGTCCATAAGTATTAGTCTTGACAATATTTAGTTTATTGCCTTTTGGCAGCCACATTGAATCAGATCTTCTTTTGATGGCAAACACTATTGTACCATCTCTATAAGATCGGATAACACCACCATAGTAGGGTATTTCCTGTGGAGTAGCATACCCTAGGCCAAATCTATTTGAGCCATATCTCTGTGAACCAATGATTTGATCTAATCTTTTCTGTCCATTGGTAAATTTATGCACAGAATTTTTTAGATCAGTGATTTCTGATTTCAAATTTTCATTTTCATTTATCAATTTATCATTATTGCATTTCGTATCTTCAGCATGCAAATTTTCAAGTTTAGTATGTGCTTCTTCTAAGCATGCATTTAAATGCTTAATTTCCTTTTTATACTTTTTGCATTTGACATATAAGCTATCAATAGTAGACAAAATAATATTTACATCTAGATTATCATTGTCTACATCAGAATCACTTTGAGATGAAGTGGAACATACCTCTTGTGTTGTATAGCACACGTTTACTAGTACCTCTTCATCTGAACTGGATGAGCTACTAGAAGAACTACTATCATCCCAAGTAGTCTTCAATGCCATTTTCTTTTTGTAGTTCCTCTTCTTCTTCTTCATTTCTTTTTCTTCTTCTTGTTGCAGTGGACAATCAGGTTATATATGTCCCTGCTTCTTGCATTTAAAGCATATTGGTGCATTGCTTTTTGATGTGCTGGCATGATTCTTTTTCTTCATCCATTTTCTGAATTTTCTAGCTAGTAGCACAACTTCATCATCATCCGAGCTTTGAAGTTCCTTTGTTGATGGAAAGGCTAGTTCTTTCTTTGTTTCAGTTTTCTTTTTACCACTACCTTCCTCAACTTTCCATTCCTTCATTTGAACTTCATGGGCCAACAGGTTGCCCATTAGATCCTCTACTGAGTATTTGTTAAGGTCTTTGGAATCTTGTATCGATGTGGACTTTTGCTTCCATTCCATAGTTAAGCTTCTTAGGATTTTCTGTACCTGTTCACGGATAGAAAATTCCTTTCCCAAGCCTCTTAAGCCATTAATAATCTCAGTGAATCTTGAAAACATATCAATGATAGTTTCATCATCAAGCATTTTAAATAATTCAAGCTTTCTAAGTAAAATGCTTATTTTATTGTCTTTCACTTGGCTGGTTCCTTCAAAGGTTATTTGAAGAGTGTTCCAAGTCTCGTGAGTAGATTTATAAGCTGAAACTTTGTTATATTGTTCATTAGATAAGGCACAGTAAATAATATTCATCCTTAGAGCATCCATTTGGATGATTCTCTCATCCTCCTTAGTCCAATCATCGTCATGACTAGGTGGAATGGGTGTTCCTAGAACAACCATTTTCCATAAACTCACATCTAAGCTTCTAAGGAAACATTCCATCCTGTTTTTACAGTAATTATAATTAATACCATCAAACAGGAGAGGACGATGGATGTTCTGACCCTCTCTATGAAAAGATGTCATGATCTTAGATGGTTAAATCTATAAAAAGAGATCAACCTGCTCTGATACCAATTGTCAGGAACGAATGACTTCACTAGAAAAGGGGTGAATGGAGAATAATGTGAATTTAAGCCTATTTTTCACTTTACTAACTAATTTGATTAATCAGTTTGCACAAGTAATAATCAGATAAAAATATCATGCACAGTGGAAATAAAGGTAAGAAACACAAGAGAATTTTAGGTGGTTCACCAACTCGGCTAGTCCACCCCCAAGGGTCACTTGGGCTTCACTAAGTGTCTCAACACTTACACACTTGCTTTCAGATCGAAGCAAGAACCAACCACATAAAAGTTTTCAGGTATAAACTCTAGAAAACCAACACTCAAAAGTTTTCAGGTATAAACTCCAGAAACCAACACTCAGAAGTTTTCAAGTATAAACTCCAGAAAACCAACACTTAGAAGTTTTCAGGTATAAACTCTAGAAAACCAACCTCTTGAGTTTTCAGGTCGAAACTCAAACCAACAACTGAATGTAGCTTTCAGGTTGAAGCCACGAACCAAATGATCCTTCTTGGATCAAACTTTCAGCACATGGAGAGCTTTAAGAATCTTCTTGTAAATCTAGCTTTCAATCGATTCTTTGTTGAACTGAATTTAAGCTTTCTTCTATATCATTAATTGATCTGCAATGTATACTGTATCTCTGTATGTAATTGTATCTGTAATCTCACTTGTAAGCTCTTTTTGAATACTGAATGATCTGACTGTATATATGCTTGAATATCCAATGATCATATTTTCTCTTCAACGGATTTATTCTACTGTACTTGATTTGACTTCAGTCTCAAATACGGTAAGTTACCGTTTAGAAAGATATTTCAAGATATCCTTCCGATTTTCTTAACCTTCCGGATAGTTAGCTATGTAACTCTTCGAAGAATGTTTGTAACTCACCAAAAGATCACTTAAGTCTTTCTACCATGTAGGATTCCAGATCATACAATGTGAGCTGTCATTCAATCGGATACTTGTAGCTGTAACTTACCGAACTATTACTTAACTATCGGATAGTTAGCTACAGTAACCCTTTGTTAAGTTTCTGATTGCTTCAATTCAGCACGTGCATAAAAGACTGACTTAAGTTTCGGATGGTTATACCTTAACTCACCGAAACGCTTCAAGATTTCGGATAGTTATCTCTAGTAACTTTCTGATTTTCCTTTTAAGCTTTTGTTTTGATTTCTACACGTGGGAAATTCAATGACTTAAGTTTCGGATAGTTAAACTGTAACTCACCGAAACTCTCGTGAAATTTTGGATAGTTATCTAACTCTTCGATTTTTCCTTTTAAGCTTTTAATTGCCGTCTTCTCCATTCTGCACGTGCGTAATAGGATAACTTAAGTTCCGAAAAGTTATACCTATAACTCACCGAAAAAGTCAGATAGTTATCTTCCTAACTCTTTGAAAAATCCTTTAAGCTTCTTTTCTGAATTTCTACATGTGGTTAATTGAATGACTTAAGTTTCGGATAGTTAGCTTTTCTAACTTTTTGATTTTCCTTTTGCTTTCGGATAGTTAACTCCTTAACTCTTCAATCATTCAACCAACTACCTTTCATAACTCTCCAAAGGCTTTATAATTTCGGATAGTTATTCTTCTAACTGTCCGATAGTATTGTTGTTGCTTTAAACTTGCTCTTCGGATACTTAGACCTGTAACTGTTTGATTTTCTTGTAGCTCTATAGCAGTATCTTCTGAAACTTTCTCCATCTGTTCGTCTACTTTTTGATCTTTTACTAAGCTATCATATCTGTGAAATACAATTTGGTTTCCTTACATAGGTTTTTGCATTATCAAAATACTAGGGTCCTAACAATTTCAATATATTCCTCTTCCCATTTCCATTCATTTAGGTCTTTCATAATCCATATTTGAAATTTCATTAGTTCATCCTACCATCTTATCAGACATAAAGTAGGATCATCATATTCATTATACTACATTCCTAATTGAATTTTATCATGTTCTATAGATGGTGGTTCAACGATATCACTAGGTATAGGCAATATTTCTATAAAGTCATCATCATAACTGTCTATGCTTACTATGTATAAATTAGATCTAAATGCAACTAATATATCTATGACTAGATATATATATCCATCAAGTATGACATGTACGTTCTTAATTAATACTTTTTGTCCTAGATATATCATAGTATTTTTAGTCCAAGATCTATTCAGAAAATTATACACACTTAAACATAAATCCTCATCCCAATTTCTAGTTGGTCACTAGTAATACAATTTTTCACGAATAGTCGAATTTTTATCAGAAAATGTTAAAGCTAATCCACAATTTTCAGTTGGTACTTCAAATCTATTAGGCCTTCCTATATTTCATTCTTCTCTAGTGATAGGATTTCTAATGAAAATATCGGGTAACAGAATTGCATAACTTGGTTTGGTTCTGTAAATAATTAATCTTTCATCTATCCCCATAATATGATCTATTCCTTCTAATGTATTAGGTAGAATTCCAGTAGTTTCATCCATATTTAGATATTCATAGCTAATTGAACTACAATTAAATGACTTCTATAAAAATTCATCTCTAATATTAATCATTTTTGTAGCTTGTAGTCTATGAAAACATTCTTTAATTTTCTTTGACACACAACACAATCTGCACAAATCTTTAGTTGATAAGTTATTCAGTACTTCCCTTAGTGCATCTAGTGGCAATTTCATCAATTCCATCTGTTGTGATTCTGTATAACATAAACAAAATTTAGCAGAGATAAAATTAACATAGCTACTTACTTGTCCTCGTGGAGTTAGGTCATAACTCAACGAACTTAGTTCGTTGAGTTAAGTAATAACTCTATGATATTACTAACTACAATTAAACTTACATTTTTTTCTTTTATATTTTTCTACTTACCATATTATACATAGTTGCTTCAGTTATACTACTTCATTCAGCTTCCCTCCCAAAGGAGGTATCAATTTCATTAACAATTCTATTGACAAGGTTAGGCACAGCTTACATTGGCAATCCTCCAATAGGTCTAACTTCTATTGATTCCTTCTGTCTTGGGGGTATATTCCTATTCATATTATGATTCTGAATGGCAACATTTCCAAATACAAGATCTAGATGATTGTTTAATCATTGAATTATCTTTTCTAACTTCTCTATTCTAGATCCTTGTTCAATTAATGTTTCATAGCTTATATTTTTGTCATTTATATTTTCTCCTCCCTGAAAATTATTATTTCTCCAAGATAGGTTCGAGTGATTTCTCCAATTAGGGTTATAAGAATTTCCAAAGTTATCTTTCTGGTTTCTAGCATAAATAATATCTAAGTCATTAATGTTTGCATTCTTTTCTACTAGCTTTTGATTTAATGATAACTCTTCAATTTTCTTTGTTAACTTAGTTAATTTAACTTCAAGCATAGTGCTTGAATCTATTTTATGTATTCCCCTTGGTAATATTCTTTTATCTGTAAAAGCTTTAGTTGAGTTTTCCCACTATGTAGTTCTTTTTACAAAGTTTTCTAAGTATGCCTATGCTTCTTCACTAGACAATTTTAAAAATCCATTCTAACAAGTAGATTCTAATAAAGATTTAGTTGAAACATCTATGCCTTTTGTTTAGAATGAGAAAGTGCATAATATTAAGGGTTAAATGATGGTTAATTGCATAATATTTAGCTTATCATATGAGAATTAAGCCACTATGTTATAATTGCAGTGTTATATGCTTTAATGAAAGAATCTGCATAATTTCAAGGAATTAGTGTTAATTAAGTATATTTTTGAATTGTCGGTAAGTTGCAGCTTTGAAATTCCTAAGTATCCGAATTTTCTATTATTTCAGAGAGTTATATTGCATGTACTGGACAGTTATGTTTTAAATGCTTAAAGAATATTTTATTATTTTCTGGAGTACACGTGTTGAAACCATAATGCATGACTTAAGTGAATGTTCGGTAAGTTATCTGGTAACTATCCGATGCTCAGATGCATTTTGGATAGTTAAGGTTTGTAACTATCCAAAACATTTGAACTAGTTATTTCTTTGTTGCAAGTGTTTTATATTTAAATCAACGAAGTAAATACGTTGAGTTATTTGTAATTCCATGGACCATTTATTTTCTAATATGCCATTGTAGTAGTTGTAGAAACAGGACATTTGAAGGAAAACCACGATTACACGTATCACGTAGGAATTCACTCGTAGAATGAAGAAGAAATCACCATTGTTGATATGAATGAAGAAAATCCAACCGATCAATTAAGCAGAAGTAGTTATTACTGAAAGAAATATAAAAGAAGAGGAGAAAGATGAAGAAAGTGTGTGTGTAGAGGTGGAGAACCGCGCTAACTACAAGAAGCGTCGGAAGTTCCCTGAAGCTCCGCACCACTACCAAAATCACCAACCATCGGAGGTCTGTGAGGATACTTTCCTAATGTCAAGTTGATTCCGAGCCAAACACGGTGACTGACAACCACTATGAGGAGTGATCGCGTTGTGGGAAGGGAAGTCATTTTCACCAAGCACTGACTCATATCTCAAGAGATCGTAAAGCTTCTAGCCTTGGTTTCGAGTTGATGCTAGTATGCTGAAGAGGAGGTCATCTTACAATTCTTGATTCACGATTCTAAAGGGAGAGGAGGCAAGATTGTAAGTAACTAAGTTTTCAATGGTGTAATCACGTCGCATGTAGTGAAAGAAGTTTTTACTGTCATCTTTAGGAACATATCAAAACAAAAATAACAAAAACAACAAATTATCTATGTTTACATTTAGTATTAAAATGTTGTATTGTTTATTTTGTATCGTGATTAATGTTATAATTGTTAGTATTGTGAATGTTTTATGTTTGTTTGATTCAAAAAATAGAAAATAGTTTTATTATTTATTGAAGTTGATTCATTCTAGATACTTAAAGATTTTAATGGTTACTGTTTGAAATATCTGAATGTTAGTGTTGATTAATGATAAATCTAATATTAACTAACATTAAAGAGCTTAATTGATGTTATTTACATTCTGTGGAACCGCCTAATGGTTGGTCGAATTCCTCTGTAAATAGCAATATTTAACTAGAAAGGAACTAGCTTATGGAGTTAACTTAAGTCCACGAAGTCAGTCCGATGAGTTAACCATAACTCCATGACTTAGTCTGTTGTGTTAATTGTAACTTAATGGAGTGCTTAACTGAACACATATAAACTCCAATATAAAAAATAGAAATAGTATACAATTCTTACTCAATCTCTATAAGATCGACTTGTACTTGCACACAAATACAATATACACTATGCACTTGTAGTTAAAATACAAATTGGAATTAATATTTAATTTGAGTGAAAGGTTGTTTGTTTACTTTTAAAAGTAATTATTGATATAAGCATAAAAGTAAATTAACCAAGTTTATGATTTAACTTAACAACCCTAAACACCTTCATAAATTATACCTATTAATTGTGCTTTACTCATAGCATGATGCAGACATTGAGTTAGTAAATCTTTAAATCTTTCAAAATATTTCCAGAATGACTCCCTGTTTTTGGCTATACATTAATATCTCCTTTTTCTTTTTAATCGTTTGATGTGTTGGATAATATTTTTCTAGAAAAACAGAGCAAAATTCAGTCCATGTTGAAATTGAATCAGGCGATAAAGTATATAACCATCTCTTAGCTATGTCTTTTAAAGCAAAAGGGATATATCTAAGTTTAATAGCATCAATACTAATGTTTGGCATTTTCATCATTTGACAAATTTCGTTAAATTTTTTAAGGAAATAATATGCATCTTCTCTTTCTAATCCATGAAAGTGTGGCAATTGATGCTCTTAACATAAAGTAAAATTGCAGAAGATTAATTACATACCAGTCTGATACTTTGTTCTCAATAAATAGTTGTTAATGGATGAAGTTGAATCAACTACTTCTCTTTTCAGTTCCCCAATGAATTTTCTTTTCTCTCCTTAAGTGTTGGTAACTCGTAAATAACATTCTATTCTATATTTATAATGCACAACCATAAAACAAATGAATCTCGTTGCAAGAACATGTCTTGTAACGTGCAGTATGGTTCCTATTTTTATGGATACATATTCCACTTATAATTTTTTAAATTTCAGTAACCACTAAACCCACGAAGTTTCGTTCGTGGCTAAAAGAATAACCATTTAGCTTAGTCCACGAACTAACCTCGTTGAGTTACAGATAACTCAACGGACTAGCCTCGGTTACAGTTTACTAACTCTATGAACTAACTTCGTTGAGTTACAGATAACTCAATGGAGTGACCTTATATTTTATTATTGACCTCATGGAGTTAAGGTTAACTCAATGGATTTACTTCATTGAGTTAACACTTAGAAAATTTTTCTAAAATTTACTCCTCATATTAACTTCTATAAATTTTTCTCTACATTTTATCAACTTAAATAAAGTTAAATATATTTCATTAATGTAGTGTTTTAATTTAAACTCCTTTAAATCTGACAATATATGCATATTTAACTTATAGTTCATTTCTTGTTATGCAGAATTTACATTTTACTTTTAGTATGTAGATATACTCAGACATTCCCAATCATCGTGCATTTAACCATGTCATTCATAGAATTTCAAAACTTATACATAGTCCTGCAAAGCTTTAAACTGATACATATATAATATTCAATTCAGCTTTAAATCATTCATTCACAAACATTAATTCAAAAACATCTGATGTTCAAACATTCATATAAATAAATAGTTTACAATACAAGTAATTAGAAATTTTCAATACAAGTAGATGAACAATACATTTTAATCTTTCTTCCTAAGTTCATCTACTTCCTTTTGGAGCTTTTGTAATTGTTGTTTTAATTGATTTATATGCTCAATAGCTCTTGTAATGCCTCTAGAAGATATAGCAATCTCAGCAACAACATAATTTCTATATTCTTTCACTGAAATGGTTCTTGATCTTTTCCTTTTAGATGTCCATTTCATGAAATCAATACTATCCACCATCAGTAGTGGAATCAGATCTCCATAATATAATTTCTTCTTTACTGCTCTTAGTTTGGAGATAAAAACTTTGTACAAATTAATTTGAATTCTGTTCACAACTGCATATGTGGTCCACTTGACAAATTCACTAAGTTCAATGTCATGGTCTTGTCATTGGTAGACATTTTTAATCAAAATGTTAGCTATCATGTGTGCTTTACCATTTAAGTACTTCAATCTGTTTAATAGTGGTATACCAGAATTGATAGCTAAATAGTCTTTTATTTCCTGTTCTGTCCACTCGACTACAGTTATGCTCTCCAAAATTTCTATTCCTTCATTCCTTAATCCAAAAATATTGTGGAGAAGCTCTACTGTTATCAATACATCAGCTTGCTCTACATTAGAAATTAAACTTCCTTCTTTCTCTCTCAAGTTTGCATAAAAGTAGGGCACTAAATTTTCATATACCGCATGCCCTTTCTATTGAAAAATAAAGTTCAGTAGGCCCTAGAATTCGAATAATTCTTTAATTTCCTCCATTCTAGTCCAATCTACTGGCCTATTGTAAATAATATCATACCCCTTTATCTCTTGATATTTGTTGTATGCTTCCTAACTCCAAAAATATACTTCATTTAGAATAGTAGATTCAGACGGGTCAGGAATTTCAATTTGTTGCTCTAGGGGGGTTTGCTCTTGAATTCCTTCTTCAAAATGCTGCACTTGTGTTTGTTGGAAATGATCTAGAGATTCTTGCAATTTAGCTCCTCTTTCTATCTTTGGTGGAGAGTTGACAGAACTCTCCACTCTTCTTTCTTGTATTCTCTCAAAAATTTGCTAAAGAGTCTCACCCTCTTCAGTGGAATCTATCGAGTCATTTCCTTCTTGTTCAGTATGTACTTGTTCAGCTTCTCTTTCTTCTTCCTCTTAACTACCAATTTGCATTGTCACTGTTCTTTCTGATTTTGTGGCAGATTGGGATGGAGTCATGAGTATATTTTGCCCTAATTGTTTCTTCTATTTGTATAGTCTATAGACTAATTTTAGATTGTTTTCCTCTACCTCTTTGCTCTTGTTGCTACTGCTCCTACTCGTCAGATTTGGATAGCAGATTAACAAAAATGGTCTCTTTAGGCCCTACTAATATTATAGGCTTAGGTTTAATCTCTACTTGAGCTTTAAGCACTATCTCTTTTCCTTTCCTTTTTCTAAATAACTATGGCTGATCTTCCTCCTTTGAGATTAAGTCTACAAAACTAGGCTCTATAGGCCCTTGAGCTATAGGTATTAGCTCTTCCTATTTTACTATTTCTATAATTACTAATCTCGAAGGACCAACTTTAGTTTCTCTTGCAGCCATTGATCTAGTTGATTCTTGATATTGTTCAACTTTAATTTTATATTAGGCCTTCAACTTTTCTTCAGCCTACTTTTTCTTTATAGCATCATATAGAATATATGTACCTTAGCCATAGCCATTTCTTCATTATCTCCTTGGTCTTTTGCTGCTTTAACCAAGCTAGCAGACTCCTTGTCTTCTTCTTTAGTTCTCGACCAAGCAAATGTTACTCGAGGTACTAGTTTTGTTGGTGGAACTGAAGGTCCTACTTGTTCTGCTGTTGTAGCCTATTGTTGCCGCCTAATTACACCCCTTGCACAACCAGGAATTTCTTGCAAAAACCATAATCTGGACTTGTGTCGAATCAACTCTAGGGCAACCTCATTGTTTGGTCTAATTTTTCTTTCTCTATTTATAGCCACTTCTGTTACTACTTTAATTCCTATTTATACTATTTGAGGTATTCTAATATCTAAATCAACCAAAACTTTTCTCTAGTAGAAAATATCAGATTCTACTTTTTCTAGTTCTTTCTCCTATGCCATGTTCTTGATCTTTTGTCGTGTATGCCATTCCTCTAACTCTTTGAGAAATCTTGTAGTGTTAACTGCTTCCCAAAATTCTGGTGTCATCTTGTCTTTGTGGTGTTACGGAATGGAACATAATCACTTTGCCTTCTACTGTTCTAAGTTCTAAATGATTTTGTGGATAATGCCCCCAAATCCTAAGTTTTAGTATAAATAAACCCTAAGTTTTTGGTGGGTAATTAATTCATTTTCCCGTGCAAACTCTTGCTATTTCACTCACTTCTCTATGGAATTACAGTTAACTCCACAGACTAAGTTTGTGGACTTAATTATAGTACTCTGTGTAACTCAATGGAGTAAGTTCATTAACTTATCCTAAACTCAACGAAGTAAGTTCGTTGAGTTAAGCATAACTCAATGGACCTCCTATAAAGTTATAACTAATAAAAATACTTATAATAATAATTTTAATTCAGCCAAAACCAAAAAATTTCTAGTCTAACCAACTCTTAATTTTTTAACATTTTAAAATTTCAATCAAACTATTATATTTCCTCAATTGAACTGAAATTAAATCTTTTTCTTTTCTTTTCTTTTTCCTACCAAGTGAACTGATACCATGCTTCGGTAAAACTGACATTTTTACTTAATAAAATATATATATACTTGTATTCTTATGTTTTGGTCAAACCGATAGATCCTTTCGGTGTGACCGTAACAATTTTTTTTTCTTTTAATACATGTTTCGGTAAAACCAATAACTTCTTTCGGTTGAACTATGATATTTAAAATAAGTTTTTTTTAAAAAAATTAAGTAATATCTATTTCTTACTTAATAAAGCTCAAGTAGTCCTTTACTCTTACTTCTTCTATAATTCCAAAGGAACTTTTTGGAATTTTCAAAATAGGTCTAAGTCTTTGTCCATTTACTTAAATATATTTTGATTTTTAGGATTTTCAATTTCAATAGCTCCATAGGGATAAATATTTCTAATTATGTTAGGCTTTGCCCATCTAGATCTTAATTTTCCTAGATGGTTATAAAGTCTAGTCATGTAAAGATATACTTCTTGTCCTATTTCAAAAGTTTTTAGAATAAATTTCTTGTCATGCTAGAACTTCATTTTCTCTTTTTCTTTTATAGTTTTCGAATAAGCTTCATTCCTAAATTCTTTTAATTCAATTAATTACATTTTTCTATTTTCAACAGCTTGATTTAAATTAGTGTTCAGAGCTTTTAATGCTCAATAAGCTTTATGTTCAATTTCAGCTGGTAAATGGTAACTTTTTCCATATACTAGTCTAAAAGGTGACATACCTAAGCTTGTCTTATAAGTAGTTCTATAAGCCTAAAGTGCATTTATTAATCTATTAGCCCAATCTGTTCTAGTAGGATTTACTACTTTTTCTAAGATTAACTTAATTTGTTTGTTTGCACTTTCTACTTGTCTACTTGTTTGCGGATGATATGATGTTGCAATTTTGTGATTTACTCCATATTTATTCATTAAGGCTTCAAAACTTCTATTACAAAAATGAGTTCCTTTCTCACTAATAATAGCTTTAGGTATTCCATATCTAGCAATTATATTAGTTCTTATAAAATGTATTACCACTTTGTTGTCATTAGTTTTTGTAGGAATAGCTTCTATCCATTTAGATACATAATCCACTCCTAACAATATATAATTAAATTGATTAGACATAAGAAATAGACTTATAAAATCTATTCCCCACACATCAAGATTTCAACTTCAACACTAGGGATTAGAGGCATCATATTCCTCTTTGATATTCTTCCTATTTGTTGACATCTTAAACAACTTAAGCAATATTTATGAGCATCTTTGAATCGTGTTGGCCAGTAGAATCCACATTGCAGACTTTTGGCAGTAGTTTTTCTTGAACCAAAATGTCCTCCACATGCTTGGTCATGGCAGAAAGATAATATGCTCTTATATTTAGTTTCTAGAACACACCTCCTTAAAACCAGATCAGGACATTTTTTAAATAAGTATGGGTCTTCCCAATAGTAATATTTTACTCTTGAAAAGAACAATTTCTTATCTTGTCTATTCCAATCTTTAGGTGTTAAACTAGTAACTAAGTAATTAACTATGTTTGTATACTAAGGTATTGTGTTTATGGACATTAATTGTTCATTAGGAAAATTATCCTTAATTTCAATGTTTGATTTTTCTATTTGTAATCTTGACAAATGATCTGCTATTACATTCTCACAACCTTTTTTATCTTTAATTTCTAAATCAAATTCTTGTAATAATAATATCCATCGGATCAATCTAGGTTTAGTCTCTTTCTTTGCTATTAGGTATTTTAAAGCTGAATGATCCATATATACTATCACTTTAGCACTAATCAGATATGATCTAAACTTCTCTAAGGCAAACACAACAGCTAATAGTTCCTTTTTAGTAGTTGTATAGTTAACTTGAGCATCATTTAAAGTTTTGCTTGCATAATGAATCACTCTAGGAGATTTTTCTATCTTCTATCCTAGCACTGCTCCTACAGCAAAATCAGATGCATCACACATTAATTCAAATGGATGGCTCCAATCAGGTGCTTGTATTATAGGAGTTGAAATTAAGCTAGTTTTAAGCTTAAAAAATACTTCGTTGCAATTTTTATCAAAGTTAAATGGGACATCTTTTAATAGATTAGTTAAAGGTCTAGTTATTTTGCTAAAATATTTAATGAATCTTTTATAAAATCTAGTATGTCCTAGAAATGATCTAATATCTTTTACTGATTTAGGTTCTGGTAGATTAGAAATTACTTCTATTTAGCTTTATCTACTTCCAACCCTTTTTTTGAAACAACATGTCCCAAGACTTCCTTGTTTAACCATGAAGTGACATTTTTCCTAATTTAGAACCAGATTTTTTTCCATACAGCGTTTTAATACTTGGTTTAAATTATTTAAACATACTTCATATGAAGTTCCATATACAGTAAAATCATCCATAAATATTTCTAAAAAATCTTCAGTCATTCTAGTGAATATGCCCTACATACACCTTTGAAAGGTAGCTGGTGCATTGCATAATCCAAATGGCATCCTTTTAAAAGCATAAGTTCCATTAGGATATGTGAAAATTGTTTTCTCTTGATCCTCTAATGCTACTGGAACTTGGTTATATCCCGAATAATTGTCTAGGAAACAAAAGTATTCTTGCCCTACTAATGTCTCTAACATTTGATCTATAAAAGGTAAAGGAAAATGAACTTTCCTAGTCACATCATTCAGCTTTCTATAGTCTATACACACTCTCTAGCCTGATTGAATTCTAATAGGTATCAAGTCCTAACTTTCATTTCTAATAATTGTTAATCCTGATTTCTTGAGAACTACATGGATTAGACTAACCCATGAGCTATTAGAAATCAAATAAATTATGTCATTATCTAATCATTTCACTATTTCCTTCCTGACTACTTTAAGATTTGGATTTAATCTCCTCTCAGGAATTCTAATAGGTTTAGCATTCTCTTCTAAATATATGTGGTGACAACATATAGTTGCACTTAACCCTTTTATATCAGTCATAGTCCATCCTATTACTTCTTTATAAGTTTTTACTATATCTTTTAATTTAGAAATTTGATCCTCTTTTAAATCTAAAACAATAATGATTGGACATGTTTGTTTTTCTTCCAAAAATATATAAGTTAATTCAAGAGGTAAATGTTTTAAATCTAAGTGTTTACCATCAGAAGCTACAGCTTCTAATTGAACATTTTCATCTTCACTATTAAACTCTTCTTGATCTCCTTCTACATCTATGCTTTCACTTACTTTTAAAGTTTCAGAATCTAGTTGCCTTTTTAATTCTTCTTGAATCACATCATCTAGCATATCTCCTTCATCCTCTAAAAAGTCTATAGTATGTAAGGACATTTCTAACTCCTCAAACTTTTCTAGTTTGAAAATGTTTAATTATCCTCATTACCATATGCTAACTTCATCACTCCAATTTTACAATTTATAATAGCCCCTAATGTTGCTATGAATGGTCTTCCCAAAATTAAAGATATATCATAATTTTGATTCTTAATTTGTTGGGAATCCAAAATCACAATATCAATGGGATATATGAAGTTTTTGATTTTAATTAGGACATCTTCTATTTTTCCTCTAGTGTATCTTATACTTCTATCAGCTAATTAAATGATAGTCCTAGTAGGAATTAAGCCTTCTAATCCTAAGGATGCAAATATATCACTAGACATAACATTTATACTTGCACTTAGGTCTATTATGGTTCTTTCTAAAATGATATTTCTTATGGTACATGATATAACAGGGATTCCAAGATCAGATAACTTTTTAGGAATTTGTGGTAGAAATAGGGAACTATTTTGCTCAGCTAAAAAGACTTTCCTCAAAACTTTTTGCTCTCTTTTCTTAGTACACCAATCCTTAAGAAATTTACACAATGTGGCATTTTCTGTAATAAATCTAACAAAGGAATGTTAACTTGTACTTTTTCAAAAATTTCTATAATTTTTTCTTATTTTTCATTAAATGTTAGTTGTAATCTTTTAGGATAGGGTGTTAATGATTGTGATTTACAAGATTCTTTTTCTTTCATTTGATCATTTTTAATCTCATTTTCAGATTTAGATTTTTCTTCATTGACTTCTACATATTCAAATATTACATTTTTATTATCATTTTGAATTTTGTTCTTATCCACCTTCACATTACTTTCTTTTTGAATTCTTGGTGGTATATTAGTTCTAGATCTTAAGGTTATACATATATCTTCTAGATTTTTATTACTTTCATGATATTCTTGTATTTCATTTTCAATTTTTGATCTTCAATTATTTTTAGTTTTAAATTACATGCTTTAAATTCTATTACATTAGTATTTTCTTTTGTTTGTATGTCTTGCAAATTATGCACATCTGTAACATTAAAGTTTTCATTTGTGTTTTCCTGTTGCATAACTTGTAATTTCATTGTAAATTCATCTAATGCTTTTAATTTTCTTTATAGATCATCTAGTTTCATTGTATTCAATTTTTGATCAATTTTCATTATGATTTTTTCAGTTTCATATATGATATCAATTTATGGTTTTGAATATTCTTCCCTATAATTTAATTGGTTGACTTCTTGTTGTTGATACATGTATTGTTCTAGTTTGTCCATCTTTTGCTCTAAGCTATGCTCTAGTCTGTCATACCTATCCCAAACTTTCTTGTCTCTCAACATATTACACATTTTAAACTAATCATTAGTTGGGTAAACTATAGGATTCTCATACTTAGTTCTATTATATTGAATATAGTTCATTTGTTGTTCATGTGATCTAACCATCTACAATCATCTTAGTTTCAAACAATCAGAGATGTCATGACCTTCCAAATTGCAGAATTCACATATGTTAACTACAAGATTCAGAAATCTTTGAGCATAAGCATATGCTATATTCTCAATTATAAAATAAAACACATAGCACTCCTGCTATTAAAACAAAACAGCACTCACAATTGCTTAGCTTCTCAATCCCCAACAATGGCGCTAGAAAACTTGTTTGGGGTTGTTAAGTTAAATCATAAACTTGTTTGATTTTGTTTTGATGTTTATATTAATAAATTCTTTTAGAAGTAAACAAACAACCTTTCACATAAATTAGATATTAAGTCCAATTTGCATTTTAACTGCAAGTGCACAGTATATATTGTATTTGTGTGTAAGTACAGGTTGATCCCATAGAGATTGAGTAAGAATTCTGTACTGTTTCAATTTTTATATTGGAATTTATATGTATTTAGTTAAGCACTCCATTGAGTTACAGTTAACACAATGGACTTAGTTCGTGGAGTTATGGTTAACTCAACGGACTAACCTCGTGGACTTAAGTTAACTCCATAAGCCTACCTTTCCAATTAAATATTACTATTTACAGAGGAATTCGGCCAACCATTGGGCGGTTCCACAGAATGTAAATAACATCAATTAAGCTCTTTAATGTTAGTTAATATTAGATTTGTCATTAAGCAACACTAACATTCAGATATTTCAAATAGTAACCATTAAAATCTTTAAGTATCTAGGATGATTCAATTTCAGTAAATTGTAAAACTATTTTCTATTTTCTAAATCAAACAAACATAAAACATTCACAATACTGACAATAACATTAATCACGATACAAAACAAACAATACAACACTTTAATACTAAATGTAAACACAGATAATTTGTTGTTTTTGGTATTTTTGTTTTGATATGTTCTTAAAGATGAGTGAAAGATGAAATGTAAAAATCTCTATCGACAGTAAAAACTTCCGTTACTACATGCGACACAATTACACCACTGAAAACTTAATCACTTACAATCTTGCCTCCTCTCCCTATAGAATTGTGAATCCAGAATTGCAAGATAATCTCCTCTTCAGCATACTGTCATCAACCCAAAACTAAGGCTAGAAGCTTTACGATCTCTTGAGATGTGAGTCAGTGCTTGGTGCAAATGGCTTCCCTTCCTACGACGCATTCACTTTTTATAGTTGTTGTTAGTCACCATGTTTGGCTCAAAATCAACCCAACATCCGAAAAGTATCCTCATAGACCTTCGATGGTTGGTGATTTTGGTGGTGGTGTGGAGCTTCAGGGAACTTTCAACGCTTCCTGTAGTTAGCGCGGTTCTCCACCTATGCACACACACTTCTTCGTCTTTCTCCTCTTCTTTTATATTTCTTTTAGTAATAACTGCTTTTGCTTAAATGATCGATTGAATTTCCTTCATTCATATCAACAATGGTGATTTCCTCTTCATTCCACGAGTGAATTCCTACGTGATACATGCAATCATGGTTTTCCTTCAAATTTCCTATTTCTACAACCACTACAGTGACATATTAGAAAATAAATGGTCTGTGGAGTTAGTGTAACTCAACGGACTTATTTTGTTGATTTAACTATAAAACACGTGCAATAAAGAAATAACTTATAAGTTTATAATACTAACACAATGCGTTAGCTTAGTGTCTATTCAAGTAACTCAACGCATATAATTATGCTAATTTAACAAGTTATACATGTGCAGCTCACGTGACATAATAAAGCATTTAAATTCAACACATGCATAAATCTAACTTAACGTGTTCAAATATTTCAGACACTTACGAACCTAACTATCCAATGCTTAGATGTATTTCGGATAGTTAACAAATAACTTACCAAACATTCACTTAAGTCATGCATTAAGGTTACAACATGTGTACTCTAGGAAATAATAAAATATTCTTTAAGCGTTTAAAACAAAACTGTCTAGTACATGAAATGCAACTCTTCAAAATAATAGACAATTCAGAGACTTAGGAATTAAAAAGCCTGTAACTCACCAACAGTTCAAAAATGTACTTAATTAACATTAATTCCCTGAAATTATGTAGATTCTTTCATTAAAGCATATAATAGTGCAATTATAACATAATGGTGTAATTCTCATATGATAAGCTAAATATTATGCATTTAACCGTTAATATTATGCACTTTTTCATTCTAAACACTTCCCCCATACTTAACTTTTGCTAGTCTCTTAGCAAACTACTAAGATCTAACTAGTTGGTCTTTCTAAAGTGCTAAAACTAATTCTTCATTTTGTATCTTTAGAATACATAGATTAGATTAATGTAAAGATATTCTGTATTAATTCAGTAATCTATTTTAACATTGTTTTCTTCTCTTCAACCTGCAAATATATTTAAACATATGTAAATTACTTACAAAATATATTAGCATCACATAGGTGGTAATTATATTATCATTTTTTCTTACACATCTATTATCCTGAATTTTCCAATATGATTTTTAGAATAAATTTCAACTACATACAAATCAAAACACAATCCAACTCAATATGATTAAAACAAGAAGAATAATGAATTGTATCTCAGATAAACAAATTTAAAAGTCTAATCTAGATTCATACTTCAATAATCTTAGATAACAGAAAATATGCTCGATTCAAAAGATATATGCATTTTACAAAACACTTTTATCTTTTTAGAATAGTATATACATATTTGTACTTTAAAAGTTAATTTGAAAAGCTTGAATCATACAAGAGCTTTCTAGTGTACCCATGTATCGAACTTTTAGTCAACAATCCTAGACTTGATCAGGATCATAGGTTGAATCTTTCAAAATATTTCTAGAATGATTCTCCCTATTTTTGGCTACACATTAATATTTCCTTTTTCTTTTTAATCATTTGATGTGTTGGATAATATTTTTCCAGAAAAATAGAGCAAAATTCAGTCCATGCAGAAATTGAATCAGGCGATAGAGTATATAACTATCTCTTAGCTGTGTCTTTTAAAGAAAAAGGAATATATCTAAGTTTAATAGCATCAATACTCATGTTCGGCAGTTTCATCATTTGACAAACTTCGTTAAATTCTCTAAGGAAATAATAGGCATTTTTCAAGCTTTAAACTAGTTTGAAAAATTACGAAGAAGCATTTTTCAAGTTTAAAACTAGCTTAATTTCAACTCCTATAATACAAGTACTTAATTGGAGCCATCCATTTCAATTGATGTGCGATGCATCTGATTTTGCTATAGGAGCAGTGTTAAGATAGAAGATAGAAAAATCTCCTAGAGTGATTCATTATGCAAGTAAAACATTAAATGATGCTCAAGTTAATTTTACAACTATTGAAAAAGAGCTGTTAGCTATTGTGTTTGCCTTAGAAAAGTTTAGATCATATCTGATTGGAGCTAAAGTGATAATATACACAGATCATTCAGCTTTAAAATACTTAAAAGTAAAGAAAGAGACTAAACTTAGATTGTTCTGATGAATGTAGTAGCAGATCATTTATCAAGATTACAAATAGAAAAATCAAATATTGAAATTAAGGATAATTTTCCTAATGAACAATTAATGACCATGAACACAATGCCTTGGTATGTAGACATAGTTAATTACTTAGTTACTGGTTTAACACCTAAGGATTGGAATAAACAAGATAAGAAATTATTCTTTTCAAGAGTAAAATATTATTATTGGGAAGACCCATACTTATTTAAGAAATGTCTTGATTTGGTTTTAAGGAGGTGTGTTCTAGAAACTAAATATTAGAGCATATTGTCTTTCTGCCATGACCAAGCATGTGGAGGGCATTTTGGTTTAGGGAAAACTACTCCCAAAATTCTACAATGTGGATTTTATTGGCCAACACTATTCAAAGATGCTCATAAATACTACTTAAGTTGTTTTAGACGTCAACAAATAGGAAGAATATCATAGAAGAATATGATGCCTCTGAATCCTATTGCTGAGGTTGAAATCTTTGATATGTGGGGAATAGATTTTATGGGTCTATTTCCTATGTCTAATCAATTTAATTATATATTGTTAGGGGTGGATTATGTATCTAAATGGATAGAAGCTATTCCTACAAAAACTAATGGCAACAAAGTGGTAATACATTTTATAAGAACTAATATAATTGCCAGATTTGGAATACCTTAAGCTATTATTATTGATAGAGGAACTCATTTATGTAATAGAAGTTTTGAAGCCTTAATGAAGAAATATGAAGTAAATCACAAAATTGCAACATCATATCATCCGCAAACAAGTGGACAAGTAGAAAGTGCAAACAAACAAATTAAGTTAATCTTAGAAAAAGTAGTAAATCCTACTAGAAAAGATTGGCTAATAGATTAATAGATGCACTTTAGGCTTATAGAATTGCTTATAAGACAAGCTTAGGTATATCACCTTTTAGACTAGTATATAGAAAGAGTTGCTATTTACTAGCAGAAATTGAACATAAAGCTTATTGGGCATTAAAAACTTTGAACACTAATTTAAATCAAGCTGCTGAAAATAGGAAAATGCAATTGATTGAATTAGAAGAATTTAGGAATGAAGCTTATTTGAAAACTGTAAGAGAAAAAGAGAAAATAAAGTTTTGGCATGACAAGAAAATTATTCCAAAAACTTTTGAAATAGGACAAGAAGTATATCTTTACATGACTAGACTCCATAACTATCTAGGAAAATTAAGATCTAGATGGGTAGGACCTTACATAATTCGAAATATTTATTCCTATGGAGCTATTGAAATTAAAAATCCTAAAAATCAGATTATATTTAAAGTAAATGGACAAAGACTTAGACCTATTTTGAAGATTCCAAAAAGTTCCTTTGGAATTATAAAAGAAGAGTGGAGGACTACTCGAGCATTACTTAGTAAGAAATTATCTAAGTATGAAAAGAAAAAAACTTAATTAAACATAGTCACAGTTCAATCGAAAGAAATTATCAGTTTTATCGAAACATATAAAAAAAGAAAAAAAATTGTTCCGATTCAACTGACAAGATCCATCGGTTAGACCGAAACATTAAAAACATAAAAAGATCTATATATTATATTGAGTAAAATGTTAGTTTTATTGAAGCATAGTATCGGTTCAACCGGTATAGAAAAAAAAAGTAAAAGTATTTAATTTCGATTTGACCGAGGAATATAACGGTTTGACCGAAATTCTAAAATATTGAAAAATTAAGAGTCGGTCAGATTGGAAATTCTTCGGTCTTGATCGAAGTAAAAATTATTATAATAAGTATTTTTTATTAGTTATAACTTTACGGGGGAGGGTTTGCTGAGTTACGCTTAACTCAATGAACTTACTCCGTTAAGTCTAGGATAAGTTAACAAACTTACTCCGTTGAGTTAACTATAACTCAATGGAGTATTGTAGTTAAGTCCACAAACTTAGTTCGTGGAGTTAACCATAACTCCACAAAGAAGTGAGTGAGAGAGTGAGAGTTTGCGTAGGAAAATAACCTAACTACCCACCTAAAACTTCGGGTTTATTTATACTAAAACTTAGGATTTGGGGGCATTATCCGCAGAATCATTTAGAACTTAGAATAGTTGAGATTAGAGTGATTCCATTCCATTCTGTCACACCACGAAGTCAAGATGACGCTAGAGTTCTAGAACGTAGTTGACACCACGAGATTTCTTAGAGAATCAGAAGAATGGCATATGTTTGGATTTTTTTTGAAAGTTTTAAATTTATAAACCACAAGTGCACGGAATCCAATAAAGTACGACGACAAGTACGGGTCGAACCACAAGGAAATGGGGATAATCTAGGATTTTAATTACAAGAATATGGCAAGTAAATACTTTCCAAATATAGATTAGACTACAAAAAGGTAAGTCCACGGATTTTTAATTTATCGACCAATCAACAGATTAGACTGAAAATTTAATCCCAATGAGATCTGTTAATTTGGACTTCAGATAAAAAATTTTACACTTAAAAACGTATGAATGTTATGACTGAAAATTCGGACATTGAAAATGATGCATAAAATTGGAAACTTCTACACGTTAACAATAGTATCTTAGAAACCTTATAAATCCCAAATTACTGAACCAAAAATTTCAAAATCAAATGCGTTGCAAAATATACAGGATTTAGATATTAATGAAATATTTATTAGAATTTTTACGGGATCTGAGTTGTGAGTAAAATATGTTACAATCACGACAAAAGAGTCTCAGACCGAATTCTGTGCTCCATACAGTTATAGCTTCAAAATGACATCAAATCTTTTCTAATTGCTATGAAATTTTATATAATCACAGAATACTTATAATAGCACGATTATGAATTTTTTCAGAATTTTCAGTTAAACAAAAACGCTCCAGAACACATATGAATTCTCGGAATAAAAAGAGATCAACAAAACTGCAAATCTGCAAACAACATGCACAACCTTCAACGAATTCTATTTTGTTTCATGCATAACAGAATGTATTATCCGGATTTCAGCATCAACAAACATCAATATATGAATATATATCAATAACAACACCTGTTTTTATGGTTTTCAGATAAAGATAACAAAGATTCACGGATTCAAAAAGGAATATACAAATAAAAACGAATCTGCTTTCTACTTTTACCTTATTACAATGAAAACTAAGAACACAAATAACTACCTACGTGAAACATAATAAAATGTGATACATCTGAAGCCAAAGAAGAGGGGAAAGTAGAGAAATGATTTGTGGAATCTCACAAATGAAGAAGAGAACCCTTGTGAAGGTAGACGTTCCTCCTCCAAGATGTGGAATGAAGGCTTTCACGTTGGAGATGACTTGTGGGATGAAGATGATGAGATCCGAGTTGTAGAGAGGTGGAGGAATGACCAACATTCTCCTTACTTGCTTCAAGATGTGGAGCTCCAAGAGGGGGTGACAGCTGGTAGTATTGGAGGTGGAAAACAAAAAATGCTCAAGAGAGAGAGCCCTAGGCGTGCACTACTCTCTTTTATAAAGAGAGTTTCCAAGTTTGGAGATTCATCTTTGATTCAACGATTGGGATTAAATCCCACTTAATTTTCTTCCTCCAATCTTCAATTTCCATAATCTTCTATTGAATTATAAACTTTTCATAACAATAAATACATCAAAGTATCAAGTCATCCATAAAATTCATAAATGATGCATGTTTGAAGTAATTTCCTACTTTTAATTGTATAAAATGGGGATTGATTCTTATTGGTTAAATAATGAAATAAATGTATAATATGACTTTAATAAATCTCATGTAAATCTATTTAATCAATAAGATCTTATAAAAATATGCAATATTTTAATCCAAACAAACTCCCCCATGCTTAAACTTTTACTCATCCCGAGTAATAAAAACAACTAAAATCAAAAACTTGAAATCACATGAAAAATTCTTCAATTCACTTGTCACTATTGAACTTGTTGGGCATGGTGGTGGCTCAAACTAATATCACAATCTCTCACAATGTCCTCCAGCTTCAACAAGTTTACACTATTGGAATGAGAAGTCACCTATCTACAAGTACTATTTTACCTTGAAAAAAAGGGGTTCACACCCTCACTACTCAAGAAAAATTTCATTGTATAACAATATGACAATGAATCAAATGAAAGAAATATGTGGTAGTGACTAACTCCCTCCCTTCAATTGAGATAAGTCAGAAAATGTCTAGAATGAACAACTAAAGTATCAACATCATAACGTGCTAATCCACCCACTCTCAAGAAAATAAAACGATAAGCTAGACACTTGAGAAAGTCCACTACTTCCTCACATCTCATATATCTCCAAGCCCCCTTTTTACATTGAAAGCTCTTGTTTTTCTTTTCTTCCCCTTTTTTTTTTCATTTCAAATTCTTTTCTTTTCTTTTCTTTTATTTTGGGGCACTTTGGCCTCTTTTTTTCTTCTTCTTCTTTTTTTTTTTTTTCAACAATAGAATTTTCCAATGGTATCAAACACCTTATTTCACCTTTATGCCTAACCTACCCCAAGGAATTCCTTAGCATGCCAGATGTGATAACTTAGGTGTTTTCCCAAACATATCCTTCAAAATCTTGTAGAAGTTTGGGAGGGTCCTAAATATCTCACCAAAGGTCATGTAATGAATAACCTGATTATGGTGGCGCTCGACTTAGGGATCACTTAGAAAAGGTGTATAAAAATAACAAGGCATAAGTTCAAGTGACCAGGAACACTCAACTCAAAACACAAATAGCTTAAACCCATCTTCTTTGGAGAACATCACTATTAGGTCCTATGCTTTTTGGTTCTGGAGTCTCACCACTCAAAAGGAAATGAGGTTGTCCCATAACATCTAATAGTGACAACTGAATAGACAATCTCATCAAGTGTGCTTTTCAAGTAAAAATACAATAAACTCATGCATCTAAAATTTTAAAATATGAGCCTATCAAAGCAATTGTAATGAAATGAAATTCACCTTCCCCCCATGCTTAAATCTGATATTGTCCTCAATGTAATATAAAAGAGGGGATATAGATATCATACCAAACTGAAGTCACTTAAAGTCAAACCTTATTCCATACCTGTGATGCCTGCGTGGAATTCTTGTTAGAAAAATATATTGAAAATTACATATAAGGTATGTACTAAAGGTTATAAGTTGAAGATAATACAACATAATCTGTAATGAAATAACTGTTTCAGCCTACTACATGTTGTCTTATTCATGCATCATTAAATTATATGCTAATCAAAGAAAGAAAAACCCTGGTCAATCTGATCAATAAAGCATTGAATTTTCACATCCATCTTCTTTCATGGTTTCGCATTTCTCATCTTTGGCTCTTCATCTTTGTTTGTCTTATCAAAGTAACAGATGTAATCGTCTTCATAGCGCTTCTCAGAGGTGAGCACAGACTTCTCTATTACAGCATTGGAATTTCTTGTGCTTGTAGATGGTTGTGCTGTGGTGACAGAAGCTTTTCCTTTTTCTACCCATGTTGCTTTTGCTGGTTGTGCTTGTTGTGTTACCTTCCCCTTTGATTGACGATTTTTCCTAGCTTTTGTAGTCTCCATGTGTTAAACCTATGAAAAAAACTTCTACAAGAGCTACATGTGGATAAGCAACAGTTATGATAAAACAATAATAAGTATTTCAGCACATGAAATAATCAACATGAATTTCAGCAATGAAACAACAATTACAACAATAATGCACATTAGATAATCTCCATACAATAAAATAAGAACACACTCCACAATACCACAGATAAGAAAATAGACAATAAAAGAGTAAAATAAAATAAAACTTCTAACTACTAAACTAAACTAAGATAGTGAAACAAACTAAAAGAAAACACACAAAACAAAGATAAAAGGAAAAGAAAAACAAAATTTACTATTCCATTTATTCATACTGAGGTTCCTACAAATTCTCCTCTCTAACTCTAAAATCAATACCAGTAGGTGTCTTCAAAATAGTCTTGAGCCTTTGTCTATTAACCTTGAAAATGGTGTGGTCTTTAGGATTCTTGATATCTACGGAACCATAAGGATATACCTTATGCACCACAAAAGGCCCAGCCCAACGAGATCTTAACTTACTAGGATGAGTATGAAGCCTAGACATATACAACCAAACATCTTGTCCAAGGACAAATGATTTCTTACTTATCTTTTTATCATGAACAACTTTCATTTTCTCTTTCCTTGAGACAGTTCTTACATGTGCTTCATCCCTCATCTCCTCTAATTCTGCCAATTGAAACTTTCTAAGTGGGCCAACTACTTCTAAATCCAAATTGAGTTTCTTTATAGCCCAAAAAGCTTTGTGTTCCACTTCTACCGGCAAGTGACAAGCTTTCCCATATACCATTCTATAGAGGGTCATTCCAAGGGTAGTCTTGTAAGCAGTTCGGTATGCCCACAGTGCATCCACTAGCTTATCTGCCCAATCCCTTCTTGTGTGGTTAACCATCTTTTCCAAAATTATCTTAATTTGTTTATTAGCACTCTCAACTTGACCACACGTTTGGGGGTGATAAGGGGTAGCAATTTTATGCATAATTCCATATTTTCTCATTAAAGCCTCAAAACTTCTGTTGCAGAAATGTGTGCCCCTATCACTTATAATAACTTTAGGCATACCAAACCTTGATATAATATTATTCCTTACAAATCTCACAACCACCTTGTTATCATTAGTTCTGGTAGGAATAGCTTCAATCCACTTGGAAACATAATCAACTGCCAACAACACATAAAGATATCCTGCTGAAATGGGAAATAGGCCCATGAACTCAATCCCCCAAACATCAAATACTTCAACTTCAATAATGGGGTTGAGAGGCATCATGTTCCTCTTTGAAAATTTTCCTAGTTGTTAACATCTAGCACAACTTATACAATACTAATGTGCATCCTTGAATAAAGTTGGCTAGCAAAATCCACACTGTAGCACCTTGGCAACAGTCTTCCCAGAGCCAAAATGTCCCCCACATGCTTGGTCATGGCAAAAGGAAAGAACACTCCTAACCTCATTGTTAGGGATGCAATGTCTCAAGATCAAGTCTAGGCATTGCTTAAACAAATAAGGATCATCCCAGTAAAAATACTTGACTCGAGACAAGAAAATCTTCCTATCCTGCCTTGTCCAAGCATGTGGCATCGATCTCATGACTAAATAATTAACAATATTTACAAACCATGGGACGTCATTAACCATTAAAACTTGCTCATTAGGAAATAACTCTCCAACTTCTGAATTTGAGGGTGTTAACTGTAGTTTGGATAAATGATCAACTACAACATTTTCACATCCTTTCTTGTCTTTGATTTCGATGTCAAATTCTTGCAGCAATAAAATCCATCTCATCAAACGTGACTTGGCATCCTTCTTTGCCAACAAATACTTTAATGCTGCATGATCTATATAAACAATTACTTTGGCTCTAATTAGATATGACCTAAATTTCTCCAAAGCAAACACAATAGCTAAAAGTTCTTTCTCAATGATTGCATAATTGAGCTGAGCATCATTGAGAGTTTTGCTGGCATAACAAATTACATATGGAAGCTTATCAATCTTTTGTCACAATACAGCCCCTACTGCAAAATCAGAAGCATCACACATAACCTCAAAAGGATATGCCTAATTAGGAGATTGGACAATAGGGGATGATACAAGCTGATTCTTAATCTTATAAAATGCTTTCTTGCACTCTTGATTGAACAAAAATGGGACATCTTTTAACAAGTTCGATAAGGGTCTAGCTATCTTGCTAAAATCCTTAATGAACCTCTTGTAAAATTCAACATGGCCTAGAAAGGATCTTATATCTTTAACTATTTTAGGCTCAAGTAGATTGGCAATTAATTCCACTTTTGCCTTATCCACTTCCAATCCTTTCTTAGAGACCACGTGTCCCAACACAATTCCACTTTGGACCATGAAATGACACTTTTCCCAATTTAAGACCAGCTTCTTCAATTTGCATCTTTCTAGCACTAATCTTAAATTCTTCAAACATATATCAAATAAAGATCCAAAAATCGAAAAATCATCCATGAAAATCTCAAGACAACTCTTAGTCATTTCATTAAAAATGCCCACCATGCACCTTTGGAAAGTTGCTAGCGCATTACAAAGTCCAAAAGGCATTCGCCTATATGCGAATGTTCCAAAAGGGCATGTGAAGGTTGCCTTCTCTTGGTCTTCAAGTGCCACAACAATCTAATTATAACCCGAGTATCCATCAAGAAAGCAATAATATTCTTGCCCTACTAATCTTTCTAACATTTGATCAATAAAGGTCAATGGAAAATGATCTTTCCTAGTGGCAGCATTGAGCTTTTGATAATCAATACATACATGCCAACCAGTTTGCTTCCTCACAGGGATGAGCTCATTCTTATCATTTGCTTCTACCATCACTCTAGATTTCTTAGGGACAACCTGAATAGGACTGACCCAAGTACTATCAAAGATTGGGTAGATGATATCATTATCCAAAAGTTTAATTATTTCCTTTTTAACTACCTCTCATATGTTGGGGTTTAATCTCCTTTGAAACTCACGAGGGGGCACAACATTATCCTCCAAATAAATTCTATGTTGACAGATAGCAGGACTTATACCCTTGATATCTGCCATAGTCCAACCAATGGCTTCTTTAAATTCCTTTAGCAAATCTAACAAACTCAGCTCTTGTTCTCTAGACAAGTCATTTGCAATAATCACTGGAAAAGTTTCATGTTCTCCTAAAAATCCATATTTCAAATTATTAGGTAAAGGTTTCAACTCTAAGGAAGGAGCTTCTAAAGTTGGAAGTTCATGTGGAGTATTGGTGGGGAGTTCCCAAACTTGGCTCTCCTCATCCTCTCCTCTAATGATCTCAACTTCATCATCTTCACATCTCATTCCAAAGTTTGATTCATTTAAAATATTTAGCATCTTTACCTATAGAATCTCATCCATTCCATCCTCTTCATCTTCAAAAAATTGGAGCATTTGTGCACTCACTTCATCATCTTTATGCTCCTCAATTATTCCTCCTTTAGGATGGAAAACATTCAACTCAATTCTCTTATCTCCATAGGTTAACCTCATGACACCTGACTTACAATTAATCATTGCCTCAACAGTGGCCAAAAATGGTCTACCTAAAATAAGAGGAATAAAATCAGACTTTTGCGGAGAATTACATGTTTCTAAAACTAAAAAATCTACAGGGTAAATACAATCTCTAATCCTAATTAAGACATCCTCAATCTTCCCTCGAGGGTATCTTAAAGACCTATCAGCTAACTGTACAATGGTTTTGGTGCTTACCAGGCCCTCTAATCTTAGGGATTCAAAAACACTACTAGGCATGACATTAATTCCAGCTCCCAAATCTATGAGAGCTTTATCTAATGTTTTATCCTCAATAATACAAGAAATCAAAGGAGTACCTAGATCATCTAACTTAAAAGGAAGGTGGTTGGTAAAAGGAGAACTAGCTTTTTGAGCAAGAAAGGCTCTCTTAATGGCTTTCCTGGTTCTCTTCTTGGTGCACCACTCGTTAAGAAATTTAGCACAATTAGGCATTTGTTTTAATAAATCAAAGAGAGGTATATTAACTTGCACTTATTTAAAAATTCTTTTAATGTCTTCATCTTTTATATTTTTATTTAACTTTAACCTATCAGGATAAGGTGCTAAAGCTATGGGTTGAGTAGGTTCTAAATGATTTTCTTTAGATTCTAAATCTACTCCCTCTCCATCTAAGTTACTATGTTGATTTTCAATATTTTCATTTTCCTTATTTTCTTCTCTTACAGGTGGGGTCTTATGAGTGACATTACCTGATCTAAGTGTTTCATAAGCATCTACTAAGTCACTTTCTTCACTTAAATTTTTCCCACTATTTTCATTATTTTCTTCAATTATTACAAAATTTTCTAGATTATCCTCTCGTTCTCTTTCTATATTAATTTGAAATTGGTGCTCTACCTCTTCACTAGGTTGGATTGAAGACTCCTCTAATCCTATGGATGGATTTATCTCATAACCTCCTTCTTCTACAATCCTAGCTAGATCCTCAATTTGTTTTCCTAAGGCTTGCACCTCACTCATAATTCTAAATTCTTTTTCCTCAATTGATTTTTCATAAATAGTTGGTTGAGTATAATAATTTTGACATTCATTTTCTTCATGATAGTAATTAATTGAATTAATGGCTTTTACTATTTCAACTTCATGGTTTTGTAGACATTCTTCTTCATTATGCCCTAACATTAAACATTTATTGCATTGTTTAACATTTTCTAATGGTTGAGGTGGATAATAATAAAAATTGCAATTGGTTGTGGTATGCCCCTCTACATGACATAAATCACAATAAAGAGAACATTCATCTCCAAAGGCATAGAAATTATTCTCCATAATTGCCTCCTTTGTAGATGCACAACCAAAACACTTAAAAGCTCAAGTCTAATCCAAAAAATTAAGACCTAGATTATACTGTGCCAAATCCCCAGCAACGGTGTCAAAAACTTGTTCGGATCTTTTTTCAAAGTTTTAAATTTATAAACCGCAAGTGCACGGTGTCCAATGAAGTACGTCGACAAGTACGAGTCAAACCACAAGGAAATGAGGATAATCTAAGATTTTAATTACAAGAATATGGCAAGCAAATACTTTCCAAATATAGATTAGACTACAAAAAAGGTAAGTCCACGGATTTTTAATTTATCGACCAATTAACAGATTAGACTTAAAATTTAATCTCAATCAGATCTGTTAATGTGGACTTCAGATAAAAAATTTTACTCTTAAAAACGCACGAATGTTATGACTGAAAATTCCGACATTGAAAATGATGCATAAAATTGGAAACTTCTGCACGCTAACAATAGTATCTTAAAAACCTTATAAATCACGAAATTAATGAACCAAAAATTCCAAAATCAAATGCGTTGCAAAATAGACAGGATATAGATAGTAATGAAATATTTATTAGAATTTTTATGCGATCTGAGTTGTGAGAAAAATACGTTACAATCACAAAAAAAGAGTCTTAGACCGAATTCTGTGCTCAATACAGTTATAGCTTCAAGATGGCATAAAATCTTTTCTAATTGTTATGAAATTTTAGAGAAACACCGAAGACTTATAATAGCACGATTACGAATTTTTTCAGAATTTTTAGTTAAACATAAACGCTCCAGAACACATATGAATTCTCGGAATAAAAACAGATCAACAAAACTGCAAATATGCAAACAACATGCACAACCTTCAATGAATTCTATTTTGTTTCATGCATAATAGAATGTAATATTCGGATTTCAGCATCAACAAACATCAATATATGAATATATATCAATAAAAACACCTGTTTTTATGGTTTTCAGATAAAGATAACAAAGATTCACGGATTCAAAAAGGAACATACAAATAAAAACGAATCTGTTTTCTACTTTTACCTTATTACAATGAAAACTAAGAAAAAAAATAACTACCTATGTGAAACATAATAAAATGTGATACATCTGAAGTCAAAGAAGAGGGAAAAGTAGAGAAATGATTTGTGGAATCTCACAAATGAAGAAGAGAACCCTTGTGAAGGTAGACATTCCTCCTCCAAGATGTGGAATGAAGGCTTTCACATTGGAGATGACTTGTGGGATGAAGATGATGAGATCCGAGTTGAAGAGAGGTGGTGGAATGACCGGCGTTCTCCTTCCTTACTTCAAGACATGGAGCTCCAAGAGGGGGTGACGGCTGGTGGTGTTGGAGGTTGAAAACAAAAAGAGCCCAAGAGAGAGAGCCCTAGACATGCACCACTCTCTTTTATAAAGAGAGTTTCAAAGTTTAGAGATCCATCTTTGATTCAATGATTGGGATTAAATCCCACTTGATTTTCTTCCTCCAATCTTCAATTTCCATGATCTTCTATGGAATTATAAACTTTTCATAACAATAAATACATTAAAGTATCAAGTCATCCATAAAATTCATAAATGATGCATGTTTGTAGTAATTTCCTACTTTTAATTGTATAAAATGGGGATTGATTATTATTGGTTAAATAATGAAATAAATGTATAATATGACTTTAATAAATCTCATGTAAATCTATTTAATCAATAAGATCCTATAAAACTATGCAATATTTTAATCTAAACAACATACAAGACAAAAGATCAAGAACACGACAAGGGAAAAAGAACTAGAAAAAGTAGAATTTGACATCTTATACTGTAGGAAAGTTTTAGTAGATTTAGATATTAAAATATCTTAGATTGTTGAAACAAGGATTAAAGTAGCAACAAAAGTTGTAGTAAATAGAGAAAGAAAAATAAAACCAAACAACAAGGTTGCCCTAGAATTAATCCGGTGCAAGTCCCGACTTTAGTTTACAAGACATATTGCTAGATATGCCTGGTGGGAAATTTGGGAGCAACAAAGGAAGGCAGCTGAAGAACCAACAATAGAAAAGCCAGCTGTTGAAAGACTTGTTACTAAGGAACAACAGCTAGGACCTTCAGTTCTACCACCTAAACCACTAGAAAGGGTGGTAGTTATGGGGCCTTCTATTGAAGAAGAATTAAGAGAATTTGAAGAACTGGTTTGAGTTGGGAAAAACCAAGGAGAACTAAAAGATTTTGCAGTGCTAAAGCACATCTAGTGTTTGATGCACTTCACAAAAGGAGGGCTGCAAAAAAGTTGAAGGCCCAATAGAAAATTAAAGTTGAACAGCATCAAGAAGCCACTACCATACCTAATGCAAGAGAAACTAAAGCTGGTCCTTCAAGACCAGTAATTATAGAAAAAGTAAAATAGTAAGAGCCAGTACCTATGACTCGAGGGCCTACAAAGCCTATTTTTGTAGATTTAATCTCAGAGGAGAAGGAAGAAGATCAGACATAGCTATTTAGAAGAAGAAAAGGAAAAGAGATAGTGTTGAAGCTCCAATAGAGATTAAACTAAGCTTAAAATATCAGAAGGGCCTATAGAGCCCTTTTTTGTAGACCTTCTATTCGAATCTAAGGAGGAGCAAGTGCAGCAACAGCAAGAGTAAAGAGAAGAAGAAAAACAAGCTGAAATTATTCTACAGCCTGTACAAATAGAAGAAACTAAAGTTAGGGAAAAAGTTGATTTGCTCATGACTCCATCCTAATTTGTCATAGAATTAGAAGGAACAATGACAATGCAGATTGGTAGTTAAGAGAAAGAAGAAAGAGAAGAAATTGAAGAAGAAGATGAACAAAAGCATATGAAACAAGAAGGAAATATCTTAACAGATTCCACAAAAGAGGGAGAGACTCTTCAACAAATAATTGAAAGAATTCAAGAAAGAAGAGTGGAGAGTTCTGCTAGCTCTCCACCACAGATAGAAGTAGAAACAAGAATATAGGAATCTCTAGATTATTTCCAACAAACTCAAGTTCAGCATATTGAAGAAGAAATTCAAGAACAAACCCCTTTAGAGCAACAAATTCGAATTCCTAACTAGGCTGAAGCAACAGTTTTGAATGAAGTATACTTTTGGAGTTTGGAAGCATACAACAAATAACAAGAGATAAAGGGGTATGATGTTATTTACAGTAGGCTAGTAGATTGGACTAGAATGGAGGAGATTAAAGAATTATTCAAATTTTAGGGCCTACTGAACTTTATTTCAAAAGAAAAATGACATGCTGTATACAAAAATTTAGTGCCCTATTTTTATGCAAACTTGAGAGAGGAAGAAGGAAATTTAATTTCTAACATGGAGCAAGCAAATGTACAGATAACACCAAAGCTCTCCACAACATTTTTGGATTGAAAAATGATGGCATTGAAATCCTAGAAAATACAACTGCAACTAAATGGATAGAACAAGCAATCAAGCAATGTTTGGCCATTGACCCTAGTGTGTCATTACTGAATAGACTGAAGTATTTAAATGGAAAAGCACACATGGTGGCAAACATTTTAGTTAAAATTGTCTATCAGAGACAAGCCACGACATTGAACTTAATCAATTTGTTAAATGGGCCACATATGTAGTTGTAAATAGAATTCAAGTTAACTAGTGTCAAGTCTTCCTGTCAAAGATAAAGTCTGCAAAGAAGAAACTATTTTATGGAGATTTGATAGTAGTATTAATGGTAGACAACATTGACTTCATGAAATGGACATTTAAAAGGATAAGATCTAGAGCCATTTCAGTGGAGTACAAAAATTATAATGTTGCAGCTGCTGAGATGGCAAGACCTTCTAAAGACATTATAGGAGTTGTTGAACGTATAAATCAATTAGAGCAACAACTAGAAAAGCTCCAAAAGGAAGTAGATGAACTTAGGAAAAAGGACTAAATGTACTGTTCATCTACTTGTATTGAAAAATATCTGATTATATGTAAATGTAAACTATTTATATAAATGAATGTTTGAATTTTAGATATTTTTGAATTCGTGTTTGAGAATGAATGATATAATTGAAAACTATATTGAATATTATATAATTGTTTAAAGATGTGCAAGATTATTTAAAAGTTTTATAATTTTGTTACAGACATGATTAAATGCACGATAATTGGTTAATGCTTGAATATATCTGCATACTAAAAGTAAAATGTAAATTCAGCATAATAGGAAATGAACTATAAGTTAAATATGCATATAATGTTCAGATTTAAATGAGTTTAAATTAGAACACTGCATTAATGTCATGTATTTCACTTTAATTAAGTTGACAAAATGTAGAGAGAAAAAAATATAGAAGTTAATACAAGGAATAAGTTTTAGAAATTTGCTAAGTGTTAACTCAACGAAGTAAGTCTGTTAAGTTAATCTTAAATCCACGAGGTCAATAATAACATAGAAGGTCACTCCATTGAATTATCTGTAACTCAACGAGGTTAGTCTGTGGAGTTAGCAAATAGGCAACGAGATTAGTTCGTTAAGTTAGAAATAGTAACTGAAGCTAGTCCATTGAATTAACTATAACTCAATGAGGTTAGTTCATAGATTAAGTTGCACATTTATTCTTTTAGCCACGAATGAAACTTCATTCTGTATCCTGAATTAGTTGATGAACCTTCATGTATTCGATTGCCAAACTTTGAGAGAAATAGGTTTGAACTAAAATCTAATTATATTAGTCAATTGCCACACTTTCATGGATTAGAAAGAGATATTTCCTAAGAGAATTTAATGAAGTTTGTCAAATGATGAAAATGCTGAACATGAGTATTGATGCTATTAAACTTAGATATATCCCTTTTGCTTTAAAAGACACAGCTAAGGGATGGTTATATATTTTGTTGCCTGATTCAATTTCTGCATGGACTGAATTTTGCACTATTTTTCTGGAAAAATATTATCCAACACATTAAATGATTAAAAAGAAAAAGGAAATACTAATGTATAGCCAAAAATAGGGAGAATCATTTTGGAAATATTTTGAAAGATTTAAAGATTTACTAACTTAATGTCCACATCATACAATGAGTAAAGCACAATTAATAGGTATAATTTATGAAGGCATAGATGTTTCAATGAAATCTTTATTAGAATCTACTTGTCAGAATGGATTTTTAAAACTATGTAGTGAAGAAGCATGGGTATATTTAGAAAACTTTGCAAAAAGAACTACACAGTGGGAAAACTCGACTAAAGCTTTTACAGATAAAAGAATATTTCCAAAGGGAATGCATGAAATAGATTCAAGTACTATGCTTGGAGTTAAATTAACTGAGTTAACAAAGAAAATAGAAGAGTTATCATTAAATCAAAAACTAGTAGAAAAGAATGCAAATATTAATGACTTAGATATTATTTATTCTAGAAACCAAAAAGATAACTTTGGAAATTCTTATAACCCTAATTGGAGAAATCACCCCAACCTATCTTGGAGAAATAACAATTTCTAGGGAGGAGAAAATATAAATGATAAAAATATAAGTTATGAAGCATTAATTGAACAAGGATCTAGAATAGAGAAGTTAGAAAAGATAATTCAACAATTAAACAATCGTTTAGATCTTGTATTTGAAAATGCTGCCATTCAAAATCAAAATATGAATAGAAATAGACCCCCTAGACAAAAGGAATCAATAGAAGTTAGACCTACTAGAGGATTGACAATGCAAGCATTACCTAACCCTATCAATAGAACTGTTAATGAAATTGATACCTCCTATGGGAGGGAAGTTGAAGGAAGTAGTATAACTAAAACAACTATGTATAATAAAGAAAGTAGAAAAATATAAAAAGAAAAAAATGTAAGTTTAATTATAGTTAGTAGTACCGTAGAGCTATTACTTAACTCAAAGAACTTAGTTCGTTGAGTTATGACCTAACTCCACGAGGGTAAGTAGCTATGTTAATTTTATCTTTGTTAAATTTTTGTTTATGTTATATAGAATCACAATAGATGGAATTGATGAAATTACCACTAGATGCATTGAGGGAAGTATTGAGTAACTTATCAACTAAAGATCTATATAGATTGTGTTGTGTGTCAAAGGAAATTAAAGAATGTGTTAGAGAAAAATATTTTAATGGACTACAAGCTTCAAAAATGACTAAGATTAGAGATGGATTTTTATGGAAGTCATTTAATCATAGTTCAATCAACTATGAATATCTGAATATGGAAGAAAATGTTGGAATTCCACCCAATACATTAGAAGGAATAGATCATATTATAAGGATAGATGAAGGATTAATTATTTACAGAACCAAACCAAGGTATGCAATTCTATTACCTGATATCTTGATTAGAAATCCTATCACTAGAGAAGAATAGAATATAGGAAGACCTAATAGATTTGAAGTACCAACCGAAAATTGTGGGTCAACATTAACATTTTCTGATAAAAATTTGACAATTCCTGAAAAATTGTATTACTAAAGACCAATTGGAAATTGGGATGAGGATTTATGCTTAAGTGTGTATAATTTTCTGAATCGATCTTGGACTGAAAATACTATGATATATCTAGGACAAAAAGCATTAATTAACAACATACATGTCATACTTGATGGACATATATATTTAGTGTCAGATATATTAGTTGCATTTAGATCTGATTTATACATAGTAAGTATAAACAATTCTGATGATGACTTTATAGAAATATTGCCTATACCGAGTGATATAGCTAAATCACCGTCTATAGAATATGATAAAATTTAATTAGGAATGTGGTATAATGAATATGATGATCCTACTTTATGTCTGATAAGATGGTGGGATGAATTGATGATATTTCAAATATAGATTATAAAAGACCTAAATGAATGGAAGTGGGAAGAGGAATATATTGAAATATATGTAGAAATAAAAACAACTACATTATCTTGGAGCAGAAAAGGATCCCTTTCTGCATTTCAATTCATTAATGGAAATACACTTATATTTAGTATTGATAACATACTGCAAGTTTACAAGTTAAAAAAGAGAGCAGACTACATTAAAATAGAATTAATAGCAAGAAGAATTATGCCTAAAAAGTTTGCTTGGACTAACACGTTTATTCCATTTGTTACTACTTTTCAATCATGTTCTTAAATTGTGATTTTGTACTTTTAATGTTGTGTGTACTCTGCATTTATTTTTAGAAAAGGAAGAAATTTTTTTTTGTTTTATTTTATAAAAAGAAAAGAAGAAAAAAATAAAATATCAATCTAGTTTATTGGTATCTGTTTTGGGAAACCAACTGGCTTGCTTGTGAGCCACCAAAGGCATAGAAGCCTGAGTTCCACACAAGACATTGAATTAACAATTTATGTTTTGTTATTTTGTTATATATTCTGCTTTTATTTGTGAATGAAAAGCTTTTCAGAATCAAAAGTTGGAAGATATTGAAGGAGATATGTTTAGAATGAAAAAGTGAATAATATTAACGGTTAAATAATGGTTAATTGCATAATATTTAGCTTATCATCTGAGAATTAAGCCATTATATTATAATTGCATTATTATATGCTTTAATGAAAGAATTTGCATAATTTCAGGAAATTAACGTTAATTAAGTACATTTCTGAACTATCGGTGAATTATAGGTTTTTAATTCTTAAGTATCCAAATTTTCTATTATTCTAGAGAGTTATATTGTATGTGGAGAATGCAAATAAACAGATTAAGCAAATTCTAGAAAAGATAGTAGGAAAGTCAACAAAAGGCTGGGCTGAAAAGTTAGATGAAGCATTATGGGCTTACCGTAGAGCATATAAGTCAATTTTGAAAATGTCCCCATATAGAGTAGTGTACGGAAAAGCATGTCACCTACCGGTGGAACTAGAACATAAGGCCTTATGGGTGGTAAAGAGGCTTAATTTGGATTTAAAAGCTACTGGTAGTAAAAGATCTTTCCAACTAGTTGAGCTGGAAGAAATAAGGCGTGAAGCATATGAGAATTCGAGTATTGCTAAGGAGTGAAACAAGGTGTTTCATGATAGCAAGCTTTTACGCAAGGATTTTGAAATAGGGCAGCAGGTATTATTATACAATTCCAGATTGCATCTTTTTCTTGGAAAACTCAGATCTAGGTGGACTGGACCTTTTGTGGTTAAAAGTATATTCCCGCATGGAGCTGTGGAAATAGAAGACCCTAAGAGTGGGAGTTTAACTAAGGTTAATGGCCATCGTCTTAAACCATTTTTACAGTAGGGTTTCGTGGGCCGTGGATCTAGTATGGATTTAAGCCCTACTATCTATGCGTAAACATCTAGTAGTTTTATTTCTTTTCTTTTTGCTTCTGTGTGATTGTTGTAATATTTATTTACTTCATATATGTTGTTTTGTTAATTGAATTGTGTATTTAATTTTGTGTAAAACTCACTCCTCATTTTGTTTGATGATGCTGGTATTGGATACGTAGATCTCCCCAATGTGAGTATCTCTTATAGTTTACTAGTATTCTTACTCATACTTTTGAGTGACTGTTTTATTTTTATGCAAACCTCTGGTTGGGTGAAAGATAGTACATCAAGACTAGTTAGAGGGAAGATTAGAAACAAGCGGGTAAACTAGATAGAGTGGAACCCATGGCAAACCAAGAATTACAATCACTAGAGGATATTTGTTACCCAAGGGTTCACAATCACCCATCTTGTTTGTACTTACCACCTATAGATGGGAAAAAATTTGAACTTCATATGAACTATGTCAATCAATTGCCCCATTACCATGGATTAGACAAGGAGGATGTATATGTCTTTTTAAACGACTTTAATGATGTGTGCAATATGGTCAACTTGTCGAATGTGCCAATAGATGTTGTCAAGCTTAGATTTGTGCCCTTCGCTCTTCGTGATGACGCAAAACTCTGGTTGTACACCTTGCCAACTGAGTCCATCCATACCTGGACTGACTTTTGTGCTGTTTTCATAAAGAAATTTCACCCTTTGCACAAAACAATCCAAGCCAAGAATGCAATCTTAGGTATTAGCCAATGTTTGGTTTTTACCCAGCATGACACTAGAAAACCTGATTAGATCTCTAACAACGCACCAGAAAAACTTGGATTTGTTAACTTCTATTTTTACTTAGTTAATTTATCTTTATGCCTATTCTTTTTCTTTTAGAAGTAAACAAACAACCTTTAATACAAATTAGACATTAATTCCAATTTGTACTTTAACTACAAGTGCATAGTGTCTATTGTATTAGTATGCAAGTACAGGTCGATCCCATAGGGAATTGCTTAAGAATTGAGAACTATCCGTTTGTTAACAATTAAATTTATATATTCAATAAGCTCTCCGTTGAGTTACAGTTAACTCAACGGAGAAAGTTCGTTGAGTTATGGCTAACTCAACAGACTAACTTCGTGGACTTAAGTTAACTCCACGAGCTTGCCTTTTCTTTTTAATACTACTATTTACAGAGGAATTCGGCCAACCATTGGGCGATTCCACAGATTGTAAATAACATCAATTAAGCTCTTTAATGTTAGTAAACATTGGATTTATCATTAAGCATACTAACATTCAGATAATTCAAACAGTAATCATTAAAATCTTGAAGTCTTTTGAACGAACCGATTTCAGTAAACTGTAAAACTAAAACAATCACAACACTAACAAAGATAACATTAATCACGATACAACACAAACAATACAACACTCAAGTACAAAATACAAACATAGATAAATTGTTTTTGGTATTTTTGTTTTAATATGAACATGGAAATGGGCGAAATGTGAAATGTAAAGTAATCTCAATCGACAGTAAATACTTCCGTCACTACAGACGACGTGATTACACCACTGAAAATTAAACCACTTACAATTCTATCTCCTCTCCCTATAGAATCGCGAGTCTAGAATTGCAAGATGATCTCCTCTTCAGCATGCAGGCATCAACCCAAAGCCAAGGCTAGAAGCTTTACGATCTCCTAAAATATGAGTCGGCGCTTGGTGAAAATGGCTTCCCTTCCTGCGACGCAATCACTCCTCACAATGGTTGTCAGACACTGTGTTTAGCTCGGAATCGACCCAACATCAGGAAAGTATCCTCACAGACCTCCGATGGTTGGTGATTATGGTGGTGGTAATGATGGTTGGTGTGGTACTTTAGAGAATTACCGACGCTACCTACAAAAAGCTCGGTGCTCCTCCTTTGTACACACTGGCCATACCCATCGATCACACACCCTTTACTTCTTTTTCTTCTTTTCTTTTATATTTTTTCAGTAGTAACTGCTTCTGCTTGAATGGTCGGTTGGATTTCCTTCATTCATATCAACGGCGATGCTTTCTTCTCCCTACGCGATATGTGCGATTGTGGTTTTTTCTTCCAACTATCTGTTCCTACAACTGCTACAGTGGCATATTAGAAAATAAATAGTCCGTGGAGCTACAGATAACTCAACGAACTTTTTTCGTTGATTTAACTATAAAACACGTGCATAAATTTAACTATCCGATGCTTAGGTGCATTTCAGATACTTACAACTTAACTATCTGATGCTCAGATGCATTTTGGATACTTACAAACTTAACTATTTGATGCTCAGATGCATTTCGAATACTTACAAACTTAACTATCTGATATTCAGATGCATTTCAGATAGTTACATATAACTCACCGATATATAACTTAAGTAAATCTACCAAATCTCAACACGTGTCACCAACAGTTTAATAATAAAAGAAACATTTCGGAGAGTTACAGGTCTAACTTTCCGATGCTCATATACATTTTGGATAGTTATAGATAACTCACCGAAAATCCACTTAAGTCACTTTCCTAGAACATGACACGTGTCCACAGCTATTTTATAAATAAAAAGAGATTTTGGAGAGTTACAAATATAACTGTCCGATGCCTAGCTTCAATTTCGGATAGTTATAGATAACTCACCGAAAGTTCACTTAAGTCATGCATTATGGTTTCGACATGTGTACTTTAGGAAATAATAAAATATTTTTTTAAAACATAACTATTCGGTAGTTTAAACATAACTATCTGATATATGTTCGGTCTGTTAAACATAACTGTTTGAAATATGTTTGGTATGTTAAACATAACTATCTGAAATATGTTCGGTATATTAAACATAACTGTCTAAAATATCAAAAAATTTGAATACTTAAGAATTTCACAGCCTGCAACTTACCGACAGTTCAGAAATGTACTAAATTAACATTAATTCCCCCAATTTAAGCAAATTCTTTAATTAAAGCTTATAACAGTGCAATTATAACATAATGGCTTAATTCTCATATGATAAGCTAAATATTATGCAATTAACCATCATTTAACTGTTAATATTATGCACTTTTTCATTCTAAACACTTCCCCCATACCTAAATTTTGCTAGTCCCTTAGCAAACTAAGATCTAATTAATTGGTCTTTCTAAAAGTGCTAGAATTAATTCTTCTTCTTCTTTTTTTCTTCTGTTTAGCATAAGAATTATTATATAGATATTCTATATGTTTTAGTAATCAACCTACAAATATACTTAGAATATATGCAAATTACATACAAAGTATATCATCATCACATAGGTGTTAATTATATTATCGTGTTTTCTTCTTTGCATCATTTGTCATCCAAAATTTTTCAATAAGATTTCTAAAAGAAATTTCAACAATATACGAATCGAAGTACAATCCAATTCAATCTGATTAAGACAAGTAGAATAAAGAATTGTATCTCCATTAAACAACTTCAAAAGCCAATTCTAGATTCATATTTCAACAATTCTAGATAACAAAAAATATACTCGATTCATAAGATATCTGTATTTCACAAAACACTTGTATCTTTTTAGAACAATATCTGTATATATATATATTTTTTTTCTTTTTTTGTACTTTAAAAATTAATTTGACAAGCTTGAATCATACAAGAGCTTTCTAATGTACCCATGTAATGAGCTTTCAGTCAACAATCCCAAATCTGATCAGGATCTTAGGTTGCTAGATTTCAAGAGTCCTTTTTTAAGTCAACAATCCTTACATACCTATCTGCTCAAGTACAAAAGGCTCGTGATCAAACAAGTCAATAAACTCTCAAAGTTTCCTTCTTCTTTTTTCTCTTTTTTTTTTTTTTCAATCAAAATACAAACAGAAAACAAAACATTAATCACATACTGTATATGTATGTATTTCATTAATACAGATGTAGTAAAACACCAATCTCATATAGTCCTGCTTCTATCATTTATTGAAAATATGAATCCATAACAATAGGCTCATACTTTTTCTGTAGTATAATAAGATCTACACATAAATCATTCTACAAGTTCAATCAATCAAATTAAATGTATCTTTAATCATATGTGATTCATTTAATCTAGAATTCACATCTCAGCTCCTTCAAGACTTCAGATAATTTTTTTCATTAAGCATTCTGATTTCATTTTAAAATTGTGAAACTGTTAAACTCATGAAATTCAGAAAAAACATAAGATATTATATCTAGATTTGCATAAATAGTAAATTCTATAGCATCTTATAAAGCCTTCTAAATATAACATTCAAGCAGTTATAGATTATAAAAATTTTATAGTCTCAATTATCGGATAGTTATAGCAAGTTCATAAAAATTTTCAATTTCCACAAAACTTTGTAGTACCATTTTAATTCCTTTAATTAACAAACTTACATGGCTGTTACTTTAATTACCTCCCCCCCATACCTACATTTTGCATTGTCCTCAATGTAAAAGATTTGACAATAAATATGGTAATTGTAGCAGGCATGAATACAGTTTCTTTGATTTAAATTTCAGGATAAGTAATTGGTTATATACCTTTTTTCGTTTGTATCTCCTTCTACATATTCCGATTTTTGATTCTGAAAAATTTTTCATTCACATCTAAAAGCAGAATATATAACAAAATAACATTTAACAGATATTGATAAATCAGTGTCTTGTGTGGAACCCAGGCTCCTATGCCTCTGGTGGCTCACAAGCAAGCCAGTTGGTTTCCCAGCACAGATACCAACAAATTGGATTGATATTTTATTTTATTTTTTCTTTTATAAAATAAAAATGAAAACTAAAATTTTTTTCTAAAAATAAATGCAGAATACACACAACATTAAACACACAAAATCACAGCTTAAGAACATGATTGAAAAGTAGAAATAAATGGAATAAACGTGTCAGTCCAAGCAAACTTTTTAGGCATAGTTCTTCTTGCTATTAATTCTGCTTTAATGCAGTTCTTGTTCCTTTTTAATTTGTAAATGTGTAATATATTATAAATTTCAAATACAAGTGTATTACCATTAATGATATGAAATGCAGAAAGGGATCCTTTTCGGTTCTAGGGTAATGTAGCAGTTTCTATTTCTACATCTATTTCAATATACTCCTCTTCCCACTTCCATTCATTTATGTCTTTCATAATCCATATTTGAAATTTCATCAGTTCATCCCACCATCTTATCAGACATAAAGTAGGATCATCATCTTCATTATACCACATTCCTATTTGAATTTTATTAAATTCTGTAGATGGTGGTTTAGCTATTTCTCTCGGTATAGGTAAAATTTCTATATTTTCATCATAACTGTCTATGCTCACTATGTATAAATCAGATCCAAATGCTATTGATATATCTGTGACTAAATATACATATCCATCAAGTATGACATGCATGTTATTAATTAATGATTTTTGTCCTAGATATATCATAATATTTTCATTCCAAGATCTATTTAGAAAATTATACACACTTAAGCGTAAATCTTCACCCCAATTTCCTGTAGGTCTCCAATAATATAATTTTTCAGGAATTGTAGAATTTTTATCAAAAAATATTAAAGCCGATCCACAATTTATAGTGGGTACTTCATATCTATTAGGTCTTCCTATATTCCATTCTTCTCTTGTTATAGGATTTCTTATCAAAATATCAGGTAATAAACTTGCATACCTTGGTCTTGTCCTGTATATGATTAATCCTTCATCTATCCCCATAATATGATCTATTCCTTCTAATGTATTGGGTGGAATTCCAATAGTTTCTTCAATAGCCAGATATTCATGGTTAATTGAACTATGATTAAATGACCTCCATATGAATCCATCTCTAATCTTAGTCATTTTTACAGCTTGTAGTCCCTGAAAATATTTTTCTTCAATACAGTCATTAATTTCCTTTGATACACAACACAGCCTGCACAGATCCTTAGCTGATAAATTACTCAGTACTTCCCTTAGTGCATCCAATGGTAATTGCATCAATTCCATTTGTCGATTCAGTCTTAAGCTTTCTATTCAATAAATATTTGTTGACAGATGAAGTTGAATCATCCGCTTCTCCTTTCAGTTCCTCCAACGCATTCTCCTTTCTTTTAAAAGTGCTGGTAACTCGTAAATAACATTCTGTTTTATATATATAATGCACATCCATAAAGTGAATAAATCTCATTGCAAGAACGTGTCTTGCAACATGCATCATGGTTCCTATTTTTATGGGTACGTGTACCACTACTAATTTCAAATTTTGGTAACCACTAAACCGAAGAAGTTTCATTCGTGGTTAAAAGAATAACCATTCTGCTTAATCCACAAACTAACCTTGTTGAGTTACAAATAACTCAATGGAACACAGTGGGTTACTGTTGTTAACTCCACGGACTAACTTCGTTGAGTTACAGATAACTCAACGGAGTGGCCTTATATTATATTATTGACCTTGTGGAGTTACGTTTAACTCAACGAACTTACTTCTAAGTTTTACTCCTCGTAAGTAACTCTCTGCTTTTTTTTCTTTTTCATTATGCTAACTGAAATAAAGTTAAATCTATGTCATTAATGCATCATTCTAATCAAAATTTGTTTAAATCTGAACATTATATAAATATTTAACTTGTAGGTCATTTTATGTTATGCAAAATTTACATTTTACCTTGCAACATGTAGAAATTTTCAAGCATCTATCCTGTCATTCAGCAAATTGTAAATCTGTTAAACTTTCATTCATAAAGTTCCACAAAATATATATAACATTCAATACATTCCATTCATTTCACATTCAAAACACATATGAAAAGTACATCTGAAAAATTTATATTCATTCATATGAATCAATTTACATTACAAGTACATCATACAATTCTATACAAGTAGACGAACAATACAATTTAGTCTCTATTCCTATGTTCATCTACTTCCTTCTGGAGTTTTTCTAATTGAAGTTCTAATTGATTAATTCTTTCTACAGCTCGTGTAATTCCTCTAGAAGGTACAGCTATTTCTACAACTACAAAATTTCTGTACTCTTTCACTGAAATGGTTCTTGATCTTATCCTTTTTAATGCCCATTTCATGAAATCAATACAATCCACCATCAGTAGTGGAATCAAATCTCCATAAAACAATTTCTTCTTTACTATTCTAAGCTTGGAGATAAAAATTGCAGTCCAATTTATTTGAATTCTATTTACAACTACAAACGTGGCCCATTTGACAAATTAACTCAATTCTATGTCTTGGCCTTGTCGTTGATAGACATTCTTAATCAAAATGTTGGCTACCATGTGTTCTTTACCATTTAAATGCTTCTGTTTGTTTAATAAAGGCACACTAGGATTAATAGCCAAACTGTCCTTGATTTCTTGTTCTGTCCATTCAACGACAGTTGTACTTTCCAAAATTTTCTACCCTTCATTCTTTAATCCAAAAATGTAGTGGAGAAGCTTTAGTGTTATCTGTACATCAGCTTCCTCCACGTTGGAAATTAATCCTCCTTCTCCTTCTCTTAAATTTGCATAAAAACAGGGCACTAGATTCTCATATACTGCATGCCCTCTTTCTTGAGAAATAAACTTCAGTAGACCTTGGAATTCAAATAATTCTTTGATTTCTTGCATTCCATCATAATTTACTAGTCTACTGTAAATAATATCATAACCCCTAATTTCTTGGTATTTGATATAAGCTTCCTGACTCCAAAAATGTACTTCATTCAGAACTATTGTTTTAGTTGGGTTAGGAATGTGACTTTGTTGTTCTAGAGGGGTTTGTTCTTGATCTTCCTCTAACATAAGCTGCACTTGAACATTCTCTACAGATTCCTGAATTTTTGCTTCTGCTTTTGTCTATGGTGGTAAACCGGCAGAACTCTCCACTTTGTCTTGAATTCTTTCCATAAATTGCTGAAGAGTTTCTTACTCTTTAGTGGAATCTTGGACAAATATACAATGGAAATACAAGTTATGCAATAGGACAATGGAAATTATAATGTTATAGATCTTCATAATTTGCAAAATACAAAGCCAAAAGAAAATACTAATGCAAGAGAATTTAAAGAATGCACTTTAAAACTAAAAACAATTGAAGATCATAATCACGAAAATGATATACAAAAATATCATGAGAGTAACGAAAATCTGGAAGATGTATGTGTAATATTAAGATCTAGAACTAATATACCACCAAGAACTCAAAATGAAAATAATATAAAGGTGGATAAGAGTAAAAATCAAAATGATAATGAAAATGTAATAGCTGAAAATCTAGAAATCACTGAAGAACAATCTGAGTCTGCTAATGAGACTAAAAATGATCAAACAAATCAAACAAAAGAAAAAGAATCTTTTAAATCACAATCTTTAGCACCCTATCCTGAAAGATTACAACAAACAATACCTGAAAAATAAGAAAAAATTACAAAAATTTTTGAAAAAGTACAAGTTAACATTCCTTTGTCTATTGCAGAAAATGCCACCTTGTGCTAGATGTCTGAAAGATTGGTGTGCTAAGAAAAGAGAGCGAAAGGTTCTTAGAAAAGTCTTTTAGCTGAGCAAAGTAGTTCCCTATTTCTGCCACAAATTCCTAAAAAGTTATCTGATCTTGGAATCCCTATTATATCATATACCATAGGAAATACCATTCTAGAAAGAACCTTAATAGACTTAGGTGCAGGTATAAATGTTATGCCAAGTGATATATTTTCATCCTTAGGATTAGAAGGCTTAACTCCTACTAGTACAGTTATTCAATTAGCTGATAGAAGTATAAGATACCCTAGAGGAAAAATAGAGGATGTCTTAATTAAAATCAAAAACTTTATATATACTATTGATATTGTAATTTTGGATTCCCAACAAATTAAGCATAAAAATAGTGATACATCTTTAATTTTGGGAAGGCCATTTTTAGCAACATCAGAGGCTGTTACAAATTGTAAAACTAGAGTAATGAAGTTAGCATATGGTAATGAGGATACTCAACTAAATATTTTCAAACCAGAAAGGTTTGAGAAGTTAGAAATGTCCTTACATACCATAGACTTTTTAGAGGATGAAGGAGATATGTTAGATGATGTGATACAAGAAGAATTAAATAGGCAAATCAATTTTGAAACTTTAGAGGAAAGTGAAAGCATAAATATAGAAGGAGATCTAGAAGAAATTAATTTAGAAAATGATGATGTTCAATTAGGAGCTCTAGCTTTTGATGGGCAATATTTAGAATTAAAACATTTACCTCTTGAATTAACCTATATATTTTTGGAAGAGAAACGAACATGTCCAATCATTATTGCTTCAAATTTAAAAGAGGATCAAATAGTTAAATTAAAAGATTTAGTAAAAAGTTATAAAGAAGCAATAGGATGGACTATGACTGATATAAAAGGGTTAAGTTCAACTTTATGCTATCACCACATATATTTAGAAGAGAATGCTAAACCTGTTAGAATTCTTGAGAGGAGATTAAATCCAAACCTTAAAGAAGTAGTCAAGAAAGAAATAGTCAAATGGTTAGATAATGACATAATTTATCTGATTTCTGATAGCTCGTGGGTTAGCCCAATCTATGTAGTTCCCAAGAAATCAGGATTAACAGTTATTAGGAATGAAAGTCAAGACTTGATACCTACTAGAATTCAATCAGGCTGGAGAGTATGTATAGACTATAGAAAGTTGAATCTTGTGACTAGGAAAGATCATTTTCCCTTACCTTTTATAGATCAAATGCTGAAAAGATTAGCAGGGCAAGAATATTTTTATTTCCAAGATGGGTATTCAGGTTTTGAAGTTGAAACACGTGATTTTATTTTAATCAAATTCCAGTAGCATTAGAGGATCAAGAGAAAACAACTTTCACCTATTCTAATGGAACTTATGCTTTTAAGAGAATGCCATTCGAATTATGCAATGCACCAGCTACCTTTCAAAGGTGTATGCAAAGCATATTTACTGAAATGACTAAAGATTTTTTAGAAATATTTATGGATGATTTTACTGTATTTGGCAACTCATATGAAGTTTGTTTAAAAAATTTAGACCAAATATTAAAAAACTGTGGAAAAAAATCTAGTTTTAAATTGGGAAAAATGTCACTTCATGGTTAAACAAGGAATAGTCTTAGGGCATGTTGTTTCTAAGAAAGGGTTGGAAGTAGATAAAGCTAAAATAGAAGTAATTTCTAATCTACCAAAACCTAAATCAGTAAAAGATATTAGATCATTTCTAGGATATGCTGATTTTTATAGAAGATTTATTAAAGACTTTAGCAAAATAGCTAGACCTTTAACTAATTTATTAAAAAATGTCCCATTCAACTTTGATAAAAATTGCAAGGAAGCATTTTTCAGACTTAAAACTAACTTAATTTCAACTCCTATAATTTAAGCACCTGATTGGAGCCATCCATTTGAATTAATGTGCGATGCATCTGATTTTGCTGTAGGAGCAGTGTTGGGACAGAAGATAGAAAAATCTCCTAGAGTGATTCATTATGCAAGCAAAACCTTAAATGATGCTCAAGTTAATTACACAACTACTGAAAAAGAACTATTAGTTGTTGTGTTTGCCTTAGAAAAGTTTAGATCATATTTGATTGGAGCTAAAGTAATAGTATACACGGATCATTCAGCTTTAAAACACCTAATAACAAAAAAAGAGACTAAGCCAAGATTGATCTAATGGATATTATTATTACAAGAATTTGATCTAGAAATTAAAGATAAAAAAGGTTTTGAGAATGTAGTAGCAGATCATTTATCAAGATTACAAATAGAAAAATCAAATATTGAAATTAAGGATAATTTTCCTAATGAACAATTAATGACCATCAACACAATACCTTGGTATGCAGACATAGTTAATTACTTAGTTACTGGTTTAACACCTAAGGATTGGAATAGATAGGATAAGAAATTGTTTTTCTCAAGAGTAAACTATTACTATTGGGAAGACCCATACTTATTTAAGAAATGTCCTGATCTAGTTTTAAGGAGGTGTGTTCTAGAAACTGAATATCAGAGCATATTGTCTTTCTGTCATGACCAAGCTTGTGGAGGGCATTTTGGCTTAGGGAAAACTGCTGCAAAAATTCTGTAATGTGGGTTTTATTGGTCAACACTATTCAAAGATGCTCATAAATATTGCTTAAGTTGTTTAAGATGTCAACAAATAGGAAGAATATCAAAGAGAAATATGATGCCTCTTAATCCTATTGTTGAGGTTGAAATCTTTGATGTGTGGGGAATAGATTTTATGGGTCCGTTTCCTATGTCTAATCAATTTAATTACATATTGTTGGGGGTGGATTATGTATCTAAATGGATAGAAGCTATTCCTATAAAAACTAATGACAACAAAGTGGTAATACAATTTATAAGAACCAATATATTTGCCAGATTTGGAATACCTAAAGCTATTATCAGTGATAGAGGAACTCATTTCTATAATAGAAGTTTTGAAGCCTTAATGAAGAAATATGGAGAAAACCACAAAATTGCAACATCATATCATCCGCAAACAAGTGGACAAGTAGAAAGTGCTAACAGACAAATTAAGTTAATCTTAGAAAAAGTAGTAAATCCTACTAGAACAGATTGGGCTAATAGATTGATAGATGCATTTTGGGCTTATAGAACTACTTATAAGACAAGCTTAGGTATGTCACCTTTTAGGCTAGTATATGGAAAAAGTTGTCATTTACCAGTTAAAATAGAACATAAAGCTTATTGGGCATTAAAAACTCTGAACACTAATTTAAATCAAGCTACTGAAAATAGGAAAATGTAATTAATTGAATTAGAAGAATTTAGAAATGAAGCCTATTTGAAGACTGTAAGAGAAAAAGAGAAAATGAAATTTTGGCATGATAGGAAAATTATTCCAAAAAGCTTTGAAATATGATAAGAAGTATATCTTTACATGGCTAGACTCCATAACCATCCAAGAAAATTAAGATCTAGATGGGTAGAACCTTACATAGTTCGAAATATTTATCCTTATGGAGCTATTGAGATTGAAAATCCTAAAAATCAGAATATCTTTAAAGTAAATGAACAAAGACTTAGACCTATTCTGAAAATACCAAAAAGCTCCTTTTGAATTATAGAAGTCAGAGTAGAGGACTACTCGAGCTTTACTTAGTAAGAAATCAGTTTTTATTTTATTTTCATATAAAAAAATATTTTAAAAAAAAATTATAAAATATAAAAAATTGTTGCGGTTCAATCGACTGGATACATCGGTATGACCGAAACATAAAAAATCTATATTAATTTTTAGTAAAAAAAAGTTGGTTTTATCGAAACATAGTATCGGTTCAGCCGGAAAAAAAATTTGGTCTGACCAAAACATAGTATCGGTTAAATTGGTAAAAATCGAAGAAGAAAAAAACTATTATCTTAAGTATTTTTTTATATATCTATTTGTACGAGAGGTCGGTTGAGTTACGCTTAACTCAACGAACTTACTTCGTTGAATCTTGAGTTAGTCAACGAGCTTATTCCATTGAGTTAACTGTAACTCAACGGAGTACTGTAGTTAAGACCACAGATGAGAAAGCAAGAGTTTTGTTTGGGAAATGACCTGATTACCCACCTAAACTTAGGGCTTATTTAGACTAAAACTTTGGGTTTTAGGGGCATTATCCGGCAAATTATTTAGAACTTAGAACAGTAGAGATCAGAGCAATTCTGTGCCATTGTGTAATTCCACGATGAGGAAGATAAAGTCCGAGTTCTAGGAAGATGCTATTGACACATCAGAATTTCTGAAAGAGTTAGAGGAATGGCACACGCGACAGAAAATCAAGAATACGATAAGAGAAAAAGAGCTACAGAAGGTAGAATCCGAACATTTCAACTTGAGAAGATTTTTAGTAGATTTGGGTATACAAATACCCCAAATAGTGGAAACAAGAATCAAAGTAGCAACAGAAATTGCTATAAGTAAAGAGAGAAAAATAAGGCCAAACAACGAAGTAGCCCTAGAGCTAATCCAGCGTAAGGCCAGATTATGGTTCAAAAAGTGCATTGCTGGTCGTGCAAGGGGTGCAATAAGGTAGTAGCAACAAGTAGAAGAAGAACAAGAGGAGCCGACTACTAAAAGACCTGTTCCTAAGGAACAGCAGCTAGGACCTTCAGTTCCACCATTCAGGCCGTTGGCACGAGCAGCAATGTTGGGGCCTTCAACTGAAGAGGAATTAAGAGAATTCCAAGGACTGGTTCAAGTTGGGAAAAACCAAGGAGAACTAGAAGATGTGGTAATAGCTAAAGTACACCTAGTATTTGATGCACTTTGCAAGAAGAGGGCTGTAGAAAAATTGAAAGCCCAATACAAAATTAAAGTTGAACAGCATCAAAGAACCACTGTCAGATTTGCTACAAGAGGAGAAGTAGAAGCTGGTCCTTCGAGACCAGCAAATATTGAAAAAATTAAATAGGAAGAGCTAGTACCTGTGGCTCAAAGGCGTGCAGAGCCTATGTTTATAGATTTAATCTCAGAAGAAGAAGAGGAAGATCAGACACAATTAATCAGAAGAAGAAACATAAATTAGGGTAGAAGTTGATTTGCCCATGACTCCATCCCAATCTGCCACAGAATCAAAAAGAACAGTGACATTGCAGATTGGTAGTCAGGAGGAAGAATAAACTAAATGAGAAGCTGAACAAAGCCATATGGACAAAAATGACTTTGCAGATTCGAATGAATTTAATGAAACACTTCAAGATAGAGTGGAGAGTTCTACCGACTCACCACCATAGACAAAAGTAGAAGCAAATGTTCAGGAATCTGCAGAACATTTTCAGCAAATTCAAGTTTAGCCTATGGAAGAGGAAGATCAAGAACAAACCCCTCTGGAACAACAAAGTCACATTCTTGACCTGACTGAAGCAATAGTTCTGAATGAAGTACATTTTTTGAGTCAGGAAGCTTATAATAAATACCAAGAGATTAGGGGTTATGATATCATATATAGTAGACCAATAAACTGTTATTCCATAAATATTTCTAAAAAATCTTCAGTCATTCCAGTAAATATGCCCTACATACACCTTTGAAAGGTAGCTGGTGCATTGCATAATCTGAATGACATTCTCTTAAAAGCATAAGTTTCATTAGGACAGGTGAAAGTTGTTTTCTCTTAATCTTCTAAAGCTACTGGAATTTGATTATAACCTGAATACCCGTCTAGGAAACAAAAATATTCTTGCCCTGCTAATCTTTCCAGTATTTGATCTATAAAAGGTAAGGGAAAATGATCTTTCTTAGTCACATCATTCAACTTTCTATAGTCTATACATACTCTCCAGCCTAATTGAATTCTAGTAGGTATCAAGTCTTGACTTTCATTCCTAATAACTGTTAATCCTGATTTCTTGGGAACTACATGAATTGGACTTACCCACAAGCTATCAGAAATCGAATAAATTATGTCATTATCTAACCATTTCACTATTTCCTTCTTGACTACTTCTTTAAGGTTTGGATTTAATCTCCTCTCAGGAATTCTAATAGGTTTAGCATTCTCTTTTAAATATATGTGGTGACAGCATAAAGTCGAACTTAACCCTTATATATCAGTCATAGTCCATCCTATTGCTTCTTTATAACTTTTTACTACATCTTTTAATTTAGCTATTTGATCCTCTTTTAAATCTGAAGCAATAATGATTGGATAGGAACGTTTCTCTTCCAGAAATATATAGGTTAATTCAGGAGGTAAAGGTTTTAATTCTAAATGTTGCCCATCAGAAGCTAAAGCTCCTAATTGAACATCATCATTTTCTAAATTAATTTCTTCCTGATCTCCTTCTATGTTTATGCTTTCACTTTCCTCTAAAGTTTCAGAATTGATTTGCCTATTTAATTCTTCTTGAATCACCTCATTTAACATATCTCCTTCATCCTCTAAAAAGTCTAAAGTATGTAAGGACATTTCTAACTCCTCAAACCTTTCTGGTTTGAAAATATTTAATTGAGTATCCTCATTACCATATGCTAACTTCATTACTCCAGTTTTACAATTTATAATAGCCCCTGATGTTGCTAAAAATGGCCTTCCCAAAATTAAAGATGTATCACTATTTTTATGCTTAATTTGTTGGGAATCCAAAATTACAATATCAATAGGATATATGAAGTTTTTGATTTTAATTAAGACATCCTCTATTTTTCCTCTAGGGTATCTTATACTTCTATCAGCTAATTGAATAACCGTACTAGTAGGAGTTAAGCCTTCTAATCCTAAGGATGCAAATATATCACTTGGCATAACATTTATACCTGCACCTAAGTCAATTAAGGTTCTTTCTAGAATGGTATTTCGTATGGTGCATGATATAACAGGGATTCCAAGATCAGATAACTTTTTAGGAATTTGTGGTAGAAATAGGGAACTACTTTGCTCAGCTAAAAGGACCTTTCTAAGAACTTTTTGCTCTCTTTTCTTAGTACACCAATCCTTTAGAAATTTAGCACAATGTGGCATTTTCTACAATAGATCTAACAAAGGAAGTTTAACTTATACTTTTTTAAAAATTTCTCTGATTTTTTCTTGTTTTTTAGGTATTGTTTGTTGTAATCTTTCAGGATAGGGTGCTAAAGATTGTGATTTAAAATTTTCTTTTTCTTTCGTTTGATTTATTTGATCATTTTTAGCTTCATTAGCAGATTCAGATTGTTCTTCAATGATTTCTAGATTTTAAGCTATTACATTTTCATTATCATTTTGATTTTTACTCTTATCCACCTTCATATTATTTTCATTTTGAGTTCTTGGTGGTATATCAGTTCTAGATCTTAAAGTTACACATACATCTTCCAGATTATTGTTACTCTCATGATGTTTTTGTATATCATTTTCATGATTATGATCTTCAATTGTTTTTTGTTTTAAAGTGCATTCTTTAAATTCTCTTGCATTAATATTTTCTATTTGCTGTATATTTTGCAAATTATGCAAATCTATAACATTATAATTTTCATTGTCCTATTGCATAACTTGTATTTTCATTGTATATTCGTCCAATGCTTTTAGTTTTCTTTCCAAATCATCTAATCTCATTGCATTCAATTTTTGATCAATTTTCATTATGGTTTTTTCAGTTTCGTAAATTATATCCTTTTTAGGTTCTGAATATGCTTCCTTATAGTTTAATTGGTTGACTTCTTGTTGCTGACACATAAAGTATTCTAGTTTGTCTATGTTTTGCTCTATACTACGCTCCAGTCTATCATACCTATCCCAAACTTCAATGTCTCTCAACATATTACACATTCTATACTAACCATCAATTGGGTAAACTATAGGATTCTCATACTCAGCTCTATTATACTAAGGATAATTCATTTGTTGTTCATGGGATCTAACCATTTGTAAACGTCTCAGTTTCAAACAGTCAGAAATGTCGTGTCCTTTAGAATTGCAGAATTCACATATGCTAACTATAGGTTTCAGAAATCTTTGAGCATAAGCATATGCCATATTCTCAATTACAGAAGAAAACACACAACTCTAGCTATTAAAACGAAACAGCTCTAACAGTTGCTTATATTAATTCAATTCCTTGGCAACGACGCCATAAAACTTGTTTGGATTTTACCAGCACGACACCAAAAAACCTGATTGGATCTCCAACAACGTACTAGAAAAACTTGGATTTGTTAACTTCTATTTTTACTTAGTTATTTATCTTTATGCCTATTCTTTTTCTTTTAGAAGTAAACAAACAACCTTTAATACAAATTAGATATTAATTCCAATTTGTACTTTAACTGCAAGTGCACAGTGTTTATTGTATCAGTGTGCAAGTATAGGTCGATCCCACAAGGAATTGCTTAAGAATTTAGAACTGTTAGTTTGTTAACAATTAAATTTATATATTCAATAAGCTCTCCGTTGAGTTACAGTTAACTCAACGGACAAAGTTCGTTGAGTTATGGCTAACTCAACGGACTAACCTCGTGGACTTAAGTTAACTCCATGAGCCTGTCTTTTCTTTTTAATACTGCTATTTACAAAGGAATTCAGCCAACCATTGGGCGATTCCACAGATTGTAAATAACACCAATTAAGTCCTTTAATGTTAGTAAACATTGGATTTATCATTAAGCATACTAACATTCAAATAATTCAAACAGTAACCATTAAAATCTTGAAGTCTTTTGAACAAACCGATTTCAGTAAACTGTAAAACTAAAACAAACATAAATCAATCACAACACTGACAAGGATAACATTAATCACGATACAACACAAACAATACAACACTCAAATACAAAATACAATCGCAGATAAATTATTTTTGGTATTTTAGTTTTAATATGAACATGGAAATGGGCGAAAGGTGAAATGTAAAGCAATCTCAATCGACAGTAAATACTTCCATCACTACATACGACACGATTACACCATTGAAAATTAAACCACCTACAATTTTGTCTCCTCTCCCTATAGAATCGCGAGTCCAGAATTGCAAGATGATCTCCTCTTCAGCATACAGGCATCAACCCGAAGCTAAGGCTAGAAGCTTTACGATCTTCTGAAATATGAGTCGGCGCTTAGTGAAAATGGCTTCCCTTCCCGCGACGCGATTACTCCTCACAGTGGTTGTCAGGCATTATGTTTGGCTCGGAATCGACCTGACATCAGGAAAGTATCCTCACAAACCTCCGATGGTTGGTGATTATGGTGGTGGTAATTATGGTTGGTGTGGTACTTCAGAGAATTACCGACGCTGCCTGCAGAAAGCTCGGTGCTCCTCCTCTGTACACATTGGCCATACCCATCGATCACACACCCTTTACTTTTTTTTCTTCTTTTCTTTTATATTTCTTTAGTAGTAACTGCTTCTGCTTGAGTGGTCAGTTGGATTTCCTTCATTCATATCAACAACGATGCTTTCTTCTCCCTACGCGATACGTGCGATCGTGGTTTTTTCTTCCAACTGTTTGTTCCTACAACTACTATAGTGGCATATTAGAAAATAAATAGTCCATGGAGTTACAAATAACTCAACAGACTTTTTTTGTTGATTTAACTATAAAAGACGTGCATAAATTTAACTATTCGATGCTTAGGTGCATTTCAGATACTTACAACTTAATTATCCGATGCTTTGATGCATTTCGAATACTTACAAACTTAACTATCCGATGCTCAGATGCATTTCGGATACTTAAAAACTTAACTATCCGATAATCAGATGCATTTCAGATAGTTACAGATAACTCACTGATATATAACTTAAGTAAATCTACCAGATCTCGACACGTGTCAACAGCAATTTAATAATAAAAGAAACATTTCGGGGAGTTACAGGTCTAACTATCCGATGTTCAGCTGCAATTTCGGATAGCTAGAGATAACTCACCGAAAATTTACTTAAGTCACTTTCCCAGAACGTGACACGTGTCCACAGCTATTTTATAAATAAAAAGAGATTTCAGAGAGTTACAAATATAACTGTCCGATGCCTAGCTGCAATTTCGGATAGTTATAGATAAGTCACCGAAAGTTCACTTAAGTCATGCATTATGGTTTCGACACGTGTACTTCAGGAAATAATAAAATATTCTTTTAAAACATAACTGTTCGGCAGTTTAAACATAACTATCTAATACATGTTCGGTCTGTTAAACATAACTGTCCGAAATATGTTCGGTATGTTAAACATAACTGTCTGAAATATCAGAAAATTCAGATACTTAAGAATTTCACAGCCTGCAACTTACCGACAGTTCAGAAATGTACTAAATTAACATTAATTCCCCCAATTTAAGCAAATTCTTTAATTAAAGCTTATAACAGTGTAATTATAACATAATGGTTTAATTCTCATATGATAAGCTAAATATTATGCAATTAACCATCATTTAACCGTTAATATTATACACTTTTTCATTCTAAACATATGTGTATGTTTGTTTCTATGGTAGAACCAAGGAATATAGAAGAAGCATTATCTAATGAAAATTGGATAGTGGCAATGCAAGAAGAACTAAATCAATTCATCAGAAATGATGTTTGGGAATTATCTCTCCACTAGAAAATTAGTCCATAATAGGTACAAAATGGATCTTTAGAAACAAAACTAATGAAACTGGTCAAGTTATAAGAAACAAAGCTAGATTAGTTGCACAAGGGTATACACAGGAAGAAGGACTAGATTATGGTGAAACATTTGCTCCTATGGCTTGGTTAGAAAGTATTAGAATATTATTGGCCTATGCTTGTTATATGGATTTTAAATTATATCAAATGGATGTAAAGAGTGTATTTCTAAATGGTTTAATTAATGAAGAAGTCTATGTAAAACAACCACTTGGATTTGAAGATATTAAAAATCCTAACTTTGTATATAAATTGAAGAAAGCCTCATATGGTTTGAAGCAAGCACCTAGATCATGGTATGAAAGATTATCTACTTTTTTAATAGAACAAGGTTATATCATGGGAAAAGTGGATCATACTCTATTTATCAAAAGAGATGGTATAGATCAAATTGTTGTTCAAATATGTGTGGATGATATAATCTTTGGAGCAACCTTTGATAAACTAATAAAAATATTTTTTGAAGAGATGACTAGTCAGTTTGAAATGAGTATGATAGGACAACTTTCATATTTTCTAGGACTTCAAATTAAGCAAATGGATAAAGATATATTTTTAAATCAGGAAAAATATGCAGATGAAATGCTTAAGAAATTTAATTTTAATGATATAAGGATTCAAGGAACTCCTATCAGTACTTCTTTAAAGTTAGATATTGATGACATAGGAAAATCAATAGATCAAAGAAAATATAGAAGTATGATTGGTTCTTTACTTTATTTGACAGCCAATAGACTTGATATTATGTTTGCTATGTGTGCTTGTGCTAGATTTCAATCTAATCCTAAAGAATCACACTCAAGTGCTGTTAAAAGAATATTTAGATATATACAAGGAACTAAAAATTTCGATATGTATTATTCTAAGGATAGTTCAATAGATCTTATAGGATATACTGATGCTGATTATACAGGATCTAAATTTGATAGAAAGAGTACTAGTAGCACATGTCAATTATTGGGAAATAATTTGGTGTCATGGTTTAGTAAAAAGCAAAACTATGTAGCACTTTCTACTACAGAAGTTGAATATGTTGCTATTGCACTGTGTTGCACTCAGATTCTGTAGATAAGGCAAACTTTAGAAGATTTTAGAGTATCTTATGATACAACTGACATTTATTGTGACAGTAATTCTACAATAAATCTTTCCAAAAATCCTGTATTACATTCTAAAACAAAGCATATAGAGGTTAGACATCATTTTCTAAGAGATAACGTAATTAAAGGAAAAATTAAATTAGAATTTGTGTCTAGTAAAAATCAATTAGCTAATATATTTACAAAACCTCTAGACGAAAATACATTCTACAACATAAGATTAAATTTGGGTATTTGTAGGCTATGTGATGTGTAAAATGCTTAGACTCCACAAAAAGATAAATATTATTGATGATGTTGTTCACCTCATAGATGTTATATACTTATCATAAATATCTAAGTAATATCTAAACTGCTACTTAAGATATTTTGTATTTATTGTAAAATCATAGTAGTATCTTATTGATTTTAAGTAATTTATCAATTTTAATGGTTTTCACGATTTTAAGTGGAAGTATAAATGAAAAATATTAAATACTTCTGAAATTCTGAAATTTTGATTAAGTGTTTTCTTTGAATCAAGGAAAGTGCATATGATCATGCATAAATTTGACTTGATTGATTAAAGTTGTAGAATAATTTATATGTAAATCATCTTAAATTGTTAATCAAAAGTATGAGCTTATTGAAACTGATTCATATTTTCAGTAAAATCCTAGAAGTAAAAATTGTATGAGATTTGTGTTTTATTGCATCTTTATTAATGGAATACATATATACTGTGCTTAAAATGAAAAGTGCTTACAAAGTGAAAGTCTTTAAGAGTTTATTGATTAGCTTGATCACAAGCCTTTTCTACTTGAGCAGATAGGTATGTAAGGATCTGAAAATCTTTCCTGCTTGTTGCTATTACAACCTACGACGATGGTCTCCAAGTTCTACAAAGGTCGTGGCAAAGGAAAAGGCAAAAGCAGAGGAGATGCAAAAGGAAAAGAAATAAATACTGATGAAGTTCCATGCACTTGGTTCAAGAAAATACTTAGAGTGGACAAAAGGTTAGCACAAATTTACAGTGAATACTTCTTTCCTCAAGGTATACTAGATGAAGTTAGACAAGTGCTTCAAAATACTAATGAAAATATTACATATATGGGTATTCGAAGTAAATATGATAGAGAATACAGAATGAAATGTGCTGAGATTGCATTTCTTGAATAGTATGCAAAATATTTGGAAAAAGGTGTCGGTACATCAACTAGAATTCCTCAAATACCAATAAATGGTACAAGGTTACATGCATTTGAGGAAGAACATGAATCAGTTATACCTAATCCTTTGTATTCAAAACAAGTAGAATCAAATATTGCTGTAGATAAAAGAAAAGTTGACAGTTTTTGAAAGGCTATAGCAATAGAAAGTGCTTTTAAAGAATTAAAGTAGAAAACTTTTATGGAGCAATTTGAAAAGAAAACAACAATACTTGAAGAGGAGAAACAAAAATTTTATAGAAGGAAAATCAGAAAAATTATGACTAAGGAAACAAAGTCTGTTGAAAAAGGAAAATCAGATGAGCATTTATTTTCAAAGGATAATGTATGTCTAGACATTGTACCTTATAGTGCATCTAATAAACTCATCAATTTCGAGCATACGGAAATTGATGAAGATAATGAGACTTTATTTTCCCTTGCTAGAAAACTTGAGAAGAAATGCAAGTCAAATATGAGATCAAGTTTTTCTATTAGTTCAAGTCCTGATGATGTAGAAATTGAAAAATCAGAGCATGAGGCAATTGACATTGAACAAGTTATTACAGATATAATTGACAATGTTGAGGTAATAACTAGTTCACAGGCTAAATTGTCTGGAGTAGCAGATATTGAAAAAGTTAAGACTCTAGAAGAGTTAAACGTCAACCAGCCTTCTTCAGAATCTATAGAAGCAAAGTCTGAGAATTCACAACAGTTATTAGTTATAACTTTACAGGAAGTTTGTTGAGTTACGCTTAACTCAACAAACTTACTTCGTTGAATCTAAGATAAGTTAGCAAACTTACCTTGTTGAGTTAACTATAACTCAACAGAGTACTGTAGTTAAGTCCATGGACTTAGTCCGTGGAGTTAACCATAATTCCATGGAGAAGTGAGCGAGAGCTTTGCGTAGGAAAATGACCCGATTACCGCTAAAAACTTAGGGCTTATTTATACTAAACTTAGGATTTGGGGGCATTATCCGTAGACTCATTTAGAACTTAGAATAGTAGAGATCAGAGCGATTCCATTTTGTTTCATTATTCCATGATGACAAAGATGACACCAGAATTCTGGGAGGACGTAGTTGACACGATAGAATTTCTCAAAGAATCGGAAGAATGGCACACGAGGCAGAAGATTAGAAATACAATACGGGAAAAAGAACTACAAAAGGTAGAATCTAAACTTTTCTACTGGAGGAAAGTTTTAGTGGATTTAGGCATAAAAATACCTCAAATTATGGAAACGAGAATCAAAGTAGCTACAAAAGTTGCATTAAATAGAGAGAGAAAATCAGACCAAATAATGAAATTGCCCTAGAATTGATCCAACGTAAGTCCCAACTATGGTTCAAAAGATGCATAGGTGGACGTGCTCGATGGGCAATCTGGGAACAACAGAGGAAAGGAAATGAAGAATATGCAACTGAAGAACAAGAGGAACCAGCTACTAAAAGACCTGTCCCTAAGGAACAACAGCCTGGACCTTTAGTTCCACCACCTAAACCACAAGAAAGGGTGGTAGTTATGGGGCTTTCCACTAAAGAAGAATTAAGAGAATTTGAAGAACTGGTTCGAGTTGGGAAAAACCATGGAGAACTAGAAGATTTGTTAGTAGCTAAAGCATAGCTGGTGTTTGATGCACTTCACAAAAGGAGGACTGCAGAAAAGTTGAAGGCCCAATACAAAGTTAAAGTTGAACAACATCAAGAAGCCACTGCCATAACTACTGCTAAAGAAATGGAAGCTGGTCCTTTGAGACTAGTAGTTATAGAAAAAGTTAAACAAGAAGAGCTAGTACCTATGGCTCAAAGGCCTGTAGAGTCTATTTTTGTAGATTTAATCTTAGATGAAGAAGAGGAAGATTAAGCACAACTAATTAAAAGAAGGAAAGGAAGAGAGATAGCGCTTAAGCATAAATAAGAGATTAAATCTGAGATGCAAATATCAGTAGGGCTTGTAGAGCCAATTTATGTAAACCTATTATCCAATTCTAAGGATGAGCAAGAGCAACAATAGTAAAAGCAAAGAGAAGAAGAAAAACAGGCTAAAACTAATCTGCAACCTGCACAAACAGAAAGAAAAGAAATTAGGGCAGAAGCTGATTTGCCCGTGACTCCATCCTAATCTGCCATAGAATTAGAAAGAATAGTGACAATGCAGATTGGTAGTCAGGAGGAAGAAGAAAAAGAAGAAACTGAATAAGTATATATTGAACAAAAAGGAAATATCTTGACAGATTCCATTGAAGAGGGAGAAACTCTTCAGCAAATTTTAGAGAGGGTGCAAGAAAGAAGAGTGGAGAGTTTTGCCGGCTCTCCACCACAAACAGAAGTAAAAGCAAAAATGAAGGAATCTGTCAAGCATTTTTAGTAAATTCAAGTTCAGCACATGGAAGAGGAAATTTAAGAACAAACCCCTTTAGAGCAGCAAAGTCAAATTCTTGACCCAATTGAAGCAATAGTTTTGAATGAAGTACACTTTTGGAGTTAGGAAGCATACAAGAAATATCAAAAATTTAGGGTTATGATATTATTTACAGTAGACCAATAAACTAGGACGGAATGTAGGAAATCAAAGAATTATTTAAGTTCCAGGGTCTACTGCAATTTGTTTTTCTACAGAAAGGGCATGCAGTATACGAAAATCTAGTGCCCTACTTCTATGCAAATTTGAGAGAAGTAGAAAGTGGATTAATTTCCAACGTGGAGCAAGCTGATGTATAGATAACACCAGAGCTTCTCCATAATATTTTCAAACTGAGAAATGAAGGAATTGAAATTCTGGAAGAAACAACTATAGTGGAATGGGCTGAATAGGAAATTAAACAGTGCATAGCCATCGACCTTGGTGTGCCATTACTGAATAGACTGAAGTACTTAAATGGAAAGGCACACATGGTTGCCATTACTGAATAGACTGAAGTACTTAATTCAGGAGGTAAAGGTTTTAATTCTAACTATTGCCCATCAGAAGCTAGAGCTCCTAATTGAACATCATTAATTTCCTCTTGATCTCCTTCTACGTTTATGCTTTCACTTTCTTCTAAAATCTCAGAATTGAGTTACCTATTTAATTCTTCTTGAATCATATCATCTAGCATATCTCCTTCATCCTCTAAAAAGTCTATAGTATGTAAGGACATTTCTAACTCTTCAAACTTTTCTAGTTCGAAAAGGTTTAATTGAGTATCCTCATTACCATATGCTAACTTCATAATTCTACTTTTACAATTTATAATAGCCCCTGATGTTGCTAAAAATGGTCTTCCCAAAATTAAAGATGTATCACTATTGTATGCTTAATTTGTTGGGAATCCAAAATTACAATATCAATAGGATATATGAAGCTTTTGATTTTAATTAAGACATCCTCTATTTTTCCTCTAGGGTATCTTATACTTCTATCAACTAATTGAATAACAGTCCTAGTAGGGATTAAGCCTTCTAATCCTAAGGATGCAAATATATCACTTGGCATAACATTTATACCTGCACCTAGGTCTATTAAGGTTCTTTCTAGAATGGTATTTCCTATGGTGCATGATATAGTAAGGATTCCAAGATCAAATAACTTTTTAGGAATTTGTGGTAGAAATAGGGAACTACTTTGCTAAACTAAAAAGACTTTCCTTAAAACTTTTTGCTCTCTTTTCTTAGTACACCAATCTTTAAGAAATTTAGCACAAGGTGGCATTGTCTGCAATAAGTCTAACAAAGGAATATTAACTTGTACTTTTTCAAAAATTTCTCTAATTTTTTCTTGTTTTTCAGGAAATATTTGTTGTAATCTTTTAGGATAGGGTGCTAATGATTGTGATTTAAAAGATTCTTTTTCTTTCATTTGATTTGTTTGATCATTTTTAGTCTCATTTTTTGATTCAAACTTTTCTTCATTGATTTCTATATTTTCAAATATTATATTTTCATTATCATTTTGATTTGTGTTCTTACCCATCTTTATATTACTTTCTTTTTGAATTTTTGATGGTATATCAGTTCTAGATCTTAGTGTTATACATACATCTTTCAGATTTTCGTTACTTTCTTGATGTTGTATTTCATTTTCGTGATTATGATCTTCAACTATTTTTAGTTTTAAATTGCATTCTTTAAATTCTATTGGATTGGTATTCTCTGTTGTTTGTATGTCTTGCAAATTATGCAAATCTACAACATTAAAGTTTTCATTTGTATTGTCTTGTTGCATAACTTGTAATTTCATTGTAAACTCGTCCAATGCTTTTAGTTTTCTTTCCAGATCATCTAATCTCATTACATTCAATTTTTGATTAATTTTCATTATAGTTTTTTCAGTTTCGTATATAATATCAATTTTAGGTTCTGAATATGCTTCCTTATAGTTTAATTGGTTGACTTCTTGTTGCTAACACATATATTGTTCAAGTTTGTCCATGTTTTATTCTAAACTACGCTCTAGTCTATCATACCTATCCCAAACTTCATTGTCTCTCAACATATTACACATTCTAAGCTGACCATCAGTTGGGTAAACTATAGGATTCTCATACTCAGCTCTATTATATTGAATATAATTCATCTGTTGTTCATGTGCTCTAACCATCTGCAACGGTCTCAATTTCAAACAATCAGAGATGTCGTGACCTTCCAATCTGCAGAATTCACATATGCTAACTATAGGTTTCAAAAATCTTTGAGCATAAGCATATGTCATATTCTCAATTATAGAAGAAAACACACAATACCCCTCTTGCTATTAAAACGAAACAACACTTACAGTTGCTTAGCTACTCAACTCCCCAGCAATGACGCTAGAAAACTTGTTTGTCTTGTTAACTTCTGTTTGTAACTTAGTTAATTTGTCTTTATGCTTATTAGTAATTCCTTTTTAGAAGTCAACAAACAATCTTTCACACAAATTAGATATTAATTTCAATTTGTATTTTAACTGCAAGTGCATAGTGCATATTGTATTTGTGTGCAAGTATAGTCGATCCCACAAAGAATTGAGCAAGAATTGTGTACTATTCCATTTTTAATAATGGAATTTATATATTCAGTAAGCACTCCATTGAGTTATAGCTAACTCAACGAACTAACCTCATGGAATTGAATTAACTCAACAAAGCTATCTATCAAGTTTAATACTGCTATTTACAAAGGAATTCGGCCAACCATTTGGCGGTTCCATAGATTGTAAATAACATCAATTAAGCTCTTTAATGCTAGTTAATATTAGATTTATCATTCAACAACACTAACATTCAGATATTTCAAATAGTAACCATTAAAATCTTTAAGTATCAGAAACGATTCAATTTCAGTAAACTGTAAAACTATTTTCTATTTTCTAAATTAAACAAACATGAAACATTCACAACATTGACAATGATAACATTAATCACGATACAAAACAAACAATACAACACTCAAATACTAACTATAAACATCGATAAGTTGTTTTTGGTATTTTTGTTTTGATATGATCATGAAAATGGGTGAAATGTAAAAGTAATCTCTATCGATAGTAAAAACTTTCGTCACTACATGCGACGCGATTACACCACTGAAAATTTAACCACTTACAATTCTGTCTCCTCTCCCGATAGAATCATGAGTCTAGAATTGCAAGTTGATCTCCTCTTCAGCATACTAGCATCAACCCGAAACCAAGGCTAGAAGCTTTATAATCTTTTGAGATGAGTCGATGCTTGGTGAAAATGGCTTCTCTTCCTGCAACATGATCACTCCTTACAGTGGTTGTCAAGCACTGTGTTTGGCTCGGAATCGACCCGACATCAAGAAAGTATCCTCACAAACCTCCGATGGTTGGTGATTATGGTCATGGTGGTGATGGTAGTGTGAAACTTCAAGGAATTTCGGTCGCTGTTTGCAATTAGCACGGTCCTTCTCCTCTGCATACACACTAGCCACCCCTTCTTCATTTTTTCTCCTTTTCTTTTATATTTCTTAGTAGTAACTGCTTCTACTTCAATGATCGGTTGCATTTCCTTCATTCATATCAACGTTGGTGATTTCTTCTTCATTCCATGAGTGATTTCCTACGTGATGCGTGCAATCATGGTTTTCCTTCGAATGTCCTGTTTCTGTAACTGCTATAGTGGCATATTAGAAAATAAATGGTCCGTGGAGTTACAGATAACTCAACGGACTTACTTTGTTGATTTAACTATAAAACACGGGAACTAAAGAAATAAGCTACTAACCTAACGTGTTACCTTAGTGTGTATTCATGTAACTCAATGCGTACAATTATGCTAACTTAACGAGTTAAACATGTGCATCTCACGTGATATACTAAAACATTTAAATTCAACATGTGCATAATTCTAACTTAACAAGTTCAAATATTTCGGACACTTACAAACCTAACTATCTGATGCTCAGATGCATTTCGGATAGTTAACAGATAACTTACCGAAAATCCACTTAAGTCATGCATTGTAGTTTCAACATGTGTAATTCAGGAAATAATAAAATATTCTTTAAGCATTAAAACATAACTGTAGGATCGTATGGCTACACATGAGGGGGGTGAATTGTGTTTTTCAATATTTTCAAATATAATTGAAACTTTAAAACTCAAAAACAAGTCGAGACATTGTTTTCATAAAATCATTTTTATTCAAGGTTTCAATTACAATATACAATTCAATTCTCCTCAGAAATTGTAGATGCAATTATATCTCGATACCATGTATCACCTAAACAATTTTATAACTATAAACAGAGAAAACTAATTTACGGAATTTAAAACATTTCTCCCTGTTTGAGATCCTTCTTCTTCTTCTTTCTTCTTCAGCAATTCTTCAGTGACAAATATCTTGTCTTTTTATGCTTCATTGAATTTGCTTTCTTCTGATACTTCAAATCTTCAATGATGTAAATCTTACCTTTTTATGCTTCATTGAATTTTCTTCCACTTGAGAGCTTTTCCCTGAAGAGGTGTTTTTGATCCTTGAAAAGATTTTTCATTTTGTGTGCAAGGATAATTTTATTAACGAGAATTCTATGCCTTTTATACTGTATCTTCATTTCATGCATATCCTCCACGTTTAATCACTACCAGTTTTCCACTTCTCCACGTCTTTTCTTTTTCCTTCATCGAAATACCCAAGTTCTGACCTACGTTTACATTTCCAATTTTCTTTAATCATCAGTCTTGGATCTCTAAAAAATTTCCTGCAAAATAATCTTTCTCGTCCAAAATTTTTCATCACTATAATAAGAAGTCGTTACTTTAATGTTAACTAAACGAGTAACATAAGTATATATATATAACTTAACGAATTCCTCATGTGCCAATTCACGTGACTAGTATTGTAGCTAACTTAATGAACTAAGTACATGGTGTTACGATAACTCAACGAACAATCTTCGTTATGTTACAATAACTCAACGAACTAGTAATATACAAATGTTTTTATAATAAGAATTTTACCACGTGCAAAAAATAACAACTTAAGTTTATAACGCTAACCTAACACATTGCCTTAGTATTCGATATAGCAACTCAACGTGTTTAATTATGTTAACTTAACTAGTTAAACATGTGCACCTCACGTGATACAGTATAACATTCGTAACTTATAATTTCTCCACATGTATAATACTAACTTAACGAGTTGTCTAAACTTTTACTCACTAACTTAACGAGTTCTCACGTGACCTATTTTAACCTCTAAGCCTCTAACTTAACGAGTTCTCACATGACCTCTATACAAAAAGAACTCTAACTTAACGAGTTGTCTTAATGTGCACTATACATAATACAAAAAATATAACTTTAAAATATATCATGCTTTTCAATAAAAACACACGTTAACTTAACGTTTAGTTAAATGAGAAATTAATGCAATGAAACGAGTAGTTCTTAACTTAGTATAATTTTAGATCCAATACATAAAAGTATTTATATCAGTAAATTTTTTCTGTATTAATCTATGATTTTAATTTCTTTTCACAAGCAACAGTAATTGAGCAAATATGATTATTTTCATTTAGCACACATCATCAAAACAAAATACTCAACAATCTCCCCCTTTTTGATGATGACAAAATCATATTAAATCAATTATGAAATATATTTAACTCAACTAAGCACCTTCGTTGGGTTAACTTTTCATTCAACAAACAAGTTTGTTGACTTAAGTTCACTTAAGCTTATTTCTATTGTTTGTGTAAATTTCACCTCTTAGACTTAAAACTTTCAGATGTCAATAATTATATAAGTATCATTTCTCCCCCTTACATTATATAATTTAATAACCATATAATTTTCTTTCAGATTACAATAACCATATAAATATCATCTCCCTTTATATTATATGCAATTTCAATCATAATCATCTTTTTATAATATTTCTCCCCATTTTTGTCATTAATCAAAAAGATAATTATAGAGAATATATATATAGTAAGGGATATATTTACAACAATGCTTTCTGTCAACAATAATAAGAATAGAATGCATTTACAGAAACATGTATTGTTCAATGAATCAAACTATGAATACAAACATTACATTTTCTATTCAGAAACAAACAAATAGAAAGTATCGATCTCTCATAAGTATATGACTTATAGCATTACATATTTTATCTCCTAGATGTCTAATATCATTTCTAATGTCATTAAGCACTGCATCTAAGTCAGGAGGTATCTAGGTTTGCTGTTCTGCGTGAACTGAATAACTTTGTTGTTATGGTTGTATATGTTCTGTATAATCAGGTTGTTGTTGTTGTTGAGATTTATGCATGACTTGGAATCATTGCAAATCTTTTACACTAAATGCTCTCATGCCTTTAGTTTTAGAGAGCCAGTCGGATAAATTCAATTGGCTTGCAAGGATTCTACATATAGCATCACCATAAAATAACTTTGAACTCATATGCTGTAGTTGAGAAATAAAAACATCAAACCAATTGATTTGAATTCTATTCAGCAGACCATAAGTTGCATATAAATAGCTTCTGCTGACTTCCAAATTATGTCCAACTCTTTAAAATAAATTTGCATGCAATATATTTGCAATGAACCTTGCCTCTGCATTCAGATTTTCCATTAATCTCATTTCAGAATATACATCTGGAAATTTTGATAAAGACTGAATGTTCCATTCCAGTTGTCTAATCATGTCAAATCTGTTTGTAACAACAACACCTTCATTCTTTAATCCCTAAACTTCAAAAATTAACTCAGGAGACAATATAAACTCCTATTGATTGCTTTGAGTTTTCAGAAAATTTCCATTCTTGACCAGATTGCTATAAAAAGCTGCAATAAGCTCTATGTATTGTTTCCATTTCGTTCCAACTGGCAATAATTGAATGAGTCCTTGATACTCAAATAGATCTCTTATTGCCATCAAATTTCTGAATTTTATTGGTCGAGCATGCAGAATCTGACATGTAATCAGATTATTATATTTCTATAATGCTTCTTCAAATCTAAAATGAATTGAATTTCCTAGAATATTTATTATTCTGTACAAAAAAGTTGATACCTGAAGCTATGATTCTGAATTTATTTCATCTTCAGGAATCTCTTCTGCAAAATGAATGTCATTTTGTTCCTCTATCAAAATATTATCTTGAAGCTGCTTAGGTAAATTTGATTCTTCAGCTTCAACAATGTTAGGAACATTTTCAATATGCTTTACATTCATTGGATCAATCTCTATAGAATGATCAGAGTTCAATTTTTTCACAAATTCTACAACCGGTGTATCTGTCTGTAATTGTTCATTTTGTTCAACAAATATTTCTATTGATACATGTTGTGAATTCTCAAGCGTTGCTTCTATAGATTCTAAAGAAGGTTGGTTAACTTTTAGCTCTTCTAGAGTCTTAACATTTTCAATATCTACTACTCCAAATAATTCAGCCTGTGAACTAGTTACTACCTCAACATTGTCAATTATATCTGCAATAACTTATTCAATGTCAGGTGCCTGATGCTCTAATTTTTCAATTTCTGCATCATCAGGACTTGAACTAATAGAAAAACTTGAGCTCATATTTGACTTGTATTTCTTCTCAAGTTTTCTAGCAAGAGAAAATAAAGTCTTATTATCATCATCAGTTTTAGTATGCTCAGAACTAATGAGTTTATTAGATGCATAATAAGGTACAATGTCTAGACATACATTGTCCTTTGAAAATAAATTTTCATTTGATTTTCCTTTGTCAATAGACTTTGTCTTTGAAGACATAATTTTTTGGATTTTCCTTCTACTATAAAATTTCTATTTCTCCTCTTCAAGTATTGCTGTTTCCTTTTCAAATTGCTCCATAAAAGTTTTCTGCTTTAATTCTTCAAAAGCACTTTCTATAGCTATAGCCTTTCGAAGATTGTCAACTTTTCTTTTTTCGTTTATCTACAACAATATGTGATTCTACTTGTTTCGAATATAAAGGGGTAGGGATAGCTGATTCATGCTCTTCCTCAAATGCATGTAGTTTTGTACCGTTTATTGGTATTTGAGGAGTTCTAGTTGAAGTACCTACATCTTTTTCCAAATATCTTGCATACTGTTCGAGAAATGCAATCTCAGCACATTTCATTCTGTATTCTCTATCAAATTTACTACGAATACCCATGTATGTAATATTTTCATCAGTAATTTGAAGCTCTTGTCTAACTTCATCTAGTATACCTTAAGGAAAGAAGTAATCTCTATAAATTTCTGCTAACCTTTTGTCCACTCGAAATATTTTCTTGAACCAAGTGCGTGGAACTTCATCATTCTCTATTTCTTTTCCTTTAGCATCTCCTCTACTTTTGCTTTTTCCTCTGCCATGACCTTTGTAGAACTTGGAGACCATTGTCGCAGGTTGTAACAGCAACAAGCGGGAAAGATTTTCTTGACAAAGTGTACGAATAACCTAAGTGCCCGTGTAATAAGTGTTTAAATAGGGTCTTTAGGTGAGTAACTCAACATGTATAAGTCAGGTTTGGATTTCAAATAAGTATTGAATATAGTTTATTCAATTAAGATACCCGAAATATTCAAATATAACTCGTTGAGTTAACTAACCTAACGAGTAAAATGCTGTTTAGAGACAATTTTACACGTTACCTTATTTAACATAACGTCTAGTTAGTACACTTAAAATAATTTTCGGATGCTTCCAACTGAAACGTTCTGAACACATCACAATAGCTAAACTTTATCATTTTCTTGAGAACATTGTAAACTATTCTAACATTCCTATCCTTTGAATCTAAAATAGTTTGTTTGTCTTTTTAAATTATTTCATCAAGCTTGTAAGAGGACATGAATTTAGATTAACCAAGATTTGTATTCTGAATTATATTAATCTGTTTTGGACATTGTTAATCCTCCCCCTACAAATATACTTCTTATATATTCAATAACATACAAAATATACTAGTATAACAATAGATGTTAAGTATAACTATACTTTTAAATTTTCCTTTCAGAAAATTCCATTATTCTGACTTTATCAAAAATGATTTCCAAAATCAATTCCTACTATATATGAATCAAAACATAACTTTGAACTCAATATGATTAATTCAAGGAGAATAAAAGAATGTATTTCAAATAAACATTTTTAAAAATACTAATGTTGATTCAATAACTCAGTAGTCATATTGGTAGAAACTATATTTGATTCAAAGATATCTGTAATTAATGAAACAAGTTTTTCTTTTCAAAACAGTAAATATTGATAATTTTCTTCATAAGTTAGTTTGAAAAGCTTGAATCATATAAGAGCTTTCTAATGTACCCGTGTAATGAGCTTTCAGTCAACAATTCCAGATCTGATTAGGACCTTAGGTTTCCAGATTTAAAGAATCCTTTTTTAGGACAACAATCCTTACATACCTATTTGCTCAAGTACAAAAGTCTCGTGATCAAATTGATCAATAAACTCTCAAAGATTTTCACTTTGTAAGCACTTTTCATTTTAAGCATAGTATATATATTCCATTAATACAGATGCAATAAAACACAATCTCATACAATTTTTACTTCTATGATTCTACTAAGCATATGAATCAATTTCAATAAGCCTATACTTTTGATTAATAGTTTAAGATGAGTTACATATAACTTATTCTACAAGTTTAATCAATTAAGTCAAATTTATGCATGATCATATGCACTTTCCTTGATTCAAAGAAAACACTTAATCAAAATTTCAGAATGTCAAAAGTATTTAATGTTTTTCATTTATACTTCCACTTAAAATCATAAAAACCATTAAAATTGATAAACTACTTAAAATCAATAAGATACTACTATGATTTTACAATAAATACATAGTATCTTAAGCAGCAGTTTAGATATTACTTTAGATATTTATGATAAGTATATAATATCTATGAGGTGAACAACATCATCAATACTATTTATCTTTTTATGTGGAGTTTAAGCATTTTACACATCACATAGCCTATAAATACCTAAATTTAATCTAATGTTGTAGAATGTATTTTCGTTTAGAGGTTTTGTAAATATATCAACTAATTGATTTTTACTATACACAAATTCTAATTTAATTTTTCCTTTAATTATGTTATCTCTTAGAAAATGATGTCTAACCTCTATATGCTTTGCTCTAGAATGTAATACAGGATTTTTGGAAAGATTTATTGCAAAATTACTATCACAATAAATCTTAGTTATATCATAAGATAAACCAAAATCTTCTAAGGTTTGCCTTATCCACAGAATCTAAGTGCAATACAGTGCAACAGCAACATATTCAGCTTATCAGAGGTTGCTCCAAAGATTATATCATCCACATATATTTGAACATCAATCTAATCTTTACCATCTCTCTTGATAAATAAAGTATGATCCACTTTTCCCAAGATATAGCCTTTTTCTATTAAAAAGGTAGATAATCTTTCATACCATGATCTAGGTGCTTGCTTCAAACCATATAAGGTTTTCTTCAATTTATACACAAAGTCAAGATTTTTAATATCTTCAAATCCAGGTGGTTGTTTTACATAGACTTCTTCATTAATTAAACCATTTAGAAATGCACTCTTTACATCCATTTGATATAATTTAAAATCCATATATCAAGCATAGGCTAATAATATTCAAATACTTTCTAACTTAGCCATAGGAGCAAATGTTTCATCATAATCTAGTCCTTCTTCCTATGTATACCCTTGTGCAACTAATCTAGCTTTGTTCCTTATAACTTGACCAGTTTCGTTAGTTCTATTTCTAAAGATCCACTTTGTACCTATTATGGACTGATTTTCTAGTGGAGAGACTAATTCCCAAACATCATTTCTGATGAATTGATTTAGTTCTTCTTGCATTGCCACTATCCAATTTTCATCAGATAATGCTTCTTGTATATTCCTTGGTTCCACCATAGAAACAAACATACACATACTATTTAAATTTACTGAAGCTCTAGTCTTAACTCCCTCATTAATATTACCAATGACTTGAGTAATGGGATATGATGAAGAATAACACCAATTTTTCTAATTTTCCTCAATATTCTCATCAACATCTGAAGGTCCATCACTTTCATCATTAGTTTGATTATTTAAGTTCATATTTTTGATTTTCTCAGATAAATCTTCAATCTCTCTATTGATCTCTAACTCTTTTGGGAAATTGATCATATCATCATTATCAGCTTTAGATTGAGATTCTCTAAAAGAATTTTCTTTGAAGCTTACATGGAGGGTTTCTTCAATAGTTCTAGAAGTCTTTTTATATACTCTATAAGTTTTACTTCTAGTAGAGTAACCTACAAAAATTCCTTCATCTGCTTTGGCTTGAAATTTATCCCTTGTATCCTTAGTATTAAGAATAAAACATTTGCAGCCAAATGGTTTCATATAGGAAATTTTTGGAACCCTATTAAACATAATTTTAAAAGGAGTTTTATTAACACGAGGTCTTAAATGACTTCTGTTAATAACATAACAAGCTGTATTCACTACTTCAGCCCAAATATTTTGAGGTAACTTATGTTCACTCAACATAGTTCTGGCCATCTCTTGAAGTGATCTATTCTTTTTCTCAACAACACCATTTTGACACGGTGCTCTTAGAAAAGAAAATATGTGATCAATGCCATGCTTATTACAATAATTATCCATTTGATCATTATCAAATTCAATACCATGATCACTCCTGAGTTTTTGAATAGAGACACTTTGTTCATTTTGAACAAATTTGCAAAACATTTTAAACTATTCAAAAACTTCTATCTTAGATGCTAGAAAATATACCCAAGTGTATCTAGAGAAGTCATCTACTAAAACAAATACATACCATTTACCACCAAGACTCATGATTCTTGTTGGTCCAAATAGATCCATATGTATAAGTTCTAAGACTCTCTTGCTTGAAATATCAGTTTTGGATTTAAAAGACTTTTTATGAAGTTTACCTAACGCACATGCATCACACATAAAGTCCTTTGAGTATTTAATCTTTCGTAAACCTCTCACTAAATGTTTTCTAGATAGTTTATGTAATAGTTTCATATTTATATGCCCAATCCTTCTATGCCACAGATATGCATCACTAGTTTTAGCTAGCAAACATGAATTTAAATCAACTGCACTAGAAGGTAAAGATAAAATACATACAAAACCTTTTCTTTTAGCAATAAACTTAATTTCATCTATACTTTTATCAATAATTTTGCATACATTATCTTCAAACACTACATAATATCTATTTTCAGTTAGTTTTATAACACTCAGCAAAATTAAATCCTAGGTTTTCGACATATAGTACATTTGAAATAACACAAGAGGGGGGTGAATTGTGTATTTTTAATATTTTCTGAAATATAATTGAAACTTTAAAACTCAAAAACAAGTCGAGACATTGTTTTCATAAAATCATTTTTATTCAAGGTTTCAATTACAATATACAATTCAATTCTCCTCAGAAATTAAAGATGCAATTATAACTCGATACCATTTATCATCTAAACAATTTCATAACTACAAATAGAGAAAAGTAATTTGCGGAATTTAAAACTTTTCGCCCTGTTTGAGATCTTTCTTTTTCTTTTTTTTCTTCTTCAGCAATTCTTTAGTGACGAATATCTTGTCTTTCTCTGCTTCACCGAATTTGCTTTCACTTGATACTTTAAATCTTTAGCGACATAAATTTAACATTTTCTACTTCACTAAATTTTCTTCTACTTGAGAGATTTTGCCCGAAGAGGTGTTTTTGATCTCTGAAAAAGATTTTTCTTTTGGTGTGTAGGGATAGTTTGATCCTTGAAAAGATTTTAGTTTTGTGTGTAAGGATGGTTTGATCAATGAGAATTCTATGCCTTTTATACTGTATCTTCATTTCATGCATATCCTTCACGTTTAACCACTACAAGTTTTCCACTTCTCCACGTCTTTTCTTTTTCCTTCATCGAAACACACACGTTCTAACCCACGTTTATTTTTCCAATTTTCTTTAATCATCAGTTCTGGATCTCTGAAAAATTTCCTGCAAAATAAACTTTCTTGTCCAAAAATTTTTCATCAATGTAATAAGAAGTCATTACTTTAATGTTAACTAAATGAGTAACATAAGTATATATATATAACTTAACGTTTCTAACTTAACGAGTTCCTCATGTGCCATTTCACGTGACAAGTACTATAGCTAACTCAATGAACTAAGTCCGTAGTGTTATGCTAACTCAACGAACCAGCTTAACCTTTCTTTTGGAAGGTTAAATGATAATTCATCAAAAACAGTTTAAGTTTCGGATAGTTACAAATGTAAGTCACCGAAAAACTCTTTATATTATAAAACTAGTGAGACACGTGTCAAGAGCTGAAAACATGACTTAAGTTACCTTTCGGATAGTTACAACTGTATGTCTCCGAAAAAGCTTTAACTCACCGATTCAGTAATAAACAAATGTTTTTATAATAAGAATTTTACCATGTGCAAAAATAACAACTTAAGTTTATAACTCTAACCTAACGTGTTGCCTTAGTGTTCAATATAGCAACTCAACACGTTTAGTTTTGTTAACTTAACGAGTTAAACATGTGCACCTCACGTGATACAATACAACATTCGTAACTTATAATTTCACCATGTGTATAGCACTAACTTAACGAGTTCGTCTCTTCTTTTACTCACTAACTTAACGAGTTATCACGTGACCTATTTTAACCTTTAAGACTTTAACTTAACGAGTTCTCACGTGAGCTCTATACAAACAAAACTCTAACTTAACGAGTTGTCTAAACGTGCACTGTTCATGATACAGAAGATATAACTTTAAAACATATCATACTTTTCAATAAAAACACACATTAACTTAACGTTTAGCTAAATGAGAAATTAATGCAACGAAACGACTAGTTATTAACTTCGGATCCAATATAGACAAGTATTTATATCAGTAAGCTTTTTCTGTATTAATTGATGATTTTAATTTCCTTTCACAAGCAATAGTAATTAAGCAAATATGATTATTTTCATTCAGCACACATCATCAAAACAAAAATACTCAACACTTCAAATATTCAGTGACATAAATAATACCTTTTTCTGCTTCACTGAATTTTCTTCCTCTTGAGAGATTTTGCCCGAAGAGGTGTTTTTGATCCCTGAAAAAGATTTTTCTTTTAGTGTGCAAGGATAGTTTGATCCTTGAAAAGATTTTCGTTGTGTGCATGGATGGTTTGATCAACGAGAATTCTTTGCCTTTTATACTATATCTTCATTTCATGCATATCCTTCACGTTTAACCACTACCAATTTTCCACTTCTCCACGTCTTTTCTTTTTCCTTCATCGAAACACACACGTTCTAACCCATGTTTATATTTCAAATTTTCTTTAATCATCAGTCCTAGATCTCTAAAAAATTTCCTGCAAAATAAACTTTCTCGTTCAAAAATTTTTCATGTGTAATAAGAAGTCGTTACTTTAATGTTAACTAAACGAGTAACACAAGTATATATATATAACTTAACGTTTCTAACTTAACGAGTTTCTCATGTGCCATTTCACGTGACAATTACTGTAGCTAACTCAACAAACTAAGTCTGTGGTGTTATGCTAACTCAACGAACAAGCTTAACCTTTCTTTCAGCAGGTTAAACGATAACTCACCGAAAACAGTTTAAGTTTCGGATAGTTACGAATGTAAGTCACCAAAAAACTCAAGTTTATAACGCTAACCTAATGCGTTGCCTTAGTGTTCAATATAGCAACTCAACGCATTTAGTTATGTTAACTTAACGAGTTAAACATGTGCACCTCACGTGATACAATACAGCATTCGTAACTTATAATTTCACCACGTGTATAACACTAACTTAACGAGTTCATCTCTTCTTTTACTCACTAACTTAACGAGTTATCACGTGACCTATTTTAACCTTAAGCCTCTAACTTAATGAGTTCTCACGTGAGATCTATACAAACAAAACTCTAACTTAACAAGTTGTCTAAACGTGCACTATTCATGATACAGAAGATATAACTTTAAAACATATCATGCTTTCAATAAAAACACACGTTAACTTAACGTTTAGCTAAATGAGAAATTAATGCAACGAAATGACTAGTTATTAACTTCAGATCCAATATAGACAAGTATTTATATCAGTAAGCTTTTTCTATATTAATTGATGATTTTAATTTCTTTTCACAAGCAATAGTAATTGAGAAAATATGATTATTTTCATTCAACACACATCATCAAAACAAAAATACTCAACACTAATATTCTTATTTTCCAATTTACAAACTTTAAGTTTTTGTAATAATGCATGATATGCAGATAATAATTCATCAAAGTTAAAATCTGAATAACTTTTAGGATCAGATATTACCTTAGACTCATCTGCCATGAAGCACACATGAGCAACGTCTTCTAACTCTTGTTCTCCTTCTAAATGTGAAGATTTTGATGATGATTCCTCAAATTCAAACTCTTCAGACGTGTCATCCCAAGTGACCTTCAAAGCCTTTTTCCTGTAAAACTTTTTCTAAGTTTTCTAAGTCATCTTCTTCTGATTTGTCCTACTTTGCTTTTCATTTTTCCTTATAAGACAATCTGGAGAAAGATGTCCAAGTTTCTTACAGTTGTAACATACATACTTTCTAGACGAAGAATTCTTGTCATTTAGTGATTTTGACATTGAGGGTTTGTCATTTCTGTTCCTTTGTTGTTTCCTAGCTTTCCATGCTTTCTTGAATTTCCTAGTCAGCAAAATCAAATCCTCGTTATAATCAATAGATATATTAGAATTTGAATTAATTTTGAAGGCTATTTCTTTCTTCATTTTTGGTTTGTTGTGACTCAATGATTCATTTAATTGAACTTCATAAGCTGTTAAGTTTCCTATAAGTTCATTCTTGGTATAAACATTTAAATATTGTGATTCCTCTATTGATGTTACTTTCTGAGACCATTTAGAACTTAGGGATCTGAGAATTTTCCTCACCAAATCCTTCTATTTAAAATTCTTTCCTAAGCATTTTAAAGAGTTTATGATCTCAAGAAATCTGGAAAACATCTCAGAAATACTTTCGTCTTCATGCTTCTTAAAGAGTTCAAACCTACGAATCAACATGTTTATTTTGGTCTCTTTAACTTGAGAAGTACCTTCATGTGAAACTTCTAATGCATGCCACACCTCATAAGCAGATTTATATGTCGACACTTTACTGAACTATTCATAACTCAATGCACAAAATAAAATATTTAAGCCCTTAGCATTTAGAGTTTCATTTTCTTTTTCAATAATTGTCTAAAAATTATAAGGGGTAGATAACGAAGTATATGGTTTAGAAATCATGAACCACAACTTATGATCTATACTTTGAAGAAAAATAGTCATCCTATATTTCTAATATTCAAAATGTATTCCATCAAATAAAGGAGGACGATTAAGATTTTGGCCTTCATATAAAGAAAAATTACCATTTCCAATAGCCATCTTACCTTAGATTTTTCAACCTATTTGATTTTAAACAGTCTAAAAACTTTAAAACAACTTGAGCCTTAAATCAAGAAAGTTAAATGTATGCTCAGATATTAATGTTTGTTTAAAAACAAGGAAGGTAGAATAAACAATGATATTAAATAAGTTGTTATCGATTTTATATCAAAGATTAATAACAAAGCTTTAATACCACTTGTAGGGTCGTATGGCTACACAAGAGGTGGGTGAATTGTGTTTTTCAATATTTTCGAATATAATTGAAACTTTAAAACTCAAAAACAAATCGAGACATTGTTTTCATAAAATCATTTTTATTCAAGGTTTCAATTACAATATACAATTCAATTCTCCTTAGAAATTGTAGATGCAATTATATCTTGATACCATGTATCATCTAAACAATTTCATAACTACAATCAAAGAAAACTAATTTGCAAAATTTAAAACATTTCTCTCTATTTGAGATCTTTCTTCTTCTTCTTCTTCTTCTTCTTCTTCTTCTTTCTTCTTCAGTAATTCTTCAGTGACGAATATCTTGTCTTTTTATGCTTCACTAAATTTGCTTTCTTCTGATACTTCAAATCTTCAGTGACGTAAATCTTACCTTTTTATGCTTCACTGAATTTTCTTCTACCTAAGAGCTTTTCCCCGAAGAGGTGTTTTTGATCCCTGAAATGATTTTTCATTTTGTGTGCAGGGATAATTTTATCAACGAGAATTCTATGCCTTTTATACTGTATCTTCACTTCATGCATATCCTCCACGTTTAATCACTACCAGTTTTCCACTTCTCCACGTCTTTTCTTTTTCCTTCATCGAAATACACACGTTTACATTTCCAATTTTCTTTAATCATTAGTCTTGGATCTCTAAAATTTTCCTGCAAAATAAACTTTCTCGTCCAAAATTTTTCATCAATATAATAAGAAGTTGTTACTTTAATGTTAACTAAACGAGTAACATAAGCATATATATATAACTTAACGAGTTCCTCATGTGCCAATTCACATGACTAGTATTGTAGCTAACTCAATGAGAAATTAAGTACTGTACGAACTAAGTACGTGGTGTTACAATAACTCAACGAACAATCTCCGTTGTGTTACAATAACTCAACAAACCAGTAATATACAAATGTTTTTATAATAAGAATTTTACCATGTGCAAAAAATAACAACTTAAGTTTATAACACTAACCTAATGCGTTACCTTAGTGTTCAATATAGCAACTCAATGTGTTTAGTTATGTTAACTTAACTAGTTAAACATGTGCACCTCACGTGATACAATATAACATTCGTAACTTATAATTTCTCCACATGTATAACACTAACTTAACGAGTTGTCTAAACTTTTACTCACTAACTTAACGAGTTCTCACGTAACCTATTTTAACCTTTAAGCCTCTAACTTAACGAGTTCTCATGTGACCTCTATACAAATAACACTCTAACTTAACAAGTTGTCTTAACGTGCACTATACATGGTACAGAAAATATAACTTTAAAATATATCATGCTTTTTAATAAAAACACACGTTAACTTAACGTTTAGTTAAATGAGAAATTAATGCAATGAAACGACTAGTTATTAACTTAGTATAATTTCAGATCCAATACAGACAAGTATTTATATCAATAAACTTTTTCTGTATTAATCTATGATTTTAATTTCTTTTCACAAGCAATAGTAATTGAGAAAATATGATTATTTTCATTTAGCACACATCATCAAAACAAAATACTCAACAATAACTGTCCGGTACATTAAACATAACTCTCCGAAATAATAGAAAATTCTGATACTAAAGAGTTTCACAGCCTATAATTTACCGATAGTTCATAAATGTACTAAATTAATGCTAATTTCCTGGAATTATGTAGATTCTTTCATTAAAGCATATAACAGTGCAATTATAACATAATGGCTTAATTTTCATATGATAAGCTAAAAATTATGTAATTAACCATCATTTAATCGTTAATATTATGCACTTTTTCATTCTAAACAATATTGAAATAGATGTAGAAATAGAAACAGCTACATTATCTTGGAACAGAAGAGGATCCCTGCATTTTAATTCATTAATGGTAATACACTTATATTTAGTATTGTTAACATACTACAAGTTTATAAGTTAAAAAAGAAAACAGACTACATTAAAATAGAATTAATAGCAAGAAGAATTATGCCTAAAAAGTTTGCTTGGACTTACACGTTTATTCCATTTGTTACTACTTTCAATCATGTTCTTAAATTGTGATTTTGTACTTTTAATGTTGTGTATTCTGCATTTATTTTTAGAAAAAGAAAAAAAAAACAAAATATCAATCTAGTTTGTTGGTATCTGTTCTAGGAAACCAACTGGCTTGCTTGTGAGCCACCAAAGGCATAGGAGCCTAGGTTCCACATAAGACACTGATTTAACAATTTATATTTTGTTGTTAAGTTTTATTTTGTTATATATTCTGCTTTTATTTGTGAATGAAAAGTTTTTCAGAATCAAAAGTCGGAAGATATTGAACGAGATACAAAAGAAGAAGGTATGTAATTGATTACTTATTCTGAATTTACATTTCAACTCAGTTCGTGGAGTTATTCATTAACTCAATGAATTAAGTTCGTTGAGTTAGGTGCTAAGTCAACAAAACAATATTTCTACCTACTAACAATTATTGTATTTACTGTAAAATCTTTTACATTGAGAACAATGCAAAATGTAGGTATGGGGGGAAGGTAATTTAATTAAAATCTAATTAATTTTGTTAATTAGAGGAATTAGAATGGTACTGCAAAAGTTCTGTGAAAATTTTTATAAATTTGCTGTAACTATCTGATAATTGAGACTGTCAAATTTTTAAGAACTGTAACTGCTTGAATGTTATATTTATAATCTTAAATGAGATGCTACAAAATTTTACTATTCATACAAATCTAGATATAGTATCTTACGTTTTTGCTGAATTTTATGAGTTCAACAGTTTCACGATTTTAAAAAAAAATCAGAATGCTTAACTAAAACTCAGTAAATTATCTGAAATTCTGAAAGAGCTGAAATGTTGATTTTTGGATTAAATGAGATGCATATGATCAAGGATATATTTAATTTGATTGATTAAACTTGTAGAATGATTTATGTGTAGATCTTATTAAACTCTAGAAAAAGTATGAGCATATTGATATGGATTCATGCTTTTAGTAAATAATAGAAGCAGGACTATATGAGATTTGTGTTTTATTGCATCTGTATTAATGAAACACGTATATATATACTATGAAAAAAAAAAGAGAAAGAAAAAGAGAGAACAAAAAAAAAAAAAAAAAAAACTTTGAAAGTTTATTGACTTGTTTGATCACAAGCCTTTTGTACTCGAGCAGATAGGTATGTAAGGATTGTTGACCTGAAAAAGGACTCTTTAAATTTGGCAACCTAAGATCCTAATCAAATCTGAGATTATTGATTGAAAGCTCAATACATGGGTACACTAGAAAGCTCTTGTATGATTCAAGCTTTTCAAATTTCTTTTCAAATATGCATATACTGTTCTGAAAAGATAAAAGTGTTTTGTGAAATACAAATATCTTTTGAATCGAGTATATTTTCTGTTATCTAAGATTGTTGAAGTATGAATCTAGAATATACTTTTGAAGTTGTTTATTTGAGATACAATTCATTATTCTACTTGTTTTAATTATATTGAATTGGATTGTGTTTTGATTCGTATGTAGTTGAAATTTATTCTGGAAATCATATTGGAAAATTCAGGATAATAGATGTTTGAAAAGAAAAAATGATAATATAATTAACACCATATGATGCTAATATATTTTGTATGTAATTTACATATGTTTTAAATATATTTGCAGGTTGAAGAGGAGAAAATAAAGTTAAAATAGATTACTGAAAAATACAGAATATCTATATAGTAATCTAATTTATTATTCTAAAGAAGAAGGAAATGAAGAATTAATTCTAGCACTTTAGAAAGACCAACTAGTTAGATCTTAGTTTGCTAAGGGACTAGCAAAATTTAAGTATGGGGGAAGTGTTTAGAATGAAAAAGTGCATAATATTAACAGTTAAATGATGGTTAATTACATAATATTTAGCTTATCATATAAGAATTAAGCCATTATGTTATAATTGCACTGTTATATGCTTTAATGAAAGAATCTACATAATTTCAAGGAATTAACGTTAATTTAGTACATTTCTGAATTGTCGATAAGTTGCAGGTTTTTAATTCTTAAGTATCCAAATTTTTTGTATTTCAGAGAGTTATATTGCATGTACCAGACAGTTAAGTTTTTAATGATAAAAGAATATTTTATTATTTCCTAAAGTACACGTGTTGAAACTTCAATGCATGACTAAAGTAGATTTTCGGTAAGTTATCTAATAACTGTTCGAAATGCATATGAGCATTAGATAGTTAAGGTTGTAAGTATCTAAAACATCTGAAGTCGTATAGTTAAGTTATCTGCATGTGTGTTTTTTTTTAATGTTTTAAATTATCACGTGTTTTCCATGTGCGTTTAATAATGAAAATCGAAGAGTTAGATAACTATTCAAGTTTTTATACGCATGGATAGATAATTGTTCGATTTTTATATGCATGGATAGATAACTGTTCGATTTTTATAAAATGACTAACGAACAGATAAGTTTTCTATGTTCAGTCATGTGTTTTATAGGTGCAAAAACTCGAAGACTTACAGATAAGTGTCCGAGTTTTTACAGGACTTAAAGGATAAGTGTTCGACTAAAACGAAGACTAATATGCCACTATAGCAGTTGCAAAAATAGGACATTTGAAGGAAAACCACGATTACATGTATCATGTAGGAATTTACTTGTGGAATGAAGAAGAAATCACCGTCGTTGATATAAATGAAGGAAATCCAATCGATCATCTAAGTAGAAGCAATTACTATAGAAAGAAATATAAAAAAAGAAGAGAAAGACGAAAAAAGGTATGTGTGTGTGTAGAGGTAGAGGACCATGCTAATTGCAGGTAGTATTAGAAGTTCCCTGAAGCTCCACACCACCACCAAAATCACCAACCATTGGAGGTCTGTGAGGATACTTTCCTGATGTCAGGTCGATATCGAGCCAAACATAGTGCTTGACAACCACTGTGAGGAGTGATCGTGTCGTGGGAAGGGAAGCCATTTTCACCAAGCACCGACTCATATCTCAAGAGATTGTAAAGCTTCTAACATTGGTTTCGGGTTGATGCTAGTATGCTGAAGAGGAGATCATCTTACAATTTTGGATTCGTGATTCTATAGGATTGTAAGTGATTATGTTTTCAATGGTGTAATCACGTCGCATGTAGTGACAGAAGTTTTTACTATCGATAGAGATTTTTACATTTCACCTTTCATTCATCTTCAAGAACATATCAAAACAAAAATACCAAAAACAACAAATTATCTGTGTTTACATTTAGTATTTAAGTGTTGTATTGTTTGTTTTCTATCGTAATTAATGTTATCATTGTCAGTATTGTGAATGTTTTATGTTTGTTTGATTCAGAAAATAGAAAATGGTTTTACAGTTTACTGAAATTGATTTGTCCCAGATACTTAAAGATTTTAATGGTTACTATTTGAAATGTCTGAATGTTAGTGTTGCTTAATGATAAATCTAATATTAACTAACATTAAAGAGCTTAATTGATGTTATTTACAATCTGTGGAACTGCCTAATGGTTGGCCAAATTCCTCTATAAATAGCAGTATTTAACTGGAAAGATAGGCTTGTGGAGTTAACTTAAGTCCATGAGGTTAGTTTGTTAAGTTAACTATAACTCCACGAACTAAGTCTGTTGTGTTAACTGTAACTCAACGGAGTGCTTAACTGAACACATATAAACTCCAATATAAAAATCGAAACAATACACAATTCTTACTCAATCTCTGTGGGATCGACCTGTACTTGCACACAAATACAATATACACTATGCACTTGTAGTTAAAATACAAATTGGAATTAATATCTAATTTTTGTGAAAGGTTGTTTATTTACTTCTAAAAGAAATTGTTGATATAAGCAAGTTTAAAAATAGAAGTTAACAAATTAATAGATAATAACTATTCAAGTTTTATGAGCAGTAAAACACATAACTATACGACAAACTAAAATAGTTATTGTCATATTTTAAGTTTGTCATAAAAATATAATAATATTAAGTTAACTGTTCAAGTTTCTCAAATGGATATGCGAAAAAGTCGAAGACTTAAGCAAACTATTCGAGTTTCTTAAAAGGATAAAATATAAGAATTTAAAACAGAAACTCAAATAGAAATCTAACTATTTGAGTTTGTAGAAAAGTAAAACATAACAATACGAAAAACTCAGATGGTTAGTTATCTATATGTGAGATAAGATAGCAGATATCAAGTGGAATACATAATTGTATGTTAAACGACCTGAATGAGTCTAACTTTTTATCAATATAAGTTTCAGAATATCTGCATTTGATTAAACTTACTAGTGTTTTTCTTTATTTGCTCCCTTTACATAAATGTATTAAAGAGAAACTATGGCGTACTTAATATTAGGTTGCCAAGCCCTAATAGGTTTGTCATTTAAGTTCAAATAGCTAACTTAAGTGGGTTGCTAAGCCCTAAATAGATTTGTCATTTAAGTTCAAAATTGCGTACTTAAACTAGGTTGCCAAGCGCCAAATATATTTGAATCTCTCTACCCCTTTTTTTAAAAAAAATTAAATACAGAAATAAGTAGTAGATTTAACAATTTAGACTTTTTGACTTTTATTTTATTCAATTTACAAAAGAAAATTCATAGAGATATACTTTCATGTAACTTAAAAGAATTCAATAATGAGTACACAAACTTAAGAAAATAAATGTGTTACATTATGTGTAAAGAATAGAAAATAACAAAGATTATATGCACAGATTACGGTAGAATTGTTATAACACTTGTAAAAGAAACTAAGCTTGAGTACATTGCCCCCTTTTTTTTGTATTATTATTATTATTATTTTTAATTTGATATATATATATATATTATGTATTATCTCCCATAATATCATCTTTTTACGTGATCACAATCTCTTACTTAGGAGAAAGATAACTAGTAACTCAATGATAAGTGAGAATAGGTAACCTTTTTTTAAAAAAAAAATAGAATTTTAATTACTTGTAAAATGAGTTTTCAGTCAGCACATCCCAAACCAGTTGGTTCAAGTGATTAGGGTTTAAGATCCCCCAACAGACTTAATTACTCAAGTAATTGCAGACAAACAATAGAACAAGACAGTAAATTGAATAAGAGGCAACCACAAGACTTAATTTTTCTAACAGTATGTTAATAACTTTCCTTTAATAAATGGTACATATTCTCTATGTATTTTCTAGTTAAAATCTCTATAATGGCGTATACATAAGTAACAAAAATATAGTTGGTACACATATTAAATTAAGTCAACTTTCCTTAAGTAACCTTTTTTGAATTTTTCCTTAAATAAATTGACTTCAATAAAAATCAAAATTTCATAAATTCTTAACTATTAGTAAACAATAATTCTAAAGCAGTTGTATTAAGTTCTTTTTTTAAAAAAATATAAAGAAATTAAATTCTAAATTTGTAACAAACCAAAATGTTATGTAATGAACAAGACAATTTAAACATCAAATAACCTATAGATACCAAGTTCTAATCGTAATTTTGAAAAGGTATTATCATCTAAGGGTTTTGTAAATAAATCTACTAATTGTTTTGTGGTTGGAATGAAATTTAATATTATTTTTCCTTTTATCACATTATCCTTTAGAAAATGATGTCGAACTTCTATATTTTTAGCTTGTGAATGTAAGATAGGATTTTTAGACAAACTTATTGTAGAACTACTATCATAGAAAATCTTAGTTGGTTCATAGGCTAAATTAAAATCTTTTAAAGTTTGTCTGATCCATAGGATTTGAGCATAGCAAAGTTTAGCAACTATATATTCAGCTTCCATTGTATAGACATTAGAAGATCCATAGGACAAATCAGAAGAAGATAACTCAGAAAAATTAGAAAAAGTTTTACAAGAAAAAGGCTTTGAAGGTCACTTGGGATGATACGTCTGAAGAGTCTGAATTTGAGGAATTAGCATCAAAATCTTCACATTCAGAAGGAGAACAAGAGTTAGAAGACATTGCTCATGTGTGCTTCATGGCAGATGAGTCTGAGGTAATATCTGATCCTGAAAGTCATTCAGATTTCAACTTTGATGAATTATTATGTGCTTATCATGCATTATTACAAAAACTTAAAGTATGTAAACTGGAAAATAAGAATATTAGAAAATCTTCATCCATTATGGAAGAAGAAAATTGTTTCCTGTCTACTACTTTAGAAAAGTTTAAATGTGATAATGAAAATCATGCTAGAGATTTGCAAAAATTTAGATTTAATGAATGTATCTTGCATGAACAAATACAGAATATGAATGTTGAAAAGTTAAAGATAGAATCTAAAAATGAAATGTTGAGAAACAATGTAAATGAACTTGAATTAGAGATAGATAAATTAAAACTAGAGAGCAAGATTTAAATTCTACCATTGAGAAATGGAATTTAAGTCAAACTAAGTTAGACAAACTAACTAGTACCCCTGCGGTGTCTTATAAATTTGGCTCAGGATTTGATTATCCTAAATATCCTGAATCTCAAGCCAATAAAGGATTTATTAGTTGTAGTTCAAGTAAATCTAAGACTAAAATTTTTTTTATTATGAAACAAGGTAATAAATATGTAGAAGTAGGTACTTCAAGGGATGAATCATGTAGTAATAATATAAATCAATGTGATTTGTCAAATTGTACTTCTAACATGACTATAAATGTTTCTAAAAATCTTGTTTCATGTTCTAGAAATTCAGTTTCTAATGTTTCTAAAATTTCAAACAATTGTAGTAAACTGAAAATTCAGAAACCTGAGCATGTAATTCAATACACTGGTATTAGACCAATTACTCATTTTGCATGTGATAAAACTAAAAATTCTTGTGTAGAAAAAGATTTTGTATGTACGGAAAATGTTAATACAAGTACAAAATCTTGGTATGAACTTACTGAAATGTATAAGCATGACCAAAATAAATTAACATCTGATAAAAATCTGTTTGGTCTTAATTAAAGAATGATTGTAAAAGCAATAATGCTATATGTGAGTATGAAGCTAATGATAAATCAATAGTACTTACAACTAATAAGAATATAAATGATAATGTTAAACTATTTTTAAACAAAAAGAAGAAATATGCGTTTAATGAACTTGGTCCTCAACAACATTAGGTACCAAGAAAAAGTTTTTCTTAATTTGTGTTGAATAAGGAAACAACATCAAAATGGATCTTGGACAGTGGAGCGTCAAGTCACATGATCGGACAAAAAGTCTATTACAAAATTTTACAAATACCATGAAAGGAAGTGTAACATTTGGAAACAAAAGCAAAGATAAAATCATAGGTATGGGCAATGTTCAAATAACTCCTACTTGTGTTATTTCGAATGTACTATATGTAGAAAACCTAGGATTTAATTTGCTGAGTGTCATAAAACTAACTAAAAATGGATATTATGTAGTGTTTGAAGATAATGTATGCAAAATAATTGATAAAAATACAGATGAAATTAAGTTTATTGCTAAAAGAAAAGGTTCTGTATGTATTTTATCTTTACCTTCTGGTGCAGTTGATTTAAATTCATGTTAGCTAGTTGAAACTAGTGACGCATATCTATGGCATAGAAGGATTAGGCATATAAATATGAAACTATTACATAAACTATCTAGAAAACATTTAGTGAGAGGTTTACCAAAGATTAAATACTCAAAGGACTTTATGTGTGATGCATGTGAGTTAGGTAAACTTCATAAAAACTCTTTTAAATTCAAAACTGATATTTCAAGCAAGAGAGTCTTAGAACTTATACATATGGATCTATTTGGACCAACAAGAATCAAGAGTCTTGGTGGTAAACAGTATGTATTTGTTTTAGTAGATGACTTCTCTAGATACACTTGGGTATATTTTTTAGCATCTAAGACAGAAGTTTTTGAAAAATTTAAAATGTTTTGCAACTTTGTTCAAAATGAGTAGAGTGTCTCTATTCAAAAACTTAGGAGTGATCATGGAACTGAATTTGATAATGATCAAATGGATAACTATTGTAATGAGCATGGCATTGATCACAGATTTTCTTTTCCAAGAGCACCGTGTCAAAATGGTGTTGTTGAGAGAAAGAATAGATCACTTCAAGAAATGGCTAGAACTATGTTGAATGAACATAAGTTACCTCAAAATCTTTGGGCTAAAGTAGTAAATACAGCTTGTTATGTTATTAACAGAAGTCATTTAAGACCTCATGTTAATAAAACTCTTTTTGAAATTATGTTTAATAGGGTTCCAAAAATTTCCTATATGAAACCATTTGGCTGCAAGTGTTTTATTCTTAATACTAAGGATAAAAGGGATAAATTTCAAGCCAAATCGGATGAAGGAATTTTTGTAGGTTACTCTACTAGAAGTAAAGCCTATAGAGTATATAACAAGACTTCTAGGACTATTGAAGAAACCCTCCATGTAAGCTTCAATGAAAATTCTCTTAGAGAATCTCAATCCAAAGCTGATAATGATGATATGATCAATTTTCCAAATGAGTTAGAGATCAATAGAGAGATTGATGATTTATCTGAAAAATCAAAAATATGAACTTAAATGATCAAACTAATGATGAAAGTGATGGACTTTCAAATGTTGATGAGAATATTGAGGAAAATCAGAGAAATTGGCGTTATTCTTGATCACATCCCATTACTCAAGTCATTGGTAATATTAATGAGGGAGTTAAAACTAGAGCTTCAGTAAATTTAAATAGTATGTGTATGTTTGTTTCTATGGTGGAACCAAGGAATATACAAGAAGCATTATCTGATGGAAATTGGATAGTGGCAATGCAAGAAGAACTAAATCAATTCATCAGAAATGATGTATGGGAATTAGTCTCTCCACTAGAAAATCAGTCCATAATAGGTACAAAGTAGATCTTTAGAAACAAAACTAACGAAACTGGTCAAGTTATAAGGAATAAAGTTAGATTAGTTGCACAAGGGTATACACAGGAAAAAGGATTAGATTATGATGAAACATTTGCTCTTGTGGCTAGGTTAGAAAGTATTAGAATATTATTGGTCTATGCTTGTTATATGGATTTTAAACTATATCAAATGGATGTAAAGAGTGCATTTCTAAATGGTTTAATTAATGAAGAAGTCTATGTAAAACAACCACTTGGATTTGAAGATATTAAAAATCCTGACTTTGTGTATAAATTGAAGAAAGCCTTATATGGTTTGAAGCAAGCACCTAGATCATGGTATGAAAGATTGTCTACTTTTTTAATAGAAAAAGGCTATATCATGGGAAAAGTGGATCATACTCTATTTATTAAGAGAGATGGTAAAGATCAGATTGTTGTTCAAATATACGTGGATGATATAATCTTTGGAGCAACCTCTGATAAGTTGATAGAAATATTCTCTGAAGAGATGACTAATCAGTTTGAAATGAGTATGATAGGAGAACTTTCATATTTTCTAGGACTTCAAATTAAACAAATGGATAAAGGTATATTTTTAAATCAGGAAAAATATGTAGATGAAATGCTTAAGAAATTTAATTTTAATGATACAAGGATTCGAGGAACTCCTATGAGTACTACTTTAAAGTTAGATATTAATGACATAGGAAAATCTATAGATCAAAGAAAATACAGAAGTATGATTGGTTCTTTACTTTATTTGACTGCTAGTAGACTTGATATTATGTTTGTTGTGTTTGTTTGTGCTAGATTTCAATCTAATCCTAAAGAATCACACTTAATAGCAGTTAAAAGAATATTTAGATATATACAAGGAACTAAAAATTTCAGACTGTATTATTCTAAGGATAGTTCAATAGATCTTATAGGATATACTGATGCTGATTATGTAGGATCTAAATCTGATAGAAAGAGTACCAGTGGCACATGTCAATTATTGAGAAATAATTTGGTGTCATGGTTTAGTAAAAAGCAAAACTGTGTAGCACTTTCTACTACAGAAGCTGAATATGTTGCTGCTGCACTGTGTTGCACTCAGATTCTATGGATAAGGCAAACTTTAGAAGATTTTGGATTATCTTATGATACAACTAAGATTTACTGTGATAGTAGTTCTGCAATAAATCTTTCCAAATATCCTGTATTACATTCAAGAGCAAAGCATATAGAGGTTAGACATCATTTTCTAAGAGATAACGTAATTAAAGGAAAAATTAAATTAGAATTTGTGTCTAGTAAAAATCAATTAGCTGATATATTTACAAAACCTCTAGACGAAAATACATTCTGCAACATTAGATTAAATTTAGGTATTTGTAGGCTATGTGATGTGTAAAATGCTTAAACTCCACATAAAAAGATAAATATTATTGATGATGTTGTTCACCTCATAGATATTATAGACTTATTATAAATATCTAAAATAATATCTAAACTGCTGCTTAAGATACTATGTATTTATTGTAAAATCATAGTAGTATCTTATTGATTTTAAGTAATTTATCAATTTTAATGGTTTTTATGATTTTAAGTGGAAATGTAAATGAAAAACATTAAATACTTTTGACATTCTGAAATTTTGATTAAATGTTTTCTTTGAATCAAGGAAAATGCATATGATCATGTATAAATTTGACTTAATTGATTAAACTTGTAGAATAAGTTATATGTAACTCATCTTAAACTATTAATCAAAAGTATAAGCTTATTGAAACTGATTCATATTCTCAGTACAATCATAGAAGTAAAAATTGTATGAGATTTGTATTTTATTGCATCTGTATTAATGGAATACATATATACTGTGCTTAAAATGAAAAGTGCTTACAAAGTGAAAATCTTTGAGAGTTTATTGATCAGTTTGATCACAAGCCTTTTGTACTTGAGCAGATAGGTATGTAAAGATTATTGTCCTAAAAAAGGATTCTTTAAATCTGGCAACCTAAGGTCCTGATCAGATCTGGGATTGTTGACTAGAAGCTCATTACACGGGTACATTAGAAAGCTCTTGTATGATTCAAGCTTTTCAAACTAACTTTTAAAGAAAATTATCAATATTTACTATTTTGAAAAGAAAAAGTTGTTTCATTAATTACAGATATCTTTGTATCGCATATAGTTTATACCAATATGACTACTGATTTATTGAATCAACATTAGTACTTTTGGAAACGTTTATTTGAGATACATTCTTTTATTCTCCTTGAATTAATCGCATTGAGTTCAAAGTTGTGTTTTGATTCATATACAGTAGGAATTGATTCTGAAAATCATTTTTGATGATCTCAGGATAATAGAAGTTTCTGAAAAGAAAATTTAAAATTATAGTTATACTTAACATCTATTGTCACTACAAGTATATTTTGTATTTTGATTGAATATATTTGAAGTATATTTGTAGGGGGAGCATTAACAATGTCGAAAACAGATTAATATAATTTAGAATACAAATCTTAGTTAATCTGAATTACTGTCCTCTTAAAATCTTGATGAAATAATTTAAAAAGACAAATAAACTATTTTAGATTCAAAGGAAAAAATGTTCAAATAGTTTACAATGTTCTCAAGATAATGTTAAGTTTAGCATGTGTGTTGTTTTCGGAACGTTTCAATTGGAAGCATTCGAAAATTGTTTAAGTATACTAACTAGACGTTATGTTAGATAAGGTAACGTGTAAAACTGCCTCTAGACAGCGTTTTACTCGGTAGGTTAATTAACTCAACGAGTTATACTTGAATATTTCAGGTACCTTGATTGAATAAGCTTTATTCAATATTTATTTAATTTCTAAACCCGACTTCGCTTCACGTTGAGTTATACGCCTAAAAACCCTATTTAAACACTTATTACACGGGCACTTAGGTTATTTGTAAACTTTGTCAAGAAAATCTTTCCCGCTTGTTGCTGTTACAACCTGCGACGATGCTCTCCAAGTTCTACAAAGGTCGTGGTAGAGGAAAAGGCAAAAGCAGAAGAGATGCAAAAGGAAAAGAAATAGAGAATGATGAAGTTCCACGTACTTGGTTCAAGAAAATACTTCGAGTGGATAGAAGGTTAGCTGAAATTTATAAAGATTACTTCTTTCCTAAAGGTATACTAAATGAAGTTAGACAAGAACTCCAAAATACTGATGCAAATATTACATACATGGGTATTAGTAGTAAATTTGATAGAGAATACAGAATGAAATGTGCTGAAATTGCATTTTTGGAATAGCATGCAAAATATTTGGAAAAAGGTGTAGGTTCATCAAATAGAACTCCTCAAACTCCTACAAACGGTACAAGACTACATGCATTTGAGGAAGAGCATGAATCAACTATCCCTACTACTTTATATTCAACACAAGTAGAATCAGATATTGCTGTAGACAAAACAAAAGTTGACAGTCTTCGAAAGGCCGTTGCAATAGAAAGTGCCTTAGAAGAATTAAAGCAAAAAGCTTTTATGGAGCAATTTGAAAAGAAAACAGTAATACTTGAAAAGGAGAAACAAAAATGTTATAGAAGAAGGAAAGTCAAAAAAATTATGTCTAAGGAAACAAAGTTAATTGAAAAAGGAAAGTCAGATGAAACTTTATTTCCAAAGGAAAATGTATGTCTAGACATTGTACCTTATTGTGCATCTGATAAACTCATCAGTTCTAAGCATATTGAAACTGATGAAGATAATGAGACTTTATTTTTTCTTGCTAGAAAGCTTGAGATGAAATACAAGTCAAATATGAGCTCAAGTTTTTCTATTAGTACAAGTCCTGATGATGTAGAAATTAACAAATCAGAGCATCAGGCACTTGACATTGAACAAGTTATTGCAGATATAATTGACAATGTTGAAGCAGTAACTAGTTCACAAGCTGAATTGTCTGGAGTAGTAGATATTGAAATTGTTAAGACTCCAGAAGAGCTAAAAGTTAACCAGCCTTCTATGGAATCTATAGAAGCAGAGTTTGAGAATTCATAGCATGAATCAATGGAATTATCTGTTGAACAAAATGAACAATTACAGACAGATACACCAGCTGTAGAATTTGTGGAAAAATTGAACTCTGAACATTCTATAGAGATTGTACAGATGAATGTTGAGCATATTGACAATGTTCCTAATACTGTTGAAGCTAAAGAATCAAGCTTACCTGAGTAGCTTCAAGATAATATTTTGGAAGAAGAACAACATGACATTCATTTTGAAGAAGAGGTTCCTGAAGATGAATTAAACTCTGAATCACGACTTCAGGTATTACCTTCTTTGTGTACAATATTAAAAATTCAAGGTAATGCAATTCATTTTAGATCTGAAGAAGCATTGCAGAAATACAATAATCTGATTACATGTTAGATTCTGTATGCTCGTCTAATAAAATTCAGAAATTTGATGGAAATAAGAGATCTGTTTAAGTTTCAATGCCTCATTAAATTCTTACCAGTAGGAACGAAATGGAAGCAATACACAAAGCTTATTGCAGCTTTTTATAGCAATCTGGTCAAAAATGGAAATTTTCTGAAAACTCAAATAAATGAACAGGAGTTTCTATTGTCTCCTAAGTTAATTTTTGAAGTTTTAGGATTAAAGAATGAAGGTGTTGTTGTTACCAACAGATTTGACATGATAAGACAACTGGAATGGAATATTAAGTCTTTATCAAAAATTCCAGATGTATATTCTGAAATGAGATTAATGGAAAATCTCAATGTAGAGGCAAGGTTTATTGCAAATATATTGCATGCAAATTTATTTTAGAGAGTTGGACACAATTTGGAAGTCAGCAGAAGCTGTTTATATGCAACTTATGGCCTACTGAATAGAATTCAAATAAATTGGTTTGAGAAGAATATGGAAATTAGAGAAGAATATAGAAACTTACAGTATTTCTAGCATAGACAGAAAGAGAAGTATTCAAAGGGGGAAGAAAAACTCAGCACACAGATAGGCGGAGAAGACAACACAAAGTCAGGGGGAGGAATCTCACCACTATAGTATATTCAATGTAAATCCTTGTTTTTACTTAGTTTCTATGTGACTGAATGTATAGAAATAATCTAGGGAGTGAAATACATGTAAATAAATGTAAAGGATTTTGTCATTATCAAAAAGGGGGAGATTGTTAGGACCTAAGTATTTTGATAATGCAAAAACCTATGTGAGGAAATATATTGTATTTCACTAATAAGTTAGTGCAGCAAAATATTAGAAGGCAGACAAACAGTTGTAGTTAATTCCAAAATGTGTTGCTATAGAGCTACAGAAAATTGGACAGTTCCAGGCTTATGTATCTGAAAGAAAGTTAATCTTCGATGAGTTATAGAATTAAGTATCTGAAGAGTTAATTTAAAGCAGCAGCAGCATTGTTAGACAGTTAGAAGAATAACTATCTGAAATCATAAAGCCTTCAGAGAGTTGTGTAAGGCAGTTGGTTGAATGATCGGAAAGTTAAGGAGTTAACTATCTGAAAGCTCAAGGAGAATTGAAAAGTTAGAAAGACTAACTATCTAAAACTTAAGTCATTCAATTAACCACGTGTAGAAATCCAGAACAGTAGCTTAAAAGACTTTTCGGAGAGTTAGAAAGCTAACTATTCGAAATTTGAAGAATTTCGGTGAGTTACAGGTATAATTATCCAAAACTTAAGTTATCTTATTACGCACGTGCAAAATTAAATAGACACCAGTCAAAAGCTTAAAAGAAAAATTGGAGAGTTACTGTAGTTAACTATCCGAAAGTGAAGAGTTTTTTAGTAAGTTAAAACTACAAGTCTTCGAACACTTGACACCTCATGTGAGCAACTTAAAATCCTCACGTGACACAGACAACAGGATGTAAGTAAAGGTTCAGTAAGTTATAGACACTTTTCAGTGAGTTATTCATATAACCATCTGAAAATCAAAGGAAATCGGAAGGTTACTTACTAAACATCAGACAGAATGATAACTTACCATATTTAGGTCTGATTATTTAACAAGTACTACAAAATACATCTGTTGGAAGAAAAATATGATCGTTATACCTTTTGGTATAAATATGAGAAGTTTAAGAGAAGATCACATAGAGATAATGATCATACAATATACAGTGAACTACACATAATTCCAGATATACTCTCAACTCTACAAATAGTCAAGTATACTCTTAAAGATTCACTACAGAAAAGCTTCGTGTGCCAAAACTCTGATAGAAAAATTCAAAGCTGTTGGTTCATGAGTTTCAACCTAAAAACTCATTGTTGGTTGAGAGCTTCAACCTAAAAGCTTGAGAAAGAAAGGTTGGTTATTGAGCTTATTCTTGAAAGCTCTAAGTGTTAGTTCTTGCTTCAACTTGAAAGCAAGTGTTGTAAGTATTTGAATACTTAGTGAAGCCCAAGTATATCTTGGGGGTGGACTAGCCAAGTTGGTGAACAACCTAAAAATTGTAGTGTGTTAATTTCTTCTTACTGCTTTGCTTACATTTAATTCATATCATCTCACTATTTTGTTGAATCATTCGATTCTAAGTGAAAAGAATTAAAAAGTACACACCTTCATCATTCACCCCCCCTCTAGTGAGTCTATCGATCCTAACATGGTTTTCAAGGGGTGGAACTAGATCCCATACCTCATTTCTTATAAATTGATTTAGCTCATCTTGCATAGCTAAATACCAAAATTCATATTCTAAGGCATCTTCAATTTTCTTAGGTTTTAGTAATGAAACAAATGAATAAGCACCACAAATGTTGAGTACTGATGACCTAGTCCTAACTCCTTGATTAAAATCGTCTATTATTTGATCAATAGGATGATGTAGGATCGTATGGCTACACAAGAGGGGGGTGAATTGTGTATTTTTAATATTTTCTAAAATATAATTGAAACTTTAAAACTCAAAAACAAGTCGAGACATTGTTTTCATAAAATCATTTTTATTCAAGGTTTCAATTACAATATACAATTCAGTTCTCCTCAGAAATTGTAGATGCAATTATATTTCGATACCATGTATCATCTAAACAATTTCATAACTACAAACAAAGAAAACTAATTTGCAGAATTTAAAACTTTTCTCCCTGTTTGAGATCTTTCTTCTTCTTCTTTTTCTTCTTCAGCAATTCTTCAATGACGAATATCTTGTCTTTTCATGCTTCACCGAATTTGCTTTCTTCTGATACTTCAAATCTTCAGTGACGAAAATCTTACCTTTTTATGCTTCACTGAACTTTCTTCCACTTGAGAGATTTTTCTCGAAGAGGTGTTTTTCATCCCTGAAAAAGATTTTTCTTTTGGTGTGCAAGGATGGTTTGATCCTTGAAAAGATTTTTCGTTTTGTGTGTAAGGATAAATTGATCAACGAGAATTATATGCCTTTTATACTGTAACTTCATTTCATGCATATCCTTCACATTTAACCACTACCAGTTTTCCACTTCTCCACGTCTTTTCTTTTTCCTTCATCGAAACACACACGTTCTAACCCACGTTTATATTTCGAATTTCCTTTAATCATCAGTCTTGGATCTCTGAAAAATTTCCTGAAAATAAACTTTCTCGTCCAAAAATTTTTCATCAGTGTAATAAGAAGTCGTTACTGTAATGTTAACTAAACGAGTAACACAAGTATATATATATAACTTAACGTTTCTAACTTAACAAGTTCACCATGTGCTATTTCACGTGACAAGTACTGTAGCTAACTCAACAAACTAAGTCCGTGGTGTTATGCTATCTCAACGAACCATCTCCGTTGTGTTATGATAACTCAACGAACCAGTAATAAACAAATGTTTTTATAATCAGAATTTTACCACGTGCAAAAATAACAACTTAAGTTTATAACGCTAACCTAACGCGTTGCCTTAGTGTTCAATATAGCAACTCAATGCGTTTAGTTATGTTAACTTAACGAGTTAAACATGTGCACCTCACGTGATACAATACAACATTCGTAACTTATAATTTCACCACGTGTATAACACTAACTTAACGAGTTCATCTCTTCTTTTACTCACTAACTTAATGAGTTATCACGTGACCTATTTTAACCTTTAAGCCTCTAACTTAATGAGTTCTCATGTGACCTCTATATAAACAAAACTCTAACTTAACGAGTTCTCACGTGACCTCTATATAAACAAAACTCTAACTTAACGAGTTGTCTAAACGTGCACTGTTCATGATACAGAAGATATAACATTAAAACATATCATGCTTTTCAATAAAAACACACGTTAACTTAACATTTAGCTAAATGAGGAATTAATGCAATGAAATGACTAGTTATTAACTTCAAATCCAATACAGACAAGTATTTATATTAGTAAGTTTTTTCTGTATTAATTGATGATTTTAATTTCTTTTCACAAGCAATAGTAATTGAGTAAATATGATTATTTTCATTCAGCACACATCATCAAAACAAAAATACTCAACAGATGAGATGAAACATAACACCAATTTCTATGTTATTCCACATTTTCTATAGGTATGACATTATTTTCTTCTAATTCTTCATCATTTAAGTTTATATTTCTCATTCTGTCAGATAATCTCTCAATTTCTTTGTCAACATCATTTGGTACCATTTCTAGGAGAATTTCTGAATCAAAGTTTGCAACATGTCTAAAATCCAAATGAGAATTTTCATGAAATTTCACATGTAGGGTTTCCTCAATGGTTTTTGTTGATTTATTATATACTCTATATGTCTTACTTCTATTGGAATAACCAACAAAAATACCATCATCTGATTTGGCTCTAAATTTGTCTCTACGTTCCTTAGTGTTTAAAATAAAACACTTGCAGCCAAAGGGTTTTAAATAACTTATTTTGGAAATTCTATTATACCATATCTCATAAGGAGTTTTATCCAAAATTGGTTTTAGATGTACTTTATTTATAACATAACATGTTGTATGAATTACTTCTGCCTAGAGAGATAGGAGTAACTTATTTTCATTTAACATGGTTCTAAACATTTCCTAAAGTGATCTGTTTTTACATTCTACTATCCCATTTTATGAATGAGCTCTTGGAAATGAGTACCTATGATCTATGTCTAATTCTTTACAAAAGGTGTCCATTTGATCATTATCAAATTCTATACCATGATCACTCCTAAGTTTTTGAATTTTAACATTTTGCTCATTCTGAACTTTATTACAGAATATCTTAAATATTTCAAAAACTTCAGTTTTATTAGCTAGAAAATAAACCCAAGTAAACCTAGAATAGTCATCAACTAGTACAAAAGCATAATGTTTACCTCCTAGACTAGTTGTCCTAATAGCTCCATATAAATCCATATGTATTAGTTCTAATACTCTTTTCTTGTTATTTCATTTAAACTTTTAAAGGATGTTTTATGTAGTTTACCTAGTTGACATGCATCACACATAAACTCTTTTGAGTACTTAATACTAGGTAAACCTCTAACTAAATTCTTTTTAGATAGCTTTTGCGATAATTTTAAGTTTGAGTGTCCTAGCCTTCTATGCCATAAAATAACTTCATCCAATTTTTCAATTAAGCAAGCATTGACTTTAATAATATCAGAAGGCAAATTCAGAATACAAATGGATCATTTCTTATATGTAGTGAATAAAATTTCATTTGTAGACATGTCCATAATTTTATTGGAATTTTTTTCAAAAATTACTCTATAAAACTTCATTAAGACAAAAACACTCAATAAATTAAAACCTAAGTTTTCCACTAATAAGACTTCATTAACTCAATGGAGTACTGTAGTTAAGACCGCGGATAAAATAGTAATAGTTGGTTCGGGAAATGACCCAATTACCCGCCTAAACTTAGGGCTTATTTAAACTAAAACCTAGGGTTTTGGGGCATTATCCAGCAAATCATTTAGAATCTAGAATAGTAGAAATCAAAGCGATTTCGTGCTATTGTGTAACTCCACGATGAGGAAGATGAAGCCTGAATTCTAGGAAGAGGCAGTGGACACCGCACAATTTCTAAAGGAATCTGAAGAATGGCATACGAGGTAGAAGATCAGAAATACAACAAGAGAGAAAGAGCTACAAAAGGTAGAATCAGAACTCTTTAACTTGAGAAAAATTTTGGTTGAGTTAGAAATACAGATACCACAGATAATGGAGACACGAATTAGAGTGGCAACTAAAATTACAGTAAGTAAAGAAAGAAAGATACAGCCAAACAATGAAGTAGCCCTAGAATTAATCCAACGTAAGTCCCGACTCTAGTTCAAAAGACGAAACTGTAGATGAGCTAGATGGGCTATCTGGGAGCAAGAAAGGAAAGTAAATGAAGAAGAGGCAACTGAAGAACAGGAGGAACCAACTACTGAAAGACCTGTTCCTAAGGAACAACAATCAGGACCTCCAGTTCAGTCAACAGAACCATTGCCACGAGTTGCATTTGCTTGGTCGAGAACTGAAGAAGAAGAGAAAGAATTTGCTAGCTTGGTCAAGATAGCAAGAGACCAAGGTGATACTCACGAGATAGCTGTGGCTAAGGCACATATTTTATATGATGCCATTAAGAAAAAAGGGTCAAAGAAAGGATAAGGGCCCAATACTAAATAAAAGTTGAACAATATCAGGCAGCGACTAAATCAAGTGCTGTAGGAGAGACTGGTCCTTCGAGACCAGTAGTTATAAAAAAGTGAAACAGGAAGAGCTAGTACTTGTGGCTCGAAGGCCTGCAAAGCCTACTTTTGTAGATTTAATTTCAGAAGATGAAGAGGAAGAACAGGCACAACTAATCAGAAAAAAGAAAGGAAAAGAAAAAGTGCCTGAATATGAGGAAATTAAATCTAAAGTACCAATTTTTACAGGGCCTGTGGAGCAGATATTTATTAACCTGCTATCCGATTCTAAGGAGGAGCAGGAGGAGCTGTAGTAGCAGGAGCAAAGAAAAGAAGAAAATCAGGTTGAAATTAGTTTGCAGCCTATACAAGAAGAAACAGAAATTAGGGCAGAAACTGAATTGCCCATGACTCCATCCCAATCTGTTATAGAACTAGAAAGAACAGTAACAGAACAAATTGGTAGTCAGGAGGAAAAAGAAAGAGTAGAAAATGAAGAGGCTGAAAGAAGCCATTTGGACAAAAATAATTTTACAGATTCCACTAAAGAACAAGAAACTCTTCAGCAATTTATGGAGAGAATTCAAGATAGAGTGGAGAGTTCTGCCGGCTCACCACCACAAACAGAAACAGAAATTCAGGAATCTATAGAAAATATTCAAATGCAGCCTATATAAGAGGAAGAGCAAGAGCAAACCCTCTGGAGCAACAAAGTCACCTTCCTAACCCGACTGAAACAACAATTTTGAATGAAGTACATTTTTGTAGTTAGGAAGCTTATACCAAATACCAAGAAATAAGGGGTTACGACATTATTTACAGTAGACTAGTAAATTGGGATGGAATGCAAGAAATCAAAAATTTATTTGAATTCCAAGGTCTACTACAATTCATTTCTCAAGAAAGAGGGCATGCAGTATATGAGAATTTAGTGCCCTGTTTTTATGCAAATTTAAGAGAAGGAGAAAGAGGATTAATTTCCAACATGGAGGAAGCTGATGTACAGATAACACCAGAGCTTCTCCACAACATTTTTGGTTTAAAGAATGAATGAATAACAATTTTGGAAGATACAACTATAGTTGAATGGACTGAATAGCAAATTAAGGATTGTTTAGCTATCAATCCTGGTGTGCCATTATTAAACAGATTGAAGCATTTAAATAGTAAAGCACACCTAGTAGCTAACATTCTGATTAAGAATGTTTATCAACGACAAGGCCATGACATAGAATTAAGTCAATTTGTCAAATGGGCCACATATGCAGTTGTAAATAAGATCCAAATAAATTGGTCTGTAGTTTTTATCTCCAAGCTGAAAATAGTGAAGAAGAAATTATTTTATGGAGATTTGATTCCACTGCTAATGGTGGACTATATTGATTTCATGAAATGGACATCAAAAAGGATCAGATCTAGAATCATTTTAGTGAAAGAATACAGAAATTTTGTAGTTGCAGAACTAGTTGTACCTTCTAGAGGAATTATAGGAGCAGTAGAGAGGTTTAATCAATTAGAGCTTCAATTAGAAAAACTCCAAAAGGAAGTAGATGAACTTAGGCATAGAGATTAAATTGTATTGTTCATCTACTTGTGTAAAATTGTATGAAATTGTATGATGTACTTGTACTGTAATTGATTCATATTAATGAATATAATTTTTTCAAATGCAATTTTCATACGTGTTTTGGATGTGAAATGAATGGAATTTATTGAAGATTATGTAATTCGTGGAACTTTAAGAATGAATATGTAACAGATTTACAATTTGCTGAATGACAGGATAACTGCTTAAAAATTTCTGCATGTTATAAGGTAAAATGTAAATTCTACATAACATAAAATGACCTACAAGTTAAATCTTTATATAATGTTCAGATTTAAATGAATTTTAATAAGAATGATGCATTAATGAAAAGATTTAACTTTATTTCAGTTAGCAGAATGAAAAAAAAATGAAAAAGAAAAAAGAACAGAGAGGAACTTACGAGAGTAAAACTTAGAAGTTGCCAAGTGTTAACTCAACGAAGTAAGTCCGTTGAGTTAAACGTAACTCCACGAGGTTAGTAATATAATATAAGATCACTCCGTTGAGTTATCTGTAACTCAACAAAGTTAGTCCGTGGAGTTAGCAACAGTAACCGACTATATTCTGTTGAGTTATCTGTAACTCAGCGAGGTTAGTTCGTGGATTAAGCAGAACGGTTATTCTTTTAACCACGAATGAAACTTCGTCGATTTAGCGATTACTAAAATTTGAAATTAGTAGTGGTACACGTACCCATAAAAACAGGAACCACAATGCACATTGCAAGCCATGTTCTTGCAACGAGATTTATTCACTTTATGGATGTGAAGTATATATATAAAACAGAATATTATTTACAAGTTACCAACACTTTTAAAAGAAAGGAGAATGTGTTGGAGGAACTGGAAGGAGAAGAAGTTGATTCAACTTCATCCGACAACAAATATTTACTAAATGGAAATCTTCAGACTGGAATGTAATTAATCTTCTGCTATTTATTTATGAGCACATGGACTCATTCTCTAAGCACTAAATGATTAGTAAAAACACCTACCCAGGAATTTTCATTGCAGAGGAGTACTGAAAAATTTTCTGAACTAAACTTTAACGAAATTCTTTAAGGTATAGCTAACCTTTCTTTAAAAGAGAATGTAAAGATGACTGCTCCAGTAAAAAAACCATTAGGAGAGATTCTGTATCCTGAATTAATTGATAAACCTTCATGTATTCGATTGCCAAAATTTGAGGGAGATAAGTTTGAACTGAAATCTAATTATATTAGTCAATTACCACATTTTCATGGATTAGAAAGAGAGGATGCCTATTATTTCCTTAGAGAATTTAATGAAGTTTGTCAAATGATGAAAATGTCGAACATGAGTATAGATGCTATTAAACTTAGATATATTCCTTTTTCTTTAAAAGACACAGCTAAGATATGGTTATATACTCTAACGCCTGATTCAATTTCTACATGGACTAAATTTTGCTCTATTTTTCTGGAAAAATATTATCCAACACATCAAACGATTAAAAAGAAGAAAGAAATATTAATGTGTAGCCAAAAACAGGGTGAATCATTCTGGAAATATTTTGAAAGATTTAAAGATTTATTGACTCAATGTCCACATCATGCAATGAGTAAAGCACAATTAATAGGTATAATTTATGAAAGCATAGATGTTTCAACAAAATCTTTATTAGAATCTACTTGTCAAAATGGATTTTTAAAGTTATGTAGTAAAGAAGCATGGGCATATTTAGAAAACTTTGCAAAAAGAACTGCATAGTGGGAAAATTTTGTTGAAGCTATTGTAGATAAAAAAATATTGCCAAGAGGAATTCATGAAATAGATTCAAACACTATGCTTGAGGTGAAATTAAATGAATTAACAAAGAAAATAGAAGAGTTATCATTAAATCAAAGGCTAGCAGAAAAGAATGCAAACATAAATGACTTAGATATTATTTATGCTAGAAACTAGAGTGATAACTTGGAAAATTCTTATCATCCTAATTGGAGAAATCACCCGAATTTATCTTGGAGAAACAACAATTTCCAGGGAGGAGAAAATATAAATGAGAAGAACATAAGTTATGAAGTATTAATTGAACAAGGATCTAGAATAGAGAAATTAGAAAAGATAATCCAACAATTAAACAATCGTCTAGATTTTGTATTTGGAAATGATGCAATTCAAAATCAGAATAGAAATATACCACTTAGACAAAAGGAACCAATGGAAGTTAGACCTACAGAGGATTGCCAATACAAGCTATACCTAATCCTGTCAATAGAACTGTTAATGAAATTGATACCTCTTCTGAGAGGGTAGCTGAATGAAGTAGCATATCTGAAGCAACTATTTGTATGTATATATGTTATTTATTTATTTATTTATTTTTTTAGTTAATAGTATCGTAAAGTTAATTTTTAACTCAACGAACTTAGTCCGTTGAGTTATGCCTTAATTCCACAAGGGTGTGCAGTAGTATGTTAATTTTTGTCTCTACTAAATTTTTGTTTGTGTTTTACAAAATCGACAAATGTAATTGATGCAGTTACCATGGGATGCACTAAGGGAAGTACTAAGTAACATGTTAGCTAAAGAACTATGCAGGTTGTGTTGTGTATCAAAGGAAATTAAAAACTGTATTGAAGAAAAATATTTTCAGGGACTACAAGCTGCAAAAATGACTAAGATTAGAGATGGATTCATATGGAGGTCAATTAATCGTAGTTCAATTAACCATGAATATCTGGCTATGGAAGAAACTACTGGAATTCCACCCAATGCATTAGAAGGAATAAATCATATTATAGGGATAGATAAAGGATTAATCATATACAAGATGAGACCAAGGCATGCAAGTTTATTATGACCTGATATTTTGATAAGAAATCCTATAACAGGAGAAGAATGGAATATAGGAAGACCTAATAGATTTGAAGCGCCAACTGTAAATTGTGGGTCAACTTTAATATTTTCTGATAAAAATTTTGTAATTCTTGAAAAATTATATTATTGGAGACCTACAGGAAATTGGGGTGAAGATTTATGCTTAAGTGTGTATAATTTTTTGAATAGATCTTGGAATGAAAATATTATGATATATCTAGGACAAAAATCATTAATTAACTAAACACATGTCATACTTGATGGATATATATATCTAGTCACAGAGATATCAATAGCATATGGATCTGATTTATACATAGTGAGCATAGACAGTTATGATGAATATATAGAAATTTTACCTGTACCGAGTGAAATAGCTAAACCACCATCTGCAGAATTTAATAAAATTCAAATAGGAATGTGGTATAATGAAGAAGATGATCCTACTTTATGTCTGATAAGATGGTGGGATGAACTGATGAAATTTCAAATATGGATTATGGAAGACATAAATGAATGGAAGTGGGAAGAGGAGTATATTGAAATAGATGTAAAAATAGAAACTGCTATGTTATCTTGGAACCAAAAAGCATCCCTTTCTGCATTGCATATCATTAATGGTAATACACTTGTATTTGGAATTTATAATATATTACATGTTTACAAATTAAGAAGGAACAAGAACTGCATTAAAACAGAATTAATAGCAAGAAGAACTATGCCTAAAAAGTTTTCTTGGACTGATACATTTATTCCATTTGTTTCTACTTTTCAATCATGTTCTTAAGTTGTGACTTTGTGTGTTTAATGTTGTGTGTATTCTGCATTTATTTTTAGAAAAAAAAAAAGGAATTTTGAAGTTTTCATGTTCATTTTATAATAAAAAAAACAAACAAAACAAAATATCAATCTAGTTTGTTGGTATCTATTCTAGGAAACCAACTGGCTTGCTTGTGAGCCACCAAAGGCATAGGAGCCTAGGTTCCACACAAGACACTAATTTATTAATATCTGTTAAATGTTATTTTGTTTTATATTTTGCTTTTATCTGTGAATGAAAAGTTTTTTAAAATCAAAAATCGGAATATGCAGAAGGAGATACAAATGAAACAAGGTATGTAACTAATTACTCATCCTGAATTTTTAATCAAACAAAACTGTATCCATGCCTACTACAATTACTATACTTATTGTCAAATCTTTTACAATGAGGACAATGCAAAATGTAGGTATGGGGGGGGGAGGTAATTAAAGTAATAGCCATGTAAGTTTGTTAATTAAAGAAATTAAAATAGTACTGCAAAGTTTTGAGGAAATTGAAAATTTTTATGAACTTGCTGTAACTATCCGATAAATTAGACTGTAAAATTTTTATAAACTGCTTGAATGTTATATTTAGAAGGCTATATAATATGCTATTGAATTTACTATTTATGCAAATCTAGATATAGTATCTTATGTTTTTTTTGAATTCCATGAGTTTAACAGTTTCACGATTTTAAAATGAAATCAGAATGCTTAATGAAAAAATCAATAAATTATCTAAAGTCTTGAAAGAGCTAAGATGTGAATTCTAGATTAAATGAAACACATATGATTAAAGATACATTTAATTTGACTGATTGTACTTGTAGAATGATTTACGTGTAGATCTTATTAAACTACATAAAAAGTATGAGCTTATTGTTATGGATTCATATTTTCAGTAAATGATAGAAGCATAACTATATGAGATTGGTGTTTTACTCCATCTATATTAATGAAATACATACAAGTAAATGATAGTATGTGATTAATGTTTTGTTTTATGTTTGTATATAAAAAAAAAAAGGGGGGGGAAATTTTGAGAGTTTATTGACTTGTTTGATCACGAGCCTTTTGTACTTGAGCAGATAGGTATGTAAGGATTATTGACCTGAACAAGGACTATTGAAATCTAGCAACTTAAGATCCTAATCAGATCTGGGATTGTTGACTGAAAGCTCGTTACATGGGTACATTAGAAAGCTCTTGTATGATTCAAGCTTGTCAAATTAACTTTTAAAGTACGAAAATATATATATATATATATATATATATATATATATAATGTTTTGAAAAGATACAAGTGTTTTGTGAAATACAGATATCTTATGAATCGAGTATATTTTCTATTATTTAGAATTGCTGTAATATGAATCTAGAATTGACTTTTGAAGTTGTTTAATGGAGATACAATTTTTTATTCTACTTGTCTTAATCAGATTGAATTGGATTGTACTTTGATTCGTATGTTGTTGAAATTTCTTCTAGAAATCTTATTGGAAAATTCAAGATGACAGATGATGAAAAGAAGAACAAACGATAATATAATTAACACTTATGTGATGATGATATACTTTGTATGTAATTTGCATATATTCTAAGTATATTTGCAGGTTGATTACTGAAACATACAAAATATATTTTTATGCTAAATAGAAGAAAAACAAAGGGGAAGAATTATTTCTAGCACTTTTCGAAAAACCAATTAATTAGATCTTAGTTTGCTAAGGGACTAGCAAAATTTAGGTATGGGGGAAGTGTTTAGAATCAAAAGGTGCATATTATTAATGGTTAAATGATGGTTAATTGCATAATATTTAGCTTATCATATAAGCATTAAGCCATTATGTTATAATTGCACTATTATATGCTTTAATTGAAGAATCTACTTAATTTGGGGGAATTAATGTTAATTGAGTACATTTCTGAACTTTCGGTAAGTTGCAGGCTGTGAAATTCTTAAGTATCCGAATTTTTTGATATTTCGGACAGTTATGTTTAACATACCGAACATATTCGGACAGTTATGTTTAATAGACTGAACATGTATCAGATAGTTATGTTTAAATTGCCGAATAGTTATGTTTTGAGAGAATATTTTATTATTTCCTGAAGTACATGTGTCGAAACCATAATGCATGACTTAAGTGAACTTTCGGTGAGTTATCTTTAACTATCCGAAATTGCAGTTGGGCATCAGATAGTTATCCCTATAACTCTTCGAAATCTCTTTTTATTTATAAAATAGCTAAGGACACGTGTCATGTTCAAGGAAAGTGACTTAAGTAGATTTTCGGTGAGTTATCTCTAACTATCCGAAATGCATCTAAGCATCGGATAGTTAGCTCCGTAACTCTCTGAAATGTTATTTTATGATTAAACTGTTGTTGACACGTGTCGAGGTCTGGTAGATTTACTTAAGTTATATATCGGTGAGTTATCTGTAAGTATCCAAAATGCACCTAAGCATCAGATAATTAAATTTATGCACGAGTTGAATTTAAATGCTTTAGTATATCACGTGAGATGCACATGTTTAACTCGTTAAGTTAGCATAACTATACACGTTGAGTTACATGAATACACACTAAGGCAACACGTTATGTTAGCAGCTTACTTCTTTATATTTTCTAATATGCCACTGTAGCGGTTGCAGGAATAGACAGTTGGAAGAGAAAAAAACCACATTTGCACGTATCGCGTAGGGAAAGAAATCATCGCCGTTGATACGAATGAAGGAAATCCAACTGACCATTCAAGCAGAAGTAGTTACTACTGAAGAAATATAAAAGAAAAGAAGAAAAAAGAAGAAGAGTGTGATGGATGGGCGGACAGTGTATGCAGAGGAGGATGAGCGTCGCAATTCTCTAAAGTTCCACACCAACCATCATCATCACCACCATAATTACCAACCATCGAAGGTCTGTGAGGATACTTGCCCGATGTCGGGTCAATTCCAAGCCAAACACAGTGCCTGACAACCACTGTGAGGAGTGATCACGTCGCGGGAAGGGAAGCTATTTTCACCAAGTGCCGACTCATATTTCAGGAGATTGTAAAGCTTTTAGCCTTGGCTTCAGGTTGATGCCTGTATGCTGAAGAGGAGATCATCTTGCAATTCTAGACTCGCGATTCTATAGGGAGAGGAGACAAAATTGTAAGTGGTTTAATTTTAAGTGGTGTAATCGCGTTGCAAGTAGTGTCAGAAGTATTTACTGACAAGTGAGATTACTTTACATTTCACCTTTCGCCCATTTCCATGTTCATATTAAAACAAAAAGACCAAAAACAATTTATCTATGTTTGTATGTTGTATTTGAGTGTTGTATTGTTTGTGTTGTATTGTGATTAATGTTATCTTTGTTAGTGTTGTGATTGTTTTATGTTTATTTTAGTTTTACAGTTTACTGAAATTAATTCATTCAAAAGACTTAAAGATTTTAATGGTTACTGTTTGAATTATTTGAATGTTAGTATTGCTTAATGATAAATCCAATGTTAACTAACATTAAAGAGCTTAATTGACGTTATTTACAATCTGTGGAATCGCCCAATGGTTGGTCGAATTCCTCTCTAAATAGTAGTATTAAAAAGAAAAGACAGGCTCATGGAGTTAACTTAAGTCCACGAGGTTAGTCCGTTGAGTTAACTGTAATTCAACGGAGAGCTTATTAAATATATAAATTTGATTACTAACAAACGAATAGTTCTCAAGTTCTTCAGCAATTCCCTATGGGATCGACCTGTACTTGCACACTGATACAATAGACACTATGCACTTGCAATTAAAGTACAAATTGGAATTAATATCTAAATTATATTAAAGGTTGTTTGTTTACTTCTAAAAGAAAGAATAGGCATAAGGATAAATTAACTAAGTAAAAACAGAAGTAACAAATCCAAGTTTTTCTAGTGTAGTGTTGGGAAAACGCAAACATGCATCGTGTAAACCAATACCATGTTTTTCTACATTTGATATTTTACTACTAAGTTCATTTGTTATAGACTGACTATTATTCCATTTACTTAAGATAGCCTTTTGATCGCAAACCTTAATCTTTAACATATCAATTTCTACATTTAAATTAGTAATAATCAGTTTCAGTTTTTCAATTTCACCGATCATATCCTTTTTATCAACAATTAAGTTTTCACAATTAGCATGCATTTTTCTTTCTATTACAGTAAACTTTAAAATTTCCTATGCATGCTTTTGATTTTCTTTTTTAAATTTATTCAATGTAGAGTTCAGAAAATCAATCTTATTTTCAGATTCATCTAGCATTTTCCTAGTGTTTTTTCCTTCTATTTTTACTTTCTTATATTTTCAAGCTAGTTTATTGTATTCAACAAGTAATCTATCAAAATTAGCATTTGGATCAAAAGATACCTCACTAGATTTTGCCATGAAGCATATGTTTGCTAGATTTTCTTCTGAATCTGATTTTGATGAGGATTCATTATTTGATGTTGAATCCTTTGTTTCTTCACTTTGTGAAGTTGAAGAGTCATCCCATGTCACTTTAAGTGCCCTTCTCTTTTTGAATTTCTTATTCTTGAAATTCCTCCTTGAATTCTTCTTATCTTTGTTGAGAGATAATCAGTTTGAAAGTGACTCAGCCTATTGCACTTGTAGCATATGATTTTGTCTTTCATGAATGAATTCTTCTTCATATCTCCAGATGTCTTTGCTGACCTGAAGTTTCTGCGTTTCTTCAACAGATTTCTAAATTTTTTGGTCAACAACAGTAAATCATTGCTAGAATCACTAGTGACTTCTGAGACTTTATCAGCCTCAAAAACCAGATTCCTTCTATGATTCTTCCCTTTTGGATCTAAATGTTGTACTTCATAGGCTGTCAAATTGCTTATGAGATCATTGAGAGTATATGTATTTAAATCTTTGGACTCTTCAATTGATGTTGTCTTTTGAGCCCAAATTTTAGTTAAAGATCTAAGGATCTTTCTTAGCAAGTCTTTTTCCTCAAATTTCTTGCCTAAAGATTTTAATGAATTTACAATCTCAAGAAAACGAGAAAACATATCAAAGATACATTCATTTTCGTGCATTTTAAAAAGCTCATATTTATGTACTAACATATTAATCTTAGATTCCTTAACCTGGTTAGTACATTCGTTGGCAACTTCTAATGCATGTCATATCTCATATGCAGTTTGATATGCAGAAATTTTGTTAAATTGATCATGAGATAAAGCACAGAACAAGATGTTTAAACCTTTAGCATTCAGTGTCATTCGCTCCTTTTCATCAAAAGTCCAAGTATCATATGGAGTCGTAACTAACACTATAGGATTGCTAATTATATCCCATAATTTGAAATCAATTGACTGAAAGAATACTTTCATCCTATATTTTTAGTAACCATAATTGCTACCTTCGAACATAGGAGGACGATTAGTGGTCTGTCCTTCAGTCATAACTAAGATTTCAGTATTATCCATTTTAAACAGATAATTCTAAGTAAATGACAAGAAAAATCGATTCCTAAATAGAGAAATGAAAGCTCTTAATTAAGCTCTGATATCAGTTGTGGGATCATTGTATCACAAGAGGGGAGGTGAATTATGTCTTTAGTAATTAAAATTACCAATAGATAAAACAAGAGCACAAAACACTCGTAAATAAAATTCTATTCTTTATAAACTTTAAAGAAAGAATTTACAATATCTTTTCAGCTCAATTCCCTTCTTATCGGTTTTGATAAGTAATGTTCGATATATAATTCAAATAGAAAATGAAGTCCTTATTCAAAGCTAATTTCAAATTGTATGAAACCTAATCTTTATGCACGTAGCTCATTTTCCTTCTTTTCGCTCACCTTCTGTATCTCTTCTCTAGTTATCGAATTTCCAGACTTCTAGCGTTTTCAGCTCCTTTTCTAAAATTACTTGGAATTCTGAACTTCTTCTGATGTTGGAGAATTTTTCTAAATTTGATATGCAGTAGAATAATTAGATTTGATATTTGAGATTTAGGATTGAATATTTAGACTTAATCTTTCAATTTGTGATTAGGGATTGAGATCGGGATCATCGTAATGCAGCTCGTATCCTCTATTTTTAGTAGTCAAACTCTGACTTCACGTTCAACATGTTCATCCACTTAATCCATAATCCATGTACTAACTTCGAATTCAAATTGTCCATGATTTCCACTATCTTTTTAAATTTCCACTATGTCCACTATCATTTTGAAATTTCCACTTTCTCCACTATCATTTTGAATTTCCATGATTTCCACTCATAGATTCACCGAAACTTTATCTTCCTAGAGATTTGTAGAATATCTTCTAAGTCACCACTTTAGTCAAACACTTATACTTTAAGTCCACTAAGTCCATTCAAAATCAAAATATCAATAGAAATATATCCCCTAAATAGAACAAATCAATAGAAGTTAGACCTACTAAAGGATTGCCAATGCAAGTAGTGCCTAACCCTATCAATAGAACTGTTAATGAAATTGATACCTCCTATGGGAGCGAAGCTGAATGAGGTAGTATAATTGTTAGCAACTATGTATAATATAGTAAGTAGAAAAATATAAAAAGAAAATGAAAGTTTAATTATAGTTAGAGATATTGTAGAGTTATTACTTAACTCAACGAACTTAGTCCATCGAGTTATGACCTAACTCCACAAAGGTATGTAAGTAGTTATGTTAATTTTATCTCTATTTAAATTTTGTTTATGTTATAGAATCACAATAGATGGAATTGATGGAATTACCATTGGATGCACTAAGGTAAGTACTAAGTAACTTATCAACTAAAGATCTGTACAGATTGCATTGTGTGTCAAGACAAATTAAAGAATGTGTCAAAGAAAAATATTTTCATGGACTATAAGATGCAAAGATAAATAATACTAGAGATAGATTTTTATGGAAGTCATTTAATCGTAGTTCAATCAACTATGAATATCTGAATATGAAAGAAAATGCTAGAATTCCACCAAATACATTAGAAGGAATAGATCATATTATGGGGATAGACAAAGGATTGATTATTTACAAAACCAGACCAAGGTATGCAATTCTGTTTCCCAATATTTTGATTAGAAATCCTATCACTAGAGAAGAATGGAATATAGGAAGGCCTAATAGATTTGAAGTACCAACTAGAAATTGTGGGTCAACTTTAACATTTTCTGATAAAAATTTGACCATTCTTGAAAAAATTTATTACTAAAGACCAACTAGAAATTGGGATGAGGATCTATGTTTAAGTGTGTATAATTTTCTAAATAGACTGAAAATACTGTGATATATCTAGGAGAGAAAGCATTAATTAACAACATATATGCCATACTTGATGGATATATATATCTAGTCACAAATATATCAATTGCATTTAGATCTAATTTATATATAGTAAGCATAGATAATTATGATGATGACTTTATAGAAATATTGCCTATACCTAATGATATAGTTGAACCACCATCAGCAAAACATGATAAAATTCAATTAAGAGTGTGGTATAATGAATATGATGATTCTACTTTATATTTAGTAAGATGGTGGGATGAATTGATGAAATTTCAAATATAGATTATGAAAGGCTTAAATGAATGGAAGTGGAAAGGGGAATATATTAAAATATATGTAGCAATAGAAACAACTACATTATCTTGGAACAGAAGAGGATCCCTTTCTACATTTCAATTCATTAATGGTAATACACTTGTATTTAGCATTGATAACATATTGCAAGTTTACACGTTAAAAAGGGAAGCAAATTCCATTAAAATAGAATTAAGAGCAAGAAGAATGATGCCTAAAGGTTTTGCTTGGACTGACATGTTTATTCCATTTGTCACTACTTTTCAATCATGTTCTTAAATTGTGATTTTGTATTTTTTTATATTGTGTGTATTTTGCATTTATTTTTGAAAAAGAAAGAAAAAAAAAAAACTTTTAGTTTATGTTTTATTTATTTTTAGAAAAGAAAAAAATAAACAAAATATCAATCCAATTTGTTGGTATTTATTCTAGGAAACCAACTTGCTTGCTCGTGAGCCACCAATGGTATAGGAGCCTAGGTTTCACACAAGACACTAATTTAACAATTTATATTTTGTTGTTAAGTTATTATTTTGTTATATATTTTACTTTTATTTGTGAATGAAAAGTTTTTCAGAATCAAAAGTCGAAAGATATTGAAGGAGATACAAAGAATAATGTATGTAATTGATTACTTATCTTGAATTTACATTCAATTACAGTTCATGGAGTTATTCATTAACTCAACAAATTAAGTTTGTTGAGTTAGGTGCTAAGTCAATAGAACATTATTCATGCCTGCTAACATTTTCTATATTTACTATAAATCTTTTACATTAGAGACAATGCAAAATGTAGGTATGGGAGGGAGGTAATTAGATTAAAATCCAAGTAACCTTGTTAATTAGAGGAATTAGGATTGTGCTGCAAATTTTTGTGGAAACTGAAAATCATTTTATGAATTTGCTGTAACTAACTGAAATTTCCTATAACTATCCGATAATTGAAACTGTGAAATTTTTTTTTGAGAATTATAACTAATTGAATGTTATATTTAGAATCTTATATAAGATGCTACAACATTTTACTATTAATACAAATCTGGATATAGTATCTTATGTTTTTAGTGAATTTTATGAGTTTAACAGTTTCACGATTTTAAAAAGAAATCAAAATGCTTAACTGAAACTAAGAAAATGATTTGAAATCCTGAAAGAGCTAAAATGTTGATTTTTGGATTAAATGAGATACATATGATCAAGGATACATTTAATTTGATTGATTAAACTTGTAGAATGATTTACGTGTAAATCTTATTAAACTACAGAAAAAGTATGGGCTTATTGATATGGATTCATGTTTTTTGTAAATTATAGAAGTAGGATTATATGAGATTTGTGTTTTATTGCATCTATATTAATGAAATACATATATATATTGTGTTGAAAAGAAAAAAAAGAGAAAAACTTTGAGAGTTTATTAATTTGTTTGATCATGAGCCTTTTGTACTTGAGTAGATAGGTATGTAAGGATTGTTGACCAAAAAAATGACTCTTTAAATCTGGCAACCTAAGATCTTGATCAGATATGGGATTGTTGACTAAAAGCTCAATACATTGGTACACTAGAAAGCTCTTATATGATTCAAGCTCTTCAAATTAACTTTTAAAGTAAAAATATGCATATACTGTTATGAAAAGATAAAAGTATTTTGTGAAGATACAAATATCTTTTGAATCGAGTATATTTTCTGTTATCTATGATTACTAAAGTATGAATCTAGAATTAGACTTTTAAAGTTGCTTATTTGAGATACAATTCATTATTCTTCTTGTTTTAATCATATTGAGTTGAATTGCGTTTTGATTCATATGTAGCTGAAATTTATTTTAGAAATCATATTAAGAAATTCAGGATAGCAGATGTTTGAAAAGAAAAAAATGATAATATAATTACCACTTATGTGATGCTAGTATATTTTGTATGTAATTTACATATGTTTTAAATATATTTACAGGTTGGAGAGGAGAAAACAATGTTAAATTAGATTACTAAATTAATACAGAATATTTTACATTAATCTAATCTATGCATTCTAAAGATACAAAATGAAGAATTAGTTCTAGCACTTTATAAAAACCTAGTTATTCAAAAGATATCTGTATTTCACAAAACACTTTTATCTTTTTAGAACAGTATATGCATATTTGTACTTTAAAAGTTAATTTGACAAGCTTGAATCATATAAGAGCTTTTTAGTGTACCCATGTATTGAGCTTTCAGTCAACAATCCCAAATCTGATCAAGATCTTAGGTTGCCAGATTTAAAGAGTCCTTTTCAAGTCAATAATCCTTACATACCTATCTACTCAAGTATAAAAGGCTCGTGATCAAACAAGTCAATAAACTCTCAAAGCTTTTCTCTTTTTTTTTTCTTTTTTCTTTTCAACACAGTATATATACATATTTTTTTTCATACAGATGCAATAAAACACAAATATCATATAGTCCTGCTTCAATTATTTACTAAAAATATGAATCCATATCAATAAGCTCATACTTTTTCTATAGTTTAATAAGATCTACACATAAATCATTCTACAAGTTTAATCACTCAAATTAAATGTATCCTTGATCATATGTATTTCATTTAATCCAAAAATCAACATTTCAGCTCTTCTTGGATTTCAGATAATTTACTAAGTTTTAGTTAAGCATTCTAATTTCTTTTTAAAATCATGAAATTGTTAAACTCATAAAATTCAACAAAAACATAAGATACTATATCTAGATTTGTATGAATAGTAAAATTTTGTAGCATCTTATATAATATTCAAGTAGTTACAGTTCTTAAAAATTTTATAGTTTTAATTATCGAATAGTTATAGCAAATTCATAAATAAAAAAATTTTCAATTTCCACAAAACTTTTGCAGTACCATTCTAATTCCTCTAATTAACAAAATTACATGGCTGTTACTTTAATTACCTCCCCCCCATACCTACATTTTGTTAGGATCGATAGGCTTACCAGAGGGGGGGGTGAATGGTGCTAGTGTATAAATTTTACTTCTTTATAAACTTGATTGATTGATTGTATAAAATGAAATCAAAACAATAGAAAGAAATGCACACAAGAGGATTTTTAGGTGGTTCACCAACTTGGTTAGTCCACCCCCAAAATTCACTTGGTCTTCACTAAGTATACAAGTACTTACAACACTTGCTTTCAAGTTGAAGTAAGAACCAACACTTAGAGCTTTCAGGTACATGCTCAACAACCAACCTTTCTTTGAGCTTTCAGGTTGAAGCTCTCAACCAATAGAGAGTTTTCAGGTTGAAACTCACAAACAAATACTTTGAACTTTTAACATAGAGTTTAAGCGTAGGGAGCTTTTGTGATGTAGAAGACTTGAGATTGTTTCTAAATGATGTAGACTTGAGTGTATCTCTGAATGTGTTTGTAGCTCACAATATATGATAATCATTATCTTAGCTTTTCCTTTTCTTCTCATATTTATACCAAGAGGTATAACGATCATATTTTCTTTCAACAGATGTATTTTATTGTACTTGCTAAGAAATCAGACCTAAATATGGTAAGTTACCGTTCAAGGAGGTATTTTCAAGATACCCTTCTGATTTCCTAGGTTTTCAGAGGCTTAGCCATGTAACTCTCTGAAAATCAATAGTAACCTACCGAAAAGTCACTTAAGTCTTTCTGCCATGTAGGATTTCAAATCGTACATATGAGTTGTCATTCGATCGGATACTTGCAGTTGTAACTTACCGAATTATTCTTTGACTATCAGATAGTTAGCGACAGTAACCCTCCGAAATCCTTCTTTAAGTTTCCAACTGCTTTCTTATTTCAACACATACATTATAGAATAACTTAAGTTTTGGATGGTTATAACTGTAACTCACCGAGACTCTTCAAATTTCGGATAGTTAGCTTTCTACCTTTCCAAAAAGCCTTTTAAACTTTTGTTCTGGATTTCTACACGTGGGAAATTCACTAACTTAAGTTTCAGATAGTTGGCTTCCCTAACCTTCCGAAATTCTTGACCTTTCAGATAGTTAGTGTCTTAACTCTCTGATCATTCAGTCAACTTCTTTTAAAACTCTCTAAAGACTTTTTATATCCAAATAGTTACTCTTCTAACTATCTGATAGTGCTTTGGCTGCTTTGAACTGATTATTCGGATACTTAAACCTGTAACTATCCGATTTTCTTGTGGCTCTATAGTAGCAATTTCTAAACCATCTGTATCGACTTCTGCTCTTTTGCTGAACTATCTACACTATGAAATATAATTTATTATCACACAGGTTTTTGTATTATCGAAACACAAGGGTCCTAACACATTTTTTATTGTCCTCAATGTAAAAGATTTTATGATAAATACAGTAATTGTAGCAGGCATGAATATTGTTTCGTTGACTTAGCACCTAACTCAACCAACTTAATTCATTGAGTTAATGAATAACTCCATGAACTGAGTTTAAATGTAAATTCAGGATAAGTAATTAATTACATACCTTGTCCTTTTGTATCTCCTTCAATATCTTCCGATTTTTGATTCTGAAAAACTTTTCATTCAAAAATAAAAGCAGAATATATAACATAACAAAACATAACTTGCTTTTGCATCTCCTCTGCTTTTGCCTTTTCCTCTGCCACGACCCTTGTAGAACTTGGAGACCATTGTCGTCGATTGTAACAACAACAACTGGGAAAGATTTTCAGACAAATTGTCTTGTGTGGAACCTAGGCTCCTATGCCTTTGGTGGCTCACAAGCAAGCCAGTTGGTTTCCCAAAAGAGATACCAATAAACTGGATTAATATTTTGTTTTTCTTTTCTTATAGAATAAAACTAAAACTAAAAATTTTTCTCTTCCTTTTCTTTTTCTAAAAAAAAATGCAGAATACACACAACATTAAAAGCACAGAATCATAGTTTAAAAACATGATTGAAAAGTAGTAACAAATGGAATAAACGTGTTAGTCCATGCAAACTTTTTAGGCATAATTCTTTTTGCTATTAATTCTATTTTAATGCAGTTTGCTTTTCTTTTTAGCTTGTAAACTTACAGTATGTTATCAGTACTAAATATAAGTGTATTACCATTAATGAAATGAAATGTAGAAAGGGATCCTCTTTTGTTCCAAGATAATGTAGTTGTTTCTATTTCTACATCTATTTCAATATATTCTTCTTCCCACTTCCATTCATTTAGGTCTTTCATAATCCATATTTAAAATTTCCTCAATTCATCCCACCATCTTATCAGACATAAAGTAGGATTATCATATTCATTATACCACATTCCTAATTGAATTTAATCATATTCTGAAGACGGTGGTTTAGCTATATCACTCGGTATAGGTAATATTTCTATAAAATCATCATAACTATCTATGCTTACTGTTTATTGGTTTGTGAAAGGTTAGATCAAACAATTGGTTTAATTTGTCTTTAGGCTTAAATCAATAATTACTTTTAGAAGTAATCTAACAAACTTTCACACAAATTAGATATTAATTCTATAGGATTGTATGGCTACACAAGAGGGGGGTGAATTGTGTTTTTCAATATTTTCGAATATAATTGAAACTTTAAAACTCAAAAACAAGTCGAGACACAGTTTTCATAAAATCATTTTTATTCAAGGTTTCAATTACAATATACAATTCAATTCTCCTTAGAAATTGTAGATGTAATTAAATATCGATACCATGTTTCATCTATACAATTTCATAACTACAAACAGAGAAAACTAATTTACGGAATTTAAAACATTTCTCCCTATTTGAAATCTTTCTTCTTCTTCTTCTCTTTCTTCTTCAGCAATTCTTCAGTGACGAATATCTTGTCTTTTTATGCTTCACCGAATTTTCTTTCTTCTGATACTTTAAATCTTCAGTGACGTAAATCTGATCTTTTCTACTTCACTGAATTTTCTTCCATCTGATACTTCAAATCTTCAGTGACATATATCTTACCTTTTTATGCTTCACTAAACTTTCTTCCACTTGAGAGCTTTTCCCTGAAGAGGTTTTTGATCCCTGAAAAGATTTTTCTTTTAGTGTGTAGGGATAGTTTGATCCCTAAAAAGATTTTTCGTTTGATGTGTAGGGATAACTAATCAACGAGAATTCTATGCCTTTTATACTGTATCTTCATTTCATGCTTATCCTCTACATTTAATCATTACCAGTTTTCCACTTCTTCACGTCTTTTCTTTTTCCTTCATCGAAATACACACGTTCTAACCCACGTTTACATTTCAAATTTTCTTTAATTATCAATCCTGGATCTCTGAAAAATTTCCTGCAAAATAAACTTTCTCTTCCAAAATTTTTCATCAAGTATAATAAGAAGTCGTTACTTTAATGTTAACTAAACAAGTAACACAAGTATATATATAACTTAACGTTTCTAACTTAACGAGTTCCTCATGTGCCAACTCACGTGACAAGTATTGTAGCTAACTCAACGAACTATCTCCATGGTGTTATGGATAACTCAACGAACTAGTAATAAACAAATGTTTTTATAATAAGAATTTTAACATGTGCAAAAATAACAACTTAAGTTTATAATGCTAACCTAACGCGTTGCCTTAGTGTTTAATATAGCAACTCAACGCGTTTAGTTATGTTAACTTAATGAGTTAAAAATGTGCACCTCACGTGATACAACACTAACTTAAGGAGTTTGTCTCTTCTTTTACTCACTAACTCAACGAGTTCTCACGTGACCTATTTTAACCTTTAAGCCTCTAACTTAACGAGTTCTCACGTAATCTCTATACAAATAAAACTCTAACTTAACGAGTTGTTTAAACATGCACTATTTATGATACAAAAAATATAACTTTAAAACATATCATGCTTTTCAATAGAAACACATGTTAACTTAACGTTTAGTTAAATGAGAAATTAATACAACGAAACGACTAGTTATTATCTTAGTATAATTTCAGACCCAATACAGACAAGTATTTATATTAGTAAGCTTTTTCTGTATTAATTGATATACTTTAATTTCCTTTCACAAGCAATAGTAATTGAGCAAATATGATTATTTTTCATTCAGCACACATCATCAAAACAAAATACTCAACAATCTCCCCCTTTTTGATGATGACAAAACCATATTAAATCAATTATGAAATATATTTAACTTAACAAAGCAACTTTGTTGGGTTAACTTTTAATTCAACAAACAAGTTTGTTGACTTAAGTTCACTTAAGCTTATTTCTATTGTTTGTGTAAATTTCACCTCTCAGAAATAAAACTTCGAGATGTTAATAGTTATATAAGTATCATTTCTCTACCTTTCAGATTACATTATCATTTGTTAGATTACAATAACCATAAATATCATCTCCCTTTATATTATATGCAATTTAAATCATAAACATCTTTTTTATAGCATTTCTCCCCCTTTTTTTCATTAATCAAAAAGATAATTACATAGAATATATAGTAAGAGATATATTTACAACTATGCTTTCTGTAAACAATAATAAGAATGGTAAACATTTACAGAAAAATGTATTGTTCAATGAATCAAACAATGAATACAAACATTACATTTTGTATTCAGATACAAGCAAACAAACAATTATCTATTCCTCCTAAGTATATCACTTATAGCATTACATATTTTATCTCCTAAATGCCTAATATCATTTCTGATGTCGTTAAGCACATCATCTAGGTCAGGAGGTACCTAGGTTTGTTGTTCTGCTTGAACTGAATAACTTGGTTGTTGTTGTATATGGTCTATACAATCAGGTTGTTGTTGTTGTCGTTGAGGTTGACGCATGGCCTAGAATTTTTGCAAATCGTTTATACTAAAAGCTCTCATGCCTTTAGTTTCAGAGGGCCAGTCGAATAAATTCAATTGGCTTGTAAGTAGTCTACATATAGCATCACCATAAAATAACTTTGAACTCATATGCTATAGTTGAGAAGTAAAAACATCAAACCAATTGATTTGAATTCTATTCAACAGACCATAAGTGGCATGTAAACAGCTTCTACTGACTTCCATATTGTGTCCAACTCTCTAAAATAAATTGGCATGCAATATATTTGCAATAAACCTTACCTCTGCATTCAGATTTTCCATTAATCTCATTTTAGAATATACATCTAGAATATTTGATAAAGACTGAATGTTCCATTCTAGTTGTCTAACCATGTCAAATCTATTTGTAACAACATCTTTATTCTTTAATCCCAAAATTTCAAAAATTAATTCAGGAGACAATATTAACTCCTATTTATTTATTTGAGTTTTCAGTATATTTTCATTCTTGACCAGATTGCTATAAAAAGCTGTAATAAGCTCTTTGTACTACTTCTATTTCGTTCCAACTGGCAAGAATTGAATGAGGCCTTGATACTCAAATAAATCTCTCATATCAATTAAATTTCTGAATTTTAGTGGTCTAGCATGTAGAATCTGACATGTAATCAGATTATTGTATTTCTGTAATGCTTCCTCAGATCTAAAATAAATTGAATTTCCTTGAATTTGTAATATTGTACAGAAAGAAGGTGATATTTGAAGCCGTGATTCAGAGTTTAATTCATCTTCAGGAACTTCTTCAAAATGAATGTCATGTTGTTCCTCTGTCAAAATATTTTCTTGAAGCTACATATGTACACTTGATTCTTCAGCTTCAATAGTGTAAGGAACATTTTCAATATCTACCACATTCATTTGTTCAGTTTCTATAGAAAATATAGAGTTCAAATTTTGCACAAATTCATCAGCTAATGTATCTGTTTGTAATTTTTCAATTTCTACAATAGATAGTTCCATTTGTACATGCTGTGAATTCTCAGACTCCACTTCTATAGATTCTGAAGAATGCTAGTTGACGTTTAACTCTTCTAGAGTCTTAACGTTTTCAATATCTGCTACTCTAGACAATTCAGCCTGTGAACTAGTTACTACCTCAACATCGTTAATTATATCTGCAATAACTTGTTCAATGTCAAGTGCCTGATGCTCTAATTTTTCAATTTTTGCATCATCAGGACTTGTAGTTATAGAAAAACTTGAGCTCATATTTGACTTTCATTTCTTCTCAAGTTTTCTAGCAAGAGAAAATAAAGTCTCATTATCATCATCAGTTTCAATATGCTCGGAACTAATGAGTTTATCAGATGCACTAAAAGGTACAATGTCTAGACATACATTGTCCTTTGGAAATAAATGTTCATCGAATTATCCTTTTCCAATAGACTTTGTTTCTGTAGACATAATTTTTCTAACTTTTCTTCTTCTATAACATTTCTGTTACTCCTCTTCAAGTATTGCTGTTTTCTTTTCAAATTGCTCCATAAAAGTTTTCTGCTTTAATTCTTCAAAAACACTTTCTATTGCTATAGCCTTTTGAAGACTATCAACTTTTCTTTTATCTACAACAATATGTAATTCTACTTGTTTTGAATATAAAGGGGTAGGGATAGTTGATTCATGCTCTTCCTCAAATGCATGTAGTCTTGTACCATTTATAGGTATTTGAGGAATTCTATTTGATATACCTACACCTTTTTCCAAATAGTTTGCATACTACTCGAGAAATATAATTTCAGCACATTTCATTCTGTATTCATATTTACTTCAAATACCCATATATATAATATTTTCATTAGTATTTTAAAGCTCTTGTCTAACTTCATCTAGTATACCTTGAAGAAAGAAGTAATCTCTATAAATTTCTACTAACCTGTTGTTCACTCGAAGTATTTTCTTGAACCAAGTGCATGGAACTTCATCAGTATCTATTTCTTTTCCTTTTGCATCTCCTTTGCTTTTGCCTTTTCCTCTGCTACAACCTTTGTAGAACTTGGAGACCACCATCATAGGTTGTAATAGCAACAAGCAGGAAAGATTTTCTTGACAAAGTTTATTAATAACCTAAGTGCCCGTGTAATAAGTGTATAAATAGGGTTTTAGGCGAATAACTCAACGTATATAGAAGTCGGGTTTGGATTTTAAATGAATATTGAATAAAGTTTATTCAATCAAGGTACCCGAAATATTCAAGTATAACTTGTTGAGTTAACTAACCTAACGAGTAAAACACTGTCTAGAGGCAGTTTTATACGTTACCTTATATAACATAACATTCAGTTAGTACACTTAACAAAAATTCGGATGCTTTCAACTGAAACCTTCCAAAGACAACACATATGCTATACTTAACATTATCTTGAGAACATTGTAAACTATTCTAACATTCTCTTCTTATGAATCTAAAATAGTTTGTTTGTCTTTTTAAATTGTTTCATCAAGATCTTAAGAGGACTTTAATTCAGATTAACCAAGATTTGTATTCTGAATTATATTAATCTGTTTTGGACATTGTTAATCCTCCCCCTACAAATGTACTTCTTATATATTCAATAACATACAAAATATACTTGTATAACAATAGATATTAAGTATAACTAGACTTTTAAATTTTCTTTTCAGAAACTTTTGTTATTCTGAATTCATCAAAAATGATTTCTTGAATCAATTCCTACTATATATGAATCAAAACACAACTTTGAACTCAATATGATTAATTCAAGGAGAATAAAAAAATGTATCTCAAATAAACATTTTCAAAAGTACTAATGTTGATTCAATAAATCAATAGTCATATTGGTAGAAACTATATTCGATTCAAAGATATCTGTAATTAATGAAACAACTTTTTCTTTTCAAAATAGTAACTATTGATAATTTTCTTTAAAAGTTAGTTTGAAAAGCTTGAATCATACAAGAGCTTTCTAATATACCCGTGTAATGATCTTTCAGTCAACAATCCCAGATCTGATCAGGACCTTAGGTTGCCAGATTTAAAAAATCCTTTTTCAGGACAACAATCCTTACATACCTATCTACTCAAGTACAAAAGGCTCATGATCAAACTAATCAATAAACTCTCAAAGATTTTCACTTTGTAAGAACTTTTCATTTTAAGCACAATATATATGTATTCCATTAATACAAATGCAATAAAACAAAAATCTCATACAATTTTTACTTCTACGATTTTACTAAAAATATAAATCAGTTTCAACAAGCTTATACTTTTGATTAACAGTTTAAGATGAGTTACATATAAATTATTCTACAAGTTTAATCAATTAAGTCAAATTTATGCATGATCATATTCACTTTCTGTTAGGACTGAGCTACCATTATGCCAAAAGCTCGAGCTGATAGCAAAGGCGTTACCAATCCTTTTAAGTAAGCCCAGAAACTCTCACAAGTCCGAGTTCGTGGGAGGAACCATTAGGATTAACCCCCTTCTCCCATAGGTCCCTAAGGCCTTCTCCCTTCACCATCCAAGTCCTTCAGGTCCCTCAACCCGTCACCCCTCGAGTCCCTTAGCAAGTTCCTCAACAATCCCCCCCTCGAAAAATGTATCCCATACTGCATTCTTGGGTATTCAAACCCACATCTATGAGTACGCTTTGATACCACTTGTTAGGACTGAGCTACCATTATGCCAAAAGCTCGAGCTAATAGCAAAGGCATTACCAATCCTTTTAAGTAAGCCTAGAAACTCTCACAAGTCTGAGTTTGTGGGAGGAACCATTAGGATTAACCCCCTTCCCCTATAGGTCCCTAAGGCCTTCTCCCTTCACCCTCCAAGTCCCTCAGCCTGTCACCCCTTGAGTCCCTCAACAGGTTCCTTAACACTTTCCTCGATTCAAAGAAAACATTTAATCAAAATTTCATAATTTCAGAAGTATTTAATGTTTTTCATTTACAGTTCCACTTAAAATCGTGAAAACCATTAAAATTGATAACTTACTTAAAATCAATAAGATACTACTATGATTTTACAATAAATACATAGTATCTTAAGCAGTAGTTAGATATTACTTAGATATTTATGATAAGTATATAATATCTATAAGGTAACCAACATCATCAATAATATTTATCTTTTTGTGGAGTTTAAGCATCATATAGCCCACAAATACCCAAATTTAATCTTATGTTGCAGAATGTTTTTTCATCTAGAGGTTTTGTAAATATATCAGTTAATTGATTTTTACTAGACACAAATTCTAATTTAATTTTTCCTTTAATTACGTTCTCTTAAAAAATGATGTCTAACCTCTATATGCTTTGCTCTAGAATGTAATACAGGATTTTTGGAAAGATTTATTGCAGAATTACTGTCACAATAAATCTCAATTGTATCATAAGATAATCCAAAATCTTCTAAAGTTTGCCTTATCCACAAAATTTGAGTGCAACATAGTGCAGTAGCAACATATTCAACTTCTATAGTAGAAAGTGCTACACAGTTTTGCTTTCTACTAAACCATGACACCAAATTATTTCCCAATAATTGACATGTGCCACTGGTACTCTTTTTGTTAGATTTAGATCCTACATAATCAACATCAATATATCCTATAAGATATATTGAACTATCCTTAGAATAATACCGTCTGAAATTTTTAGTTCCTTGTATATATCTAAATATTCTTTTAATTGCAATTGAGTGTGATTCTTTAGGATTAGATTGAAATCTAGCACAAACACACATAACAAACATAATATCAGGTCTACTAGCAGTCAAATAAAGTAAAGAACCAATCATACTTCTGTATTTTCTTTGATCTATTGAGTTTCCTATGTCATCAATATCTAACTTTAAAGAAGTACTTATAGGAGTTCCTCGAATCCTTGTATCAATAAAATTAAATTTCTTAAGCATTTCATCTACATATTTTTCCTAATTTAAAAATATACCTTTATCTATTTGCTTACTTTGAAGTCCTAGAAAATATGAAAGTTCTCCTATCATACTCATTTCAAACTGACTAGTCATCTCTTTAGAAAATATTTTTATCAGTTTATCAGAAGTTGCTCCAAAGATTATATCATCCACATATATTTCAACAACAATCTAATCTTTACCATCTCTCTTGATAAATAGAGTATGATCCACTTTTCCCATAATATAACCTTGTTCTATTAAAAAAGTAGATAATCTTTCATACCATGATCTAGGTGCTTGCTTCAAACCATATAAGGCTTTCTTCAATTTATACACAAAGTCAGGATTTTTAATATCTTCAAATCTAGGTGGTTGTTTTACATAGACTTCTTCATTAATTAAACCATTTAGAAATGCACTCTTTACATCCATTTGATATAATTTAAAATCCATATAACAAGCATAGGCCAATAATATTCTAATACTTTCTAACCTAGCCATAGGAGCAAATGTTTCATCATAATCTAGTCCTTCCTGTGTATACCCTTGTGCAACTAATCTAGCTTTGTTCCTTATAACTTGATTAGTTTCGTTAGTTTTGTTTCTAAAGATCCACTTTGTACCTATTATGGACTGATTTTCTAGTGGAAAGACTAATTCCCAAACATCATTTCTAATGAATTGATTTAGTTCTTCTTGCATTGCCACTATCCAATTTTCATCAAATAATGCTTCCTCTATATTCCTTGGTTCCACCATAGAAACAAACATACACATACTATTTAAATTTACTGAATCTCTAGTTTTAACTCCCTCATTAATATTACCAATGACTTGAGTAATGGGATGTGATGAAGAATAATGCCAATTTCTCTAATTTTCCTCAATATTCTCTTCAACATTTGAAGGTCCATCACTTTCATCATCTATTTGATCATTTAAGTTTATTTTTTTGATTTTCTCAAATAAATCTTCAATCTCTCTATTGATCTCTAACTCTTTTAGGAAATTGATCATATCATCATTATCAGCTTTAAATTGAAATTCTCTAAAAGAATTTTCATTGAAGCTTACATGGAGAGCTTCTTCAATAGTCCTAGAAGTCTTGTTATATACTCTATAGGCTTTACTTCTAGTAGAGTAACCTACAAAAATTCCTTCATCCACTTTGGCTTGAAATTTATCCCTTTTATCTTTAGTATTAAGAATAAAACACTTGCAGCCAAATGGTTTCATATAGGAAATTTTTGGAACCCTATTAAACATAATTTCAAAAGGAGTTTTATTAACATGAGGTCTTAAGTGACTTTTGTTAATAACATAACAAGATGTATTCACTGCTTCTGCCCAAAGATTTTGAGGTAACTTATGTTCATTTAACTTTGTTCTAGCCATTTCTTGAAGTGATCTATTCTTTCTCTCAACAACACCATTTTGAGACGGTGCTCTTGGAAAAGAAAATCTGTGATCAATGCCATACTTATTACAACAATTATCCATTTGATCATTATCAAATTTTGTACCATGATCACTCCTAAGTTTTTGAATAGAGACATTTTGTTCATTTTGAACAAAATTGCAAAACATTTTAAACTTTTCAAAAACTTTTGTCTTAGATGCTAGAAAATATACCCAAGTGTATCTAGAGAAGTCATCTACTAAAATAAATACATACCGTTTACCACCAAGACTCATGATTCTTGTTGGTCCAAATAGATCCATATGTATATGTTCTAAGACTCTCTTGCTTGAAATATCAGTTTTGGATTTAAAAGAGTTTTTATGAAGTTTACCTAACTTGCATGCATCACACATAAAGTCCTTTGAGTATTTAATCTTTGGTAAACCTCTCACTAAATGTTTTCTAGATAGTTTATGTAATAGTTTCATATTTATATGCCCAATCCTTGTATGCCACAGATATGCATCACTAGTTTCAGCTAGCAAACATGAATTTAAATCAACTGCACTAGAAGGTAAAGATAAAATACATATAGAACCTTTTCTTTTAGCAATAAACTTAATTTCATATGTATTTTTATCAATAATTTTGCATACATTATTTTCAAACACTATATAATATTCATTCTTAGTTAGTTTTATAACACTTAGTAAATTAAATCCTAGGTTTTCTACATATAGTACATTCAAAATAACACAAGTCGGAGTTATTTGAGCATTACCCATACCTATGATTTTATCCTTGCTTTTGTTTCCAAATGTTACACTTCCTTTCATGGTATTTGTAAAATTTTATAGTAGACTTTTTTATCCAGTCATGTGACTTGATGCTCCACTATCCAAGATCCATTTTGATGTTGTTTCCTCTTGCAAAATAAATTAAGAAAAACTTTTTCTTGGTACCCAATATTGTTGAGGACCAAGTTCATTAAACAAATATTTCTTCTTTTTGTTTAAAAACAGTTTAACATTTTCATTTACATTCTTATTAGTTGTAAGTACTATTGACTTATCATTAGTATCATACTTATAGCATTATTGCTCTTATAATCATTCTTTTTGTTTTCAGATGTAGTATAACCAAGACCAAATCGATTTTTATCAGATGTTAATTTATTTTGGTCATGCTCATACATTTAAGTAAGTTCATACCAAGATTTTGTACATGTATTTGAATTTTCAGTACATACAAAATCTTTTTCTACACACGAATTTTCAGATTTATCACATGTAGAATGAGTAATTGGTCTAACACTAGTGTTTTGAATTACATGCTCGAGTTTCTGAATTTTCAGTTTACTACAATTGTCTAAAATTTTAGAAACATTAGAAACTAAATTTCCAGAATAAGAAACAAGATTTTTAGAAACATTAATAGTCATGTTAGAAGTACATTTAGACAAATCACATTGATTTATATTGTTACTACATGATTCATCCCTTGAAGTACCTACTTCTACATATTTATTACCTTGTTTCCTGATAAAAGGAATTTTAGTCTTAGATTTACTTGAATTGCAACTAATAAATCCTTTATTGGCTTGAGATTCAGGATAATCAAATCCTAAGCCAAATTTATATGACACCACAGGGGTACTAGTTAGTTTGTCTAACTTAGTTTGACCTAAATTCCATTTCTCAATGGTAGAATTTAAATCTAGCTCTTTTAGTTTTAATTTATCAATCTCTAATTTGAGATCATTTATATTTTTTCTCAACATTTCATTTTCAGATTCTATTTTTAATTTTTCAGCATTTGTATTCTGTATTTGTTCATGCAAGACACATTCATTAAATCTAAATTTATGCAAATCTCTAGCATGATTTTCATTATTACATTTAAAATTTTCTAAAGTAGTAGACAAGAAACAATTTTCTTCTTCCACAATGGATAAAGAGTTTCTAATATTCTTATTTTCTAGTTTACAAACTTTAAGTTTTTGTAATAATGCATGATAAGCACATAATAATTCATCAAAGTTAAAATCTAAATAACTTTCAGGATCAGATATTATCTCAGACTCATCTGCCATGAAGCACACATGAGCAACGTCTTCTAACTCTGATTCTCCTTCTGAATGTGGAGATTTTGATGATGATTCCTCAGATTTAGACTCTTCAGACGTGTCATCCCAAGTGACCTTCAAAGCCTTTTTCTTGTAAAACTTTTTTTAAGTTTTTTGAGCCGTCTTCTTTTGATTTGTCCTACCATACTTTTCATTTTTCCTTATAAGACAATCTGGAGAAAGATGTCTAGGTTTCTTACAATTGTAACATACATACTTTCTGGATGAAGAATTCTTGTCATTTAGTGATTTTGATGTTGGGTGTTTATCATTTTTGTTCCTTTTCTGTTTCCTAGCTTTCTATGCTTTCTTGAATTTCCTAGTCAGCAAAATCAAATCCTTGTTAGAATTAGTAGATATATCAAAATCTGAATTAATTTCGAAGGCTATTTCTTTCTTCATTTTTTGTTTGTTGTGACTTACTGATTCATTTAATTGAACTTCATAAGTAGTTAAGTTTCGTATAAGTTCATTTATGGTATAAACATTTAAATCTCGTGATTCCTCAATTGATATCACTTTTTGAGACCATTTAGAACTTAAGGATTTGAGAATTTTCCTCACCAAATTCTTCTATTCAAAATTCTTTCCTAAGCATTTTAAAGAGTTTATAATATCAAGGAATTTGGAAAACATCTTAGAAATACTTTTGTCTTCATGCATCTTAAAGAGTTCATACTTATGAATTAACATGTTAATCTTAGTCTCTTTAACTTGAGAAGTACCTTCATGTGAAACTTCTAATGCATGCCACACCTCATAATCAAATTTATATGCCAACACTTTACTGAACTGTTCATAACTCAATACACAAAATAAAATATTTAAGCCTTTAGCATTCAGAGTTTCATTTTCTTTTTCAATAATTGTCCAAGTATTATAAGGGGTAGATAATGGAGTATATGGTTTAGAAATCATGAACCACAACTTGTGATCTATACTTTGAAGAAAGATTGTCATCCTATATTTTCAATATTCAAAATGTATTCCATCAAATAAAGGAGGACGATTAAGATTTTGGCCTTCATACAAAGAAAAGTTACCATTTCCAGTAGCCATCTTACCTTAGATTTTTCAACCTATTTGATTTTAAACAGTATAAAACTTTAAAACAACTTGAGCCTTAAATCAAGAAAGTTAAACGTATGCTTAGATATTAATTTATGTTTAAAAATAAGAAAGGAGAATAAGCAATGATATTAAATAAGTTAGTATCGATTTTATATCAAAGATTATTAACAAAGCTCTAATACCACTTGTAGGATCGTATGACTACACAAGAGGAGGGTGAATTGTGTTTTTCAATATTTTTGAATATAATTGAAACTTTAAAACTCAAAAACAAGTCGAGACACTGTTTTCATAAAATCATTTTTATTCAAGATTTCAATTACAATATATAATTCAATTCTCCTTAGAAATTGTAGATGTAATTATATATCGATACCATGTTTCATCTATACAATTTCATAACTACAAACAGAGAAAACTAATTTATGGAATTTAAAACATTTCTCCCTATTTGAGATCCTTTCTTCTTCTTCTCTTTCTTCTTCAACAATTCTTCAATGACGAATATCTTGTCTTTTTATGCTTCACCGAATTTGCTTTCTTCTGATACTTTAAATCTTCAATGATGTAAATCTGACCTTTTCTGCTTCACTGAATTTTCTTCCATTTGATACTTCAAATCTTTAGTGACATATATCTTTCCTTTTTATGTTTCATTGAACTTTCTTCAACCTGAGAGCTTTTCCCCGAAGAGGTGTTTTTGATCCCTGAAAGATTTTTCTTTTGGTGTGCAAGGATAGTTTGATCCTTGAAAAGATTTTCCTTTGATGTGCAGGGATAACTGATCAACGAGAATTCTATACCTTTTATACTGTATCTTCATTTCATGCATATCCTCCACGTTTAATCACTACTAGTTTTCCACTTCTTCACATCTTTTATTTTTCCTTCATCGAAATACACATGTTCTGACCCACGTTTACATTTCGAATTTTCTTTAATTATCAATCTTGGATCACTGAAAAATTTCCTGCAAAATAAATTTTCTCTTCCAAAATTTTTCATCAAGTATAACAAGAAGTCGTTACTTTAATGTTAACTAAACGAGTAACATAAGTATATATATAACTTAACATTTCTAACTTAATGAGTTCCTCATGTGTCAACTCACGTGACAAGTACTATAGCTAACTCAACGAACTATCTTCGTGGTGTTACAGATAACTCAACAAACTATCTCCATTGTGTTACGATAACTCAACGAACTAGTAATAAACAAATGTTTTTATAATAAGAATTTTACCATGTGCAAAAATAACTTAATTTTATAACACTAACCTAATGCATTGCCTTAGTGTTCAATATAGCAACTCAACACGTTTAGTTATGTTAACTTAATGAGTTAAACATGTGCACCTCATGTGATACAATATAACATTCATAACTTCTAATTTCACCACGTGTACAACACTAACTTAACGAGTTCGTCTCTTCTTTTACTCACTAACTCAACGAGTTCTCACATTACCTATTTTAACCTTTAAGCTTCTAACTTAATGAGTTCTCACGTGATCTCTATACAAATAAAACTCTAACTTAACGAGTTGTCTAAATGTGCACTATTCATGATACAAAAAATATAACTTTAAAATATATCATGCTTTTTAATAGAAACACACGTTAGCTTAATGTTTAGTTAAATGAGAAATTAATGCAACGAAACGACTAGTTATTAACTTAATATAATTTCAGATCCAATACAAACAAGTATTTATATTAGTAAGCTTTTTCTGTATTAATTGATATACTTTAATTTCCTTTCACAAGTAATAGTAATTGAGCAAATATGATTATTTTTCATTCAACACACATCATCAAAACAAAATACTCAACAAATTCCAATTTGTATTTTAATTACAAGTACAAGTCGATCCCATAGAGATTGAGCAAGAATTGTGTACTATTCCAGTTTTAATAATGAAATTTATGTGTTCAGTAAGCACTCCATTAAGTTATGGCTAACTCAACGGACTAACCTCGTGGACTTGAGTTAACTCCACTAGCCTATCTTTCTAGTTTAATACTGCTATGTATAAAGGAATTTGTCCAACCATTGGGTGATTCCACAAATTGTAAATAACATCAATTAAGCTCTTTAATGCTAGTTAATATTAGATTTATCATTAAGCAACACTAACATTCAGATATTTAAAATAGTAACTATTAAAATCTTTAAGTATCTGGAATGAATCAATTTCAATAAATTGTAAAACTATTTTCTATTTTCTGAATCAAGCAAACATAAAACACTCACAATACTAACAATGATAACATTAATCACGATACAAAACAAACAATACAACACTTAAATACGAAATGTAAACACAAATAAGTTGTTGTTTTTGGTATTTTTGTTTTCATATGTTCATGAAAATGGGCGAAAGGTGAAATGTAAAAATCTCTATTGATAGTAAATACTTCTGTCACTACATGCGATGCGATTACACCACTAAAAACTTAATCGCTTACAATCCTGCCTCCTCTCCCTTAGAATTGTGAGTCCAGAATTGCAAGATGATCTCCTCTTTAGCATACTGGCATCAACCCGAAACCAAGGCTAGAAGCTTTATGATCTCTTGAGATATGAGTCTGTGCTTGGTGAAAATGGCTTCCCTTCCCGCGACGCGATCACTCCTCACAGTGGTTGTCAGGCACCGTGTTTGGCTCGGAATCGACCCGACATCAAGAAAGTATCCTCATAGACCTCCGATGGTTGGTGATTATGGTGATGTTGGTGATGGTGTGGATGCTTTTGTGAACTTTCGACGCTGTCTGCAATTAGCGTGGTCCTCCACCTCTACACACATTGCCACCTACCACCAACCACACTTTCTTCATTTTTTCTCCTCTTCTTTTATATTTCTTCAGTAGTAACTGCTTCTGCTTAGATGATCAGTTTGATTTCCTTCATTCATATCAACGATGGTGATTTCTTCTTCCTTCCACGAGCGAATTCCTGCGTGATACATGTAATTGTGGTTTTCCTTCGAATGTCTTGTTTCTATAACCGCTACAGTGGCATATTAGAAAATAAATGGTCTGTGGAGCTACACGAACTTACTTCGTTGATTTAACTATAAAACACGTGCAATAAAGAAATAAGCTGCTAACATAACACATTACCTTAGTGTATATTCATGTAACTCAACGCATACAGTTATGCTAACTTAACGAGTTAAACATGTGCATCTCATGTGATATACTAAAGCATTTAAATTCAACACGTGCATAATTCTAACTTAACAGGTTCAGATATTTCAAACACTTAAGAACCTAACTATCCAATGCCCAAATGCATTTCGGATAGTTAACAGATAACTTACAGAAAATTTACTTAAGTCATGCATTATGGTTTCAACACGTGTACTTGAGGAGCTAATAAAATATTCTTCTATCGTTAAAAACATAACTTTCCGGTACATGCAATATAACTCTCTGAAATAACAAAAAATTTGGATACTTAAGAATTTCACAGCTTATAATTTACCGACAGTTCAGAAATGTACTAAATTAACATTAATTCCCTAAAATTATGTAGATTCCTTCATTAAAGCATATAACAGTGCAATTATAACATAATGGCTTAATTCTCATATGATAAGCTAATATTATGCAATTAACCATCATTTAACCGTTAATATTATACACTTTTTCATTCTAAACACTTCCCCTATATTTAAATTTTGCTAGTCCATTAGCAAACTAAGATCTAATTAGTTGGTCTTTCTAAAGTGCTATAATTAATTCTTCACTTTGTTCTTCTTCAGAATACATAATTTAGATTACTATATAGATATTCTGTATATTTCAGTAATTTGTTTTAACTTTGTTTTCTCCTCTTCAACCTGCAAATATATTTAGAACATACGTAAATTACATACAAAATACATTAGCATCACATAGGTGTTAATTATATTATCATTTTTTTTCTTCTTTTCAGCATCTGTCATCTTAAATTTTCCAATATGATTTCTAGAATAAATTTCAACTACATACGAATCAAAACACAATCCAATTCAATATGATTAAGACAAGTAGAATAAAGAATTGTATCTTAAATAAACGACTTCAAAAGTCTATTCTAGATTCATACTTCATCAATTTTAGATAACAGAAAATATACTCGATTCAAAAGATATCTGTATTTCACAAAACACTTTTATCTTTTCAAAACAGTATATGCATATTTGTACTTTAAAAGTTAATTTGACAAGCTTGAATCATACAAGAGTTTTCTAGTATACCCATGTATCGAACTTTCAATCAACAATCCCAGATCTGATCAAGATCTTAGGTTGTCAGATTTAAAGAGTCTTTTTCAGGTCAACAATCCTTACATACCTATCTGCTCAAGTACATAAGGCTCGTGATCAAACAAGTCAATAAACTCTCAAAGTTTTTCTCTTTTTTTCCTTCTTTTTTTTTTAAACATTCATAGTATATATATGTATTTCATTAATACAGATGCAATAAAACACAAATCTCATATAGTCATTCTTCTATTATTTTCTGAAAATATGAATCTGTATCAATAAGCTCATACTTTTTCTGTAGTTTAATAAGATCTACACATAAATCATTCTATAAGTTTAATCAATCAAATTAAATGTATCATTTATCATATGTATTCCATTTAATCTAGAAATCAACATTTCAGCTCTTCCAGGATTTCAGATAATTTACTGAGTTTCAGTTAGGCATTCTGATTTCTTTTTAAAATCGTGAAACTATTAAACTCATAAAATTCAGCAAAAACATAAGATACTATATCTAGATTTGTATGAATAGTAAAATTCTGTAGCATCTTATATAACATTCAAGCAGTTACAATTCTTAAAAATTTTACAGTTTCAATTATCGGATAGTTACAACAAATTCATAAAATAAAATAAAAATTTTTCAATTTCCATAGAACTTTTGCAATACCATTCTAATTCTTCTAATTAACAAAATTACATGGCTATTACTTTAATTACCTCCCCCCATACCTACATTTTGCATTGTCCTCAATGTAAAAGATTTTACAATAAATACAGTAATTGTAGCAGGCATGAATATTGTTTCGTTGACTTAGCACCTAACTCAACGAACTTAATTCGTAGAGTTAATGAATAACTTCATGAACTGAGTTTAAATGTAAATTCAGGATAAGTAATTAATTACATACCTTGTCCTTTTGTATCTCCTTCAATATCTTCCATTTTATTTTTTTTTTCTAAAAAACTTTTCATTCACAAATAAAAGTAGAATATATAACAACATAACAAAACATAACTTGTTAAATCAATGTCTTGTGTGGAACCCAGGCTCCTATGCCTTTGGTGGCTCACAAGCAAGCCAGTTGGTTTTCTAGAATAGATACCAACAAACTAGATAGATATTTTGTTTTTCTTTTCTTATAGAATAAAACTAAAACTAAAAATTTTTCTCTTCTTTTACTTTTTCTAAAAAAAATAAATGCAGAATACACACAACATTAAAAGCACAGAATCATAGTTTAAAAACATGATTGAAAAGTAGTAACAAATGGAATAAACATGTTAGTCCATGCAAACTTTTTAGGCATAATTCTTCTTGCTATTAATTCTGTTTTAATGCAGTTTGCTTTCCTTTTTAGCTTGTAAACTTGCAATTTGTTATCAATACTAAATATAAGTGTATTAGCATTAATGAAATGAAATGCAGAAAGGGATCCTCTTCTGTTCCAAGATAATGTAGCTATTTCTATTTCAACATCTATTTCAATATATTCTTCTTCTCACTTCCATTCATTTAGTTCTTTCATAATCCATATTTGAAATTTCCTCGATTCATCCCACCATCTTATCAAACATAAAGTAGGATCATCATATTCATTATACCACATTCCTAATTGAATTTGATCATATTCTGAAGACGGTGGTTTAGCTATATCACTTGGTATAGGTAATATTTCTATCAAATCATCATAACTGTCTATGCTTACTATGTATAAATCATATCTAAATGCAACTGATATATCTCTAACTAGATATATATATATTCATCAAGTATGACATGTATGCTGTTAATTAATGCTTTCTGTCCTAGATATATCATAATATTTTCAGTCCAAGATCTACTCAGAAAATTAGACACACTTAAGCATAAATCTTCATCCCAATTTCCAGTTGGTCTCCAATAATATAATTTTTCAAGAATGGTCGAATTTTTATTAGAAAATATTAAAGCTGACCCACAATTTTTAGTTGGTACTTCATATCTATTAGGCCTTCCTATATTCCATTCTTCTCTTGTGATAGGATTTCTAGTCAAAATGTCGGGTAACAGAATTGCATACCTTGGTTTGGTTCTATATATAATTAATCCTTCATCCATCCCCATAATATGATCTATTCCTTCTAATGTATTAGGTGGAATTCCAGTAGTTTCTTCCATATTCAGATATTCAAAGTTGATTGAACTACGATTAAATGATTTCCATAAAAATTCATCTCTACTTTTAGTCATTTTTGCAGCTTGTAGTCCATGAAAATATTTTTCTCTAACACAATCTTTGATTTCCTTTGATATACAACACAATCTACACAGATCTTTAGTTGACAGGTTACTCAATACTTCCCTCAGTGCATCCAGTGGTAATTTCATCAATTCCATCTGTTGTGATTCTATATAACATAAACAAAAATTAACATAGCTACTTCACACCCTCGTGGAGTTAGGTCACAACTCAACGGACTAAGTTCGTTGAGTTAAGTAATAACTCTATGATACTACTAACTATAATTAAACTTACATTTTTTTCTTTTTCTTTTTTTATATATTTACTATATTATATATAGTTACTTTAGTTATACTATTTCATTCAGCTACCCTCCCAAAGGAGGTATCAATTTCATTAATAGTTTTGTTGACAAGGTTAGGTACTACTTGCATTGGCAATCCTCCAGTAGGTCTAACTTCTATTGATTCCTTCTATCTAAGGGGTATATTTTTATTCATATTTTGATTTTGAATTGCAGCATTTCCAAATACAAGATCTAGACGATTGTTTAATTGTTGGATTATCTTTTTTAATTTCTCTATTCTAGATCCTTGTTCAATTAAAGCTTCATAACTTATATTTTTGTCATTTATATTTTCTCCTCCCTAGAAATTGTTGTTTCTCCAAGATAAATTCGAGTGATTTCTCCAATTAAGGTTAGAAGAATTTCCAAAGTTATCTTTCTGGTTTCTAGCATAAATAATATCTAGATCATTAACGTTTGCATTCTTTTCTACTAGCCTCTGATTTAATGATAACTCTTCTATTTTCTTTGTTAATTCAATTAATTTAACTTCAAGCATAGTACTTGAATCTATTTCATGCATTCCCCTTAGCAATATTCTTTTATCTATAATAACTTCAATCAAGTTTTCCAACTATGCAGTTCTTTTTGCAAAGTTTTCTAAATATGCCCATTCTTCTTCACTACATAGTTTTAAAAATCCATTCTAACAAGTAGATTCTAATAAAGATTTTGTTGAAACATCTATCCTTCATAAATTATACATATTAATTGTGTTTTACTCATTGCATGATGTGGACATTGAGTTAGTAAATCTTTAAATCTTTCAAAATATTTCTAAAATGATTCTCCCTGTTTTTGGCTACACATTAATATTTCCTTTTTCTTTTTAATTGTTTGATGTGTTGGATAATATTTTTCCAGAAAAATAGAGCAAAATTCAGTCTATGTAGAAATTGAATCAAGTGACAAAGTATATAACCATCTCTTAGCTGTGTCTTTTAAAGCAAAAGGGATATATCTAAGTTTAATAGCATCTATACTCATGTTCGACATTTTCATCATTTGACAAACTTCGTTAAATTCTCTAAGGAAATAATAGGCATCCTCTCTTTCTAATCCATGAAAATGTGGCAATTGACTAATATAATTAGATTTCAATTCAAACCTATCTCCCTCAAAGTTTGGCAATCGAATACATGAAGGTTCATCAACTAATTCAGGATACAGAATTTCCCCTAATAGTTTCTCTACTAGAGTAGTCATATCTTCGTTCTCTTTTAAAGAAAGGTTAGCTACACCCTTAAGGATTTCGTTAAAGTCCAATTCAGAAAATATTTCAGTACGTCTTTATGTTGAATAATCCTGTGTAGGTGTTGTTACTAATCATTTAATGCTAGGAGAATGAATCCATGTACTCATAAACTCTTAACATAAAGTAAAATAGCAGAAGATTAATTACATACCAGTCTAAAGCTTTATATTCAGTAAACAGTTGTTGACGGATGAAGTTGAATCAGCTGCTTCTCCTTCCAGTTCCCCAACGAATTTCCTTTTCTTCCACAAGTGCTGGTAACTCGTAAATAACATTCTGTTCTATATTTATAATGCATGTCCATAAAGTAAATGAATCTCGTTGTAAGAACGTGTCTTGTAACGTGTAGTGTGGTTCCTATTTTTATGGGTACGTGTGCCACTTCTAATTTCAAATTTTCAGTAACCGCTAAACCCACAAAGTTTCATTTGTGGCTAAAAGAATAACTGTTTAGCTTAATCCACGAACTAACCTCGTTGAGTTACAGTTAACTCAACGAACTAGTTTCGGTTATTATTACTAACTCCACGAACTAACTTCGTTGAATTACAAATAACTCAACAGAGTGACCTTATATTATATTATTGACCTCGTGAAGTTAAGGTTAACTCAAAGAACTTACTTCGTTGAGTTAACACTTAGCAAATTTCTAAAACTTACTCCTCGTATTAACTTCTATATTTTTTTTTCTCCTGCATTTTGTCAACTTAAATAAAGTTAAATACATGTCATTAATGAAGTGTTCTAATTAAAACACATTTAAATCTAAACATTATATGAATATTTAACTTGTAGTTCATTTCATGTTATGTAGAATTTACATTTCACTTTACATCATGCAAATATTTTCAAGCATTAACCAATTATCTTGCATTTAATCCTGTCATTCAGCAAATTTGTATATCTTTTAAACAATCTTGCATCTTGTTCAAACAATTATATAATATTCAAGGTAGTTCATCCATTACATCATTTTCAAACATAAATGCAAACACATCTGAAAAACATATATTCATTTATATGAATAGTTTACATTACAATCAATTAGATATTTTTCATACAAATATATACAAGTAGACGAAAAATATAATTTAATCTTTTCTCCTAAGTTCATCTACTTCCTTCTAGAGTTTTTCTAATTGTTGCTCTAATTGGTTTATCCTTTCTACGGCTCCTATAATTCCTCCAAAAGGTTCAGCAATCTCTACAACAGCATAATTTCTATATTCTTTCACTGAAATGGTTCTTGATCTTATCCTTTTGGATGCCCATTTCGTGAAATCAATACTATCCACCATCAACAGTGGAATCAGATCTCCATAAAATAATTTCTTCTTTACTGCTCTTAGCTTGGAGATAAAAATAGCAAACCAATTAATCTGAATTCTATTCACAATTGCATATGTAGCCCATTTGACAAATTGACTCAGTTCTATATCATGGCCTTGTCGTTGGTAGACATTCTTAATCAAAATGTTAGCTATCATGTGTGCTTTACCATTTAAGTGCTTTAGTCTATTTAATAATGGCACACCAGGATTGATAGCTAAACAATCCTTTATGATCTGTTCTATCCACTCGACTGCAGTTGTGCTTTTCAGAATTTCTAGTCCTTCATTCTTCAATCCTAAAATGTTATGGAGAAGCTTTGGTGTTATTTGTACATCAGCTTGCTCCACGTTGGAAATTAATCCTCTTTCTCCTTCTCTTAAGTTTGCATAAAAGCAAGACACTAGATTCTCATATACTGCACGCCCTCTTTGTTGAGAAATAAACTGTAGTAGACCTTGGAACTCAAATGAATCCTTAATTTCTAGCATCTCGTCCCAATTTATTGGTCTACTGTATATGATATCATAACCCCTAATCTCTTGGTATTTATTATATGCTTCTTAACTTCAAAAGTGTACTTCATTCAAAATTGTTGCTTCAGTTGGGTTAGGAATGTGAATTTGTTGCTCTAGAGGGGTTTGTTCTTGAACTTCCACTTCCATGTGTTGAACTTGAATTGACTGAAAATGCTCTGAAGAATCTTACATTTTTGCTTCTGCTTCTGTCAATGGTGGAGAGCCAGCAGAACTCTTCACTCTATCTTGAATGCTTTCTAAAATTTGCTGAAGAGTTCTTTGCTCTTTAGTGGAATCTGTCGAGTCATTTCTTTCTATATGTACTTGTTCAGCTTCTTGTTCAGTTTCTTCTTTTTCTTCTTCCTCCTGACTACCAATCTGCATTGTCACTATTCTTTCTGATTTTGTGGTAGATTAGGATGGAGTTCCGAGCACATCAGCTTCTGCCCTAATTTATGTTTCTTCTACTTATACGGGCTGTAGATTAGTTTCAACCTGATTTTCTTCTTCTCTTTGCTCTTGTTGTTGCTGCTCCAACTCATCCTCAGAATCGGATAGCAGGTTTACAAAAATCGACTTCACAGGCCCTACTGATATTTGCATCTCAAATTTAATCTCTTCTTGATGTTCAAGCACTATCTCTTTTCCTTTCCTTCTTTTGATTAATTGTGTCTAGTCTTCCTCTTCTTCTTTTGAGATTAAATCTACAAAAATAGGCTCTGTAGGCTTTTGAGCCACAAGTATTGGCTCTTCCTGTTTAACTTTTTCTATAATTGCTAGTCTCAAAGGACCAACTTTAGCTCCTCTTGTAGTAGTCTGGCAGTGGTTTCTTGATGTTATTCAACTTTAATTTTGTATTGGGTTTTCAACTTTTCTACAGCCCTCTTTTTGCACCGTGCATCAAACACCAGATGTGCTATATCTTCTACCAACTCTTCTGGTTCTCCTTGGTCTTTACTAATTTGAATCAGTTCTTGAAATTCTCTTATTTCTTCCTCAATAGAAGGCCCCAAAATTGCTGCTCTTTCTAACGGCCTTGGTGGTGGAACTGAAGGTCCAGGTTGTTGTTCCTTAGAGATAGGTCTTTTGGCAGTCGGCTCCTCTTATTCTTTAGTTGCCTGTTCTTCATTTTCTTTCCTTTGTTGCTCCTAGATTGCCCACTAAGCCCGTCTACCTATGCGTCTTTTGAACCAAAGCTGAGACTTATGTTGGATCAATTCTAGGGCAACTTCGTTATTTGGCCCGATTCTTCTCTCTACTTACAACAACTTCCGTAGCAACTTTTATTCTTGTTTCCATATTCTGAGGTATTTGTATAACCAAATCTACTAACACTTTCCTCCAATAGAAAAGGTCAGATTCTACCTTTTGTAGTTTTTTTTCCCTTGTTGTATTCTTGATTTTCTGCCTTGTGTGCCATTCCACCAAATCTTTAAGAAATTCTAACGTGTCAACTGCATTTTCCTAGAACTCAGGTGTCATCTTCCTCATCATGGAGTTACGCAACGGAACGAAATCGCTCTGATATCTACTGGTCTAAGTTCTAAATGATTCTATGGATAATGCCCCCAAACCAAAAGTTTAGTATAAATAAGCCCTAAGTTTAGGCAGGTAATCGGGTCATTTCCCACACAAACTCTCGTTCTCTCATCTGTGGAATTACGGTTAACTCCACGGACTAAGTCTGTGGACTTAACTATAGTACTCTGTTGAGTTATAGTTAACTCAATGGGGTAAGTTCGTTAACTTAACGTAGACTCAACGGAGTAAGTTTGTTGAGTTAAGTGTAACTCAATAGACTTTCTGTAAAGTTATATCTAATATAAATACATATAATAATACTTTTTACCTCAGTCAAGACCAAAGAATTTTCGATCTAACCGATTCTTAATTTTTCAACATTTTAAAATTTTTTCGGTCAGACCCTTCTATTCCTTGGTTGAACCGAAATTAAATATATATATATATATATATATATATATATTTCTCTATCGGTTGAACCAATACTATACTTCGGTAACACCAACATTAAACTAAATATAATATATAGATTTTTTTATTTTTTTGTGTTTCGGTCAAATCGATGGATCCTATTAGTTGAACCGCAATGATTTTTTTCTTTTAAAATATGTTTCAGTAAAATCGATAATTCCTTTCGATTGAACCATGACTATGTTTTAAATAATTTTATATATATATATATATATTTAGAAAATTTCTTACTAAGTAAAGCTCAGGTTGTCCTCTACTCTTACTTCTTCTATAATTCCAAAGAACTTTTGGTATTTTCAAAATAGGTCTAAGTCTTTGTCCATTTAATTTAAATATGTTCTGATTTTTAGGATTTTCAATTTCAATAGCTCTATAGGGATAAATATTTCAAATTATGAAAGGTCCTGCCCATCTAGATCTTAATTTTCCTAGATGGTTATGGAGTCTAGTCATGTAAAGATATACTTCTTATCCTATTTCAAAGGTTTTTGGAATAATTTTCCTATCATGCCATAACTTCATTTTTTCTTTTTCTCTTACAGTTTTCGAATAAGCTTCATTCCTAAATTCTTCTAATCCAATCAATTGTATTTTTCTATTCTCAACAGCTTGATTTAAATTAGTGTTCAGAGTTTTTAATGCCCAATAAGCTTTATGTTCAATTTCAGTTGGTAAATGACAACTTTTTCCATATACTAGCCTAAAAGGTGACATACCTAAGCTTGTCTTATAAGCAGTTCTATAAGCCCAAAGTACATCTATCAATCTATTAGCCCAATTTGTTCTAGTAGGATTTACTACTTTTTCTAAGATTAACTTAATTTGTTTGTTTGCACTTTCTACTTGTCCACTTGTTTGCGGATGATATGATGTTGCAATTTTGTGATTTACTCTATATTTCTTCATTAAGGCTTCAAAACTTCTATTATAGAAATGAGTTCCTCTATCACTGATAATAGCTTTAAGTATCCCAAATGTAGCAATTATATTTGTTCTTATAAATTATATTACTACTTTGTTGTCATTAGTTTTTGTAGGAATAGCTTCTATCCATTTAGATACATAATCCACCCCCAACAATATATAATTAAATTGATTAGACATAGGAAATTGACCCATAAAATCTATTCCCCACACATCAAAGATTTCAACCTCAACAATAGGATTAAGAGGCATCATATTTCTCTTTGATATTCTTCCGATTTGTTGACATTTTAAACAGCTTAAGCAATATTTATGAGCATCTTTGAATAGTGTTGGCCAATAAAATCTACATTGTAGAATTTTAGCAATAGTTTTCCCTGAACCAAAATGCCCTCCACATGCTTGGTCATGGTAGAAAGACAATATGCTTTGATATTCAGTTTCTGGAACACACCTCCTTAAAACTAGATTAGGACATTTCTTAAATAAGTATGGGTCTTTCCAACAATAATATTTTACTCTTGAAAAGAACAATTTCTTATCTTGTCTATTCCAATCCTTAGGTGTTAAACTAGTAACTAAGTAATTAACTATGTCTACATACCAATGCATTGTGTTGATGGTCATTAATTGTTCATCAAGAAAATTATCCTTAATTTCAATATTTGATTTTTCTATTTGTAATCTTGATAAATGATCTGCTACTACTTTCTCACAACCTTTTTTATCTTTAATTTCTAAATCAAATTCTTACAATAATAATATTCATCAGATTAATCTAGGTTTGGTCTCTTTCTTTGCTATTAGGTGTTTTAAAGCTGAATGATCCATGTATACTATCAATTTAGCTCCAACCAAATATGATCTAAACTTTTCTAAGGCAAACACAGCAGCTAATAGCTCTTTTTTAGTAGTTATGTAATTAACTTGAGCATTATTTAAGGTTTTGCTTACATAATAAATCACTCTAAGAGATTTTTCTATCTTCTGTCCCAACACTGCTCCTACAGCAAAATTAGATGCATCACACATTAATTCAAATGGATGGCTCCAATCAGGTGCTTGAATTATAGGAGTTGAAATTAAGCTAGTTTTAAGCTTGCAAAATGCTTCTTTGCAATTTTTATCAAAGTTGAATGGGACACCTTTTAATAGATTAGTTAAAGGTCTAGCTATTTTGCTAAAATCTTTAATAAATCTTCTATAAAATCTAGCATGTCCTAGAAATGATCTAATATCTTTTACTGATTTAGGTTCTAGTAGATTAGAAATTACTTCTATTTTAACTTTATCTACTTCCAACCCCTTCTTTGAAATAACATGTCCCAAGACTATTCCTTGTTTAACCATGAAGTGACATTTTTCCCAATTTAGAACCAAACTTTTTTCCACACAGTGTTTTAATACATGGTCTAAATTGTTTAAACACACTTCGTATGAAGTTCCATAAACAGTAAAATCATCCATAAATATTTCTAAAAAATCTTTAGTCATTTCAGTGAACTACATACACCTTTGAAAGCTGGCTAGTGCATTGCATAATCCGAATGGCATTCTCTTAAAAGCATAAGTTCCATTAGGACAGGTGAAAGTTGTTTTCTCTTGATCCTCTAATGCTATTGGGACTTGGTTATATCCTAAATACCCATCTAGGAAACAAAAATATTTTTGCCCTACTAATTTTTTTAGCATTTGATCTATGAAAAGTAAGGGAAAATGATCTTTCCTAGTCACTACATTCAGCTTTCTATAGTCTATACACACTCTCCAGCCTCATTGAATTCTAGTAGGTATCAAGTCTTGACTTTAATTTCTAATATCTATTAATCTTGATTTCTTGGGAACTACATGGATTGGATTAACCCATGAGCTATCAAAAATCGGATAAATTATGTCATTATCTAACCATTTCACTATTTCCTTCCTGACTACTTCTTTAAGATTTGGATTTAATCTCCTCTCAGGAATTCTAATAGGTTTAGCATTCTCTTCTAAATATATGTGGTGACAGCATAAAGTTGCACTTAACCCTTTTATATCAGTCATAGTCCATCCTATTGCTTCTTTATAAGTTTTTACTACATCTTTTAATTTGATCCTCTTTTAAATCTGAAGCAATAATGATTGGACATGTTCATTTTTCTTCCAGAAATATATAGGTTAATTCAGGAGGTAAAGGTTTTAATTCTAACTGTTGCCCATCAGAAGCTAAAGCTCCTAATTGAACATCATCCTTTTCTAAATTAATTTCTTCCTAATCTCCTTCTATATTTATGCTTTCACTTTCTTCTAAAGTTTTAGAATTGAGTTACCTATTTAATTCTTCTTGAATCACATCATCTAGCATATCTCCTTCATCCTCTAAAAAGTCTATAGTATGTAAGGACATTTCTAACTCCTCAAACTTTTCTAGTTTGAAAATGTTTAATTGAGTATCCTCATTACCATATGCTAACTTCATTACTCTAGTTTTACGATTAATAACAGCCCCTGATGTTGCTAAAAATAGTCTTCCCAAAATTAAAGATGTATCACTATTTTTATGCTTAATTTGTTGGGAATCCAAAATTACAATATCAATAGGATATATAAAGTTTTTGATTTTAATTAAAACATCCTCTATTTTTCCTCTAAGGTATCTTATATTTATGTTAGCTAATTGAATAATAGTCCTAGTAGGGATTAAGCCTTCTAATCCTAAGGATGCAAATATATCACTTGGCATAACATTTATACCTACACCTAGGTCTATTAAGGTTCTTTCTAAAATGGTATTTCCTATGGTGCATGATATAACAGGAATTCCAAGATCAGATAACTTTTTAGGAATTTGTGGCAGAAATAGGGAACTACTTTGCTCAGCTATAAAGACTTTCCTTAAAACTTTTCGCTCTCTTTCCTTAGTACACTAATCCTTAAGAAATTTAGCACAAGGTGGCATTTTCTACAATAAGTCTAACAAAGGAATGTTAACTTGTACTTTTTCAAAAATTTCTCTAAATTTTTCTTGTTTTTCAAGAAATATTTGTTGTAATCTTTCAAGATAGGGTGCTAATGATTGTGATGTAAAAGCTTCTTTTCCTTTCATTTGATTAGTTTGATTACTTTTAGTCTCATTTTCAGATTTAGATTTTTCTTCATTGATTTCTATATTTTCAGATATTACATTTTCATTATCATTTTGATTTTTGTTCTTATCCACCTTCATATTATTTTCGTTTTGAATTCTTGATGGTATATCAGTTCCATATCTTAATGTTATACATACATCTTCCAGATTTTCGTTACTTTCTTGATGTTCTTGTATATCATTTTCGTGATTATGATCTTCAACTGTTTTTAGTTTTAAATTGCATTCTTTAAATTCTATTGCATTGGTATTTTCTTTTGTTTGTATGTCTTGCAAATTATGCAAATCTATAATATTAAAGTTTTCATTTGTGTTTTCCTGTTGCATAACTTGTAATTTCATTGTAAACTCATCCAATGCTTTTAGTTTTTTTTCCAGATCATCTAATCTCATTGCATTCAATTTTTGATCAATTTTCATTATGGTTTTTTCAGTTTCGTAAATGATATCAATTTTAGGTTCTGAATATACTTCTTTATAGTTTAATTCGTTGACTTCTTGTTGCTAACACATAAATTGTTCTAGTTTGTCCATGTTTTGTTCTAAGTTACGCTCTAGTCTATCATACCTATGCCAAACTTCCTTATCTCTCAACATATTACACATTCTAAGTTGACCATTGGTTGGGTAAATCATAGGATTCTCATACTCAAATCTATTATAGTGAAGATGATTCATTTGTTGTTTATGTGATCTAACCATCTACAATCGTCTCAGTTTCAAACAATCAGAAATGTCATGACCTTCCAAATTACAGAATTCACATATGCTAACTACAGGTTTCAGAAATCTTTGAGCATAACCATATGCCATATTCTCAATTATAGAAGAAAACACACAACACTCATCTTGCTATTAAAACAAAATAGCACTTACAGTTGCTTAGCTACTCAATCACCAGCAATGGCGCTAGAAAACTTGTTTATTGGCTTGTAAAAGGTTAGATCAGACAACTAGTTTAATTTATCTTTAGGCTTAAATCAATAATTACTTTTAGAAGTAATCTAACAAACTTTCACAAAAATTAGATATTAATTCCAATTTGTATTTTAACTGCAAGTGTATAATGTATATTATATTTGTGTGCAAGTACAGGTCGATCCCATAGAGATTGAGTAAGAATTGTATACTATTTTGGTTTTAATAATGAAATTTATGTGTTCAGTAAGCACTCTGTTGAGTTATGGCTAACTCAACGAACTAACCTCATGGACTTGAGTTAACTCCACGAGCCTATCTTTCCAATTTAATACTGCTATTTACAAAGGAATTCGGCCAACCATTGTGCGGTTCCACAGATTGTAAATAACATCAATTAAGCTCTTTAATGCTAGTTAATATTAGATTTATCATTAAGCAACACTAACATTCAGATATTTCAAACAGTAACGATTCAAACAATATTTGGAACGAATCAATTTCAATAAATTGTAAAACTATTTTCTATTCTCTAAATTAAACAAACATAAAACACTCACAATACTGACAATGATAACATTAATCATGATACAAAACAAACAATACAACACTTAAATACAAAATGTAAATGCAGATAAGTTGTTGTTTTTGGTATTTTTGTTTTCATATGTTCATGAAAATGGGCGAAAGGTGAAATGTAAAAATCTATATCAGCAGTAAATACTTCCGTCACTACATGCGACGCGATTACACCACTAAAAACTTAATCACTTACAATCCTGCCTCCTCTCCCTATAGAATCGCGAGTCTAAAATTGCAAGATGATCTCCTCTTCAGCATACTGGCATCAACCTGAAACCAAGGCTAGAAGCTTTACGATCTCTTGAGATATGAGTCGGTGCTTGGTGAAAATGGCTTCCTTTCCCCCAATGCGATCACTCCTCATAGTAGTTGTTAGGCACCATGTTTGGCTTGGAATCGACCCGACATCAGGAAAGTATCCTCACAGACCTCCGATGGTTGGTGATTATGGTGATGTTGGTGAATTGTTGGTGATGGTGTGGATGCTTCAGTGAACTTCTAACGTTGCCTGCAGTTAGCGTGGTCCTCCACCTCTACACACTACCACCCACCGCCAACCACACTTTCTTCGTTTTTTCTCTTCTTTTATATTTCTTCAATAGTAACTGCTTCTACTTAGATGATCAGTTAGATTTCCTTCATTCATATCAACGATGGTGATTTCTTCTTCCATCCATAAGCGAATTCCTACGTGATACGTGCAATTGTGGTTTTCCTTCGAATGTCTTGTTTCTGTAACCGCTATAGTGGCATATTAGAAAATAAATGGTTCGTGGAGTTACAAATAACTCAACGGACTTACTTCGTTGATTTAACTATAAAACACGTGCAACAAAGAAATAAGTTGCTAACATAATGTGTTACCTTAGTGTATATTCATGTAGCTCAATGCGTAC